>JAEOAD010000001.1:102210000-102900000 GCA_036365145.1 Orientallactaga sibirica | reverse complement strand
GGTGTACGTTGAGCCACAAGCTAAGGCATATGAAGAACACACAAGTCCAAGGCCAGGGTGGCAGCCCCTGAGGAAGCCTAGCCCACAGAGGTGCTTTGTGTGTACCAGAAAGCAGGTTCTCAGCGGGAGTGGGGACATGGTAGCATGATGGTGTCTTTCCCAGGATTATGGCCGGTGGTACTAGGGTTATGAGAAAGTTCGAGGAGGAAAGTATCCAGCCACTCCACCAAAAAGGACAGCAAGTCTCTTCTCACCCTAACGCCTCAGGCAAGCACACATCAGGTGGACACGTGGGAAGCCTGAGATGATGGCAGGTGACATTGCCCAGCCTCATTGTGGATTTGATCCCAGGAGGTCAAGGTTTCTGACACCAGCTCTCTGTGACCTGTCCCTGAACCAGAAAGCTCTCCCCACCAAAGGTTTGCAAACAAGGTTGCCCCTGGGTTGCTCTCCTTAGGCTGCACCTGATCAGACAGGTTAGGAGAGGCAGTTCCCAGACTCCCCTGAGGAAGTCAGCATTGCCCAAGCAGGCTGTGGTCCTTTAGGGGGACCCCGAGGAGTAAAAGCTGACAAGGTTTTTCCCCACAGCTCAGATGGGCAGCGACCTGACCTGGAGCTCTCTATTCAGTATGGCACAGCAGTCAAAGAAACGATGATACTTCCCTCCTCGTCTTATGGACACTGGTCCAAGAATTCTCACCAATCAACAGGAGTGAGAAATTTGAAAAACGAGAACAAAATGAAACATGACAGGCAGACAGAGAGAGGCAGATAGATAGATAATGTGCATGCCAGGGCCTCCAGCCACTGCAAGCGAACTCAGATGCATGCGCCACCTTGTGCATCTGGCTTACATGGGTACTGGGCAATCAAGCCTTGAACCTGGGTACTTAGGCTTCATAGGCCCCATCTCTCCAGGCCCCTTTAAAAAATATTTTATTTATTGGAGAGGGAGAAAGAGGCAGCTAAATGGATGGATGGATAGACTATGCAAACATCTGTAGTCTATACACTAGCCACTGACATACAGCTAGCCATTTCAGCACACAGTGTATCTTATTGATGGTGTTGGCAAGATCATGGGGAAGAGATTGCTGAGCCCATTTGGATCATGTCCCTCTCTCCAAATCAATCCCAAGGACTAAGGATAAAGTGTTCTCTTTGCTTAGGCCTACATCCCACAAACACGTGTCTGAGAGGAATGGGAAGGACTTCCATAAATAGTGGTGACTTCCAGGACAGGCTACTGCAAACTCTTTGTGACTCAGTGAGATAAGCAGGTGGGAAGTGTTTGAGCAGAGGCCTGGGCCATGCTGGAAGGAGCCAGAGGCCAGACCAGACAGGAGAGGGCTTGAAAGCAGGAGGTTCCTAGGACTGACCTGCTCCCCACCACCCCAGGACACCAGCTGCGTCAGCCAGTTTGTTAATTCAGCCCCACTGGCAGGAACAGGTGGCCAGAGCCCAGTCTGGTCACTGTATGTTTGCAGAGATTGGTGCTTCCTTCTGAGGCAACACTCACCAAGAGCACCATATGACTGTTTACTGGTTTCTTATTTTGGTCAGGCTTGGCACAGGAATTGGAAGCCAATGGGTCTCAAGGGGTGGTTGGTAGAAGGCATGGCAGAGGGGATTCCAATATCGGAACAGAGGATGATGGAGAATGACTATCTACAGCATGCACAAATAGATGGAAACAAGCAAAGTCACCCCAGGCAATGCAGCTTTAAAATGCCATTTGCTCAAATGCAATGCTACCTACCAGAACATTCTGCTCTGGTGATCAAAATTCCCCCTTTAAATACTCCCTAGGTTTCCTTGATGTCATACTTTCTCAGCTTCCCTCCTAATTTCCTGGAGGCTGCCTCTCAGATTCCTTTGCATATCCCTTAGGTGATGGTGGGCTATGGAGGACTCTGCCACAAACCTCCTTTCTTCCCTCAAGGGCAGTCTGATTGGCCCCATGTTTTCAATTTCCACCACAATTTCTTTCTTAAAACCACTGTGGACCACCCCCATGTCTGCATGCACAAATGTACTCTTTGTGCACTAAGCTCCCTCTGGACCCCCCTCAAGAGCCTGGATAGTCAGAGCAGTTGGCACCAAGGCTGTCACAAGCCTAAACATACACAGTGGGACTGAAACCAAGTCAGTGTGACTACCCCGATGGCTGGACTGTGGACGGGAGGGCGTGCATGTGGCCTATCTTTCTAACCACATTTCAGGCTGACAGTGAAATGAAAAATAGCTATGAATAGTCTGGGAGAGGACTTGGCTACAATTCCTTGAGACTATGTCATTGCCCCATCCAGTATAGCTGAGTGAATAATCCTTCCATGTGTCAAGCTCAGAGAGTAGGTATCAGGAGGGCACAGAGCAAGAAAGGACCCAGACATGGATGTAGTCAATCAGTTTAAGAGCCACACACAGTCCAGCTCTAGCAAATTGCTGCATTTGAAACAATCTAAAGTCAAAGTATTAGATTCATGTATTTTAACACACACATTTTCTCACGTGTTAACATTCCTGAAAACAGGATGTGTCTAACAAAAGATTTGTCAGAGTTTGACTGAAAGTGTTATTTTCTTGTAAGCCTATCCAAAAGATAAAGAAAGGAGGGCTGGAGAAGATGGCTTAGTGGTTAAGGCAATTGCCTTCAAAGCCAAAGGACCCCGGTTTGATTCCCCAGGCCCACGTAAGCCAGATGCACAAGGGGTGCATGCATGTGGAATTCATTTGCAGTGGCTGGAGGCCCTGGCATGCCCATTCTCTCTCTCTCTCTCTCTCTCTCTCTCTCAAATAAATAAATAAATAAAATATTTTTTTATAAAGATGAAGAAAGGAGCTGCAGAACTGGCTCAGTGGTTAACGACACTTGCTTGTAAAGTCTAACAGCCCAGGTTTGATTTCCCTGTACCCACATAAAGCTGTATGCACAGAGAGGCATATGCATCTGAAATTTATTTTATGTGGCAAGAGGCCCTGGAGTGCCCATTTCTCTCTCATTCTCTCTCTGCTTAAAAATGAAAACTAAAATTTAGGGCTGGAGGGATGGTTCAGCAGTTAAAGGTACTTGCTTGCAAAACTTGCAGGCCCAGGTTCAATTCCCTAGCACCCACATAAAGCCAGATGTACAAAGTGGCACATGTATCTGGAGCTTGTTTACAGTGGCAGGAGGCTCTGACATGCCCATTCTCTCTTTGTGTCTCTCTTTCTCTCTGTCCCTTTTCAAATAAATAATATTAAAAATTAAACTGAAGCCGGGCGTGGTGGCGCACACCTTTAATCCCAGCACTCAGGAGGCAAAGGTAGGAGGATCGCTGTGAGTTCAAGGCCACCCTGAAACAACATAGTGAGTTCCAGGTCAGCCTGGGCTAGAGCAAGACCCTACCTCGAAAAAACAAAAAAAATAAAATAAATTTAAAAAATAATTAAACTAAGCCGGGCACGGTGGTGCATGCCTTTAATCCCAGCACTTGGGAGGCAGAGGTAGGAGGATTGTCGTGAGTTCGAGGCCAGCCTGAGACCACATAGTTAATTTCAGGTCAGCCTCGACCAGAGTGAAACCCTACCTCGAAAAACCAAAATAATAATAATAATTAATTAAACTAAATTTTTTTTAAATTTTGCAAAAGATAGAGGAAAATTTATAATCAACAAACCAATGCTATCTTAGATTAAAAAAAAATATTATATGGATTGCCCAAAGAACATGAAATGAGATCAGATCTCTATTCTACAGCATGGTGCCCTGAAGTCTTTGCTTTTGTTTCTTTAGGTGTTCAAGTGTCTTATGCCTGACAATTGCCCATAAGCCTCCCCTACATGCCTAACTCCACCAAATGAAATGAATAGGCCCTCAAGAAAAAAAAAAAAAAAAAAAAGACTGTTCTCTTTCTTTCCCTCTTTCTCCTTCTCTGTGGAGCCAACCTTAGCCATCTTTGTCAGACATTTCTCAGGCATTCTCCTCTGGTTCTTTTCAAGCCTGATTTAGACTGTTCTACTTAACAGGAAAAAAAAAAGAAGAAGAAGAAGAAAAGGAAAAGAGACTGTTGGCAGACAGCATTTCATGAAGGAAGGAAGGAAAGAAGGAAGGAAGGGAGGGAGGGAGGGAAGAAGGAAGGAAGGAAGGAAGGAAAGAAGGGAGGAGGGAGGGCCGGGCGTGGTGGCACACGCCTTTAATCCCAGCGCTCAGGGAGGCAGAGGTAGGAGGATCGCTGAGAGTTCGAGGCCACCCTGAGACTACATAGTGAATTCCAGGTCAGCCTGGACCAGAGTGAGACCCTACCTTGCAAAATCAAAAAAAAAAAAAAAAAAAAAAAAGGGGGGAGGGAGGAAGAAAGCAAGGAAAGAAGGAAGGAAGGGAGGGAGAGGAAAGAAGGAAGGGAGGGAGGGAGGAAGGAAGGAAGGAGCTTTGCATTGTCCCACAGGCATAGATGTTAGGCGGAAGCCAAGGACAGCAGGCAGATGGAGGTGGGTGCCTAGAGCCACAGCAAGGGCCAGATGGAGTGAGGGCGTGTTACCTATTATGGGCACCCTAGGAAGGCTCAGAAGGTAAAATCCAACCATTATGCTCCCCATGAGCTTTGTATATACGTCTGTACATTTGTACATCTAACCACTTGCACAAACACATGCACATGTGTGGTGGTTTGATTCAGGTGTCCCCATAAACTTAGGTGTTCTGAATGCTAGGTTCCAGGCTGATGGACATTTGGGAATTAACGCCTCCTGGAGGAGAGTATAGTTGGAGGTGGGCTTGCAGGAGCTATCGCCAGTTTCCCCTTGCCAGTATTTGGCACACTCTCCTGTTGCTATGGTCCACCCTCTGCTCATGCCATCATTTCCCCTGCCATCATGGAGCATCCCTGGAGTCTGAAAGCCAAAAATAAACCCTTTTTCCCCAAAAGCTTCTCTTGGTTGGATGTATTCTGTCAGCAATGTGAACCTGACTACAACACCATGCAAAGCATGCATGTGCTTGAACTCTAGGCAGAAGCCTGTCCCTGCTGCCTTGCATCACACCAGGAAAGATGGAGGGAGGCAGGTCCAGCATGATTGCCACTTTTCCGGGGATGAAGATGCCCAAGGAAGGGAGAGAGAAGTTGTCCTATTCGGTCGATCTAGCCAGTTAGTATCAGGACAGGAGCCCAACTCCCATATGCTGGTGTTGCAGTCAGGTTCACATTGCTGGCAGAAAACACCCAACCAAGAGCAGCTTGTGGGGAAAAAAGGTTCATTTTGACTTGCAGACTCGAGGGGAAGTTCCATGGTGGCAGGAGAAAATGATGGCATGAGCAGAGGATGGACATCACTTCCTGTCCAGCATCAGACGGACAACATCGGCAGAAGAGTGTGCCAAACACTGGCAAGATGAAGCTGGTTATAACACCCATAAGCCCACCCCAAAAAATACACTGCCTCCAGGAGGCTTTAATTTCCAAATTGCCATCAGCTGGGGACCTAGCATTCAGAACATCTAAGTTTATGAGGACACCTGAATCAAACCACCACTGGCTGCAGAGAATTTGGGGGAGGGTCTCATCCCAGAGAAGAAGGCTGTGTTATCCAGGCTTGTTTAAGGCCAGGGAAATGGTGGGGATGAGCCCCATACCTACCTCCATTCACTCCCCCCCCCCATTAAATCTATCCACAAATTGCTGAATAACATGAGCAAAGAGAGGCTTCCACTGGATAGAGAAGGTCTTATGACTCTGGGGGCATGTGGAGCTAGAAGGAGAAAAAGGGGGCCTCTGAGAAGATCATACACCCCAAGGATCTTAGAAAAAATAAAGGCAAAGCTGGGAAGATGAGCCTGAAGAGGGGGTGAGGGAGGGAGCCTCATTTTGACCACAGGTCTCTACTCTCTCAGGTGCTCAGGAGAAGGTGGAGTCTGGACAGGGGAAGGTCTTGTTGCTGGGGAAGGTCCCATGGGAGAACTTAGTGGGTCCCTGAAGACAGGGGTGGGCTGCAGTCGAGCTACCTGGTCCCCACCTCTCTGAGCCAAATGTTGTTCCTCAGCTAGCCTCAGGCAACATGCCAGTCAGAGGCATGGTGAGTGTGCCCTGCCCTTTTTGCAAAGCACCCAGCAGTGGGAGTATAAGAAAGGGAGTGGTTGGACTCAGGAGGTGTTCTGAGGGAAATCAGGTGTCAACACAGGAGTAGCTGAAATCCTGTCTGATCTGCAAATCCTACCATATAGCACAGCCAAGGCTGGCTGTGCCCAGGCCCTCAGGCTGCGCTGAGGAAAAGTGGAGAAGGGTTTTCTATGGGAGGATGTGGAGACCTTAAACCCTGAATCCTTGTTCCCTGGAAGCTTCCCGAGTTTGGCTTCTGGAAAGCTCTAGAGGCTCTTTTTCAGCAAGGCTTTGCAAATCTCTGGTTGAAGGTGTGTGTCTCCCAAAACAGGTTAAGTTTAATTATTAATCACCTGGCCAAGGCAATCAATCTAGACCGAGGTCTCTTTCTCCCAGGGCTCTTACACTCCATGTTATCTGCCCCCCCACCCCCATCACACTCCCCAATGCCTTCTAGCCAGCTAGAGAGGGTGGTGGCAGGAGCTCCCTGCAGCGCTTCGGTGTATAAGAGGCATTGATGAGGCGTAGGCTTTAGGCCGGCAAGCAGGTGTGGTTTCCAAGGTGAACCAAGGCCATCCACCAGTGTTGACACAACTGTCATAAACACGGCTTTGTTCCCAGCTCTGCCTGAGAAGGTTCTGGGGAACTGGGTGAGCCTGGCTAGGTGGGGATACAGAGTGAGGACAGACAGGTTTGGGGAGGGGATGACCCTGAGGACACAGGGCCATGAAGCCCACATTGGAGGCTCAGCTCTGTGGCTACGAAGGAATCTGGCTTACATTTAAGGGCTAAGATTTGGACAACACAAGCAGAGCGATGAGCTCATCAGAGCTGGGACCCAGCCCTGAGTTAGGGGGTGCCGTTAAGGGAAGGATGGACAAAGCAGAGGGTGAGTGGGGCGGTTCCTGGGTCCATCCTGTTGCTACAACCAGGTAGGCCAGTCCTTGCAGTTATCTGGTGAGTAGACAGAGACTTGAGGCTCAGGCCTCTGTTGTCCCAGGCAGTGCTAGGGATGGGCAAAGTAGCAGTCATTAATCATGACCCCTACGGTGTACACAGCCTTGCCTTTGTAGCCTCAATGACTGCTGTCTCTCTTCTAGGCCTGAAGGCAAACAAGGAAGGTAAACTTAGATCACAAAGCAACATGATAAGGTTTTGACAGCAGGGGCCTGAGTATGATGAGGGTCTAGGGTAGGGGTGCAAAGGGACCTGGAACACAGTGGGAGGAAAACCTGGGGGAGGGATAGGCAGAGAGAGAGTCAAGGCTTTCTAAAGAAGGTAACTCATGAGGAGAACAAGAAAGAATGCCTAGTTGTCAAGTAGTGAGGAAAGAGGTGAGTCCAGGTAGTTAGTGGGAAAGCCACTTGCAAAATCAAGCAGCTGAGAAGGGGCTTTTTGGGGGACCAGTGAAACAGGAGTGTGGATGAGCCAAAATGGAGGATGGTGGGAAGTGAGAGGAGACAGGGTAAAAATGAAATGGTGTACGTTGAGCCACAAGCTAAGGCATATGAAGAACACACAAGTCCAAGGCCAGGGTGGCAGCCCCTGAGGAAGCCTAGCCCACAGAGGTGCTTTGTGTGTACTAGAAAGCAGGTTCTCAGCGGGAGTGGGGACATGGTAGCATGATGGTGTCTTTCCCAGGATTATGGCCGGTGGTACTAGGGTTATGAGAAAGTTCGAGGAGGAAAGTATCCAGCCACTCCACCAAAAAGGACAGCAAGTCTCTTCTCACCCTAACGCCTCAGGCAAGCACACATCAGGTGGACACGTGGGAAGCCTGAGATGATGGCAGGTGACATTGCCCAGCCTCATTGTGGATTTGATCCCAGGAGGTCAAGGTTTCTGACACCAGCCCCCCCCCCCTTGACCTGTCCCTGAACCAGAAAGCTCTCCCCACCAAAGGTTTGCAAACAAGGTTGCCCCTGGGTTACTCTCCTTAGGCTGCACCTGATCAGAAAGGTTAGGAGAGGCAGTTCCCAGACTCCCCTGAGGAAGTCAGCATTGCCCAAGCAGGCTGTGGTCCTTTAGGGGGACCCCGAGGAGTAAAAGCTGACAAGGTTTTTCCCCACAGCTCAGATGGTCAGGGACCTGACCTGGAGCTCTCTATTCAGTATGGCACAGCAGTCAAAGAAACGATGATACTTCCCTCTTCGTCTTATGGACACTGGTCCAAGAATTCTCACCAATCAACAGGAGTGAGAAATTTGAAAAACGAGAACAAAAATGAAACAAAAGCCCCACAGATTCAGGCCAGTATGCTGTCAGCTAGAGTGGGCAGGTGTGAGCCTTTGGACACTGGGATGCCACCTTGACATCAGGAACTATTTCATACAGGAAAGCGCCAGTTCACACCATTCGAATGTGGCCTCCAGAAGGGTCTCCACTGCGCCCTTCGACATTGAGCTGTCAGGTACTGAAGCGGATTTTTCGGAGCCTCTGTCCACACTACAGGCAGGTCAAAGTACCTGCAGACCATAGTCAGCCAGAACAATCTCTCCAGGGTAAATTGGGCAACTGCCCATTCCAACAAGGAGGAGGACTAGATTATGTGTGTTATTTTTGTTCTTAGTTCTTTTGAGATAGTGTCTCGCTCTAGCCCAGGCTAACCTGGAACTTATTATTTAGTCTCAGGCTGGCCTTGAACTCACAGCAATCCTCCTAACTCAGCCTCCCCAGTGCTGGGATTAAAGGCGTGCACTACCACGCCCGGCTGCTGTGTCTTCCTTTTGCCTTGGCTTCCAGGAGGTTCCCAGCCACATGTCATGTTTACTTACCACTCCTGGGTCAGCTCTGACTGATCACATTACTTGCAGTTCTCTGTTGTCTTAATCTGCTCACACCTGGCCTGTGTTATACAACATCTGACTCGTGGCCGAAAGAGGCGGGAAGTACATAAACAACTCAGTTTCACTGAGGAAGGGGAGGTCAAAAGTGCAAAGTGTTTTGCTAGCCTTCTGGGGCCAAGGGAGAAATGCCTTTTGGATCACATCTGTATGCCCCAAGGTCCCTGACAGCAGAGAACAGGGGCCTCACCTGGAGCAGGATAAGTGGAGCAGTCTCATCCAGCCCTTCTCATCTCCTCAAGACCCAAGCCCCCAGGCAAGATCTCCAGAGTGGGGAGTGGGAAGAGTGTTTCTTCTGCTCCTACCTTGGCCTTCTTTCCTGTCCCCCCTGTAGGTGGGGAAATTTTTTAAGGGTTTTTTTTTTTTTTCTAGAGATAGAGGGAAAGTGAGAATGGGTGCGCCAGGGCCTCTAGCCTCTGCAAACGAACTCCAGACACGTGCACCCCTTGTGCATCTGGCTCACGTGGGACCTGGAGAATCAAACCAGGGTCCTTAGGCTTTGCAGGCATGTGCCTTAACTGCTAAGCCATCTCTCCATACTGGAAACTTTTTTTTATTATTATTAGTTACTTTCTAGGAAGGGGAGATATTGGGGCAATCACTTTCTAGAATTTAGTAATGAATATATCTATCTTTTACAAGTACCTGGAGTACAGCCAGGTTAGGCTGCTCTTGACATACAAAGGCTTTAGGAGCAAAAGTCAGCCAGCCCTGAGACAGGCAGGTGAGGATAGTGGCTAAAGAGCATGATGGGAAGCCCAATGTGGTGACACATCCCTGGAATCCCAGCACTTGGGAAGCTGAGGCAGGAGGAATGTAAGTTTGAGGCCAGCTAACCTGGGCTACATAGCAAGAGCCTCTGTCACATCAAAACAAATGAACAAACAAAAAAATGATGGTTTGTGTGTAGCTCTCCTGCTCACAGCTTGTCTGTCCCCCACTTCCCCTGCTGTGCATGAAAGAGCGCCTGCCTCTGAGCTTTGGGAAGGGGCGAAGGACAACATCCCTGCAGAGTCCGTACAGGCCCACAGAGGGGCTCAGGAATCAACAGGACTAGTGATGGGCATAGGATTAGCTCAAGAAAGTGAGACAAAATGTGTGTGAACCCCAGGGTCCCTAAGCATAGTGACGTGGTACTGGCCATACCCATGCTGTCTGTCACTAACTTCTCCTCAGATGGACCACTGACTTGGCAGCGTGGCCTCAGAGACTGGACTTCAGATTTCCAAGGGCCTCGCTAAGGACCACACGTTTCCAGCGACGACCCAGAAAGACTGACTGCAGTCACTATGAAACCCAGCAACCAAACCTTTCCCATGCCCTCCCCAGGTCTCATGACTACACCTGTACCAGCTCCCATAGTATCCATCTACCAAGGCCAAGCTGGTCTCCTTTCCTATAACCCCCATTGTCAAGCTTTTCTAACATGAGAATCCCCTTCGGGTGAATGTTCTCTATTCATATCACTCCGTCATGCAAGCCCAGTAAATGTCCCTTCTATTCTAGGAGCCTCTGGGGAAGTCCCCAGTAGTCATTGAGAACAGCACTGTTCAAAGTGTGATCAGTGGACAGCACCTGCACTGAATGCCCCAGAGGATTGTTACAATGCAGACACCCAGGCTTGACCTTGATCAAACTCTCCACAACAGGCCCACTAGTGCTCCAAGCGACTCAGATCAAGGATCTGTCTTCAGTCCCTTGCTGGCTGCCAATGTTCACTTAGGACTAGAACTGGAAAATTCCTAACATAGTCTAATAACTCTCTGGGTGGCCTCAGCAGCACTACCCAGGAGATCAGCAAATTCAAGAAGTTATGCTGCTTTAGGCAAGTCACTTCCTCTTTCTTGCCCTTTCATTTTCTTGCCAAAGAAAGAATCAAGCTGGGCACAGAGGCCTGTGCCTGGAGTCCCAGCACTTGGGAGGCTAAGCTCGGGAGTTCAAGGCCAATCTTGGCAATATAGCGAGACCATGTTGCAAAAAAAAAAAAAAAAAAAGGGGGGGGGGAGATGGGTAGGATGGAGAGAGATAGCTCAATTGGCATAGTCCTTGCCTTGAGAGCAACCTGAATTTGACTCCCTCATACCCATGAAAAACACCAGGGACCATGAGCCTTTAATCCCCAAAGTGAGAAGGCAGAGACAGATCCCTGGAGCTCTTTGGCCAGGGAGTCTAGTCTAATCAGTGACCTCCAGGCCAATGAGAGACCCTGTCTCAAAAAGAGACAGACAGGGCTGGAGAGATGGTTTAGTGGATGAGACACTTGCCTGCAAAGCCAAAGGACCCAGGTTCGATTCCCCAGAACCCACATGAGCCATATGCAGAAGGTGGTGCATGTGTCTGGAGTTCATTTGCAGTGGCTAGAGGCCCTGGTGCGCCCATTCTCTCTCTCTGCTTCTTTCTCTAAGTCTCAAATAAATAAATAAAAATAATTATATAGTAATAATAATAATATATATGTATGGAGAGAGAGAGAGGGGGACAGCATATCTGAGAATGACACCCGAGATTGTCCTCTGGCCTCCACACACACACACATGTGCACACACACATGTGAACTTGCTTATACACATGCATGCACAATACACACACACATACAAACAGAGGACCAAGACTAGAGAGTCTCTTGGGTCATCCTGTTCCTACATGCTTGGGGTTCCATTTGGGTTAAGTGCCTGAGTAAGGCCAGCATTGTGGGGAAACGGAGTGGGGAGCTGTTGAGGACCAGCCTAGGTAGGCAGTTTGCACTTGTTATTGGCTATTCAAAGGGCAGAGAGTCCTTAGACCAGACAGGGGCCAAGGTCATTATCCAAGTGGCCTGACCAAGGGATTCTAAGCCATAGCAGTCAGGAGCTGACCCCTGAGGACAGGTTGGGGTGTAGGGTAGAATCTGAGTATCAGGGCTCCAGCCCAGTTGACTGAGTCAGAGGCCCCCAGGGACATAGAGAGCAGATGGGAACACCCACGCATGGGGGAGCAACTGCAGCTCAGGATGGAGGGGGTGATCCCAGGCATCCCAGGGCATCTACACTGCACAGGGCTTGGGCTGTCATGTCACAGAGGGCAGCATGCACAGTGCCTTCCAGAGTTGTGCCTGTCATACAATATGCTGGGACTGGGCACTGGGCCACCCTGAGTCATCCTGGACCCTGAATTGGGGACAGCAGGACAAGTTCATACTCTGTTTTGGCCAGCTAGGGCACAGACAGCAAGTACAGGGAAGGATGTCCCCTAACCCTCTCTGGAACTGAAGGCCACCATAGGGTGGGGGTGGGGGTGGGGTGGGGCAGTAAGAAGCTCCACAGGAAGTACTTTGAGATCTAGAATCTGCTTCCAGTAATGACAAGTATTCCCACTCTGCCTGTTGGGTCTAGGATTCTCAGCCCATCCCCATTGACTCAAGAGCGTTGCCAGCCATGGGGAAGGACCTAGAGAAGGCTCCAGGCCATTCAAAGCACTGGCCAACTGAACCCGGGAGACTGACATTGTTTCGTTTGAAATGAGGAGGGCTACTATTAGCACAGATTGTGAAAACAAAAGCGATTTGGTGCCTTGCTACATACAAATGCTCTCATCAGCAGTTACCTAACACTAGAGGCAATTAACATCATTACTTCCTTTCATGCCCAAGGAAATAGGCCCGAGGAAGTTACAGTGCTAATCATCACAGCCAGGCCTCTGCTTAGGCCTGTTATGTCCACTGAAGCACTGATCACCAGACCTTTGTCATCACCTGACCCTGGTTCAGGAAAACTGGATGCATTCACAAGGAGACCAAGAAGCTCTGGGTGGCAAAGTTAGGGGTTTCTAAGGAAGCAAACCTCCAAAAGGGACAATACCCTGCTCTTCCTCAGTCCCATCCCGGAGCCTCACTGCAGAGAACTGGCATCTCTCTAGTATCTTGTCCAGAGTACTGAGTGGAAGCTGTTTTGTTAGCTCTTCACAACCCTTTAAAACATTCGAGATTCAGAAAATGGCCCAAATGCCAGGAATGGGGAGATGGCTCCATTGGTCAAGTGCTTCCTGCAAGTATAATGACCTGAGTTTGAGTCCCAGCAACTCATGTTAAAAAAGGGGGGAGGGGGCTAGAGAGATGGCTTAGCAGTTAAGGCACCTGTCAGCTAAGCCTAAGAACATCAGTTCCAATCTCCAGGTCCCATGTTTAGCCAGATGCAAAGTGACATAAGGGTGCAATGCCACACTTGCCCACAAGGGGGCGGACACATCTGGAGTTCATTTGCAGTGGCTGAGAGGCTGCTGGCTTGTCCACTCTCTGTCTTCCTCTCTGTGTCTCTCTCCCAAAAAGGGGGGTGGGGTGGGGCTGGAGCTATGGCTCAGCCATTAAGGCTCTTGACTGCAAAGCAACCCAGGTTCTATTCCCCAGTACCCACATAATGCCAGATGCACAAAGGGCTACATGGATCTGGAGTTCATTTGCAGTGGCTCTAGCATGCCCATTCTCTCTCTCTTTCTGCTTGCAAACAAATACAGTTTTTTAAAAAGAAAAGCATAATGGTATATATTTGTAATCCCAGTGGGGGGAGAGAGGGAAGTGAAGACTGGGTGAGTTCCTAGCCAATGAGAGATTCTGTCTTAACACAGGGTAAATAGCAGCTGGGGAGCAACACTCAAGGCCACACATAGGCACTCACACATGTTCCTGCACACACATCCCAGCCTAGGGTTCTGTGAGCTACGCAGGACTAAGATATTGATGGACACTTGCACAAACACGGCCACTCACTCGCAAGCTTTCAAAGTCTCTTTATTAAAAATTATTTTTTTCTTTTTGTAAAAACAAACACTTTGCAGTCAGTTATACAAATCAGGAAAAGTGATAACAATTTATAAGACACTCAAAAAAAAAAATTCAAATACTTTACAAGTTCAAACTTAAATTAAGTAATGCTTTTCTTTTTCTCCAAAAGCCACAAAACAAACGCTGGTCCAGTTCAAGTATAATCTTACAGATCACAGCCTCGGACTGTCCAAGAATAGGAAACACTGATACTAATAGCTGCTGCTCACACCAATATCAAGTTTGCCAAATTCTTTGGGCATACCACCTGGATGTATTTTATTCTGGGTATTAACCATGAAGAGAAAATAAACGGGCCTTCTGTTCTATTAACCCAAATGCAGCTGTTGTACAAGGTAATGACTGCTCTTGGGCAATCTTTTCGGGGAGAAACTCTTTAAAATGGTTGACAAAACGCTGAAGAAAGGAATTTAAAAAGAAATCAGTATTTTCCTGGTTGCTTTAATATTGCATTGCATGTGACATACATAGGAACAAAAGTGCAAATTACAAGGTCAGTGAAGGGCCATGTCAATGGAATTATATAAAAATAAATAAAAATAAACATATAAATATATATATATATATATATATAGACATACATGTATAGAATCTCCAATGATTTTATTATTTATTTATTTATTTTGGTTTTGCGAGGTAGGGTCTCACTCTAGCTCAGGCTGACCTAGAATTCACTATGTAGTCTCAGGGTGGCCCCAAACTCATGAGGATCCTCCTACCTCTTCCTCCCAAGTGCTGGGATTAAAGGCGTGCGCCACCACACCCGGCTATTATTTATTTTTCTAAATGTGTTGCCAAGGCTTGCCTCAACTCCTGATCCTCCTGCCTCCACCACTTCAGCAATTTCCTACTGGCATGTGCCACAACAACCAGCTTCAATGATTTTAAACTGAAGGCTTTGACTGAATGGGGAGGCTGCCTCTTCTCTCTCCCTTCCAGGGACATCCTCCTTCCAGCTTTACCATATGGAGGTCAATCTACTAACGAGGGAGCTGTCCCATTGCTTGGTAACTAGGCCATAAAGAGTTCCAGAGAAACACTACGGAGGTGGGGCCAATGAAGCTGGTGAAGTCTGTTCCCACTTAGCTTGGGGAGGAAGCTTCTGGCCTCTGACAGAGGTGGCCAAACAGCTGTTCCCAGAAGGTATTAAAGGTTTGCTAAGAGATGGGAGGTTTAGCTGGTGATCAAAATGTTGGATTTAAAAACGGGGTGGAATCAGCCAGAGGAACAATGCGGACTAAGCCACAATCTTGAGTCTTTTCTCTTTGAGGTACGGTATTCCTGAATCCCTCCCCATATAGCCCAGTGGTGGGCTATTTCTTATTTCTTCCAACTTCTCACCACCCAGTCTCTATGGACCTGTCTTCCTCCTCTCCTTGTCTTAAGTCTTCCCTCTGGGGACCATATATGGCAAGGTTTATACATACTCATTTTAGGTTTTGCATTTGCTTCATTTATATGCCTCAATTTCCTCGCTAATAAAATGTTAAGTGCTGAACTAAATAATTTCTCCACCTAAGCTTATCACATTTGCACAGAGTGCAGAATACAGTGTAAGGGGGAGAAAAAAAACCCAACATAATGCCTGTCCAGTCTCCCTGCTTGCACCCAGGAACAGAAACCACATAAAAAGCCATCCGTCTTCCTTTCATTCTCTCAGGCTTAGCCACGTAGTGAGCCTTCAGTGGATCATCTCAGCCCATGGAAACTGCACCATGCTCCCTCTGACCTCCGTGGCTCTGGTAGAACCTCATTCCCAACATCTTTGTCCCAAAACCTTCCACCAAGACCATATGGCCTGTGTAGGGTTTGGTCACTGATTCCATCTTTTCTTCCCAGCATTTTCCCTTCAAGGCTTACACATGTGGTCAACCCCTTTGAGCCCCTCCAACCACTGTATTGTTAGAAAGGGCCCACCTACCTACAAATACCTAGCACACCAATGCCATTCTTTGGCCTTCTCTGATTTTCTCTGATGTGGAGGAATCATGTAGAAATCATCCCATGGTGAGGTCAGTTGGACCCCAGAGCTCGGCAGAGACACCCAGGGTGAGTCAAAGTCAGATGCCAGTTCCTTTACTGAGTCAGACCAATGCCTCAAATTGCAGAAGCTAGTGTGTACTCTTGGCCCACACCAACTGCACTTTAGCTGGAGGGAGAAGATACAGCTATTCTCAATTTTAATTAAAGTGAATCTAGACCAAATGCATTGTCCTGAGAACAAATCCTGACACCTCCTGCAATCAAGAGGAAGCAAGGGAGTTTGGATGGAGCCTATCAGAGCTTCCACAATAAAGAGTTCTTCTTTATAAAATTAATTTGATTTTACTTTAAGGTATAAACTTGGTGGATTCCTAAAATAATTGAGACAATGAAAGATTCCTTTAAAAAGGGGACCTTGGCTGGAGATTTAGGTCAGTTGTATAGTGTCCACTTAGAATGTCCAAGGCCTTGGGTTCAATTCCAGACACCACCTTCCTCTCCCCCCCTCCAGAAGAAAGAAAACCAGGGGCTTTTCAAACCAGTGAAGTCCAGCTGAGGAAAATTAATGAAGCTACTTGCATGTTTGCCAACTGATTCTCTTTGGTGGGTGGTCTCAGAACCACAGGACCCAACTCTTCTCTCCCTGTTGAGGCCAGGCTGCAAGAGTGCTGGAGATTCACCAAAGAGGTCCCCACATGCGAGGACTTCTGCCAAAGCATCTCCTTTCATGACTCAGCTCACCTGAGCTGCTATATCCTGTCAAAACGTTAAAAACATTGACAATCCCTGAGATGTTGGATTTTACAAAAAGGAAATGACTCTTGGCACAGAAGGCAAGAGGAGAGAAGAGCAAATTGAAAGTTTGTGGGAAAGAAACTAGAGTGTGTAAGGAGCTGGTGGCCCTTAATGGCTGGACGTGCCAGGGTGACTGGGGTCTTGGAGAAACTTTGGGGGCATGTTAACAGTCTCTGGGAACAAGGCCAAGCACCATGCCCTGCCTGGCTGACAATCCTTTCTCTCTGGTCTCAGTCCTGTCCTCAAGGCTGGGTGTCCCCCACCTCAGCAGACTTTTCTGCCCAACTTCCCGAGACAGCAGCAGTAGCTGTGGCATCAGAGCCGTTTCCTCTCAAACTGTGGCACGATTCCGCTGTCCTCGGGGCTCGGGCTGCCTGCCCCCTCCGTCTCCTTCAGGCCTTCCTCTGCTAGCTGGGATAAGTACTTCTGTGGAGAGAGTAACAAAGGAAGCAGGGAGATGTTAGTGGTGGCCTGGGGCCCTCTCCTTAACACCTGTACCCTCCCTCTTTACTCCAATTTCTTGGGTTGACAGGACCCCATTATGTTCATTTACAAATGATGTGAGTCTCTTGGTGAAGAAGTAAAACGTATAGAAACTTCCCAGGCCACCTGGTTTACATAAACTTGGGCCTTGGTGACAATTCTACCTGCTTTCCGAAAGATCAGCGTGTCTGTGTGTGAAAAGCAGAAGGAGTAAAGCTGGAGGGAGACGGAAACCCTGGACTGGCTCATTTTGACGTCAGAGACCCCCAACAACCTCTTTATGTGTGCTGTATCGTTGGGGGCTACCTCCAGAAGTCTAGAATCATTCGGAGCTATGACTGGCCCTGCCAGAGAGCCAGCTGGGGCTGCCCTTGGGATGTTTGGGACCAATGTAGTAAGACAAGCTGGGGAAAGACTTAAAGCCTTGGTAGAAGGTCCTGTGACTGTGACTGTACCAGATAAAATGACAATGCTAACAGCAATGTATTGGGAGCCAGAAGAGTCAGATCCAGGCCAGTGGTTAAGCATGCAAGCTTAACTAAAAAGGTGACCTGGGTTCAAATCCTAGCTCTCCACTGGCAAGTGACTGAATATCCCTGACATCTGTAAAGTGTGAGTAACCATGGCAACCCTGCACAGAGCTGCTGTAAAGCTGACAAGAGACCACACCACTCTTTCAGCACAGTGCCTGGCAGTAAACACTCAGGAACGACATCCTGACATCTCATGAACAGAACCAGTGGAAGGATCTGGGGGAGTCCTCCATTTCTCCCGGCCCTAGGCTTCTAATCTGTTAAGTGAGGGCAATATGTCTTCCTGACAGTCATCCTGGGAGACTGCTTAGCTTTTGGAGGTGGCTGCATCCTGACTGGGAGAGTGGTCCCTGTGGATGCCTGTGGGTGAGTCTGCTACTGGGAAACCTGTTTCTCCTCTGCCTGGCTCAAGAAGCTGAAGACAGTGAGTGAATGAGTTACCCTGCATTTGGGCGCGCTCTTCTGCAGGGCCTGTAGCCAGCAGATGTCTCCTTTACTACCCAGCATGGCCTCCACCTGCTGTTCCAGATCACTCCCGGGCAGGTTCCCATAGAGCCAAGACCAGAAGCAGGCACAGCAAAGGTTACTGGAAGAATATAAAGGCACCTTCCAGCTGTTCCTGCCTCCCACTCAAGGCCTCCTGGTGGGTGTTAACTTTACAAGTTGTCTGACTTGGGTCTGAATTCTTCACTTTTCACACATGTACTTTGACGTGGGGTGGGCGAAGCTGTGGGAACAGAGGCATTCTGTCAAGGCCCCTGACAGAAACCCTAGCTGGGAAAGCTGTGACTGAGGCTCCTGGATCCTTAACAGGTGCGCCAGGGAAACCTGAACTGAAGTTGGCCAGCCTGAGGGGATTAGGCAGTATGTACTCTTCTTGTGTCTGGGGACCACAGGAGTGGTGCTCGTCTGCTGGGGGGGGAGGGGAGGCTCCCCAGGTTTGGCCTAGAAGCCTTAAAAACAATGCAGGCCACTGCCCTGGGGAAAAAAAAATTGAGGACTTGAACTTTTCTTAGCTCTCTGAGTGACAGTGACCTTGGACTGTGTGGTCTCCTTGGAGGCTGCAAAATTCCACTAAGAAGGGCTGGAGAGATGGCTTAGGGTTAAGGCGCCTGCCTCCTAAGCCTAAGAACGCTGGTTCCAATCTCCAGCAGTTCCAATCTCCAGGTCCCACGTTTAGCCAGATGCAAAGTGACGCAAGGGCGCAATGCCGCACTTGACCACAAGGGGGCGCACACATCTGGATTTTGTTCTCAGCAGCTGAGAGAATTCTGGCGCGCCCATCTCTATCTCTCTACCTCTCCCTCTCTGTCTGTCTCTCTCTGTCTCTCTCTCCAAAAATAAATAAATAATAAAAAAAATTTAAAAAAATTCCACTAAGAAAAGATAAGATTCTCATATTGAAGCATTAGAAATTGCTGGAAAGATTGTTTAAACTGCAGACTCTTAGGCCAGATGGTGGCTCAGTGTTCCAGTGTTTGCCTAGTATGCATGAAGCTTTGGGTTTGACTGAAAAAAAAAAAAAATTCATGTAGATTCCTGGGCCTAACCCAGAAACATTAAGCAAGCAGGTAGAAAGTAGGGTTCAGGAAGCTACATTTTAAAAAGATGCCACCTGAGTCAATGACCAAGGTTTGGAAAATCAGGACCACATCAGCTCTACCACCCTTCCAGCCTGTGACTCTAGGTCTGCAAGAGGATGATGGGGTTTTGGACCTAGATGACTATCCTCAGCTGGCTTTACACAGGACAGCCTGAGCCTTCTGCTTTGGCCAAGTTAGGCCTCTATCCACCCCACCTACACACACACACACACACACACAGACACAGAGAGAGAGAGAGAGAGACAGAGAGAGAGAGAGAGAGAGAGAGAGAGAGAGAGAGAGAGAGAGAGAGAGACAGGCCTGTGGCTGCCCAGGTCACAGAGCAGCTGCTCTCTGGATGGAAATCAAGAAGATTAAATGACCTGAGTTTGGGCACAGCCAGGGACAGTCTTACAAATGGTGACCTAGGCCAGGACATTACAGGTTTCAGTTTCCAAGATCAACTTAGTAGAGTAAAAAGAGGCAAGTGATTAAGAATCAAGTGATTCTAGTCCTAGGCCCAAGAACTTACTTTCTGCATGGCCTTGAAAAAATCATATAGCTTCTCTTTGAGACTCCATTTCCTTAGATATAAAACAAGTCAGAGCCTCATGACCAGATGTGCACATTGTAATCATTTCAAGAACTTTCTCAACTTACACTTTACTGCCTGCCCCCAACTCTACTAAATATCCGACCCAGTTACATGTATGCTCAGAACTCTGTGCACATGACTGGAACTCACATTCTTGGTTAAAAACCACTAGGTCCATCTCTAACAACCTAATTGTAGCTGGAAAGTCTGGTCTGGAACCATGGGATAGACAACATGGTGACCTCTTGGGTTGAGCTTGAGGCTCAAACCTGGCTCTTACGGTGAAAATGGAGGTGTCTTGAGGTCCTCACACCTGGGTATATGAAATACCTGGTAAAACCCAGCCTGCACCAGAATTTGACCATGACAGCTTTATTTGCACATATCAGGTGAGTATGTATTGAAGACCATATTAGTATTGTTCATTGATTTTTAAGGAACCCATATAAAGGCAGATGCACAAAGTGGTGCACATGTCTGGAGTTCACTTGCAGTGGCAGGAGGCCTAGTATGCCCATACTCACTCTGTTTGCCTCTTTCTTGGTGTCTTTCTCTCTCTCAAATAAATAATAAAAATATGTTCAAAAATAAAAAAACATATTTGAAGCTGAGGAGATGACTCAGTCTTGTTTAATTTGTAGCACTGTTTTTCTAGTTGGTCTCAAAAAGTAATGCTTTGGGGGCTGGAGAGAAGTCTTAGTGGTTTAATATGTTGTTTGCAAGCCTGATGGCCCAGGTTCGAATCCCCAGTACCCAATTAAAGCCAGATGCACAAGGTGGCACATGCATCTAGAGTTCATTTGCAGTGGCAAGAGGCCATAGTGTGTCCATTCTCCACACCCCCGTTGCAAATAATAAAAATTAAAAAAAGTATTGTGCTGAGGATGTGGCTCCGAGGTAGACTATGTGTTCAATAGACTTATGGCCCTGGTTCAATCCCCATGATGTTGAAGAATAAACAAATGAAAAATGTTATCTTACAAATTGTAGCATCTTAGGTCAGATGACATAGCATATAGTATATTTTGAAGGTGTCATGTTTTAATACTGTATCACGTAGCTATTGTCTTTTCTGTGCTGAGGACTGAACCCAGGGGCTTGTGCTTGTTAGACAAGCACTCATCCACTGAGCTAAATCCCCTAACCCCTCACTACACTAAAACGGAAGTCCCATTATGACAAGGATCTTGTGTGTTGTTGTTGTATCCTCAGTGCCTAGAATAATGTCCAGTGCATGATCTTCCTGTGACTCTTATTTGCTGTCTATGTTCCACTCATTTCAAATCGGACACAACTATGGTTTTTATTCTCTAGCAACCAGGGTACCTGCATGGAGGAAGAGAAAAAGAAATGTCTGCAGCTAAAGTTTCCAGGCCTGGTAGGAAGGGATCAGATATACCGTATGTGAGGAGAATGCCAACCTAACTCGAGTTATGCTCGGTTTAGCTAGGGAGATATGCAAAAATCAAGTCCAAACATAGTGTGGTACTAAAGTGGAGGCAATGCTCTGGGTGCCCATGGGAGACAGACACTTATGCAACAGCCTGGTGAAGTCAGGCATTCATTCTCCATGTGTCAGGAGGAGATGCAGACTTACAGAAGCAGACTAAAGAGTGTGTCTGGCCTTAAGGAGAGGAGCTCAAGTCAGACTCTGGATGCCTAGGCTGCATGTGCAGACTGGGGAGCCTTGCAAGGGCCATAGCAAGGAAGGCAGTTACCTGTAAGTTCCTGTAGTGGACAGTACTGCGACAGTGGCTCACCTTCGCCGCCTCCTCACTTGTGTAAAACAGACCACACAGCTTGCAATAAAACCCAGTCCTGGGAACCACGAATTCCACGCCTAGGAAGGGTGGGGAATGGACAGCATTAGGCAGCATTAGCAAAGAGATGGGAGCCCTGTGGTCCTGTCAGCCACAGAAGATCCGAATAAGAGCTCCACCCCTCTCCTGCTGTTGACTTTGGAGGGTTGCCTAGCTCCTCCAAGCCTCACCCCACACCCCTCATTTGCAACACAGACACAAGGAGCATCACTGCCTAATTGATTCCCAGAGGGTTGTGATACTGGGATGTGCTTAGCGAGGTGGAGTCTCTGGTTCAGGCTCTCCTTCAACAGCCTGCTTCCAGGGACAGCAGGAGGAAGGAGGCGTCTGCCACTTGTATTTGGATTTCATGTCTACGCTGTTTCCCCCCACCCCGACCCACTCTACAATTGTGACCAAGATTCTGGAAGAATTTGTTCTATTTTGTTTATTTCAGAACTATTTTCATTAAAGACAAATAGGGCAGGGGAGATGGTGTAACGGGTCGAGCGCTTATGGTACAAGCATGGGTACCTGAGTTCAGATTCCCAGAGCCCATGGAAAAAGCCCGACACTGTAGCACTAGTGTGTGCAGTCCCAGCACACCTACAGTGAGAAGGGAGGCTGAAACAGGAGAATCCTGTCACTCCAATGCAGATATTTCCTTCCATGTGATTGATCCATATGAAGGACCTCCTCCCGGAAGTACTTAATTTTTTTTCATTTATTTATTTATGAGAGAATAGGCACACCAGGGCCTCTAGCCACTGCAGATGAACTCCAGACATGTGCTACCATGTGCATGTGGCTTACATGGGTCCTGGGGAATCAAGCCTGGGACCTTAACCACTTTGCAGGCAAGCGCCTTAACCACTAAGCCATCTCTCCAGTCCCCTCCCCAGAAGTTTTAATCATACCCGAAATGCAATTCTTTGTCTTCTCTTTCTCACATAATAGTGTATCATATACATTTTCACCTTCCTCACAACTTATCCAATAATTAACAGCATTCAATTTGAGATTTAGTATATATAAAGTCCAGGATTTGCAGGGGAGGGAAATATCAGGTGGTTTTTTTTTGTATGTAAGTATAGAAGTTGTCAATAAAATAACAATAATTAAAAAAAAAAAGTCCAGGATTTGGTGTGGGGAGGCCATAGGCAAATGACATGTTGGCTAGTGAATTTGTCTTTCAAGTGCTGGTGACTGGCCAGTATCCATGAAGGTGTTCCTGAAGACGCAAACAACAAAATGAAAAGAGCCACGTCTGAAGGGTCCAGGCCAGATGCTACGAACCTATGTAGGGCTAAGCGCGGTCAGGTTCCAGTTGCCAGATGGGGGCCTGTCTTGTGTGTAAGTGGAGCACAGCAGCTATTCTAGGCTGTTCCCCTCTCCTCTGCTAGCGTGGGCTATGCTGGGACAACTGGCTACACTGGGTAAAGGGAGAAAGGGATGTGGCAACTTTTCATAGGGAAGGAAACAACACGATCTCCACTACAAGGACCCCTGAGCCGGCCTCCTGACCACAGCCCTGGCCGTTCTCCTCCTTCACTTTGCCCTCCGTACACAGGAGATCTTGTCATGGGAAGGCAGCCTAGACTTGTAATTAGAACTTTTTTATTCCATCTCAAAAAAAAAAAAAACACTGTTCAGTATAAAGGGGCAGCTGAGGTAGGACAGGAGAAGGGAGCAGGCTGCCAGGTCAGTGTGCACTGTGGTTTGGGGCCTGGGTTTTCTCTTAGTGCCACGTAGCCTGCAGAAAGCCCTCGGCAGTCCAAAGTGAAAGGTTGTCACTGAGCTCGGCCGCCCGAAGGAGGCTGAATGTCCTATTCCTTCTCCCCCTCCTCTCATCCTCAGGGCAGAGGATGGACTCATGGCCCCAGTTTGATTAGTGGTGGTGGGGGGGCTTGTGGGGAGTCCTCCCCTCCCCCCTCATAATACAGGCTCCAGGCTGTTGCTGGGGAAGGAGCGTTAAAGCAAGACCCGCCTCCTTCCTCTGCTGCTGCAAAAACAGTTTTGTGCTGGCTGCTGCTCCAGGAGGACTCAGGCTCACACAGTCCATGCCCACTGTCAGAGCCATGCCCACTGTCCTGTCCCAGAGCCTGAAGGGTGGGCCACCTGGGCAGTGCCAGGAACACAGCCCTAGAGATTCCACTGTAGACCTCTCTGTCCCTGTCCTAGGACCCCCAGAAAGGGCACAGCTGCCTCAGGAGCAGCTATAGAGCCTGAGGCTGAAGTCAAACAGGGCAGCCCTTTCGACCAGAGTGGTGCAACTACCATCTGTAGAGGTCTGCGTGGGATTTCATCAGAGCAAAACTTTCTACCGCCAGAAACAAAAGCTGACAAAACAGAAGGGTTTGGAAGCCATGAGATGGTGGATGGAAAATGTCCTCTGTCTGGAATGCTGTCACTTCCCTAGCACTTTTACTGAAGCTGTGGGAATTCAGGTACATCGAGAGCAGTGTTTGGTTATGTCAGTCCTCTATTGCGAAACCCAGACCTGGAGGAGAAAAGGGAGCTCGGAATCCCACCACTCACAGCTTGGCGGTAAATAAAACTCTGGGCCCAAGACATGGTCTGTCTTGGTACTCTCTTGCAAACTTGGAACCTGACGGTTTTCTCATCTATAAAACGGGAATGATAATGCCACACAGGGTGTTGTGAGGAAGCAACTGTCATTTGGCCTGGTGCTCAGAAAAACACACTAGTCTAGGAACACGTGTGTCCACAGAAGCCAATGTCTGAATGCCAGCCTTCTCACCTACCCTCAGCCTTTCCCAAGGTTGCCTGGGAAACCAGCTCCTCAGATTGGCGGCTACTTCCTTCCCAGTGGGTTGGGTCAATACCAGGCATGAAAAGACAGCACTGGGGACAAAGAAGCCAGGGTAGGAGGATTCTCAAAGGGCTAGAAGCCCACCCCCCAAATAGCCAGGGCATGATATGGGCACCACACTACCCACAATCACTGCCCTAGGACACCTGAATGTGACGATTTGAAGTGGCAGCACCAAGATATTCTGCCACAGCCCTGGCAAGTTCTACTTACTGAGTCCTCCATTTTCTCAGCCTCTATTAAGTACTGTCATTAAAGCTGCATTTGCCTACTAATAATAGCTTCTGGCATGGGTAATTATGACTCTGTCATCCTAGTAAATCCGGGCCTGGAAAGAGGGGGAAGCTTGCTTTTTGCCAGCGATGCTATTTGGTTCTGGTAAGAACAGGCCTTGGCAGGTTCATGCTGGCTAGGGTCACACAAAACTGGCCTGAATCACATGGACAGTGTGCCCTGCTCAAACCATGAACACCCCAGTCCCTTAATAACAGGACTGGACCCCCCTTTTGTCCCAATTCTTGGCACCCTGAATGTCACCTTTGTACACTTCTGTCCAAAGCCTGAACATTGGTCTCTCATGTTTCTGGAAATCTCTCTGAAGCATTTGCAAGTTCAGTGAGAGTAGGCAAAGTAGGTCTCAACAAATATTTTATGAATGAAGAGCAATACCAGACAATGCTTCAAGCCCTTAAGTCCCTCCTGCTGGCAGGGGCCAAGGCCTTGCACAGATCCACTCATTCCCTCTTCAAAATAGGTTGTATTACTTCCCACGTTTGTAGATAAAGAACTACAAGCAGAGAGGGTAAACATGGTGCTCTTTGTCTCTTAGCCATCAAGCAGCAAATGAGATGGGATTTGAACCCAGGAAATTGGAGGCTCCCACCATGCTTGTAACTTTAGCATAGAAACAGTCTTTTCTATACTGTGTCTGAACTGGAGGACAGAGGGCAAGGGGGTCAGAAAGTAGACATCCTGAGTTCTTGAAATTGATGTGTGATCTCGAAGAAACTCTCTGGACTTCTGTTTGCTCACCTGTCAAACAGAAAACAATGCCATACTTTTCCTTGGTATGTGTGTGTGTGGGGGGGGTGGTGTGTATGTGGGGAGACCAATGAGGTAATGGTCCTCCAAGCTAACCGAAAATGATCTGTAATAGCCCAAGCTGAAAACAACCCAAATGTCTATCACCAGGTAAATGAAAAAACAGTGACGTATTCAAATCCACCATGTAGTATAGGCACATGAACTGATCAAACCACATCCTTTAAATGGCAGTACTTCATTGTACACCAATTACACGCCAATATAGATGTTTAAGAAAAACAAAATGAGATATCATTTTCTTCCCAACAGGCTGGCAAAGATTGAAAACTGATACCGGAAATTGGCAAGAAGGTGGGGAATGGGAATTCTCCCTCAAGGTGGCAGTGAAAGCTGTTATCATCTTTTCAGAGCCCAATTTAGGAGCAATTATAAAAATTTTAAATGCAAATACATATGGCCTCACAATACCCCCCCACACCTGGCTAGCTTCCTGTCCTACAGGAATACTGGCGCGCACACAAAGCGAACGGAACAGGCACATCTGGAAGGCAGCTGGGAACAGAGGGAAGAACATACTACTAGAATTTGAATCCTCATTCCAGGCTTTTCTGACCATGAGTTCTATAATTCTATATCTCAGACTGTTTAGAGGAAAAGATCAGCAACTGATACAGACTTTACAATGGAATTTTTAAAATGGTTAAAAGGAATGTGTTCATTGGGCTGGGGAGATGGCTCAGCAATTAAGGTACTTGCCTGCAAAGCCTAAGAACCCAAGTTCTCTCTATCAGGTAGTGCACACCTTTAATCTCAGCACTTGGGAGGCTGAGGGAGGAGGATCACTGTGAGTTTGAGGCCAGCCGGAGACTATATAGTGAATTCCAGGTCAGCCTGGGTTATAGTTAGACTGTACCTCAAAAAACAAAAACAAAAACAAAAAAACAAAAGGATGTGTTTGCCTGTATACAGATATGAAGAGACCACTATACCCTGATGTTACAAAAAAAAAAAGTCACATAACATACCATTTTTGTGGGAGAAAATCTGTCTGTAAACATGACAGTAGCTACCTCTGAGGCTGGGGACTCACGGGACAAGATCAGACCTTCAATATTGACATTATCTGGTTCTCATTTTCTTGGAATTTGTTATGATAACCTTTCACAGTTTCTGTAATGGAAAACAATAATAACCAAGGAAGCAGGATTCACTGTTAATTTCTATTTGTGTCTGATTCTAAGTTCCTGCCGGGCTGGAGACTTGTGCTACACTCTCAGTTCCCCAAGGCTACACAGCACAGTGCCTTGATTCAGTAAGCCGTTTTGCATGAGCGAACTGTAGCTTCTGAGATGGAGGCTTCGTAGCATTGGTTTTCATCATAGTTCATTTGAAGGAATTTGTTTTCTGTCTTGGGAGACACTGGGTAGTAAATATCCCAAATGAAAAGAAAAAGTAAATAAAAAATAAAGAGAGGGCTGGAGAGATGGCTTAGTGGTTAAGGTACATGCCTGAGAAGCCTAAGGACCCCAGTTCAAGTCTCTAGGTCCCACATAAGCCAGATACACATGGTGGCGCATGCGTCTGGAGTTTGTTTGTTGTGGCCAGAGGCCCTGGCGTATCCATTCTCCCTCTCTCTCTCTCTCCCTCTCTCTAATAAATAAATAAATAATTTTTAAAAATAAAAAAAAAAACAAAATAGTTTTAAAAATATAAAAAGAAAAAAGTTTGCTGCTTGCCAAATCTGACTCTCAAAACAATACACTTGAGGTAAACAAACAGTAAGAGTTCCTTTTTTTTTTAAAGGAGAATAAAAAAGAGAGAGAGAGAAACTTGGAGGAAAATAGTGAACCTCCACAGTGACGCACCCTCCGTGGGTGACCCGGTGGCCATTCACATCTCATACTTCCTCGGGAGACTTTCCTAAGAGGTGAGACTCCCCCAAGCTCTCCCTCTGAACACTGCTACTTACAGAGATCAAAGACCTCTGCCTAGAAGCACCCCACCACAACCCCAATACCTGGAGGCATCATTGATAATCTACCGGTTGGTCCAATTCCCTGTTCATGGGGGCGGGGAGACTAAAGCTTGGGAGGGCAAGACTTGTCAAAGGTCTGGGTCTCCTGGGTTCCGTGCTCCCTTTTGCAACTACCTGACCGGTTGCCAACAGTCTATCCAATGCCACTCAGTGCCTCAGAGAAGTAGGTCTTTCACGGAGGAAAAAAAAATGTTCAGGGATGATCTGAGACAAAGAGAGACAAAGATCTGGGAAGATGGTAGCTGAGAAGGTTCTGTTAGTTGACTGTATGGAGACCATTGGGCCCCTGCTTCCCTGCCTGCACATAAAGTATCTGTATATTAAGAATAAAACCTCCCCAGGTGAGCAAAACAGATTTCTCTCACCCTTGGGCCTTATGCTGTGCCATTCAAGTCCTGGTCCCATGGAGTATCGGGCCTACCATGGGACCCTGAGATTGCAAAGAACTTGAAAGTTGCATCTTGGGAATGTAGGTGATTGCATACACCAAAACAACAACGACAAGAGAATAACAAGAAACCTTCACAAGCTCCTTGAAGCTGCCACAGAATTGTCACTTCCTGGAGCTGACCTTCAGGAAGAACTTTTTCCCCCACCTACCCAAAGGAATGCTAAGTTCACTGAACACATCCTCTGGTTCCCAGGAAGGCAAAGAAAGGGGTTCTTTCAGCTCCACTTCGGTGAATTCTGGTGACCTCGCATTCAGAGATTTCATTTCCATATACCTGGAGTTTTCTGCAAAACATGAGCCCAGGCAAAATAAATAAATGAACTAATGAAACACAGCAGGCCTCAAAGAGTCCCTGTAATTCTATTCCCTGCACTATGTGATTGGAACTTGTCCCTTGGTCTGCTTAATCCCATGAGGCTGGGACTGGGACTGCTAATTAGAACCAAAGTACTATAATTAAGAGCCTTTTCTCCTGCCAAAAGAATGCCACACACAATAAAAGTTGGCACATCTTTGTACTTGGCTTTGGGGAGGATAGACTATTAATGGCTACACTGGGGACAAACCACCCTCTATTACACCCAAATCAGTATCACTATATCTTCTGATGGAAGAATTCTTAAAGGGCAAAAATTGTGCTGACATCCACCAAGGCTGGCCAAAAAGGCAATGCCATTCTCACCCAAGCTTGGGAAGCAGTGCTATTAAACACGAACTCCAAACGCTGGGTAAGCCAATAAACCATTTGATCGGCACATGTTGAGACCTATACCATGGAATGAAAGGGGTTCCATCAGAGCGGGGTGCCTGCTCTAGACAGGCTGGGCCTCTTCGTTTCTCTAGCAACAAGCAGGTTGCTCATGGCAGAGTTGCTATGGAGACTCAGATCCCAGCAGGTGAAAAACAGCTCAGGTCAGATTGACATGAAGGAAAGCCCAAGCTTCCAAGTCACCCACAAGGCTCTGGGTCAAAATGTTTACTTTTTTTTAGCCTTTCTTCTATATTTTAAGCTGCCCTGTGACTCTCACTTCAACCTTGGTGAGTGCTGTAAGCCTTCTGTAAAACAAATCTAGTTATTTTCACTGTAAGAATCTTCATTGCTACTCACCCCCCCGCCTCTACTCCAAGCCCTGATGGGTCTCAGTTTCCACTTGGCAAAGAATCCAGGGCTTAGCCTATTTTAAACTCTCTGGTCCATGATGTCACAGTGCCCAGCATAGACACAACATCACCTCTGGTGGAGGCGGAGCTGCCCCTGGAATCACTATCAGACCTTGGAGCAAAATGGATCTGAGATAGTAAGGGGAACAAGCCAGACCCTTTACTATAAGCTCTTGTTCCCCCTGCATGCCTTCTCTCCCAGTACAGAAATAAATAACAGCCCAGGAGCCTGCTACTCTGCAGGAAGGGGTGGGTGGCTGGCGGATCCGAAAGCTCCTTTTGCTGCAAACCCAAGCTGACCTTAGTTGTCCACACTCATGTGAGCTCCCACAAATGCAGAGAAGTCTATTGTGGCTGACTTTTCTCCTCAGAACACAGGCAATCCCCTGTCCAATTTCTTTCCCACCATTTTCCAGAAAGCTCTAACAATTTAACCAGGCCTCAGAGGCTTGCTTCTGTTAGTACAAGACTTTCTGCCTCAGCTTTAAGGTGAGTTGAAAGCTCACATCTGTCCATTCCAGTGTGCACATGCCCGCGACCTAAGCGAAGCTGTGGTCTAACAGCCCAACCACCCATGGGGAAAGGGGAGGTAGTTACCCTCGGTCAACACGCCTTGGCAAGCCTGGCCTCGGAGGTTGCTTTCAGTGGGGGGGCTGGCTTTTTCTTCCAGGGAGCTGCTTTCACAAGCTCCATCTTCGGGGGTCCCCTTGGCATTGCAGTCATCGAGAGAGGGGCTCGTTTCGCGGGCCCTCTCCTCTGCTGGCTGGGGGGAAGACATTTGCTGGGCTGCAGGGGCTAGACGCACATCTGAGCTCTCTGCTCCTCTTGCCTCCTTCTCGTAGCAATCTGAGTCCTCCAGTGAGAGGCCTGTCTCACATTCAGCTGGCTTCTGCTCAGCGTCCAGATTTAGGCCAGGCATCTCCACGGCCGTGTCACTGGGACAGCGCGTGGAAGCAGAAGGCAGTTGTCTGGGCAGCTTGAGGCTCATTTCTGCAGCCCCGTTTCCCATGCTCTCTCTTTCCTTGGTGAAATCCTTGTCCGAGTCCAAGTCTAAGGAGGCCATCACACAGGGACATAGTTCAGGGCAGAGTTTGTCTTTCTGGGTAATGGGTATAATTTCTTCTAGCTCTGGGATGTCTGGTTCCATGATGAAATCCTCTTCTTCCCCGACCTCGTCCACTGTGACCAGCTCCTCCATGTTTGTGGGGTACCAGCTTTCCCCTTCAGCCTCGCTTTCACTCTCCAAGTCTTGCTCCTGTACAAACGCAGAACAGAAGTCAGAAGGTGCTGAGAGTATTCGAGCAGAAGACACAAGCACTGGTCACAGGAGCCTTCACACTAGAAAGATCTGGAGATGCTTTTTTCTCCCTGGGAAACTTGGAGCTGGGAGCCACTTGGGACCCACATCACTGCCTCATCCTTAGGGTGATGCTCAGAATGGCTTTGGCCCTTAATGCTTAGGCTACCATGTTTAAAATGACCCAAGGAATTTCAACCTCTGCTACATAATAGGTGTTTGATAAATGGGGTTTTTGGTATTTTTTTAAATATTTTTTACTTATTTGAGAAAGACAGAGAGAAAAAAGGAGGGAGGGGAGGAGGAAGGGAAGGACGGAGAGAGAGAGAGGGACAGAGAGAATGGGCATGCCAGAGCCTCTAGCCACTGCAAATGAACTCCAGACACATGTGCCACCTTGTGTATCTGACTTACATGGGTACTGGGGAATCAAACCTGGTTCCTTAGGCTTCATAGGCAAGTGCCTTAACCATTAAGCCATCTCTCCAGCCCATAACAGAAGTTTTTGAATGAGTGAATAAGTTATAAACATCAAATACTTGCTGGGCATATTTTCTTGTATATGGGGGTTATTAGAAGGGTAACGATGGTAAAGTTAATCACAAAAATCTCTTCAAGCTCCCTCTTAGCAAAGGTAAAACTCCATCCACAGCATAGTAACTTCTGTTCTCACACGCAACCCCTCCTATACTTTCCCCTGGGTGTTCCCAGCAGCCCATGGGCTCAGCAGACGGATTAGGAGATTAGCTTCCCCTGACCAGAAAGCTGGCCATAGTCCAAGGACTTTTTTTTTTTTTTTTTTTTTTTTGTGGAAACTCAGTCCAGGAGGACTTTACAGAGTTTTTCTTTATAACTAAGTAAAATATTGTTTTCACAGGGTCTGGGTCTGCTGAGGTCAGGGTACCCAGCTCAAGTACCCAAATCAGCATCCCCTACCCAGTAAGGGTCCTGCCTATTTTGGGAGGCTGGCTCTGAAGCCTGAGTCTTTTTGGGGGGCACATGTTTTCTCTTAGCAGCACAGCCAAGTTGCTAGAGAGGGAGGTGGAGCCCACACATGTGGCTGAAGGTATCCCCAATAAAGATGTCCCAAGATCCCAGAGAAGCCATTCCTCCACGAAGTGCTGGGAACTGGGCTGTTCACGGAACCACTGGTATGGACTCACACACATTTTATGCTGCCACTGCCAGGTAGGACAGGGACTCCTGTGACTGGTCCTTGATGACCGCTTGTGACAATACCGCTGAGATCTGGGACAGCTTTACCTTCTTTGTCCTTGTGTTTTCTGGATCAGCAGACTCTGTCCCTTTCTCCTGTCTGTTCACTGCTCGGGCACTGTCTTCCATGCCCTCCTCTTCCTCTTTTCCAGCCTTACCAAATGATAGAACAAATGAGGTCAACAGAGAGTAGGCATGCAGAGAGAAGAGAATTTACAGAACAAGAATGTCACTGGGGGGACAGAAGTCCCTGGCAAATGGGGTGATTTTGTAGTGAGAGTCAGTATAAGAAGCCAAGGATAAACTGAGGCAGGTGAGATACTGGGGTTGGCCACTACAGTGACAGCTCCCCCAATGACCCATCTTTAACCATTAAAATAAAATCGCATCTGGGCACCTTATGGGTAGGAAGAAATCACTCAGCCAGAGCCTTCTTGTCTCTCTTTTGCACAGTCTCCATCCCAGAACTACTGCCCAAGTAAACACTCCCTTGCCTTCCTCTTTCCTGATTCCTCCTCCAGTTAATGTCCCCAGGGTACTGACCCATCTGGGACACTAAGCAACTGAAATCAGGTGTTTGGTTTGAGAATTAGGGCCACTAACAAGCCTTATCATAAGGGTCAGCAACTGATGGTCCACAAGCCAAATCTGACCTGCTGCCTGTTTTCCTAGTCTGTGAACTTGAGGATGCATTTTCTGCTTTTGAATCATGACATAAATGCCAACATGAAATCCTCATCCTTTCTAGAAAAAGTTTGGCAATTCCCACCATAGAAGTTTCTGGAGGCTACTCATCCATGCCTTTACCTTTGGTCATCAAATCAATGACTACTCATGGGCTTCTTTGGGGGCAGGATACATTTTCCTCAACATTTTTGGTTGAGGTTGGTTCAACTTAAAGACTGAAGTTCCGATGACATATAGCCAGGTACACCCCCTTGAACTGAAAACGGGCTTATCTGGAGCAGAAGCCAAGGCCTGACTGGTTTAACTTGTTATTACTGGACAGGGACAGTTAAAACCCCTCAACTCCTTGCTTTCTGCAGTGTTAGCATCCACTGAAAGCTTTGCTCTCTCTTGAGTGTGAACCCCAGTGAAGAGCAGCTCAGATTTCTTTTCAGCCACCAGAAGCCACAGCATCTACCAAATGGTGACCACCTATTTCATTTATTCATTCATTTACTTACTTATATTATGTCAATTTTTGAAACAAGGTCTCATGAATCTCAGGCTGGCCTCAAACTAGCTACATAGCCAAGGATGCCTTTGAGCTGCTAATTCTGTCTCTGCCCCCCAGTGCTGAGATTATAAGCATGTACCACCATGCTGGGTTCATGTAGTGCCAGGCTTTACGATGGTAGGCAGGGCTCTACATCTTCCTTTCTCCCCCCCCCCCTTTCTTGCTCGCTCACTCACTCACTGTGTCTGACTCTTTTTTTCTCCCTTAGTTTCCAAGTAAATTATCCCTGGCCTTCCCTTGTCAAAATAAATAAGCCTTACCCTATAAGCAGTTTCTGTAGGCTTACTTCTGGGTCAATACAATAAAACGTCCCCTTCAGTTTGAGCTGGCAGAGAAAGGAACATTCTTGGGGACTTAGCCAGCCTGAAACATCTCACCAGCCAGACCTCTGCAAAGGAGCTAGGTAGTGCCTTTCAGGGCTTCTTCCTTTTGCCTTGGGTCACCTCTAGTCAAAAACAGCAGGGCGGGGGGGAGTATCATGGGATATTAAGGAAGTTCTCAATAAAAAAAAGTAACTAATTAAAAAAATAGCAGGGGGCTGGAGATATGGCTCAGTGGTTAAGGCACCTGCCTGCAAACCCTAACGACCCGAGTTCAATTCCCAGTACCCTCATAAAGCCAGATGTGCCAAGTGGCCCATGAGGCTGGAGTTTCTTTGTAGTGGCTAGAGGCCCACATGCACCCATTCTCTCTCTCTCTTCTTACAAATAAAATATTTTTTAAAAAAGAACAGCAGCTTCAGCAGACAGTCTAAGGCAAGTCATGCATAGCTTCTCTACCCAGCTTGGGGGAGATCAGGTCCCAACCACTACAGGGAGGCTCTGCCACCACAGCTCAGCTACCTCCCAGCTGCCCTCTCTACCCTTTCCTCAAATCTATCATCCCCAAAGTAATCAAAAGAAGATTGTTCTACAATGGAAAGACAATTATATCCTTGGTATAATTTTTTTGTGCAAAAATTTCATTTACTTCCCTTCGCATTAAAGATACAGATGCCAGCTGTGGTGGCGCACGCCTTTAATCCCAGCACTCCGGAGGCAGAGGTAGGAGGATCACCATGAGTTTGAGGCTACCCTGAGGGTATATAGTGAATTCCAGGTCAGCCTGAGCTAGAGTGAGACCCTACCTCAAAAAACCAAAACAAAACAAAAACAAAACAAAACAAAAAATATACAGATAAAATATTTCTTTCATCTGCTCACAAAGCCCTGTATAATGTGGATCCTGTGGACAAATCAATCACACTTCCCAACACGCTAGCTTGGTGTGCTCTGCTCCAGCAATAATGGCGTCTAGCCACACACCGGGCCTTTGCATATACTCATTGCTCTGCCTGCCTTCCTTCCTTTTCACCCAGAAAATACTTAGGAATCTTTCAAACTGTAACAAGGAAGCCTTGGATCCATTACAGGCACTAACGGCATCTCACACCTCTCTCTTTCCTTTGCTCTGACACTGCCCTTTGTTCATCTGAAGACAGACTTGATTTACCATGTCTTTCCACTAGTCTCTGAGCACCACGAGACTAGGAATCTGTTTAGTTTCCCTCAGGAATGCTAGGTGCTCTGTGGACACTAGTTATTAAAAGAATGGATGGGGATAGGGGATAGATGGAGTAGGTGAATAACGCCTATCTCCCAGCAGGCTGAGGTCTCTGGCTGGGTCCTGACACATGGTGTTTTTCTTTTCTTTTTCTTATGGGTTATTTACTTATTTGTTTATTTTATTTTTTTTTGAGGTGGGGTCTCACTCCAGCCCAGACTGACCTGGAACTCACTCTGTAGTCTTAGGGTAGCCTTGAACTCACAGCGATCCTCCTACCTCTGCCTCCCAAGTGCTGGGATTAAAGGTGTGCGCCACCATGCCCGGCTAGTTTATTTATTTTGGTTTTTCAAGGTAGGGTCTCACTCTAGCCCAGACTGACCTGGAATTCACTATGTCGTCTCAGGGTGGCCTCGAACTCACAGCCATCCTTCTACCTCTTTTCCCAAATGCTGGGATTAAAGATGTGTGCCACTACACCTGGCTTCTTATGGGTTATTTATATTTATTTATATTTATATGAGGGTTACATTCTGCAACACCCTGGTTGCATGTGATCACAAACACAGTTTGGGCTGCACACTGTCTCCAGCATAGAAGATTCCACACAGACATCTAGACTTGGTATTTGTTCTTAGATCTGAGAGCAGGCCGTGCACTCCAGCATGGTTGCCACTAACTACCTCAAGCTGCCCTACTGCTAGTACCACCTCCTTGTTCTGTAGGGCCCCATCACTCTTGCTTGGTCCCCACTTATCCTATATATCTCTCCACCAGCTGCCTGGCTTGGCTTCCCTGCATATATCTGTCATCCTTGCTCCCTCCCTTCTGGAAGAATGGAGGGGCACATCTTTTCAGGATCCTTTTTCAGTAATTTGGCTTCTTTCCTTCTACTGAATACATGTATGGGCTTGGCCATCCATGAACACTGAGCAAAATATACACAGGCTTTTCCACTTGGGTACCTTCTCCAGAGATCTCAGAAGGTCTCTCATGTGCATAAGCTCATTAAAACACAACAGCAGCCTCGTGATCACACACACTTAACAATAACAACAACAACAAAAAAAAAAAAAACGAGGCAGAGAACACGGTGTGACTTGGTTCTCAAATGTCCAGACTTTGCCTCTAGAATCTGGGCCCGGTTGTTCCCTCCTTCAACAGATACTTATCGCATACTCACTCCACAGACGAGACCATGAACACAAAAGATGAGAATCCCTGCCTTGTGAAGATTAGGCTTAGAGGTTGAGGGCCAAGGATAGACACCATATGAAATAAAGATATTAAGTGATCAGTGCTGCAGAACACAGGAAAGCCAGGAGGGGAGGCAGGAGGACTGGGATTGTGGTGAATTAAGTGTAAAGTGCCCTCCATAGCCTCATGTGTTTGAATACTTACTCCACAGTTCATGGCACTGTTTAGGAAGGTTGTGGAGCCTCTGCGAGGTGGAGCTTTGTTGGTGCAAGTGTATCCGGGGGGGTGGGCCTTGAGGTGTTATAGCCCAGCCCTGCTGGCTGTGCTTAGTTCCCTCTTGCTACTTCCTCCTGGCTGATATGAAGATGTGATGGCCAGCTGTCTGCTCCTGCCACAATGAAACTTCCCCTACAAACTGGAAGCTGTAAATAAACCCCTTCCTTCTATAAGCTGCTTCTGGTTGGGTGTTTTGTCCCAGCAACCAGAAGGTAACTGCAGGTAACTGCTACAGGAATGTTGAGATTTTTAGGCAGTGTCCATGACTGAAGAGAAAGGAGGTGAGTGCAAGCTAGGTTAGTAGGGGGCTCCTTGGTGGGGGGGGGGATCATGTGCAAAGTCCCTGTAGGAGAGAAATGTCCGATGTCTCATGTCTACTGCCTTCGTTTTTCTATGTTGACTCCTATTATTTGAGAACTGAAGCCTTATATGAATCTAAATTTTTCCCAAGTTCTCAATATGGAATTTGAGAATAGTGCAGGAAACTTTGCGTTGTTATTCTAATACACAGTGCTGGATTACCTGGCTCCAAACCCACAGAAACCATCAACTGAGGAACCCGACAAAGACATACTGATCCCACTCAAGGACTATAAGGAAACAGAACCAACTAGGAGAACAAAATTATGGGGTAAACACATACGGCTTTGGGAGAATATTTTTGCTTCAGGGGCTCTTGGAAAAACCCTTGCTATATCAACCCTCAAATGGACAGTGTTAGGCAAATTGATGAAAGCAGGCTGAGAAACAGGGAGATAAATAAGGTTTTGCTAAACAAAAGCTTCCGAAGTGTGTGGGAGAGTGCAGAGGGGCAGCTTGACCTTTCTGCCTTGGGAAGCAGAGGGTCTGTAAACTAGCAATCAGCAGGTAGCCCTGGCCTGAGCCCCTGCCAGCTTGTTCTCCTGGCCCCTCTGAACCATTGCTTGTAGCACTGAGCCATCACCAGCACCTTGAACATTTCTGAGCAAATACGGTCACTCTACAGTGTCCACAGGATATTGGTTCTAGGATTTGTTTAGGATGCTAAAATCTACAGATGCCAAAGTCACTTACATAAAATGACCATAGTATTTGCCTATAACCCCCACACATTCTCTACCCAATACTATATGAATACCATGTAAATATTGTTATCCTGCCTTGTTAGGAAATAACAACCAGAAAAAAAATATCTTTGTATGTTCAGTACAGACATGTTTGTTCTCAAATATTTTCGATGTTTGGTTGGTTGAACCAACAAATATGGAACCAGTGGATTACAGAGGACTAGCTGTATCCTCTTAAAAAACCTCTAGCAGTTTCCCAGCTCTTGGATCCAGTTTAAATCCTTAACAAGGCACACAAAGTGAGTCTACCCTGCCCACTTTTCTGATTTCATCTCCTGTGCCTCAATTGCTCTGCTGATCAGGAAAATGTGCGGCAGACTTTGAAATGGGCAAAAGGGACTACTGGATGTCCTTTCTTTTCCTTTCCTTTCTCTTTCTTTCTTTCTTTCTTTCTCTCTTTCTTCCTGTCTTCTTTCTTTTTCTAGGTAGGGTCTCGCTCTCTAGCCCAGGCTGACCTGGAATTCAATATGTAGTCTCAGGGTGGCCTCGAACTCATAGCAATCCACCCACCTCTGCCTCCTGAGTGCTGGGATTAAAGTGATGTGACACCACGCCCAGCTTAGATGTCCTTAATTCTGTCCTCTTGCCTTTTTTTTTTCTTTTTCAGTACTAGAATTGAATCCAGGGCCTCCCACATACTAAGCAAGCACAGTACCCTAAGCTTTAAACTCCCCTTTTTAAATTATTTTTGAGACAAGATGTCCTTAAATTGACCAGGTTGGCCTTGAACTCACTCTGTAGCCCTAGTAAGCCTTGAACTTGTGATCATCCTGCCTCAGCCTACTGAGTAGCTAGGCTTACAGGCCCGTTGTTGCAGGGCCCAGCCCTGGGTGTCTTTAAAACAAACTGCCGGGCATGTGTCTAGCATATTTTTTCAAGGGTTTCTTTCATGATTTTATAACTCTGTAAGTTGCAGACAACTGACCACTAATTGTAATGCAGATGATTTTTGTTCATAGAGATGCAAGTGAATTTTAGCCAGTGAAAAAGCAACTGGCTTCCTGAACTCTATGGAAAACAGTTCCACACTAGCAAATCCATTTCATGATTGCTTATGTAGGTTGCCCACTCTTTGAAGTCCCCCTTATATCTTAGGTTAATGAGATATAATGAATGAATTGAATAAAATCTTTGGCATGTGTTCACTGCATGATTATACCAAGGTTGTGACTTTAAAGAGGAGTATCTTTTTGTAATAGTGATCAGGTTTTATCAGAGCTGTTTTTAATGATGTTAGTCTAAAATGTTTACTTTCTAGATAATGATTAAGAAGCTAATAAAGGGTTGGAGAGATGGCTTAGCAGTTAATGCATTTGCCTGCAAAGCCTAAGAACCCATGTTTGAATCTCCAGGTCCCACACAAGCCAGACGCTCAGTGACACAAGTGCTCAATGTCACGTATGTGCACAAGGGAGCACATACATCTGGTGTTCATTTGCAGTGGTTGAAGGCCCTGGTGTGCCCATTCTCTCTCTCTGCCTCTCTCTCTCTCTCAAATAAATAAATAAATATTTTTTTAAAAAAAAAAGCTAATAAAGGGCTGGGCATGGGGTCTGTGGTGGTTTGATTCAGGTGTCCCCCATAAACTTCAAGTGTTCTGAATGCTAGGTTCCCAGCTGATGGCAACTTGGGAATTAACACCTCCTGGAGGCAAAGAATTGTTGGGGGCGGGCTTATGGGTGTTATAGCCAGCTTCCCCTTGCCAGTGTTTGGCACACTCTCTGGTCGCTGTTGTCCACCTTATGTTGACCAGAGGGTGATGTCCACCCTCTGCTCATGCCATCGTTTTTCCTGCCATCATGGAGCTTCCCCCTCGAGCCTGTAAGCCAAAATAAACCTCTTTTATCCCACAAGCTGCTTTTAGTCGGGTGATTTCTGCCAGCAATGCGAACCTGACTGCAACAGTGGCACACACCTTTAATCCCAGCACTTGGGAGGCAGAGGTAGGAGGATCGCCATGAATTCAAGGCTACCCTGAGACTACATAGTGAATTCCAGGTCAGCCTGGGGCTACAGTGAAACCCTACCTTGAAAAAAGCTAATAAAAGAGAAAATGGACCAGGCATGGTGACACACACCTTTAATCCCAGCACTGGGGAGGCAGGATTGCCATGAGTTAGAGGCACCCTGAGACTACAGAGTTATTTCCAGGTCAGCTTGAGACCCTACCTCAAAAAAACAAAACAAAGACAGAGAGAGAGAGAGAGAAGGGTACAAATGGCTCCAGGTACCATGACAGTAACAGAACTTTGCTGTTTCCTGGATTTTGTTTTTTTTTCTTTTTAATGTACATACGTGTTGGGGATGGAGAACAACCTTGAGCTAAGGAATGCTGTGCACCTTACTATGGGATTACAGGCATGCTACCACACCTGGCAGTTTAGATAGGTTCTGGGCATGGAACCCAGGTCCACATGCTTAAGAAGGAAGCAGTTTACAGACTGAGCTCTCTATCTTCCCAGCCCTTTTGACTTTTTTTTAATGGAATATGTCGGATGTCTCAGCCCTTGTGTTTGGGTGACTACAGAACCTGGAAGAGTGGTTGCTGTTATTTATGCAGAACATATTGCTATTATTGACTTTTTTTGTTATTGCTGTTTTTGAGGGAGGGTCTCACTCTAGCCCAGGCTGACCTGAACTCACTCTGTAGTCCCAAGCTGCTCTCAAACTCATAGCAATCCTACTATCTCTGTGCTGGGATTAAAGGCATGCACCACCACACCCAGCCAATTTTCGTATATAATTATAAATACACACACACATATAATTTAATTTTGGGAAACTTTAGTTCTGCTGTCAATTTTGGAAAAATATATCCCAATGTACTGTGTTGGGTTGACATTATATAGAAATTAGCAGCCATATCAATCTAGAAATAGTAAGCTTAATTATCTGCCACGTATTTAAGATAATATATTAAAATCACATAGATAAAACTTCTCATATTTAATATGTTGTACATATAAAGTTTTATCTATGTGAGTTTGAGTAAAGAAACCAATGAAGTTTTCTCTAAATAAAAACAAAAGCAGCCTCTTTTCTTATGTCCAAAGATACAGTCACACTGAATATCTCCAGGGGCTTTGACTTCATTTTTGCCACTGCTGTCGTTTCTACCAAGAATACCAAACTGGCTTCTGTCCACCTTCAGTACCCAGCTCAAATGCCGCCTGCTATGTGCGGCTGGCTCTCCTCCCCTCCCTCACAGACTTAGCAGCCCACAGAGCAGCTCCTCTACTGTAAAGTCCTACTTGGTTCCTGTGTATGGAGATTATCTAAAAGGTTTATTTTCACCTTAGAACTTGGGTTCTAACATAACATGGGCTACTTCCTATTCATCTTTGGATTATCTCTGCTTAGCATGCCATCTAGCAAAGTAACACTCCACTCGTGCACATGAGAGTGAGGGCTGAACAGGGGTCAAATTCGTGATTGTTCAGTGTTCATGGGGTTGAGCACTGGGCTCCTTATTTGGACTTAGTGTCAACAACTCCCGGAGTCACAGTGACCTGAGTATGTACACGGAGGATTTTAAAAATTAGGCTTCTTAAAAGACCCGCTAGGGCTGGAGAAATGGCTTAGTGGTTAAGGCATTTGCCTGAGAAGCCAAAGGATCCTGGTTCAACTCTCCAGGACCCATGTAAGCCAGATACACAAGGGGCACATGCATCTGGAGTTCGTTTGCAGTGGCTAGAGGCCCTGGCAGGCCCATTCTCTCTCTGTCTGCCTCTCTTCTATCTCTCTCTCTCTCTGCTTGCAAAATAAATTAAAAAAATGTTTAAAAAAAGATCCCCTAAACCTCTAGTATCTCACATCTACTTAAATACGGGAGGTCTTGGCAAGAAGAATCGAGAAAGTCAAGTTACACTTCAACCCTGGTATCCAAGGTTTGCCCATGACTCCCCTGGGAATGGAAGAAATGCAGAAGGCACCTCACTGCAAGAGCCCAGCTGCTTGCCATGTGCCTTTATTAAAATGAAACTCAAACCCTTTATCTAGAGAAACACGCCTCGCCCTGGGCACCCTGTGTAATTTAGGGGGTGGTACCTGTTTCTCCTTTTCCACCTCTCGTTGTGCTTCCAGGATTGGTGGATGCTTTTGGCAGGAGGACAGGAGTGGACTAAAGATCTAATCTCCCTTGGCAGACTCTGTGGGTGCTAACGCCTCAGGGCCACTCCACCCTGGACACACAGGACTGTAGAAAGCCTGTCCATTACAGCCCTCCCTACTGGAAAGGACAACAAGGCCCCGTGACATTTAGGGTCAGATTGCTAAAGAGAATTCTGGCTGTTCCATTTCCCAAACCATTCTTCTTGGGCAAATCAGATAGTTCTCCATGCCTTAGTTTCTTCCTCTGCAGTTATGCTAGTACCAACCTTGCAGGGTCACTATGAGGACAGAGTGACATTATTGATACATTGTGATTAGCACAGTGCCTGGTGCAAAGCCAACAGCCAGGTAACGTTCACTTGCTCATCACTGAACAAATGTACATCATCGTACGTCATGCTGGTCATTTGCCTGCCTTGCCTTACCTGGGGAAACAAGTGCATCATTACCTCATTCTCTGCCATTTTGCTTTCCTTTCTATCATCAGCTTCTTCTTGGTCTCTATTGGGTCTCTTGGTTTTATTTTTTTCACTCTGCTTGGACTTGGCCTCCTCGGGGACCCTAATAGCCTTGGGCTCCTGCCCAACTTCCTTGCCTGAGTCCTCCAGGTGGGGGTGCCTGCTCTCCCGTGGTCTGGCTTCCTCTTTCCTCCTGGACCTCCCCAGAGCATCCTGCTGTTGCTTTAAATACTTATCCAACTTGGCTTTGGGATCTTTCCGATAGTAACCGTCTTCTCGACTTTTGTAAGTGGATGCAGAATGGAGCGGGCTGGGGGACCCAGACCTCAGGAACTTTTCTCGGTGGCCCCGCCCTCCTTCAAGTCTCTCTTCCAGCTCAGCTTTGTCCAGCTGCCTGGGGTAGTGTTTGCGATCATGTGCCCACGTGTCTGTTCTGTCCCTCTTGTCCTCCCCATTCTCCCTCCAGGGAGCAGGGTCTCGCTCGTCATCCCTCCTTGCATAGGGAGAGTGCTCCCAAGATTCCCGACCATTGCCCCACTCAGCCCTGGAGGGGCCTGGAGGACTGTGGGAAGAGCTGCAGGAGGTGAAGCTTGGAGTGTGGGACCTGGGAGAGAGTGACCGACTCACTGGGCTGCGAGAACGTGGCCTCTCTGGGCCGTATCTGCAAGAGAGGAAGGAAGAGCATTTGGAATGTACACGTCCCGTACTTCACCCCACCCAGACACTGACATACCGTTTCTCTTGCAGATATACGGGGCACAACCTACCCAGCTGTACAATGTTAAGTCATAATCCAACAGTGCACAGGATGGTCCGGGAGAAAGTCTGTCCTCCCTCCTGCCTTCGATGAGGAAGGATTTTCCTTAAACCCCTCTCTTGCCCCTCCTCAGTCTGCTCCTAGGAATCGCCAAGGGTGACCGCATTGGCTTGACTCAGCTCTGTCTTCTCTTGGAAGTGAGCCAGGCTCACAAGCAGACCCCAGGAGACTCTCTTCCTGGGCGCTGTGGGGTGAGGACTGGTGGCGAAGTTGTCCTAATCCTGTCTGGGAAAAGCTGTCTAACCTGGGATCCAATTAGGGGGCCCCTTGCTTAGAAGATTTGAAGCCTCTCCTCTGCTTAGCTCCTAGTCTTCTCATTTAGTTCTAGTTTCCACGTAAGATCCTGAGTATGGAAGAGGGATGCTCATCATTGGGAGTGGCAGGAGTAGGAGAACAGGCTCAGAGACCCCAAAACAAAGAATTAGGAAGGCATCTAAGGGTTTGGAAGAGGTCTCAGAAATCTGACCTGCTCATGTTTGAAATGTAGAAACTGAAGCCCAGAAAAGGACACAGACCTGCTGCCTAAGGAACAGAACGAGACCTCCTCATCCTCTCCATTCCCAACTACCACAGAACGACAGGTGGTCTGCTGTGTCCTCATACACGTCATTTAAAACCCCAAACAACCACAATTTTAAAAGAACAAAAACCAGACGGGCAAAAATCCCAAGCCCGAACATTAACATACATATACACACGTGCATAAACTCTGAAGGCTGGTTATTAAACTGAACCATGTACCTGATTTCCTAAAAGGACGGGCGTTTTCATTTGGTTCTCAAAGGTAGGACAACCAGTAGCCCACAGTGCCAGAGGGACTCAGACCTATGTCTTGCTAGGACTAAGCTGCTGTGAGCAAGATGGCAAACAGCCTGGGCTCTTGTAAAGTGAGGTTAGAGCGCCCTCTGTGGCCGCCCTGGGTAAGAGCCACAGACTGGGGACAGCCACTGCTCATTCTGGCTATTTTCCACTTTGACTCTTCAAGGGACTGATGATGGTCAACTTGTAGCTGAGTCACAGACTTACAAATTGGAAAATTATAATGCCCAGAGATACAAGGAACTGGGTGGATTTTGACCATCTACATTCTTATTCCTACTTCTGCATGTATTTCATGAAAATCAAGGGCCAGACCTAACAGAAGAGGCACATACATTCAGGTTGCTTCAGGAGAGTACAGACTTGTGCCAGAGGGTCAGGTGTTGACTGATCCTTTCCCATGTTCTTTTCCAACAAGGAGTTACAACTGAGAGGAAGTCCAATAGCTCTCTGTTTCCTGAGCAGCATTTTTGGACTAACACTTTTCATCAGGACCAGAGGGAAGAGGTAAGAGGTAAGGCGAGACTCAAATTACCTTAATAAAAAAAGAATAAGGGGCCGGGTGTGGTGGCACACTCCTTTAATCCCAGCACTTGGGAGGCAGAGGTAGGAGGAGCGTTGTTAGTTCGAGGCCACCCTGAGACTACATAGTGAATTCCAGGTCAGCCTGGGCTAAAGTGAAACCCTATCTTGAAAAACCAAAAATGAAAAAAAAATAATAAAAAGAGTAAGGGGCTAGAGAGATGGCTTAGTGGTTAAGTCACTTGCCTGCAAAGCTTAAGGACCCGTGTTCAACTCCCAGTACCCATGTAAGCCAGATACACAAGGTGGTGCATGCATCTGGGATCTGTTTGCAGTGGCAACAGACACTAGTGTGCCCAATCTCTCCCTCGTCTCCCTCTTAAATAAATAAATAAAATATTTTTTTAAACAGACAAAAAAAAAAAAAAGACTAAAAAGTGTCTAACTGCCAGAATTCTGCCCTGGGACCCAAAGCCTCACCTGTCAGCTTCCCGGAACATGTCCCTCTCCCTCTGGGAATGGATGTCCTGGATGATGGCCGCCACAGTTTTCCCGGGTTTCTAGGCAAAGTCAGAGAGATCACCATCAGATCAGAGACAGCCTTGCCAATACCAGAAGAAAGCAGCCATGACTTGGGTGCTTCATTGCCCACTCCACCAAAAGTGGAACGTGCCCTTTTTAGGAAACCAAAAAAGGTCTGATCCAAGAGATGAGGCACGGAGCATAATATGGACTGGGAAGGAGCTGATGGGGTGGAGGTGATGCAGAAAGTGTGACATCCTTTCAGCTGGGACAAGAAGGAGCTGGAGTCTACCATCCTTGTGCTAGGGACAAATAGCATTTGTTAGTCTCCACCTTCCTCCTTCTAAATGCAAAAATAAAATAAAAAAAACTTGAAAAAAGGGAGTCAGAAAAATGACATCATCAGCTTGGAAAGGGACTTGCAGCCTATTGAATGCAGCCCCCACCTTCTATATGTGTCTCAACAGAAGAGGCTCAGAGAGACCAAGTCAGAACTCGTTACCCTGTGTAATGCCAAGGTCACCTACTACATTTTGTTGTGTGCAGGTAGTGACTTCTGGGATATGTCTAAGATCATAAACATATAAAGAGTAAGGACTCGACAACAGACACTACCTAAGTTGTTTTCTGTGCCCCATGTCTCTTCAATACCTGACTCCTTAGCATTGATAGCTTGACTGTAGTGGTATGGTTTGAATATAAAATGCTCCCTGAGCCGGGCGTGGTGGCGCACGCCTTTAATCCCAGCACTTGGGAGGCAGAGGTAGGAGGATGGTGAGTTTGAGACTACATAGTGAATTCCAGGTCAGCCTGGACCAGAGTGAGACCCTACCTCAGAAAAAAAAAAATGCTCCCCATAGCCTCATGTGTTTGTAATTAAGCTTCATAGTTAATTCGCAGCTGGTGGAGCCTTGTGAAGAGGGATGTCACTGTGGGCAGGTCTTGGGGTGTTAAAGCCCAGCCCTATTTACTGCACCTAGCTCACTTTTCTACTTCCTCATGCTGATGTGACAAGATGCAATACTCAGCTGTCTGCTCTGCCATGTTTTCCTTGACATGATAAAAACTTCCCCTTGAAACTATAAACTGGAAATAAGCCTTTTCCTTCCATACACTGCTTCCGGTTGGGTGTTTTGTCTGAGCAATAGGAAGTTATTGTAGCTAGTGCTATGTGTAGCTAGTGAGGTTTACTTAAGGTGTCATTACTGCTAATTAAATATTTTCCCCAATACACTTCAATGTGTTCAGCCACATTGGTCATTGGATGCTCAAAGTAAATTGGTGGTGTGGACATTGAAAGCTGTGTGGCAGATTGCACACCTGAGGATGCCAGGCAACAATAGACTCAGCTCTTTGCAGAGGTCACTGTGTGGTAGAATGTGCCACAATGAAACCAAGCTCAGTCCTCAAATCCCAACCCCCAAACCCCTCCTAAACCCTTGCTGCTTCTAAGACAGAGTGACACTCTAAGCATCACAAGTTGGAATCTCAAACCCAGCAAAAGCTGCCCTGGCTCTGCCCTCCTGTTACCAGGGTCTCCTGGGGTCACAGCTTAGTGTCTGTGGGAGACTCACTTTCTCCACCTGTGAAGGTGGAAGAGTGAGACCCATCTGGCCTCCACCAGAGGCCTCAGGGTGTGGCACAGTACACCGATGAAAGCAGAGGAGTGCTTGGCCATGTGAATATGGTAACCTTTCAGACCACAAAAATAAAAATTCCCCAAGGGGTTGGATGAGGGGAAATACCATTATACAAGGAATCCTTGAGGTCCAAGCTTTATTCTGCTTTTCTGGAACTTCCTTTCCTCCTGACCCTTTCAAACCCAGAGGAAGGGAGGAAGAGGATGGCCTTGTGAGAAAGCAGATGGAGCAGATAGGGTATGTACAGAAATACCCAGGGTATACAATGTCAAGGCCAGAAGCAAAAGAAGCTCTTGCTTATCACAGGCAGCATCCTACCCTTAGAGCAGAGGTGGCCTAGCAGGTATCATAGATGAAAACATCCTCTACTGACCCCTGCAGGGCCCCAGGAGTCACAGTAATGAACTGATAAGTGTTTGGGGGCCTAAACGAGCCACTCCTTACCTTAAATATCCCATACACCTAATTCCTCAACACACACACTTTTGAGCCCACTTTCAACCCAGTGCTGGATGGAGTTACTTCTTCTGAGATTGCACAGTCCCATCGAGGTGACTCTAGGTCATTTACCTTCACAGAGGAAGAACCTCAGGTGGAATGGGTGCCCCCCCCATACCTGTTCCACATGGCTGGCTGGAGAAATGGGTGGAGGCAGCTACAGAAAATTAATTTGTAATGATGGTCAGCAAGTACTACATGCTGAGGCTAGGGTGCACATAGACACCAGCTCTCCTTTCTGAGGATCGTTATTTTAAGTCATAACTAACAATAGTTTGGCCCTGTCTGGACCAAACACCCTTCCAGGTGTCATCAAGAAAGGAGGAAAGAGCCGGGCGTGGTGGCGCACGCCTTTAATCCCAGCACTCAGGAGGCAGAGGTAGGAGGATCACCAGGTGTTCAAGGCCACCCTGAGACTACATAGTGAATTCCAGGTTAGCCTGGGCTAGAGTGAAACCCTGCCTCAAAAAAAAAAAAAAATAAAAGAAAAGAGGAAAGAAATGGCCAAAGATTTTCCTTTCAGGCTGGCCTTTGCATCCTGTGGTCATATAAAGGAGGCAGGTGGAACAATGCTGTGGTCATCATCTCAGAAAAGTTGAAATGGGAGAGAATACAGTCTGTCTATGATGAGATTTGGGGTACCATTTTATTATAGCAAATTCTGAACGCATGAAAGAGGAGTGAATGCTATGCTGAATCCCATATCCAGTCCTCAACAGCCCTGCCCAATCCTGTTGCATCTGTACCTCCACCCTCCTTCCCCACCTTAGATGTAACTGTGAAGGAAACCTCAGTTGTCACCTCCCTCTCAGCCTCCCTTCCATTCCGCGGCAATACCGACACAGCTCAGCAGGCACCCAGAGGACCAGACACAGCGTTCACTGTCAACACATCTTGCTGCTTCTAAGACAGAGTGACACTAAGCACCACAGGGTCCTAGAGGTACCACAAGATGGAATCTCAGCCCAGCAAGAGCTGCCCTGGCTCTGCCCTCCTCCTGTTGCCATGGTCTCCTGGGCTCACAGTTTAGTGCCTATGGGAGACTCACTTTCTCCACCTGTGAAGGTGGATTAATGAGACCCATCTGGCCTCCACCAGAGGCCTCAGGGCATGGCAGGGTACACCGATGAAAGCGGAGGAGTGCTGGGCCAACATGAAAGTGCTCCTGGGGTGGGGTTCGTGCTCTCTGACAGCTTTGCAGCTGTTGGCTTCACCTCCCGAGTCTTGGGGAGATGCTGAGCCCTTCCAGATGAGCCTGGAACTCATCAAAGCTATGTTTCTGTCAAGGCAGCTCCAATCAGTCTGGCATCACTGAGCATACAACTCCTCCCTGGAAGCCTCATTTCTGTGCAGCAAATTCTCCCCACACTCCAAGGCCCTGCTCCAGAAGCTCCCCTTTCTTTCCACGGCCACACTGTCTTCTACTGATGAGCTTCTAGTAGTTCCCATGCTTACTCATGCATGCTTAAATCTGCACAAGGATACCATGTCTTTGGTCACTGCGCTCATGAGCTCGCAGCAGCTGGGGTTACCTGCACAGGGTCGAGCCCGTCCATATTCTTCCATGGCTGGAGAGAGGCCCATTTGGCCCCACCCCTCTCTGAAGAGCTAATGGCAGTTAATGGGAATGAGGGAGGGGAAGTCATTTTCTTCAGTGGTATAGCCACTGGCAGGAAGAAGAAGGGGTTCAGCTGGAATGGGAGGGGGACAGGAGAGGGTAGTATATGTGATCAAAATACAATATATTCGTGGATGAAATTGTCAGAAAACAAAACAATTCAATTTTGGACAGCTAGAAATGGAAAATAAAGTGATAAACAAGGTATGTGGGGGGGAGAATACCATGTCTTCCCATTAGATAGTAAACTCTATGAGAATTATGTCTTATCTTAGCTATTAGCACTGTGTTCGACATAGAAGACCCTCAATCTTCAATCTTCAATTCCAAGAGAGAACAGCAACAAGACTGCTTCCCAGGCCAGGGGTACCCACTATGGCCAGACCAGTGGCTTTGACACCAGGCCCTCTGTCCACAGACCTCTTGGGAATCTCAGTCCCACCCCAAATACTGCAAAAGAATCTCTGGGCATATGGACCCCCAAACTCTCTGGCAATTATCTGATACAGTAAGTGAGAGACAATGGTTTAAATTCAAGACCAAAGACATGTGACTATGAGAAATGCGAATAGGACAATCCCACAAATGTCCCAGGTCTACAAGAAGATAAACGCTTTCTATTGTCCCTTCAGTGACTCTCATCATTCAGACTGGCTGGGTTTTGTGTTTTTTTTTTTTTTTTTTTTTTTTGAGGCAGGGTCTCACTTTAGCCCAGACTGACCTGGAACTCACTCCTGTGGCTTCAGGCTGGTCTTGGGAAACTCACAGTGTTCCTCCTGTCTCAGCCAAGTACCAGGATGAAAGGCAAGAGGCGTTTGCCACCACACCTGGCTCATTATTCATCCTGTATATTTGTGGCACACCTATTATGAGACAGAGCAGCCAAATGCCCACAGGGAATAGAGTCCCTGACACAAAGAATATGTGGGGAGATGAGATTTGGGAATGAGGAAGGAGTAATCAAAAGAGAAGTTTAAAAAATACCTTAAAATCTATCTTTCCTCTGTACTTTGCCTGGCAAGCAGATAGTAAAGTTAGAGGAGGAGAACGACTTAGAATTTCCCATCCTCTGCCTACCCTGGTGTACATGGTATGGTGGCCCCTGGACTGGAGACACGGGGTGTGGTGGTTTGATTCAGGTGTCCCCCATAAACTTAGGTGTGCTGCATGCTAGGCCCCAGCTGATGGCAATTTGTGAATTAATGCCTCCTGGAGGCAGTGTATCCTTGAGGGCGGGCTTATGGGTGTTATAGTCAGCTTTCTCTTTCTAGTGTTTGGCACACTCTCCTGTTGCTGTTGTTTATCTGATGTTGGCCAGGAGGTGATGGTCACCCTCTGCTCATGCCATCATTTCCCCCTGCCATCATGGAGTTTCCCTTTGAGTCTTTAAGCCAAAATAACCCTCTTTTTCCCCCCATAAGCTGCTCTTGGTTGGGTATTTTCTGTCAGCAATACGAAACTGACTGCAATACGAAACATAGGGATACAGGGTTTTGCCATCTACTTCCTCAGCAGCTATTCTTTCTCTTCCTGGCAATAGCCACTCCTTCCCTCTCTCATTCTAGAAGCCCAGGTGAGCCTTCAACCCTGGCCCTGAGGATGCAGAGGTGATATACATCCAGTGGTTCAGGGATGGGCACATGCGCTAAGCCACTCCAGTCACAAGGACTCTCAGAAGTTTTGTGGGAGTCATTTAGGAAAAGCAAGACTCCTATTGAAGAAGATAGGACATGATAAGAGATGCCAGAACAGCAGAAGGCCACCATGCCATCTGGAGGAGAGCCCCTGGGGCTACTGAGGGCTATCCCCAGGAGCACTCCAGCCCCCATAAAAACAAAGCCATGGCAACGGAAGGCAGATCGAGAGAAAACAAGTCTTAATGATCTCATTTGGGCCTTGAATCTAGCCATAATGCAGCCACAGCTACTTCTGAACTTTTCAATACCATAAGCCAATAAATTCTTTTACCTAAGTCAATAGGCCTGGTGGAGACAATTTTCTGTTACGGGGGGGGGGGGGGAGAGCGCCAGTGAGTGCCAGCTCATGCTGAGTCATGTCAATGCAGGGGCCATAAAGCCTGCATTCCCACATACTTTTAATATGTTGAACGTCACCCTCAGAGGCAGTGTGGCAGCTCGAGGAGCAGAAAACCGACACTAATGATCAGAAAACGATGCGTTGCAGAGCCTTGCTATTTACAGTGCTCTGTGGACCAGGAGCATTAGCAGCTCCCGACAGCTTGTTAGACATGAACAATCGGACCTGGCCCCAGACCTCCTGCATCCGAAATGCATTTTGACGAGAGCTTCGTGCGTCGTGCATACACAATGAAGTTTGAGACGCTCTGTTACAACACTGACTGCAACTTTCTGGCAGAGCAAATTATCTGATTTCTTTGTTTTGTCACACTGCATGGTGGAGATCCTAACAACGCAATGTAACAATGTGCAAATCTGGTACAAAACCAAAATACTCTCAGGTTTTCATCATGGATCTTCCACAACTACAATGTTGGGCAAGTCACTGAACTTCTATTAGCCTCAGTATCCTCATCTGTAAAAGTGAGATAATAACAGCCGTCAGGCAGGATTGACGTCAGGATGAAAGGAGATAATGTATGTAAAGTGCTCGGTGCATTACTTGCTCCAGAGTGCCAGCGTTCAATTAAAGGTACATAGCACGCTGAACTCTTATAATTACTATTATTAGCCACCCTTCACACCTCATGGGATGAGGTGATTGTGAGACACAAAAGACAATGCATGGGAAAAATTGGTTAAAATCAGGTGTAGCCCTTATCTGATCTGGATGCGAAGGTTCATGGAGGTTAAGCAACAACATGCCTTAAGCGCATCAAAGCAGAAAGGGGTGGAGCCTAGGGTGGTGCCACCACTTTCCAATCTGACATAGGTCACAGGGCTGCTTTGTTTCTGTGTCTCTCCTCCTACCAGACTGGGCTCCTCCCCAGCCTGCCCCTCTGTGTCTGTGGCACCCCACCTAGTTCCTGCCCATAGTGAACATTTAATAAACATCTATCTACTGAATGCAAGCCCTGACCACCTGACCTCTTTAACCCACAGCTTTGCATCACCCCAAACAATCTCCTCCGGAAGGTTATTTCCATGTGTTGGTACTTTAAGAAACTGATTACTGCTCTTCATCCTAATTAGAATCTCAGGATGACGTCTCACTTGGAGACCAAAGCTCCACTGGGAATTTAGGGCAGAAAGTCACTTCTAATCCCCAGGGAGAATCTGAGAGAAAAGGAACCGGCTGGGTATTTAAAACAGGGCTGGGCTTTAATTTAATGATGCTTTCATTAGGGGAAAAAAAAAAGAAAGAAATCCAGGTTGTGCCTGAAGCAGAACTGTTGGCAGTGAAGGCCGTAATGCAAGCAAAGCAGAGTGAGGACTTGGGCAACTGGCTGACTTGTGGCGCATCTACTGATGTGGGCTTGTCAGAACGCTAGTCCTTGCCAGAAGCCTGCTAGAGCTTTTGTTCCCTGATGTCAGCCTTGAAGATGAAGGGCAGATTAGTGGCTGTGAGTTGTGAACAAACTGGACTCTAAGTAAACATGGAAATGAACTGGGAAAATTCCTATGACATGGAACAGTAGAAAGCATAAAATAAGAGGGCAGAATTAAACACAAATATGGCACTAGTTATAATAAATCCAGTGGACTAAGTGGTCCAGCTTAAGAATCCCTGCAAATCAACAAGAAGACACAATACAAAAGAAAGTAAAAAATAAAAAAGGGGTTGGAGAGATGACTTAGCGGTTAAGGCACTTGCCTGCGAAGCCTGAGGACCCATGTTTGACCCACCAAATCCCATCTAAGCCAGATGCACCAAGGTGAGGCAAGTGCAAGGTCACACATGCCCACTAGGTGGCATAAGTGCCTGGAGTTTGATTACAGTGACTGAGGCCCTGGTGTGCCAATTCTCTCACTAGAAAAATAAAATAAAATAATAAAAAGAAAGTCATGGGCAGATGACATAAGAGAACCTTCCCTCCATGAAGATCCAGACAGAAGAGCCAAGAAACATGAAAAAATACTCCCTGCCGGGCGTGGTGGCGCACGCCTTTAACCCCAGCACTCGGGAGGCAGAGGTAGGAGGATAGCCATGAGTTCAAGGCCACCCTGAGACTACACAGTGAATTCCAGGTCAGCCTGAGCTAGAGTGAGACCCTACTTCGAAGAAAAAAAAAAAGTACTCCCTGTCAATATCATCAGGAAAATAAAAAGTAAAACCATTATCCTCACTCCCTAGTTAAAAAGCCAGACAAGGTAAAGTTAGCAAGAACGTGGTCCATTGCATGTCCTCTATACCACCAGGAAGCATGTGAAATTGTAACCACTGGTTTTGGAAAGCGCTCTCTCAGTAAAGTTGAAGTTAGCATGCCTTGCCACCCAGCAATTCCAACCCCAGAGACTCATGCACTGCCTGGTTATATGTGCAAATGTATTTTTTCCTAGGACAACATGTTTGACAAGCATATTAGCATGGACCCAGGGGCTTCTGGGTACTGTCCATACTCAATTTTGGCGGTTTTATAGGATGTATGATATCTCACTCTATTAGTTTTAAAATTGCATAATATATAATTAGTAATTAGTTTCTAAAAGATATTGTACTTCTTAGTAAGAAAAAAAAATTTTAATGCAGAACAAGCCAAAACAAAGCCCCTTTGGAACTGACTGGATTCATCTGCGTTCTGTTAATGGCAAGTCAGTCAAATGTGACTTAGAAGGACTTCTAAGGCAGGCTGGAGAGATGGATTAGCGGTTACAGTGCTTGCCTACAAAGCCTCAGAACTCGTGTTCAAATCTCCAGGTCCCACATAGCCAGATGCACAGTGTTGCAAGCACGCAATGTCCACATGTCGGGAGTTTGTTCACAGCAGACAGAAGGTCCTGGTGCACCCATTCTCTCTCTCTCTCTCTCTCTTTTGCTTTCTCAAAAATAAAAATAATAAAAGAGGATTTCTAAGGCACTTAAGATATAACTATGGGGTTGGGAAGATGCTCAGTGGTTAAAGGCACTTGCTTGCAAAGCCTGCTGACCTTTGTTAATTCCCTAGTACCCATGCCATAAAGAAACCTAATTTGGGGCTGGAGAGGTGATTCAGTGGTTAAAGTCTCTTGCTTGCATAGCCTGACAGGCTGGGTGCTATTCCCCATTACCCACATAAAACCAGACGCATAAAGTGGTGCATGCATCTGTAATTCATTTGCAATAGCAAGAGGCCCTGGCATGCCCATTCTTTCTCTCCTAATAAATAAAAAAAAAGTAACAAATTAATTAATTAAATAAATAAGAGGCTATAAGTAGGGAGGAGAGAATAAGAGATCAAAGAAGTAATGGAAAAAGAAAAGGCTATTAAGGCCTAAATGGGTAGTAAGAAATTATATTCAGGGGTTTACACCTGAATTTATCTTCATCAAAACACAACCGCCTTTCCCTTCCTACTTTCTCCTGCAAAACTTCTGTAGATATCATCCCCTGGAAAGTCTTCCTTAGCTCCCAGCTAGCCACAAGCATCGTACTTACCTCACTGAACAAATTTCTTGCCATGCTGTAATTTGCCTTTCCAAGCACTATCCTCAAAAGCAATGAGCAATCCATTAATCATCCCTATCCTCTTCCCAAGCATCACTTAGGTCAACGCCCGACAAGTGGGAAAGCTCAGCTGGTGCCTGTCGAATGACTAACGAAGGAGAGAGTGTGTTACCTTTAGCTGCAACTCCTTGTACCTCTTGGACATGCGAATGAGCAACTTCTCACCGTTGATCACAGCGGATTTTTCTTGGTAATACTGGACCATGGCCTGGGCGGCTTCTGTGTAAGCCATCTCTAAAAAAGCCTGGGAAAGACAGGAAGGAAATACACCGGATTTGACTTTACTGACCTTCAACACAGTTCAGTACAAGGTACGGCTCCATGCAGGTAAAGCAGGAACAGGGGAAATAACTGATGGTGACAGAAATTATTAGTATAGCTTCCTTCCCCGGTGGAGGTGGGAAGTTGACTGGGATGAGTTCTAGGGAAGCCTGATGTTCTGGAAATGCCCTATAGCTTTTTTTGTTTGTTTGTTTTTAACTCTTCACCCATTTATTTGGTTACTGTGAAAACCTTATAAATGATCTTCTAGTTTTCATCCTGGCCTCCAAGTTCTAGCACAAATAAAATAAAATAAAATTTCACCAAAGCACTTCTCTGCTCAAGATCCTCCCCCCTGCCCCCCCCCCCCCGCCACCCATGACGGAGCTTCATTTTCCAGGGTGGAAAGCTAAAGGCCCATGTGATGGGCCTGCTGCCCCTGGGACTCATATCTCTGCTGCTCTGCCCAGCTCCTTCCTCTCCAGCCCTCAGGCCTCCTTGATGGCCTTCAAAGCCATCCAACACTACCTTTGCTCTGGGTTCACTTATGCTTCTCCCCAGTGCCTTGCTCAGCTTCCTGATGAGATCTACCAACCCTGACCCATTCGGTGTAAGTTTTCAATTCCACCCTGTGAAGCCAACCTGAATTCTCAATCTCCTTTAACCTGTTCTTCCTCTTCTAACTGAAGCCATTGTAATGGGCTGGCTTCTGGACTATTGGAACCTTTTGCAGCTATGTACTTTTACAGGAGAAAGAGCCTGTGTATAGGGCATTCTGAGTGAAATGTCCTATATTTTGACCTGGGTGTTACTCAGTTATATGGATATACATATTTAAAAGTATTAATAGAGGGCTGGAGAGATGGCTTAGCAGTTAAGGCGCCTGCCTCCTAAGCTTAAGAACGCCAGTTCCAATCTCCAGGTCCCATGTTTAGCCAGATGCAAAGTGATGCAAGGGCACAATGCTGCACTTGACCACAAGGGGGCGCACACATCTGGATTTCGTTCACAGAGGCTGAGAGGCTGCTGGCATGCCAATCTCTATCTGTCTTCCTCTCCCTCTCTCTCTGTGTCTCTCTCCAAAATAAAAATAAATATAAAAAACTTTTTAAAGTATTAATAGAGCCACACACTGAAGACTAGTGTACTCCATGCACTTCTGTGTATGTGTTTTATAACCCAATAAAAAAGAGACACATCAGTACAAGGAAGAACTCCCTTTGATCTCATCTGTTCAAAGAGAACTTTTTATTGACTTTACCAAAAGAGCTCATTATAGGATGGCCCTTCTCCTGCTCTCCGTGGTTACTAAACATTATTCTTAATTATGCCCATTCTGGTTATGTCGTGCCGTGGAAGCCTCCTGGGATGGGAGGCTCCATTAACACACTTCCCAGTGGGGCTGTTGTACATGAGGCCTTGACTTGCTAATTTGGTGGTGGTCACAGGCAGAGGCCTAAGCCCCAGGTTACTTGAGCTCTCCCATGTCTTCTAAAGAAAGAAATGTACTCCAAAAAACCCAAGGGCACCGGGCATGGTAGTGCATGCCTTTAATCCTAGCATTCGGGAGGCAGAGGTAGGTGGATCACTGTGAGTTCAAGGCCAGCCTGAGATGGCATATTGAATTCTAGGTCAGCCTGGGCTAGAGCGAGATCCTACCTTGAAAAAACACACACACACACACACAACAGGGGCTCATAAGCCCATAGAGTCAAAGAAATACCAGGCTGTTGTGATGTAGTAGAGAAAGGAGACCCCTGACTACATTGACGTGGCCTCTTCCTCTTTATCTAACTGTTCTTATAAAACCCTTACCGAGAAATGAGCTCTTTCACTCCATCTGTGTCTACAGTACATCTACACAGACTATTTGGATGGACTTATCTCTTTACCCAGTAGCTGTTGTGGTAAATTCCTGGCTGTTAGGGTTTCTTAGCTTTCTTTTGTTGATACTATACTGGCTTGTACTGATGTCAGTCCTTATATGTTAAGAGGAAAAAAAAAAAAAGCCTTGTGACAAGGGAGTCCTCACTGTGAGCACCTAATCCTCCCATTTTCGTCGCCTCCCTCCTCCCCAGTGTTCTGGTTAATTTCAGACGTACAAATTTTCTTCATGTCCTCACAGTGGTGTGAAGTGTGTGTCACTAATAAGTCAAGATGCTTCGGAGTTTTATTTCACATTATACCATCCTCCTGCTTGATCTAAACATTTAACACCTCAAGCTGTCACTTCTCCAATGGGGATAACAGGCAAGGTCATTGCATTAATGTGGAAAGCTGACTTTTCATACATTCGCCCACAAAAGAACTCCAGGCTGAGGGAGGAAGACTACTAATGATCTACTATGGTTTTGAGTCTCCAGAATTTGCATCTTCACCGGGCAACGAATTTCCCCATTGGATTCCTAAAATAAAAATAGCTACTAAAATAAAGACAAAATATACTGACTTCTGACCATTCTCCTCCTCTTGTAATGGACTCCCCTCCTCTTGAAGTTAAAAATGAAAGACAAGCGTGCAATCCCCAAGGGCTCAATCAGTTCCCATAGGTTCAGGATTCCCAGCTCATTGGATTCATGACACCTCCCTCACTCCCCTCTGCTCTCCTGCTAGGAAACCCAAGGGCTTCACACATGGTCAGCAGGAACGAGTGAAGACACCATGTCCTAGGTCTCGGCTGGCTCACAGCCAAGTATCAGAAGTGATAAGCTTAGATGTGACAGCACCAGTTCAGGAGGTTGATAACACAGCAAAGATATTCTAGTCTTTAAATTTTTATCTGGGGGCCAATTCGATTTCCTATGCTAGCGGAACACCTCTTCCCAAAGTGACTCTCCTCCTTTGAGGCAATTCAGAAAGCCCTGTACCCAGCCATAAGCAGGGCGGTGTAAAGCCAGGGAGACAAAACAGCCCGCATAAACCTCTGTGCCATGCCAAAAGAATCAACTGTGCATCGCCTCTTTATGTTAAGAATGGGTACACAGGGCACATTCATCTACCCGCAGCACAAATGTGCTCTGGCCTACCTGATTAGTTGACTTCATGAGGATGTAATTAGTGACCTTTCCAAAGGGCAGCCCCAGGTTAATTACATCATTCTCGGTACAGCTGCCCTCTGGGAGATTGCAGATGTGTACCACGCGGCCAGCACCTTTCCGCTGTGCGAACTGCTGGAACAAAGAGCAGTGGTGAGTCTTTAAAAGGTAGACCTTCCTAAGGCCATTTTCCCCTAAATAATGATTGAAAAACGGTCATTTACAAAACCAATACTGGCCAGGAGTGGTGGTGCATGCCTTTAATCCCAGCACTCTGGAGGCAGAGGTAGAAAGATCACCATGAGTTTGAGACCAGCACTGAGCTCTAGGTCAGTCTGGGCTATAGTGAAACCCTATCTCAAAACAAACAGGCTTGCAAAGTGGGGCTGGACTGGGCTGGGCTGGGCTGCAGGGAGACCGAGGAACCTGTGACCACAACCACCGCCTGCTCCCTGTGGCCCCCGTGTCGCCTTGATGATCCATGGCTTCAGAACAGCCACCAGGACGTCTTGTTCGGACCCTGGAAGCTGACTGCGTCCAAGACCCACATCATGAAGTCAGTGGATGTGGAGGTTAGCTGCTGAGTTGCGCATGCCATCTCTCCCTGAGATGATGTTTGGAGACGCATTCTAAGGCTCCAGCGTGGCTCTCTTTGGGATGGAGTTCTATGCTACAGATGTGCTAAGGTGTGTAAACAACTACAAAGGAATGCTTAAAGTAGCTTATGCTGAAGAGTGGCAGGAAAGTAGGGCAGAAGGTGAACACTCCAGAGAAGTTATTAAACCATACAATTAGGCCTGTACAAGAGACTATAAAGGAAAGTTACTTGGAGAATCTCTTAGGTTAAAGGTTGAAACTATAACAGATCATATAGATACAGAAGAATTAAAAGCCAGAGAACAGATTAAATTTTTTAAAGAAGTTCTCCTGTTTGAAGATGAACTGCATGGTCATGGAATTTCAAGCTTGAGTGTGAAAATTCCAGTAATGCCTTCCAGCTTTTTTCTGCTGTTGAGGTTTTTCCTGAGAACTGACGAGGTCCTCATCAGAATGAATGACACAAGGCTTTACCATGAGGCTGACAAGGCCTACATGCTACAAGAATATACATCACGAGGAAGCAAAATTCCTAACTCAATGTATGGTCCACCTGCCCTCTCCAGAACCCAATGAAATATCATTTGATTCCTAAATTGTCACTCAATGTGTCCTCAGCAGTAGTGATGTGCGTGTCGCCTGAGCAGTGGGTGTAATCTTCATTGTCATGAAACACTGTCTTTTCCTGTGAAGAGATTAATTCGTGAATTAAGTCCCAATGTCTTGTGATGTTCATAGGATTCCTGGCTGTGCATGTGGATGTACTGGCTCTTTGCTCTGGGCTTTCTGGTGTTGACTCACACTTCTAAAGAGTTGTGACTTGTATCATATTGTGTGTATATATGTATGCATGTATACACACACTTGTATTTTTTGAAAATTACTGATTTAAATATCTTGGTCCCTGAGTAATCTTAGATTAGTTATTTTGATAATTCATTGTTGAAAATTGTGGTGTTAAAATAATTGACCTTTTTTTAAATTAAAAAATGGAAGTGGGTAGGATGAGTGTATTTCTGAAGATTTCATTGGATTATTCCTGTGAGGAATACAAAGAAAATGTGTTTGGCCATTACTAAATATGACATATACCATTTTATATTTTTTGTTCTAAATGTCTTTTGTAAGAAGAATAAATAATACAGAATCACACAACTGCCCCCACTCCCCCAAAAAACCCAAACCCAAACCCAACCAAACAAACAAACAAAAACCCAATGCAGAAAAGAAGTTCATTTATAGACACACATAAATACCACTGCTATGTCATCTATTTTAAAAAGGGTTCTACCAAGCAATGACGTTCAAGGCTGGAAATGGGCCTCGGCTGCTCCTTGGAGCAGATGTATGTACTTCTAGTGGGGAGTTCTGTATCTACAACCTCTCAAGATATACTATCTCAATATTAAATAAAACTTTAAGTATATCTAGCCCATGATCTTGTGAATTGAAGTTCCCAGAAAAAAGACTTCTACAAGGCCGATTGACACATTGAAACTTCTATGATCAGGGCTGGAGGGATGGTTCAGCGGTTAAGGCACTTGCCAGCAAAGCCTAACAAACCAGGTTCTATTCCCCAGCACCCAGTTAAAGTCAGATGCACAAAGTGGTGCATGCATCTCAAGTTCATTTGCAGTAGCTAGAGGCCCTGGCATGCCCTTTCTCTCTCTCTCGTTGTAAGTAAATAAATAAATAAATAAAATGTTAGAAACTTCTATGATTAGAGAGTTATAGCTTTGGAGACAAATTATCTTGGGCTCTCTTAATCCCTAAGTAGCTATTATTGACCACCTCTGTGGTCACCCTCTGTGGGTGACCAAACATCCTTGTGACTATTAGATAAACCCTTTTGGAATGTACAAACAGTCCCCTAGTTTCCATCCCAAGGCTAAGCATGTCACCAGATAACATCTGAGGCTTCTAACACATGGCTAAAACCCTGATGTTTCTGCAAATGCATTTTTTAAAAAAAGCCTTGACTTATAACTTTCTTTGTTCTGTTCTTTTAAAAATCTCATAAAACTGTTACTACATTGGAACATGGAATTTGTGAACCTAAATCTGGGCCACAGTCACGCATATTTGGTTCCAGAATAAACTGCCTCTCATTTGCTTTGAGATGAGAGTCGTGTATTTGCATCAACAATGTATCTTACAGGAAAAGAGAGAGAGAGAGAGAGAGAGAGGGAGGGAGAGAGAAACTGCATCAATAAACAAAGACATAAACAAGGACATTTATTGAGTACTCCATGGTGTGTCAGAATATTTTGGAAACAGCCTGTATGCCCAACAGCTGGGGAACATCTAAATAAATGGTGGTTCAAGCATGTAACAGAAAGCTTCATGGCCAGTAAAAGGAGGAGGCAAATGTGCAGACATGGAATAGTTTAAAAATTATTTTATTTATTTATTTAAGAGAGAGGCAGATAGAGAGTGAGAGAATGGACACACACAGCCACTGCAAATGAACTCCTGACACATGTGCCACCTTGTGCATCTGGCTTATGTGGGTCCTGGGGAATTGAACCTGGGTCCTTCCACTTAGCAAGCAAGCAATTTAACCACCAAGCCATTTCTCCAGCCTATGGAATATTTTTAAGACAGATTATCAAGTGAAAGCTTGGTTGCCAATTAGCATGCATACTAAAATGCCACTTTTTTTTATTTTTGTAAGATTTTAATGTGTAAGCAAATACAGAAAAATAAGCACTGCAGCAACCAGTTACATTTGTTATAATAATTTTAAAGACATTTTAACAATAAGTTTAAAAAAACATAAGCTACCTGCAAAATAATGCTTGCCTTCTGATGGAATAATTTCATAAATTCAGACCTTAAGCTAGAAAAACAAGATTTCTGTCTGATGGTAATCTCACAAAATTCTGTTCTCAAAAATAGTAAATTTCACACTGTGAAATGATATTTCAAGGGGGGGGGTGTGCTTAAAAGAGATGTAAAATGCCACTTTTTATAACTAAACTACATGAGAACGAAAGAAAGCAAGTACTAGGAAATTTTCTGGTAATGATTAGAGGTGGGTAACAGGCACACAGGGTTAACTACCCTGCCTTCTACAGTTTTGTGTGTTTGAGGTTTTTTGTTTTGTTTTGTTTTGTTTTTGCAATGGGAAAATTTAAAGGCTATCAACACGATACAGAGAGAAAGGTGTGGGACATAGTTATCAAGCTGTCAAGACTGGCTACCCTCAGAGGCAGAGCAGGAAGGGAACAAGGGGAAACATGTTGAACCTGTTTCAGATATACCTCATATTGTTTGACTTGCAATTTAAAAAAAAAATCCAGTTTAGAAAAAAAAAAAAGGAACATAGAAAAGTTTGTGGGAACCAAATATACACACCCAGGCATTCATGGCACCAACCTGTGGGTTAGGGCAGTGGTTTTCTAAACCTGCTTTTAGATTTGGGACCTTTTCTTCAAATAAAAACCTGCTCCCCAGCCAAACATGCCTGACAACTAAAAGAGGAGTCAGGAGTGGTGGTGCATGCCTTTAATCCCAGCACTCAGGAGGCAGAGGTAGGAGGATTCCATGAGTTCAAGGTCACCTGAGACTATACAATGAATTCCAGGTCAGCCTGAGCTAGAGTGAGACCCTACTTTGAAAAAAAAAAAAAAAAAAAAAAAGAGGAGCCACTCTGGTCAAACCTTGGGGCTCAGAGCCTTGCTTCCATCCCTGCCAGGTGGTTCCCAAGGCAGATCGAAGGAACACATCTTGGAGAAGCCAAGACATGAGCCTAATCCAAGCTCTTGGGGGTGGGGGTGGGAGAGGAAGTGTGTCCATTAGTTTTGGACAAGTCTTAATCAACATTAATCACCAGGAGGTTCAGGAATGAGTAAAAGAAATATGTCAACCCAATGTGGAAGAGAAGGATGCATTTTCCAAATTGGAAACAAACTCTAATAAGCCTGACCTACATGTGCATAGCCCTCCCTTTTTACTATAAAGGGAACTTCAGCATGTGTTTGATGTGGGTCTGACTTTGCTTGGAACATCGATGGGGAACAACTGAGTTCTCACCCCCCAACAAGGGCTGATAGGTGGGTAACTCAACCATGAAACAGCCCGCATTTGTCTCGTCTGGGTTGAGGACAGTACAGTCAGGAAAGGATTTCCTTTTGTGGTTCAGCCTTGAATAGAGAGACTCCAGCGCCCCTTGCAGACCCCACCCTCACCAGTGTCCACCTGTCAAGCACTTGCCCAAAGATGAGCACTGGGTTCAGCTGGGTTTCTGGCAGCTGGCAGCACACCTCCTCTCCCCCGAGCAGGAGCCCTCCTCACACCACAGAGTACACATGGACTTTGCACAAGCTGGCAGACTCAGAACCTGAGCTGTGGAGCCTGAGTGCTTCTGCTGGAAGGGTGACAAGAGAGGCCGTTGTGAGGCAGGATGGGATCGTTGCCTTCCCTTGGGGTGGTCCAAGGCAGAGCCAGCTGAGCTTTCAAATAGGGCAAAGTGGCGGGTTGTCTGAGTCTATCACCAGGAGAGCTGAGCCTGGGCACTCCACCTGGTCTCCTCTGAACATGGCACGTTTCTGTTCCATGTGACTTTGTGTGACTGGTATGGGCAACATGTGCCTAGACAACAGAACAGACATGGACATGTGGAGTGGTTTTAGATGGTCCCTCTCCTGGCCTGTCTAGTTGCCTAGTGACCAAGCACAAGGACCAGCATCTTTCTCATTGTCTACTCTGGCCTAAAAGAACCACTCAGGAGGCCTTTATCTGAGCACAGCAGAATAAATAGGAACATGCCACCCAGAAAATAAAACTGCACAGCTTCCAGTCACCAGAGACCCATTCACGCCACAGATGTCAGTACTGAAGGCATAAAACGAATGCACTTGAGGTAGGAATAAGTATTAGAAGGGAATTTAGGTTTACAAAACTCTGAGCTTCCTTGACGTCATAGGAAGAATTTCAGCATGGGCAGGTGATGACGGGTTCAAGTCCCCATCCAGTCACTGATTAGGTGCATAACCAGTGTCCCTTTCTGAACACTAGTTACTCACTATCTGGAATGAGGTAGATGGCCGAAATGTCTCAAGTGTTATTAGATGTAAACTATCTATTGCTTGTGTGACTCAGAGTTCTAAAATTCTGTCCTCCCAGAAGCTGTGACAAGCAAAACCTTAAGGTACAGATAATGATAACTTTCCCCTCCTGGGCACAGCTTTCCAGACACAGGAAACTCATGTCTTCCCACCACTGTCCTGGTGAGTGTACCATTTGTCCTTCCTCTCCATGGGATCAGCTGCTCAGCCCTGCGTGTCCATGAGGCTGTTCACTTTTCCCTGGGTTGCTGGTGATCTCATCTTTACAGTGCTATCGATAAGGTCGGAGCAGAAGCGTCTCGTTTAAGAGCTGTGCTTCTCGCTGAGTGACTGCTGTCACGGTGCCAGGAAGCGCTGAGACAGCAGATACACCGAGATGAACTGAAGACACACATGTCTGGGGCCTTTCTGAGAACACACCCACACCAAGTGCGTGCTTCACAGACACCAGGCACCAGAGGGAGGTCCAGGGGAGAAATTGACACAGACCTGAGCCTGTGTCTCTGCAACCTCATAACTAGGTGTGGACCAGTTACTACATCTCTCCCAGCCTGCATTTGCTTGTCTGCAAAAACAAGAGAATAAAACTTGATTCCGCAGGCTTGAAATGCCACAATGTAAGTCAAGTGCTTAGGTGTAATGCTTGGCTTCCAACAGGCTCTGATAAATAAATGCTTATCTTCTTTTCACCAACAATTAAAGGATATGCTATGATGATCTTGGATTGGGGGAAAATATTGCTGTGATTATGTAAGAGAATGTCCATGCTCTTAGGAAATCATGCTGAAATAGAAGTGAAATGGACAATGTCTTCAAGCTATTCGAAAGCGATTTGGGGGAAAAAAGCTTCACCGGACTAAAGATGATAGATAAATAGATAGATGATAGAGCTAGCTAGATGGCTAGATAGATGATAGAGATAGATGATAGATATCGATAGATAATAGATATATAGAAGACTCAAAGAAAGGATGATGAAATGAATGGAGAGAGATATAAAAGAATACTGAGTCTGGGTAAGAATTACATGGAAGTTCCTTATGCCTTTTTGGTAACTTTTCTGTAAGTTTGAAATACATTAAAAGTAACGGAATACATTTTAAAAGATGAGCTGTGGGGCTGAAAAGCAGATGGCTTCGAAGCAAATGTCTGGATCTTACCAGCGTGAGTTTTTGATGTGAGGTGCTGATGGGCTCAGTTCACACCCGGCCACCCTGACGGGTGCTGAGTTCCCAGGAGGCACAAATGTGACAGGTGCACTTGAAACTTTCCAGGCCAAGGTCAGAGCTCTAAAAGAGCTAAGGTGTCGGGGTTGTAACCAAAGCCCTAATTACCAACCTAAAGGGACAATCACCCTTTCTCAGCTAGAGGAGGCTTCAGCAGGCCAGAATCTTGAATGCCCCCACATGGGATCAGAGGTCTGAGCTGTGCGCTTTCGCATGCTGGGGCTCCTCTGTTCAAGCCAGATGCTGCTTCTAACGGGTCATATGGCCAGGTCCCCTCACACATCTTTTATAGCTGGGTAGATATATGAAAGGAGCAAACAGACTTGTCCCTGAAGATTCTAAAACCTTTCCTTGCCCTTGGATGCACACAGGAACAGGCTTTGTGTGTGAGTTCAAAGAAGTGACCCAGTTCAAAGAACTCAGACTTACAAAAGGCTGTGGCTCAGGGCAGCAGAGCTGTGGGTTGAGAGCAGTCTGTCGGTGGGCTGGCGGTAACGGCAGATTGTAGGTTTGTAGATTTGATCCTCAGGACATGACATCAGTGCTCCAACCTGAACTCTTTGACTGATTTCTTTTCCTTTTCTCTTTCTTCTCCTCTCTTCATTCCCCTTCTCTCTCCTCCCTTTCCCTTTTCTTCTCCTCTTCTTTCCTCCTTTCCCGATCTTTTCCTTTTCACGAGAGTCTCATTTATCTAGGCTGACCTCAAACTCACTATATGTAGTTGAGCCTGGCCTTGAACTCCTGTTCTTCCTGCCTCCTGAGTGACCTAGTTTCATATGGCACACACCAGGCCAATGGCACATGGGTGTGGATTCCACATCTGCTTCTTCCACCACATACATAAGCTTTGAATTAGAGTCAGTTCACCACTGCTGGGGCCACACGTGTCTAGGGATCCTGGGTGGTTCGCATGCTGAACAACTTTATCACTGGAGTGTTAAAACTGGAGGTCATGTACTCCATATTCATCACTGAATAGAATGACAATGAAGTCTGGAAGGTGAACTTAATTTATGGCCAATTAAGTAGTGATAGATTTGTGATTGAAAAGTGATAGATTTGAGGGCTGCAGTGATGGCTTAGCAGTTAACATTGCCTGCAAAGCCTAAGGTCCCAGGTTTAATTCTCCAGGACCCACATAAGCCAGATGCACAAGGTGGCATGTACATTTGGAGTTTGTTTGCAGAGGCTAGAGGCCCTGGCATGCCCATTCACATGTACTCTCTCTGTTTCTCTCACAAATAAATAAATAAATAAATAAATAAATAAATAAATAAATAAAATATTACTCAATTAAAAAATAAATTGGGGGCTGGAGAGATGGCTTAGCAGTTAAGACACCTGCCCGCTAAGCCTAAGAACGTCCGTTCCAATCTCCAGGTCCCACATTTAGCCAGATGCAAAGTGACGCAAGGGCGCAATGCCGCACTTGACCACAAGGGGGTGCACACATCTGGATTTCCTTCACAGCCACTGAGAGGCTGCTGGCACGCCCATCTCTATCTGTCTTCCTCTCCCTATCTCTCTGTGTCTCTCTCCAAAATAAAAATATATTAATTAATTTTAAAAAATCAATTGGGCTGGAGAGATAGCTTAGTGGTTAAGGTAATTGCCTGCGAAGCCTAAGGACCCAGGTTTGAGTCCCCAGTAAGCCAGATGCACAAGGTGATCCATATGTCTGGAGTTTGTTTGCAGTGGCTGGAGACCCTGGCACACCCATTCTCTCTCTCTCTCTGCTTCTTTCTCTCTCAAATAAAAAATATGTAAATAAATAAATATCTCGTTGAGGGGCTGGAAAGATGGCTCAGCAGTTGCCTGCAAAGCCTAAGGACCTGGGTTTGATTCCCCAGTACCCTCATGAACTCAGATGCACAAGGTGGCACATACATCTGGAGTTCATTTACAGTGGGTAGAGGCCCTGGTATACCCTTTTTCTCCCCTCCTCTCTATCTTTCTCCCTGTCTCTTTCTTTAATTGTCTCTCTCAGAAAAATAAATAAAATGTTTTAAAGTTCTCACTGAAAAACCTATCAAGCACAGACTTGATGAAGTAATGTAAACAGATCATATGTGATGTGATAAAATAAGATAGGTTTCTATGTTGGATGTGGGAAAGTGACTAGAAATCAACTAAAATATGTGCTGACAAAGTTGGTGAACACCAATAAATCCCAGCTCTCAGGAAGCTGAGGCAGAAGAATCATAAGTTCTAGGCCAACTTGGATAACATAGTGAGATCCTGTCTCAAAAAAAGTTTTTTTAATATGTACTGAGAGCTATGCTAAGTGAAAAACAGCAAATTTTATAAAAGGTTATAAGCCAGGCATGGTTGCATATGCCTTTAATTCCAGAACTCAGGAGGCAGGGGTAGGAGGATCACTGTTTGAGGCCAGACTGAAACTACATATATTGCTTTAGGGCACCTGTATGCTGACTAGAGATACACAGTTGTATGGAGCACAACGAGTTTACCTTCAGGTTTCTCTGCAAAGCAGGATTTTTCTATATTTTCTGTTTCTGTTAGAGTTAGAATTATTTTTAGACTATATCTGTATTACTTTTGCTACAAGAAAAAAATAGTCAAGATAAGCCAGGTATGGTAGCCCATGCCTTTAATCCCAGCACTCCGAAGGCTGGTAGGAGGATTTTCGTGAGTTTGAAGTCATCCTGAGCTAGTTACAGGCCAACCTGGGCGAGAGTGAGACACTGCTTCAAAAAAAAAAAAAAAAGAAAGAAAGAAAGAAAGAAAAGAGCCAGGCGTGGTGGCACACACCTTTAATCCCAGCACTTGGGAGGCAGAGGTAGGAGGATTGCTGAGAGTTTGAGGCCACCCTGAGACTACATAGTAAATTGCAGGTCAGCCTGGACCACAGTAAGACCCTACCTCGCAAAACCAAAAAAAAAAAAAGAAAAGAAAAGAAAGAAAGGAAAAGAAAAGGAAAGAAAGAAAGAAAGAAAGAAAGAAAGAAAGAAAGAGGGCTGGAGAGATGGCTTGGTAGTTAAGGCATTTACCTGTGAAGCCAAAGGACCCAGGTTCGATTCCCTAGGACCCACATAAGCCAGATGCACAAGGTGGTGTATGTGTCTGAAGTTTGTTTACAGTGGCTGAAGGCCCTGGTGTGCCCATTCTCTCTCTCCCCCCCCCCAAATAAATAAAATAAATTTTAAAAATCAATCAATAAACAAGCAAAAGGGGGGATATAAAATATCTCATTAAAAATAAAGATTAATAAAAAGAAAAGAAAAAGGTCCTAGAAAATAAAACCCATCCAGATCTCCTTTCTTTGAAAATGTAGCACGTGTCTCTTGCTGAAGGGTCAGAGAAACGAGAGCTGCAGTGGTGGGGCCAGAAACAGGACAGGCAGCATCACTTGTCCTCACACTCAAAGATATCAGGACACTGAACTGCTCTAAGCCATAGACTTGGAATGTCAGGCAGGAGAGACAAATGTTCTAGAAACAGCCAGCAATCAGTGGGACAACCCATGACTTAAACTTCTGGCTTTCTACAGACGTTTATGCTTCCTTTAGTCTCAGTGACCTTCTTTATCCAAATAAGGGTGTTGATGAGAAAGAAAATAAAATTAAAACTGTGCATCGTTCCAGGCCAGTGAAGTCCACTTGTGGCAAGCACTACATAAACATGAAGGTGGCTGTGAAAACTTCAAGGTGGTTTTATGGGGACAGTCACGGGCAAAATACATCTTAGACAGGCGCAAAGAAACTATTTATGGCCTGAGAAGGTCCAGACGGTCCCTTGAAGAAACCTGATTACTCTGTTTATGACAACTCAGCTGGCCAAGGAGAAGAAACCTCGGCTCTGTCAAATGGCACAGCCCGAGTGAAAGGGGACCCTGGGTGGGGTGGGAGAGTCTGGGGACACACACAAATCATATACCAACAGCAAGCACAGCACACTACTGTCACTCCAGTGTCCCATCTCTGTCAAAATAGAATTGGAGAGAAGTTTGGACTCCAGCAGAGAAGAGAGGAGACTAAATTCAGCCCAGCTGTTGCCAAAAGGGCCCGTGCTGGTGACAGATGGTTTTTGTCGTGGTTTTACATTTTGTGGCATTTGGTATGTTCCTCAGTCCTTTAGCCCTGTGTTGCTTTGTTCTGCTGAAAAACAGGTAGCTTTAGACACAAAGACTGTTCTTTGCTCCACAAACAATAGTGAGTGGTCTGCCAGTGGCAGAGTCCTGGCTGCACCAGGTTTTATTCCACAAAATGTTTTCTTGAAAGATGTATGGAAACAGAATCAGGGAAAAAAAACAAAAAACAAAAAAAACAGACCTTGGCACATGCTTATAGAGGAAAACATATCATAGCCCCCGGGGGTTCTCCGAGGGGGGTTTTCACGCCCCTCACTAAGGATTGTGTCTCCATGTGAATTTTTGCAATAAGCATATTCGTTTGCAAGAAGAAAGGCAAGAGAAATGTATACTATGCAAGAGAAGCTCATGGTACTCCTCGGAACCTGGGAAAGTCTCTTTCAGTGAGAGCAGCCACCTTCTGATGTGTCTGCTTGTCTCTGGAGGTCAGTATTTGTGGGTGGCAGGGAGAAATCAATAATGGCTTGCAAAATATTTTTCAGCAGCGCATTAATTTCTCAGCTTATCTTCTAATGTCAATATTTTTGTATTTCAGGTTTTTCAAAAGAGAACTCTACCTGCCTTCAACTCCATCCACCAGAAGTGGCTAACATGGTTCTAGAATCTAACAGAAAGATGCAGATCAAAGCAATAGTAGATGCAGGAAGTGCCTGGACAGGTTTTTGTCCTTGCCCCCATATATCCTGGGGAAGGCTCATGTGACCAGCAAGGCTGACCAGAACTTATAATGATAAACCAAGGACACGGTGCTTCTCCCCTTCTGTGGAGTCTGGAGAGAATGCCTCTAACAGCCTGTGTTCATCTTGGGAGATGCTGCCTTCATGCAGAAGAATTTGGATGTCCCACGTGACTGGTCTTTTTGTCTTGCTCCATGGCTGGCTGAGGAGCAAGGTAGCTTTCATATCCTCTGGGACAATTTAGGGGGTGGCCATATGCAAAAGGGAGAGGGGCTTGCTAAGGAGAAGAGTCTTAACGAGCAAGGGAGCGCTGAGGTCCTCAAAGCAGAGCAGGCAGCTTGGTTCTGAGGTAAAAACCGAGGCTCCCAGAGCCAGGCCGCCTGGCTTCAAACCACCTCCGTTCCCCAGCTACGTAGCCTTAGGTAAGGCACTAAAAGTTCTCAAATGCACAATAAGGATAATAATAGCACCCACCTCGTGGCATTGTCTAGAGGACAAAATGAGCTAACACAATATGAAAATGCTAGGAACACATTAGGCTCTGCAGAAATGTTTGCTGTTGTTAAGTATCATCCTACAATGTCTCGACCTCCACCACCTATTAACTTCCTGTGTAGAAAGCAAAATGTTTTCTCTAAACTCCACACCTTTAGCTGTTTAGAGGAAGCTGCATCAGAGCTTTTGAGGATTAACAAATGATCGGAATCTTCATCCACACAGCTCACCACACTGCCTGTGCTTGTGTGTCATGTAAGGTGCTTTCATGGGAACTTCCAAACATCTGAGGAAGCTGGAGAGATGGCTCCTTGGGTAAAGTGCTTGCTGTGTAGGCAAGAGGACCCGAGTTTGCATCCCTAGCACCTGAGTATAATGCCAGGCATCATAGCACCCCGATTCTAGGGAGGTGGAGACAGGGACTCCCTGGGGTTCACTGTCTACCTAGTCTAATCAAATCTCTAGCTTCAGCAAGAGACTCTGTCTCAAAGAATACAAGTGGAGAGTGATGGAGATAGAGGAAGACCCCCAGCATTGACCTCTGGTCTCCACCCACACACACACACACACATGCATGCGCATCTGGATGCACAGAGAGACCACACACATGCAGACTTGAATACATGCATGTACACCACACACATACACACACACACTAAAAAGAAGCAGGTATGACTAATAGGCAGAGTGGCACAAGGTGACACTGGTACCGAGACTCACCCTCAGTCACCACAGTCACAGAGCTAGCTGACAGGGCCAACCTTGACTGGAAGGGTTTCCCCACCACTCTGTAGCTAAAGAGTCACTACTCACCAATAATCACCATTACTTCTCACATACAGGACAGCTTGCAAAGCGTTACTGCATACACTATCCATTTGATCCTCACAAGGGCAGGACCACTCTCTGTGGCCCTTCCTGAGCCTTGTTCCCAGTCTCGGACACAGTACCAGAAGGTCATGTGTTATGTTCCAAGGTTTGAGACATAATAAAGAATACACATTGTAGCCGGGCATGTGGCACACGCCTTTAATCCCAGCCCTCGGGAGGCAGAGGTAGGAGGATCGCCATGAGTTCAAGACCAGTCTGAGACGACATTGTGAATTCCAGGTCAGCCTGGGCTAGAGCAAGACCCTACCTTGAAAAACCAACAAAAAAAAAAAAAAATTAAAAAAAAAAGAATAAACATTTCACAAGCCATTCATTTTGCATACAGAAGTCATCATCTAGGGACTTTAAAGAAGTTGCCTGCCTGAGGCCACACAGCTGTGGGCTCCAAAATTAAGACTGGAATTTAGGGCCCTTGACTCTAAGCCACAGACTCAGTGGCCTGCACTGGGAGATGAGAATGAAGCCTAGGACAGACAGCAGAGTTGTCCTGCCCGTGTCTTTCCTAATTCCACCCAGCCCTCCTTATAAGGGACTCAGTTCATGCCAACTCTCTATCTTGCACCCACAACCAGGGTAGAGTCAGTATGCAAGGTCCCAAACCAGGCAACGTGGCATACAGTCCACCCTCCCCAATGTCTGTCACAGCCTCCTCCCCTTCAGTGTTTGGAGTGGGGGCCCCTGCCCAGTGCTGTTTTCATGGAAACAGCCAGGAGGAGGGGGTAGACACACGTTAACATGACCTGGGGTCTCACCTTAGAGACACCAGCCATCTATTCTCCTGGGACTGACCCAAGGCCACCCTTGACCTAGGCATGGCTCTCAGTGATGAGACTGCATGACGGAAACAAACAATTCTCTTTGACAAAAATACACAAAATGACATCACAATAAAAGAGACTGATTGAGACGGGGAGGTGATATGATGAAGAGTGGAGCTGCAAAGGCAAAGTGGGAAGGGGAGGGAATTACCATGGTTTATTGTCTATGATTATGGAAGCTGTCAATAAAAAAAGAATTCTCTTTGACAACCAGGCATGGTGGTGCGTATCTCTAATCCCTCTATTTGAGAGGTATGGTCAGGAGGTCAGGCGTTCACAGTCATCCTCAGTTACATAGTCAGGCCAGCCTAAGATGCACGAGATCCTGCCTCAAACAAAAGTAAATGAAACAAAAAATCTATTTGACCAAATCATGGGCATCCAGACAGGTGCTGTTTCTCAGAAGAGTTCTACTCAGTATCACAAGTAAACAGACATGGATAAACAGAAACCTGGGCAAGGTGGCCCTCACGTCTGCCTATCAACCTCCCCATCTTGCAGTCATTCACTCCCCAAGAGCCTCAAAGCTTCGCTTTAAGGCTTGCTTTTCTCATATTTTGCATGGATTCCCCACACCTGTGGAGGGAACAGCGAGTGTGTGGAGGCGTGCCAGCAGAGCTTGTGCATGGAAAGAGGCCACAGCTGCTCTCAGCATGGGGATGGGAAAAGCCCAGCAGAGCCAGCAGCACTGGACAGGCGCCCCCTAGCAGGGCTGGACCATGTGAATTTTGCTTTACAGCAGGTTTTGCCTCAACTCCCACCCCCTTCCTTGTGACCGGAGAGGGGGAGAGTGTATGCAGAGGAGAAGTAACAGGAAAGTGTTGAAATCCAGAGAGAAGGAGCTGTCACAACATATAGAAAAAAGAAGGATGAAGGGAGCCATGAGGGAGGGAGGAGGGGGAGGGATTAAGGGGAGAGTATAGTAGAGGGGCACAATACTGGGGGTGAAATAGTCTAATTGGGGTCAGGGGAGGGGATGGAGGAGAGATGAATAAGCCATATGGAAACCTACTTCTTTGCTAGATTATATATCAATTAAATAGTTTGGGCAGAAGTACCCTGTAGGCCAATCCCTATGGGAATAACTGGCATCCCCAATGAGAAGGGTCCCTTCGGGGGGGGCAGAGATAAGGGTAAGGATGGTATCGACATGTGCTATTTACATGCTGAGTATGTCCATTACTCATAAAAAAATAAGTACCCTGTGGGGGTGGATAATGTTTTGTCCCAAAGTCATAGATTATTACAGGAATATTTCAGTGCCAGAGGTGGGATACTTTCTAGCAAGTTGTTGGCCACTGCTGTTGGATATATTATGACCATCAAACTGCCCTCTAAACACTTACGGTTATGCTCATACATTAATGCTACTCTCACTTTTGTTTTGGGGGGGAAGGGTTTGAGGTAGGGTCTTGCTCTAGCCCAGGCTGACCTGAAATTCACTATGTAGTCTCAGGTTGGCCTTGAACTCACAGGGACCCTCCTACCTCTGTCTCCTGACTGCTAGGATTAAAGGTATGTGCCACCACGCCCGGCTTACTCTCACTTTTGGTTAAAGAAGTTTCTCTTTTCAGATGGCAGTAATGACCAGGGAAACTCAAAACTCACCAAAGTGCTAAGAAGAAATGACAGTGGTGTATTTAGCACTAAGTGAGACATCTCTATCTCACCCTCCGTAGTTATGATGATATCAAGATAGAAAAGAGACTAGGTGGAAAGAAGGGCTTCAGTGGAAGGGAAAAGGGGGTGGTGGTGGGAGGGGAGTTCGATCGTGGTATATTGTCTATATGTGTGGAGGTTGTCAGTAAAACGTTATTAAAAAAAGAACCCTAGGGGCTAGAGAGATGACTCTGTGCTTAAGAACACATCCTGTGGGCTGGAGAAATGGCTTAGCGGTTAAGGCGTTTGCCTGTGAAGCCAAAGGATTCTGGTTCGATTCTCCAGGCCCCACGTAAGCCAGATGCACAAGGGGCACATGCATCTGGAGTTCGTTTGCAGTGGCTGGAGGCCCTGGCATGCCCATTCTTTCTCTGTCTGCATCTCTTCTATCTCTCCCTCTCTGCTTGCAAATAAATAAATAATCTTTTTTTTTTTAAAAAGAACACATCCTGTGTAAGTATGAGGGTCTGAGGATAGCTGAAAGACTACCTTGAGGCAGATCCCCAGGACCCACATAAACATCAGGGCATGGTCACATGCACTGTAAACCTCAGTCCCATAGGGAAACAGAGCCCCAAGAATCAACAGAGCTCTGCTAGCTTCAGAATTGGTGAGAGACTCCAGGTCAAATAAGGATGGGGCAAAACAGCAATGGAGTGAGGCACCAGACATTGTTTTCCAGCCATCATAGTCAAGAATACCCCACAACAGGCAATTGAATGGAGCACTACATGGGCTCATACACATGCATACCACACACACACACACACACACACACACACACACACCCCACATTACACACATATACACATAAGAAAAAACAAAATAAAATAAAAACACTAAAAAAAAATTAGATCCAACTAGTTCCTTGTGAGGACAGCAATTGTTAGTCCTTAATGTCACACACATTTCCCTTTCTGCTCAAGTTTCAGAACCACCCTCTCATAGGAAGTGACCCTCTGCAGTAAGATATCAAAAATACAAAACAAAAAAGAGGCGGAGGAGACAGCTCATTTGGCAAAGTGCTTTTCTCACAAACTTGAGGACCTGAGTTGGATCCCCACAGCCCACCTAAAACTTCCAGGTGTGATGACATGTACCTGTCTGTAACACCAGGACTGGAGAGGCAGAGACAGGAGGCCAGCCAGTTAGCCTACCTGGTGAGCTGCAGGTCAGTAAAACACCCTGTCTTGAAAGAGAAAGAAAGAGAGAGAGAGAGAGAGAGAGAAAGAAAGAAAGAAAGAAAGAAAGAAAAGAAAAAGAAAGAAAGAAAGAAAGAAAAGAAGAAAGAAAGAAAGAAAAGAAAGAAAGAAAGAAAGAAAGAAAAAGAAAGAAAGAAAGAAAGAAAGAAAGAAAAGAAGAAAGAAAGAAAGAAAGAAAGAAAGAAAGGAAGGAAGGAAGAGAAAGAAGAAAGAAAGAAAGAAAGAAAGAAAAGAAGAAAGAAAGAAAGAAGAAAGGAAGGAAGAGAAAGAAGAAAGAAAGAAAGAAAAGAAAAGAAAAGAAGAAAGAAAGAAAGAAAGAAAGAAGGAAGGAAGGAAGAGAAAGAAGAAAGAAAGAAAGAAAGAAAGAAAGAAAAGAAGAAAGAAGAAAGGAAGGAAGAGAAAGAAGAAAGAAAGAAAGAAAGAAAGAAAGAAAGAAAAGAAGAAAGAAGAAAGGAAGGAAGGAAGAGAAAAAAGAAAGAAAGAAAGAAAGAAGAAAGGAAGGAAGGAAGGAAGGAAGGAAGAGAAAGAAGAAAGAGAGAAAGAAAGAAAAGAAAAGAAAAGAAAAGAAAAGAAGAAAGAAAGAAAGAAAGAAAGAAGAAAGGAAGGAAGGAAGAGAAAGAAGAAAGAAAGAAAGAAAGAAAGAAAGAAAGAAAGAAAAGAAGAAAGAAAGAAAGAAGAAAGGAAGGAAGGAAGGAAGGAAGGAAGGAAGAGAAAGAAGAAAGGAAGGAAGGAAGAGAAAAAGAAAGAAAGAAAGAAAGAAGGAAGGAAGGAAGGAAGGAAGAGAAAGAAGAAAGAAAGAAAGAAAAGAAAAGAAAAGAAAAGAAAAGAAGAAAGAAAGAAAGAAGAAAGGAAGGAAGGAAGGAAGGAAGAGAAAGAAGAAAGGAAGGAAGGAAGAGAAAAAAGAAAGAAAGAAAGAAAGAAAGAAAGAAGAAAGGAAGGAAGGAAGGAAGGAAGGAAGGAAGAGAAAGAAGAAAGAAAGAAAGAAAGAAAGAAGAAAGGAAGGAAGAGAAAAAAGAAAGAAAGAAAGAAAGAAAGAAAGGAAGGAAGGAAGGAAGAGAAAGAAGAAAGAAAGAAAGAAAGAAAAGAAAGAGAGAGAGAGGGAGGGAGGGAGAAAGGAAGGAAGGAAGGAAGGAGAGAAGGAAGGAAGGAAGGGGTTGGAGAAATGGCTTAGTGGTTAAAGCACTTGCCTGTGAAGCCTAAGTACCCATGTTTGACTCTCCAGATCCCATGCAAGCCAGATGCACAAAGGTGAGGCAAGCACAAGGTCACACAAGACCAGTAGGTGGCACAAGTGTCTGGAGTTTAATTTCAGTGGCTGAGGCCCTGGCGTACCAATTCTCTCTCTCTCTCTAAAAGAAAATTTTAAAAGAGAAAGAAACAAAGAAGGAAAGAAAAGAGAGAGAACAAGAGAAAGGGAAGGAGAGGGGAAGGGAGGGAGTAAGAAGAGAATAAGGAGAGGGGCAGGACCTGAGGAACAACACTTAAGGTTATCTCCTTTACCCTCTATATGCATGTGAACACACATGTGCAACCACACAGACAAGAATACACACACAAAACACACACAGAGAGCATAAAAGCATAGACCAATGTTGAGCGCTAGAAGTTTGTAAGTGTCTTCGATTGTAAGAATTTAGGCAATAAACCAGGTTTGCTGGTGCGTATCTGTCATCCCAGCACTTGGGAGGCTCAGGCAGAAGGATTACTATAAATTCAAGGTTAGCCTGAACTACATAGTGAGAACCAGGCCCGCCAGGGCTGCATAGTGACACTGTAATCCAAAAACTAACCAAACAAAGAATTTACAGCAGGCTTTTCATCTGTGTGCTTCAACACTACTTGGATAGAATGAAGCATCTCTCAGCCTCTGTCTACCCACTTTCCTGAATGACACACAGCCTCGGTTTCACCCAACCTCCTCTGCACCTCCACAGTACACGATTCTAATGCTATACCTTCAACAATGGAGACTATACATTTGTACTCACATTTGTCCCCAAGGAAGCCGCAGGGAACGTGGGATTTGACTGAGCAAAGGACCTTGCTGGAATGGCTGCATATGGTGCTCCAAGGTTTGAGGCATAATCTGAGTGAAAAATGACCCAAACCGGGTGAGAACCTAGTCATGAACTTTATCTTCCAAAGCCATGATCAGTACTTTCGAAAGTGAAGATGAGACGAGAAAACAGGAAATTTGCCCTTACTCTATTTATTAGTGATTGGCGTAATTATACCCCTGGGCTCACTGTAATTGGCTGTGGGTCTGAACTATCCCAGAGAATACTGATGGGTTCAGACAGCCAGACCAACACGTGTTAATACTTGGGATCTGCTTGCTTTATACATGCACAGGAAGTGGACAGCAGAGAAGTCCTGGTTCTTAAAGACAGGACACAGTGAACCTGTGGGTAGCTGATTTCTCCTGCAGACCGCTGCCCTCAAGGCTCCCTCCACTCACCTTCGTTCCCAGTCGGGTTATAAACAGCCGTGCTGTTGGGGGAGGTACACAGTGTCCCCTCTGCGGAAGCAAGTATACATCGGATGCCAGCACTGACAGAGGAAAGAAAGAGAAGTTAAACAAAAGATTACCTACTGCCTGACCTAAAAGTTCTACTAGCAAGTATAGACCCCAAAGAGTTGAAAACATGCTCAAATAAAGGCTCACGCAGGACTTCTCACGGCAGCAGAATTCACAGTGGCACAAAGAAGAAACAACTGGAATGTCCACCAAAGGATGAATGGATGGGCAAAATGCGTTACATACATATGGTATAAGAAGGAAGTGTGTGCTAGGATGTGGCTGAATCTTCCAAATATTATGCTAAGTTTTCAAAGTGGTTCCCAGGGGCTGGGGGAGGGGGAGTGGAGGGGAGAGACTGTGTAATGGATAGAGGTAATCCTTGCGAAACCTGCGATGGTGCTAAATTGTGAACTTTAAAGTGGCTACAATGTGAATTTTACCGCAATAAAGAGCACGGATAATGGAAGCCTTTGTAAAAATTCATTAGGTACGTGTGATGTGCGTGAGTGTGTGCAGGCAGGTCCAACTGTGTGAGGGTGTGAGTGAGTGCGTATGTGGGTTCAGGTGCATGTGTGTGTATAGCAGAGGTTGATGGCAAGTCTCTTACTTGATCACTCCCCACCTTAGTTTATGAGACGGGGCCTCTCGCTGAACCTGGGGCTTGCCAATTCAGCTAAGACAAGCTAGCCAGCAAGGCCGAGGAGCATGTGGTCTCTGCCTCCCCAGCACTGATATTACAGGTGTATATCACCACGCCTGGCATTTTGCATGGGGCTCTGAACTCATGGCATGGCAAGCACTTTGCCCACTGGGCCATGTCCAATCCCTAAAAACATTATTTTTCATTGCTATAAAATATCCATTACATAAGCTTTGCTGTCTTACCCAGTGGCATTAAGTACAGTTGCCACCTTCCACCCACAGAATACGTCATCTTGCAAAATTGAGATTCTGTACCCATTCATTCAACACTGACTCTCCATCTCGAAAAACCTCCAGCCCCTGGGCACCACCATGCTGTCTCTAGGATACTGTCTCTAAATATGTCACATGAGTGGAATTATCCAGTATTTGTCCTTTTGTGCCTGGCTTGCTCCACACAGCACAGTGTTCTCAAGTTCACGCATATGATAGCGTGTGTGTCAGAATTTCCTTCTTCTGTAAGCCTGAGTACCTACTCCAGTGTGTGAGTGGGCCACATTTCATTGATCTGTTCATCTGTTGATGGGCCTCCCAGTTGCTCCCTTTCAGCTACTGTGAATAATAAGTGAATGTATGTATTTCAAAACAGCCAACCCAGTTGTCTGTTCTATATTCTTAGGCTAGAAATCCTCTTCTCTGCCTTGTCACTGGTCTCTAGGGTCTGTCCTTACCCACAGTGTCCTGTTTAGTGGGATTGGCACCCATCCTTCCTTCGCTTAACCCCTAGCAGCTCTAGTCACACAACTAAGCCCAAAGTCTTCACAATAGCCGAGGGTCCCAGTCCTTCCCTGGCCCCTTTCCTGTTTGGCCCTAGTCACATGGCCATTGTGGGGCACCCCTGGTTCACACCTGTGAGCTTTTCAAACCTTCATATCCTATGGCAAGATGTGCCAGGAATATGCTTCCCCTAGACAGCCCTGAGTTCATTTTGCCCACTCCTGAGGTGTCCTCAGTGAAGTCTCAGCCAACTGTCCTATCTGCAATGCAAGAACCACCCCGGAGCCCGTGTGCACACGGGCGCGCACACTCCTCCTGGCCCATCCCGGTGCTGACTTCTGCTTGGCATTGAGACCAGGGGCCGTCCATTTGTATAGCATGTGTGTGCATTAAACACACACTCCTCAAGGTCTTGGTCTGTTTGGTTGTCTGTGATCTCCTTGCACCCCAGTCTCGAGTGTGACGCGCAGCAGGTGCTCAGAAAACACTTGCTGTGCACGCATGCGCGAGCGTGCCCCTGTTCTCCTGGACAGCACGTACCTCTCAGAGAAGAGCAGGCATTTCTGAGCATGCAGCTTCCCTTTCACATGCAGCTCCCAGTCCTAGGTGAGAAGGACAGAGAAAGGATCAAAGTAGAACAGAGTCCAGGGGAGGGTGAAGGCAGTCGTAAGCACCCAGCAGCTACCCAACCCCGCGGCACTCCTCCATCTCCCTCACCTTCCTGCTCCTCCTCACAGGTGCTGCTGTTTCCCCCAGAATGTGGCCACACTCCAAGGGTGTCTCCTAACTCCTTAAGTCCTCATCCAGACACCTCGCACCCATCTTGGATGGCTGCCCAGACATGAATGTCAGAGTCCCTCTTCCCCTCTGGACCCACCTCCTCTGACCTCTCATTCCTCCTCTTCACAGACAGACCCCACTCACCTCTCTCTGGCCTGTGGATGTACAACAAGTCATGAAGCCTCAGCAGCTCCTGGTCAACATCCTGCCCCCCCCCCCACGAAGAATGGAGGTGGGAGGGTGTGTCCCACCCAAGCCACAGAGGCACATCTGAGTGATGTGACCCAATCAGAGGTGAAAGGTGAAGGACACATTGTGTTGTGATTCCCACTAGGTTCCCATTGCATTATGCTCTGGGAATGGAGGAAGGAACAACGGTTTAAGAGGAGCTCTCGAGAGGAGCAGGCTCAGGGGTGGCCAGGCCCATGTTGGAATCACTGCTCTGTCACTTTCGAGTTAAATGATCCAGGACAGGTCATCAAGTCATCTCCTCTCTCTGGGCTTTAATTGTTTTCATATGCCAAATCACGATAATACAGTGTCTACCTTAACTGGTTAACTGGGCATGATGGCACATGCCTGTAATCCCAACACTCTGAGAGGCAGGATGATCAGAGTTCAAGACCAGCTTAGGCTACATGAAACCCTATTTCACAAAACAAACATATAGTAAGGAAACAAAACCAGTGTGAACCTCATAGAGGTAACTCTGTCACACAGAGGGGTCAATCTATGTTAGCTATTATATTATTTTTTAAATTATGCTCCTTCCCAGAAGCACATTTAAAAAAATTTTTTATTTATTCATTTGCAAGCAGAAAGAGATAGATAGGAGAGAGAAAGAATGGGCACATCAGGGCCTCCAGCTGCTGCAAACAAACTCCAAATGCATGAGCCACTGTGCATCTGGCTTTATGTGGGTACTGGGGAAATAAACCCGAGTCCTTAGGCTTTGCAGGCAAGCACCTTAACCACTGAGAAATTCCTCCAGCCTGCTATTATATTAATACTGCTTTGGGATATTTCACTACATCATCAATACATTTTGAAGCAAAAATCATACTTAGATTATTTTGTTTGTAAAACACTTTACAATTACTGGGGATCCCCTCCCTGCACATGGCACATTCTGCAAATGATTTGATTTGTGTATGTCATGCCTGAAAATTGTTCTTACCCCTGACCCAAAATTCTACTTCTTCCCCTTTCAATCTCAGTACACCATATGTACTAGAGGAATTATGACTTCTGAGCTGACCATAGAGCAAAGCTCTCCACAGGGAGGCAGAAAGTGAGTTCTGGAGCCTTCTCTACAGCTGGGTGGGGTCTTCTTCTGTCTTCCCTCAACCTCTGCTTTCTCATCTATAAACAGAAGAAATCTCTTACTTGCCTTAAGCAAGGGATGGACTTTGACACATTTCTGACGTGGGCTCTACTGTCTATGATTTTAATCAAAGGTACTGGTGGCCAAGTTCAGTCTCCCAGTCCCCCAAATGAGTTCATTGCTTACAAGCAGCTAGAATCCAGCCTGGCTCCCAGCCTCTTTTGGGTGACTCACCTTCAAGTCAAAAACCTTCTTGTCACAGATGCTACAGATGTGTGGCAGGTGGAGGGGGCCACCCCATGGAAGTCGTTCAGCTCGTGAGCCTGCAGGGGCCTCATGGATAGCATTGCCTGCTCCTCCTGGGCCCTCCGTCGTGCACCGCTAAACCCCTGCTTGCTGTTGTTAAGCCGGCCCCCAAAGGATGGAGGGGTCCGATCTGAAGTGGGCTCCTCGGGGTCATACAGCTCATAGGGTTGGCTGGGGGGTGGAGGCCACAGGTTGGGATCAGACTTGCTTTGGCCAGAGAATCCAGGGGGGCTCTCCCACTGGCTGTTTGTACCTTGCAGCAATACCCCGACCTCCCCTTTCATGCCCCCTGCCTGCTCAGCTGGAAATCCACCTGCCACATGTGACCCTTGAGCACTGGATCCATAGAAGTCTTTGGAAAAGGCAGCTTGGCCATCTTGTCCTGTATGACTGTAGTGCCCTTCATAGGTCACACTGCCTGAGGCAGAAGCCGAAGTTGGCAGGAAGCCGTGGTGACCGTCCGTTTCAGAGCCATAGGCCTGGCCAGGATTGGCTTTGCCATACTCATAGAATCCTGCAGTAGCGGGTGTGGGCCCAGCCTTACCAACACCCAGGATGACTGCTGGCTGAGCTGGGGTCTGAGGCATCACCCCACTGAAAGGATGGACCACCACAGCATTGGGAGGCTGGCTGGGAAGGCTCACTGAAGACCCTGGGCCTCGTGTCTGGCTGGGAGGTGAAAAGGCAATTGCATTTGAGGGAAATCGCGTACTGGGTATGGTCGCAGCATGTTGAGACACCCCAGTAGGGCCATGGGGGGCACTGAGCACAGCCGGATGCCTCAGCTGGTTGAAGAGAGGTTGGGACATGGCTACTTTGGAGAGGACTTGATTGAGAACTGTGGCAGCCGCAGTGTTGTTGGTGACTGCCGTCTGTGCCAATTTCAGCCGGTGGAGGGTTAGCTGGGCCTGTAGTTGGGCCAGCTGGAGACTGGCAGGTGAAGGGAGCAGAGGGTTCGGGTTACTGACCGAGAAGGGGTTCTTGTCCAGGAGCTTGGCGGCACTGCAGGAAGACAAGAAGTCCAAATGTACTGTGGGTTTTCAGTGAGGGGGCAAAGGGCTGTCGGTGCATAGCAGTGATCCTCTCTACCACTAAAACAAGACCCTCCTAAATACATACGAGTGACTCTGTAAACACTATTGCTCCCACATTAAAAAAAGAACCTGGGGCTACGGAGATGGCTCAGCAGTTAAAGGCACTTGCTTGTAAAGCCTGTTGGTCCTGGTTCACTTCCCCAGTACCCACATAAAACCAGATGCACAAAATGGTACATGAGTCTGGAATTCATTTGCAGAGGTTGGCCCTGATATGCCCATATTGTCTGTCTGTCTGACTATCTATCTATCTATCTATCTATCTATCTATCTATCTATCTATCATCTATCTATCTATCTATCATCTATCTCTGTGTCTCTGTCTCACTCCCTGACTTGCTCTTGTTCTCTGCTTACAAATAAGTAAATAAATTTTTTTAAAAACCCAGACACAATAAAAAAAAGACATGACAGAATGTTAGTCTCCTTGATAATTAGATATAACCTTCCAAACAAAAAAAATGCCAATATTAAAAAAAGAAGAAGAAAAGTAACAAGAACCCAACATTCAGTGTTGGAGAGAGAAAATAGAGAAGGTCAGGCATGGTGGTGCATACCTTTAACCCCAGGACTTAGGAAGTTAGAGGCCAGCCTGGAGCTACAGAGTAAGTTCAAGGTCAACGTGGGCTAAAGTGAGACCCTACCTCAAAAAAAAAAACAACTAAGTAAAGTGGAAAAGACAATGTTCACTGCATGAGGTGCCCATGGCTATAATGTCATCACTTGGGAGGCAGAGGTAGGAGGAATGACTCAAGTTGAAGACCAGTCTGGTCTACCTAGAGGGTTAGAAGCCAGTCAGGCTAGACCCTGTCTCAAAACAAAACAAAGGAAAAGAAGTAATGTCAATTATACTCTAAAGTCAGGAATATGTGCTTTTTCCAGCCATATTCTCTCATTCAATAGTTCAATTGTATAAAACTCTCCTAAGACAAAACCTGATACCTTAAAATGTTTAATATAATATGTCTTAAAAGGCCAAACTCAAAAATTATAAATATCTGATAATAGGGAGCTGAAGCTTGCCTTGAGTAAATTATGATAAAGATTTACATAATGAGATCCTATGTAATCACTGATCTGAATAAATCATGATATATCTACATAATGAGATACTATGCCATCATTTATTATTGGTGTTCAAATTTCTACTTTGTTACTGTAACATTTAAGATATTAAAAAAATTGTGCCCAGTACCACACCTAAGATAACAATCATTCCCACATGCTGAATCCCACGTGGGTTTCTACGTCTCCACCATGCCTCACCATTGCCCATGATCAACACCGTCCTGAATGTGGTAAAGCCACTGTTTGCAAAACAAAATGCAAAATTAATGATATGTGAAAATTAGTATGTTCTAATGTTTGGGGGGGGAAGCAGGCTTCAGAGTTATAGAAGGAGTTGTATGTATATTTATGGCAAACACAGTTTAAATCGTCCTCATTTAACATCCAAGAATAACAACCCAGCTCTTAATCCCAGTGGTATACAGAATAACCACAACCTTACCATTGGAAAATCTCAGTTTGAGGTAGTAGGTGGTGGTCTGCTCTCACAGACTCTTTTTTTGTTTGTTTGTTTTTCAAGGTAGGGTCTCACTCTGGCCCAGGCTGACCTGGAATTCACTATGTAGTCTCAGGGTGGCCTCGAACTCACAGCAATCCTCCTACCTCTGCCTCCCAAGTGCTGGGATTAAAGGTGTGCGCCACCACGCCTGGCATCTCACAGACTCTTACGGGGAGGAATTCTGCCTGTCATGTCTTTCCTGTGACCTCGGTAGGTTGGTTATATTGTTTTCCAGCTCAGATGAAAGCCTGTCTTCTACAAGTGAAAGAGACTTTCCCAGAAAGTCAGGGATGTGTAGTTACCAGAGTCAAGGCTCTTGGGTAAATCACATTTTCTGGGTCTTAAGTTCTCCTTACAGGAAGCGGGTATAATCAGGAAATGTGTCTGGGATGTTGGTGAATTGGAATTCCAAGACATCTGAAGGGGAAGAATGGGACTGAAATTTGACATGGGTATTGGTGTGGAGCTTGCCGTCTGCACATCAGCCTGCTTATGAAGGGGAAGTGGCTGAGGGAATGCACAGCTGGGGCTCTTTGGCCTCCGCTGTCACCTGCACTGCTCTGCAGTATCCAATGACATAATGAGGTGAAAAAGAGAAGGCTGGGGGTGGGCTCCAGAGAGGAAAAAAAAACAGACAAGAGAAGTGTGTGGCATGTCACACGCATCCCATTTTGGAGACGGGCACGCCACAACTCTCTCTCTCTTTGGAGCTGCTTTGAGGAAAGAGAGCCTTCCACTTGGGTTTGCCTTGGCGCAGGAGGGAGGAAGGAATGGAGGAGACTGCTCACATTTTCCTCATGACTGCGACACGCCTGTGTGCCACTAGCCCAGGCAAACCCAGAATTCACTATGGAATCTCAGCCTCCCAAGTGCTGGGATTAAAGGCATGTGCCACCATACCCAGAAGGATAGGTCACTTTTATCCCAAATGTGTAAGGCAAGAACCTACATACAGCTGAGAGAGACCAGGAACCTACTATGCACACTCACTGTTGGTGAGGACAGGGTCGAGAGCACATGGGATTCAAACTCCAACCAGACTTTGAGGAGGAGAAAAAAAACCCAGTAACTAACGCTCACGCTTCTCAACACTCTTGGATGCATACACCCTCCTGGGCTGTTTGCCTGTTTTGTTTCAAGCGAGAACCCAGAACACCAGGCACACCCACGCTCAAATGCAAGTACAAAACATATTGCAGAGCCAGATAAAAGTGACTTTGTTACTGTTTCCCATTTGTGTGAGAACCAAACACTTTCTGTAAGTTGTGCTGTGCTCAGAGTGTCGGCTGGCTGCATTTTAAGACAGGAAAAGGCGGACGGAGGTTAAAGGTATTATAGACCTTTTCTCCTGAGGGTGCTAGCCAAGTTTTAGGGACTGTAGTGTGGCACAGTACCAATCTTGTGGTGGGGAGGCACTAATTGTTTATGCAAACGAGAATACAAAAGAAAGGGCCATCTGATGATAAATTTTGACTTGGGTCGTATTAAGTAGCTGGGCTTTAGCAGGGCAATTAAGCTTAACTCAAAACCCTGCCCACACAGAGCCAACCCTTCTTCCCAGGTTTGTCCACCACACAGACTGTCCTTACTAACAAGGCGATAATGAGGTGGCAATGTGGTTTCCATGACCGGGGAAGACAAAGTTGGTTTTGTTTTTCCCAGAGAAGTCAGCTGTATTTTCTAACCCTGCATTCCGCGCTGAAAGGGGTGCTTGCTTGCTGGAGGTTCCCCCTTTGACTTTTTTTTTTTTCGGTTTTTCGAGGTAGGGTCTCACTCTGGCCCAGGCTGACCTGGAATTAACTATGTAGTCTCAGGGTGGCCTTGAACTCACGGTAATCCTCCTACCTCTGCCTCCCGAGTGCTGGGATTAAAGGCGTGCGCCACCATGCCCGGCTCCCCTTTGACTTTTAAAAGTCTACTTGACGCCAGGTGTGGTGGTGCATGCCTTTAATCCCAGCACTCAGGAGACAGAGGTAGGAGGATCGCTGTGAGTTCAAGGCTAGCCTGAGACAGTATATTCCAGGTCAGCCTAGGCTACAGCGAGACCCTACCATGAAAAATAAAAACCAAAACAAAACCGAAAAACAAAACCAAAAATCTACATAGGAAGCACCATCTTCCCAACCAGGAAAGACAGCCATGCTGAGGGTAGGCCAGCAGTGGGAAACAAACACTTTTCAGAGGTGGCTGGGTCACAGAACTTGACTGTTCAAATCCAGCAAGAAACCAAACCATAACCAGCTTTTCTTCCTAACATTTGCTTTGCCTAATAACACAGTCTTTCTTCATTCAACACATGACTCATCAGCGCTGAAGATCTCCTTTAAACCCAAATCATAGATGAGGAAAAGATTATTCTAGTGAGGAAAAAAATCACAATTTTTTTGCATGTTTGGTATGTATGTGTCTTCCTCAATCACTTCTACCTTATTTTTTATTTTCCACCTTATTTTCTGATATGCCTTTTCTCCCTGAACCTGGAGTTTACCAGGCTGGAGTTTTTTTATCGATGGAGTTTACCATTTGGCTAGACTACCTGGCCAGCAAGCTCTAGAGATTCTCCTGCTGTACCTCTCTATCTCTAGCACTGGGATTACAGGCATGCAACATGCAGCTTTTGCATGGGTGCTGAGGATCTAAACTCAGTCTTCATGCTTACACAGCAAGCACTTTACCAATCTCCTTCCCAGATCGCCCTAAAATCTTCAGTGTATAGGAGTTATTAACCTAGCTGGCATGGTGGTGGTGCATGCCTATATTCCAGATACTCAGTAGTTCAAGGTTAGTCTTGGCTACAGAGGACATTCAAGGCCAGCCTAGGATACATGAGACACTATCTCAAAAGGGGGAGGGGAAGGGCTGGGGAGATTGCTTAGTGGTTAAGGGCATTTATTGTGCAAGTCTGACAACCAGAACCCACATAAAGATGGAAGCAAGCAGCACCTGCATCTATAATCCCAGTGCATTTACAGCAATGGGAAGCAGAGTCAGGAGCATCTGGACGCTTCTAGGCCAGCCAATCTAGTATTCACAACAAGAGAAAAAATGTATGCTGTCCTCTGACCTCTCCATGCACACATGACACATGTGCCCACACTTATACACACATCCTACATGTGTGCACACCCGCACATACACACATGCATAAACAAAGAGAGAGAGAACAAATGAAGTTAAAAGCTTGACATTTAGATGCAGACTAATCATGCAGCCTATCTTCATGGGCAGTTTTAGTGTTTTGTTTGAAGAGAGTCCCTAGAACATCAGGCACACCCACACTCAAATACAAGCACAAAACGTAATTTAGAGCCAGAGGGAAAAAATGTCTTTGTTACTCTTTCCCATTTATGTGAAAAAATCAAGCTCTAAAAAATAATAAAGTGTGTCTCAGAGATTTTTGCACTTTCCCAGCACATTCAGGGTGGATGACGGCTGTGAACAGAATGAAGAAGGAACCTTGTGACCGTGAGATGTGGCCACTTTTTTGGTGTGTGCACATGTTTCTGTGAGTAAAGTCTTGAACAGTTTGAAAAGGAGAACATGGGCTTCAGAGATGGCCCAGCAGATAAGGCGCTTGCCTGCAAAGCCTGACAACTGGGGTTCAACTTCCAGGACTCGCATAAAGCCAGATGCACAAAGTAGCACATGCACCTAGAGTTTGTTTGTAGCAGCTAGAGGCCCTGGTGTGCCCATTTTCTCTCTGTCTCTCTCTCTCTCTCTCTCTCTCTCTCTCTCTCTCTCTCAATCTCTTTGAAAATAAATTAATTAATTAAAAATATTTTTAACATGGCTGGGGAAATGGCTTAGCAGTTAAGGTGTGTTGCAGACAGCTTCAGGTTCACTGAGATGAACTTCCAGACCAGGCACAGTTATGGAGGAAGGGATATTATTTATTGAAGCTTACAGATCCAGGGGAAGTTCCATAATGGCAAGAGAAACGGCTTGCCCTTCACAGGACCAGGCAAGAGAGAGAAAAGCCAACCAGCCACCACAGCACACAGAGCAAAACTACAGCCAAAAGGTCACACAGCACATTTCAGGAACTCCTGCTAGGCACATTTGCATATCTTTACAATGGAATCTCAAACTCACACCTTAAGACCAGCCCCCAGTGACATTGCGTCTAGCAAGGTGATTGCAGATGCAAACTATAATAAAAAACACTGAATATATTGGGGGACATATATTCAAACTACCACAAGGTGTTTGCCTGTGAAGCCTAAGGACCCCTGTTCAGTTCCCCAGGACTCACGTAAGCCAGATGCACAAGGGGGCGCATGCGCCTGGAGTTCGTTTGCAGTGGCTAGAAGCCCTGGCATGCCCATTCTCTCTTTATCTCTATCTGTCTCTTCCTCTCTCTCTCTCTCACTCAAATAAATAAACTAAAAAATATATTTAAATATTTTTAACAAAGAACAAAACAAATGGAATTTGCTGCTGTGTGGCTACACACACAAGCGGGCACCCCGCTATAGTACACACATTTCAGTACACATCTCTCTGTTTAATTCTAAATGTTGACATTGAGCGGGTGTTCAAATCATGATCTAGCAAATTTGTTCATGGTGTACTCTGCAGAACCTGTGTTTCTTTACCTGGTAAAGAGGACTTTGCAGATACGGTTAAACTAAAAATCTTGATCAGAGAGAAAACAGGTGAGGCTGGAAGGAGAGAAAGACAGACCATGTAGAGATGGAGGTAAATACGAGCAATGAGAGAAGAGGCTGTGCTGCTCGCTTTTGAAGGTGGAGGAAGAGGTCGTGAGCCAAGAAAATGCAGGCAGCCAGCCTCTAGAAACTCAAAAAAAGCAAGGGAATTGGTAGTCCTAAAAAAAAAAAAAAAAAAAAAAAAAAACCCTAGCTCAGCTGGGCATGGGAGGCAGAGGTAGGAGAATCACCATGAGTTCAAGGCCACCCTGAGACTGCATAGTGAAAGAAAAAAAAAAAAAAAACTAGCTCTCTTTATACCATGACTCTAGACCTACTGAGACTGATTTTGGACTTGTAAAAGCTATTAAATTTGTGGTGATTTGTGTCAACAGCCAACAGGAAATGAATACAATCCCCACCCCCCACAAGAAACTTAGATACAAAGGGCTATTCCATTTGGAGAGGCAGCGGTGGCCGTGGGGGTGACTGCATGTTGTGTGTATAACTGACACTGCCAGGGACCCTAGGGAGTACAGACCACCTGAGCAGGGATCCAAAGAGCCTCTGAAAGTTTGCCAAAGGCTGAGGCTAGCCAGGCAGCAAACCTCAGCTTTCATCACCCAGATAGCACAGGGCAAACAGGGAAGCATTATAAACTTTTAGGGATCAACTCATCCAACCTCTTAATGAGGACACAGAGAAATTGACTTGTCCCAAGCCACATAAATAGCCGGTGATTAATACCTTAATGGAAATCCAGATCATCAAACCCAGCTTCCAGTGCCCGAGAGAATGGTCTTGTCTCTCTGAAAAGCCTAACGAAGCCTCAGGACTGTTTTCCTCAACAATGACTCTGTTCACACCTCCATTCAGAGAGGTACTGAATACTTCACTTGTGCAAGTTACTCACGGAGCACCAAGGAAAATTCTGGTCCTTTCTACAACCCTGCCCCATCCCAAGCTCCAGCAGCAACGACAGCTGCGTGAATAGTCCTGTCTAGGGAGTGGGTGGCCCAGGATTCTGTACAGATCTCTCCTAAACCATGTGCAGCTAGCTGCAGCGTTTACAGCCATATTGGTAGGCCTCCTGGGATCTGGGGAGGAGAGAGAATGGCACGATGGGTTACATAGCTGGGGACCTGGCCCAGAGTGATGGTGGTGTCACTCACACAACCACTCTGAGCCTGATCCACACTCCCAGAAGAACACAGCAGACTGCGTGCTCTGATTCACCCAGGCCTCTGAGAGGCTGAACTGCCCCAGGGTTGAGGTTTCATTTCTGAGCCATTAATTGTTACAAAGAATTCACAGTGTATAATTAGATTAAGAACTCTGGTTCCCTGTTTGTTTAGAAAGTTTTTTTTTTTAATTAAGGCAGTATTTTCCCCAAAGAGTTTTAAAACTAGATTACAACATGAAGAACTAGTTACGGGTTTAATGCTGGAAGATTTAAGCAATGCAGAAGAACACTGTCCCTAGTGATTCAATTACACTGTGTGGAAATGAGGTGCACTCTGTTGTTCTGACCAGGAGAGTGAGACAGCTGTCCCAGCTTGGGAATACCCATGATTGATCCCAAACTCTCATTTTTCATTGTTCCAAGCTAGATGCAATGGTGCATTAGTATTTCGCCAGAAGAAGTGAGTTGGATCTGGGCATGGTAGCACATTCCTATAATCCTAGCACTTAGCAGCAGAGGCAGGAGGCTCTGTGAGTTTGAGATTAGCCAGAGCTGGTGACCCAGGCATGGTGGCACATGCCTTTAATACCAGCACTTGGGAGGCAGAGGTGGGAGAATCGCTGAGACTTCGAGGCCAGCCTGAAACTACATAGTGAATTCTAAGTCAGCCTGGGCTAGAGCGAGACACTATCTAGAGAAAAAAAAAAAAAGGAAAGGAAAGGAAAGGAAAGGAAAGGAAAGGGAGAAGACAAAAGAAGAGAAGAGAAAGTGAAAAGAAGAGGCAAGGAGAGGGGCAGAGAGAAAACAGAAGGGGAGGGGAAGGGATAGGAGAGGGAGAAGGCAGGAGAGGGGGAAAAAGAAAAACAAAAAGCAGTTAGTTAAAAAGAAAAGAAAGAAAAGCAGTTAGGATACTTGAAATCCAGCAAGGTTTTTATTTATTTTATTTTTATTTTATTTTATTTTATTTTAATATTAAGAACAGGCTGGAAAGATGGCTTGCAGTTAAGGCGCTTGCCTGTGAGACCTAAGAACTCCTGTTTGAATCTCCAGGTCCTACGTAAGCCAGACACAGTGACACAAGTGCACAATGTCACACATGCGCACAAGGGGGTGCATGCATCTAGAATTTGTTTGCAGCAGCTGAGGGCCCTGGTGCACCCATTTTCTCTTTCTCTCTCTCTCTCTCTCTCTCTCTCTGCTTCCTTTTCTCTCTTCTGCTCTTTCTCTCAAAATAAAATTTTAAAAGTTAACATTAATATTAAGAACATACTTTGTATGCATACATCATGTTTTAGTACCATATTTCCCTTCCTCCCTGACCCCATTCCACTGGGGGCCTTCCTCAGCGGGTAATGTGTTGTGGGAGCAGTAGTCAGTTATTGGGGGAGGCAATGCCTCTAGGTAGGACGTCCCAACCTATGGCTCTTACAATCTTTTTGCCCCCTCTTCTGCAAAATTCCCTGAGCCTTGGTGGGCTGGATAACTAATGGCTTTCTGATTGGCTAAGAGATCCACTCAGTGGAAAGGAACCCATAGCTGGAACTGGGAATCAGGTCAGAATCCTATGGAGACAAAGATTTTGCTCTCCAGTGTCCACTAATCTTTGGCTAAAAGAGGGGCTACATCCATCAAATTCTCCCTAAATTAATAACACTTACCCCATTTAACCTATGCTGACTTCAGTCTCTGTTGGAGACTGTTTGTCTTCTTTCAGAGCGTACTGAGACCCAAGGAGATAAACCACCCCTCAGTTTCAGCCAAGGCCCCGGTGAATCCACAGAGGAACTGGGGAGATGGGCAAGAGTGCTGCTTCCATGGTGAGCCTGACAAGCAGCACCAGGGCAAAGGAGACAGATGCTGAGGACACTCAACACCTGCCAAAGCAGAAATCCAGAGGCTCCTAGGAGCTCATCACTGAAGTAGACTTAAAATACACCCAGCAAGGTTTTTGTTATGCAATTTATCCTGTTTGGAAAGAAGAGTGTGATGTGCATGGGGCCCAGGGCTCATCTAAGGGACATAGGGTCCTAAGGAATTTATCCCTTTAGCCCACATGGGCTGAGCATCTGTCAGGAGCTAGGCAAAGCTGCCAGGTGTGGGGACATGAAGATGCACAGATGGCAGGGGACAACAATCTGCTCACAGTGATGAACACTGACTGAGACAAGCTCAAGGCAGCAGGGACAAGTTCACACCACTGATTTCAAGAAACTTAGCAAATGAAATAAGAGGCCAATTTGAAGTCTATCCCTGAACTCTGAGCAAAGACTCAAACAGGTTCTAGGCTTATCAAGCCCATGTAGAGATGCATCCGTGGTGTGTGACAGGCAGTGGGAGGATGAGTTGGGGTCAGAGATCTGGGCCTCTATTCGTTTGTTAGTGGACATGAGATTAGGGGAACTTTGCTCAATGTTTCCTACCCTCAGAATGTTCTCATCTGTGAAATGGAAAAATTAATGCCCAGCCAATGTGTCTCAGAGCAGTGTGGTCACAACACACTTCCCTTGGTCAGCCATGTCTTCCTAGCCACAATGATTGGTTAGATACCCCTTGACAATTTAAAAAAATTTTATTTATTTATTTATTTATTTATTTATTTATTTATTTATTTATTTATTTATGAGAGAAAGAGAGAGAGGCAGAGAGACAGAGAGACAGAGACAGAGAGAGAGAATTGGCACAGCAAGGCCTCTAGCCACTGCAAACGAATTCTAGACACATGTGCCACCTTGTGCATCGGGCTTACATGGGTACTGGGGATTGAACTTGAGTCCTTAGGCCTCTAAATGGCCTATTGGGAGGTGGGGCCTGGTTGTGAAACAAGGTGTTAGGGGTTCAGGAAAGTCCTTGAACCCCAAGCCCTAGGTTCATGTTTACTTTTAACCAAAGAATTGAATAAAATAATACCGAGAAGGATAATTATTAAATTATCATATATATTTAGGGAAGTACAGAACCAAGGGTAGGGAGCACACAGTGAGTGTCTATGGGACTATGAAATGTTCTGTGTGAATTGGGATGAATTGGGGATGGGAAGCACTCTGACATGACCTGGAATTAACTATGTAGTCTCAGGGTGGCTAAACTCACAGCGATCCTCAACTCTGCCTCCCGATTGGGATTTTTTTTTTTTTTTTTTTTTTTTTAAAGTATTTTATTTATTTATTTATTTATTTATTTATTTATTTATTTGAGAAACAGAGAGAGAAAGAGGCAGAGAGAAAGAGAGCGTGGGCATGCCAGGGCCTCCAGTCACTGCAAACAAACTCCAGATGCATATGCCCCCTTGTGCATCTGGCTTATGTGGGTCCTGGGAAATCGAACTGAGGTCCTTAGGCTTTGCAGGCAAATGCCTTAACTGCTAAGCCATTTCCCCAGCCCCATTAATTTTTATTTTTTAAGTTTTATTTATTTGAGAGAAAGAGGGAGAGAATGGGTGCACCAGGGCATCCTGCAAACGAACTCCAGACACATGTGCCACCTTGTGCATTTGGCTCACATGGGTCCTGGGGAATGGAACCAGGGACCTTTGGCTTTGCAGGCAAACCGCTAAGCCATCCCTCCAGCCCGTCAACTGGATTCTTATCAACTATATGACAGCAGAGAAGAGTCCTCACCTCTCTGTGCCTCAGTGAATTTATTTATCTTGGGTGTTTTGTTTGAGACAAGGTCTTGCTATATATCCCTGGCTGTCTTGGAACTCTCAATGTAGACCATGCTGGCCTCAAACTCACAGCAGTCTTCCTGCCTCAGCCTCTCAACAGTGTGCCCATTTTTATTGTGTGTGTATTTTTAAAGAAGTTTACATTTATTTATTTATTTATTTATTTATTTATTTGAGACAGAGAGAGGCAGAGTGAGAATAGGCGTGACAGGGCCTCTAGCTACTGCAGACAAACTTCAGACGCATGCGCTACCATGTGCATCTGGCTTATGTGGGACCTGGAGAATCAAACCCGGGTCCTTAGGCTTCGCAGGCATGTGCCTTAACCACTAAGCCATCTCTCCAGCCCCAATGTGCTCTTCTTTTTTTTTTTTTTTTTTTTTTTTTTTCCAGATAGGGTCTCACTGTAGTCCAGGCTGACCTGGAATTCACTATGTAGTCTCAGGGTGGCCTTGAACTCATGGTGATCCTCCTACCTCTGCCTCCTGAGTGCTGGGATTAAAGGCGTGTGCCACCACGCCTGGCCCAGTGTGCCCATTTTTAAGAAGAAGGTTCACTCTTCCTATTTACAGTGTGACAATCCCGGAAGTAAGAAGCTGTCCATATGAACTGTTAGGTGGACACAGATGTGGCATCTTCAGAACATTACTGGAAAGGACATTTCCTATGTGACCTGAATGAACATTTTCCTTTCAGAAAACAGTTCTCTATGTGGGAAGTGATATTATCACTCACATTTTTGGTTAATCTGGTTGCCACTAAGATTCAGGGGAAAATGAGTAAACATTGTTCAGTCGTGATAATGGAACACCCATCATATAAATCTGACTGTTGTTGTTATGCCTCACAATGTGTGTGTACGTGGGTGGGGGGTGATTTCAGAGTCAGTACCAACTAAGGTAAGAATTACACTTTGGCCATCTACAAGCCCGTGGCTCTGGGCTAATACTCATCCTCTCTAAGGCCAAAGGGCAGATGGATATAGCTAGAGGCTCTTTCTGAGAGTTAATAGGTACATGTATTATGCAGCACCACTCTTACCACACAGTCGGCAACCATTGTTATCATTATTATCGTCGTTGTCATTACTCTGCCCAGGCAAATAAGCTCCTGCAGAGATGTAACTGGAGAGAAGAAGACTAGGAGGTAAGGGTGGGCAACTGTCGAGAGAGGAGGAAGTAGGGGGTGGGTCTCAAAAAGCAGAGAGAGTGACAACCAAGGCTGTGTGAACCAAATGAGGCAACAGCAGGTTTGCAGGACTGTGGAGTAACAAGGGGACAACTGAAGCTCCCACAGTATGGCAGTGTGCCACTCAGCCACAGCCTCTTTCCTGGTGATATCCAGCCACCTACACGGAGAAACCAATAGCCACAGCCAGAGTATGGTGGTACCTCAACCAGATAAAACCAAACTCATTCACAAGAAACACAACGGTTTTCCAAATGAGCAATTCAGGAATTTAACTCCACACCCAGTTCAATTCAGTTCACTTTCCGGGCTGAGTAATGAACATGCCGTTTCTTCGTTGTGCTAAAATACAAAATATAATCCAGTGAGAAGGCTCATGATCAGGCAAGGGACTATTTTCCAAATTTGAACACACCTTTACATCAGGCCAGATCAAATAATGTGTGATGCTTAGAGTCAGGGCTTTGCTGGGTCCTGGCCTTCTGCTGTCCCTGGGAGCTGAATGTCTCCTAAATTGTAAATACTCAGCTCTAGGGCTCGATTTGGCAGAGGATCTATAAAATCTGGAATGATGCTGAAGCCCTGCATGGCCCTGTGCAAAGAAGCCATGTAAATTCACAAGGCATTCCATTTTTATACAGCACACTATCTTGCAATTTATCGATCATGTGTTTTATTTAGACAAAAGGAACGCAAGGGCTCCAAATATCAAGTAATGGAAAGGAAATGGAAAGGCTAACCAAGCCCTGATTATCAGTACACACTGTAGACATTTATTGAAATTCACACTGTAGGCCATGATATGTCCAATTATTGCATATTACTTAAAAGGTAAAAAATTCTTAACTCCACTGCCAGGCATGGTGGTGCATGCCTTTTGTCCCAGCACTCGGGAGGAAGAGGTAGGAGGATTGCTGTGAGTTTGAGGCCAGCCTGGAAGTACAGTGTGAGTTCCAGGTCAGCCTAAGCTCGAGTGAGACCCTACCCTACCTCAAAAATTTTTCTTTTTGGTTTTTCGAGGTAGGGTCTCACCCTGGCCCAGGCTGACCTGGAATTCACTATGTAGTCTCAGGGTGGCTTCAAACTTATGGCGATCCTACTACCTCTGCCTCCCAAGTGCTGGGATTAAAGGCATGCGCCACCACTCCCTGCTTTCAGGGAAAAAAATTATTTTTTAATTCTTGCATGCATGCCTTTGATCCCAGCACTCGGGAGTCAGAGGTAGGAGGATTGTCATGAGTTTAAGGCCACCCTAAGACTACATAGTGAATTTCAAGTCAGCCTGGGCTAGGGTGACACCCTACCTCGAAAAACCAAAAAAAAGGTCCCTGAAAGCCAGATTACAAACATGCCAAGAATGATATCCCAATCCTGCAGTAGCTAAAAGTTGAAATTCTGGCTAATTCTTACAGACTTGAAGAACAAGAAAGGGCTTTAGAGATCACAACCTACTCATTCTATAGAAGGAAGAAAGTGAAAGCTGGCCAGGTTAGCATAATTTGTGGGTCAACCCACACCATGCGCTTGCATAAAGGAGAGCTAGTGCTGACCCCTGCCTCCCCGCATCCCGGGTCTGATGAAGTGGCTGTGGCAGGACAAGGCCCCGCCAGCAGTCAGCAGGGAAGCCTTCTCCTTCAAGGTGGCTGCACGCTGTTGTGCAAAGTGCTGTCTTTGTGGATGAATAGTGAATGCCTCGGGCTCAGCCCTGGGTAGGCCTCTGTGACTAATTTCGAGATTACTGGGTCAATGCTGCTAACCCACGTTTTGGCCTTCGCCACAACATTCCCATGGGATGATTCATGTCACCGTGACAGCTCGTGGGATGATTCGTAGCAGCAATGATCATCCTGCCATCTCTCCTTGGTTGTGTGTTTTTTCACATGGGTGGAATGATTGTTTCCCCCTTATCAGATAACTGATCTCTAGAGCAGCCACATGAAGTCAGACATGACCATTTCCAGTTGAAATTAAAAACACTAGTGGTCAGGCAAGACTTATAATCCTGGCTCAGGAAACTGAGCCAGGAGGATTGAGTGTCTGAGGGCAGCCTGGGCTACACAGCTACATAGGAAGACCATATTTCAAAAGAAGAAGTCTGAGTCTGAGGAAGGTGGAGGGCCCCCGAGATCACTCTCTGACTAAGGGACTTGACTGAGGGTCTTTAACTGCGGCATCCGTGTTCCCTCTGCTTACACGTTTGCTTGTTTGCTAAGGGAGCTTCCAAAGCTGCACCCCAGCCGGCTCCCCCCTCCTCTGGGTCCTGTGTACCCCTCACCCCTCTTATCAGGCAGCCTGCTGCTCTCCCAGAGGGCCAGTTAGTGGTTTTATAATGGCCAGGAGAGGGGACTGCCTTTCCTCCCACAGTTATTAGAAGAACCCGCAATGTGCAAAAGCGACTTGATAATGCCTCAGATGCAGAAAAAAAGCACATTCAACTAGTGCGCTCCAGAGAAAAGGGGGAATTCAAGTCAAATTGATCACTAAGTACTGTATACTGGCTTGCTTTTCCTTCCTTCCATACCATACCAAACCATTTTTTTTTGTATTTAAAATATTTTTATAAGGGCCAGGAAGCAGGCTCAGTGCATGCTGTGCAAACATGAGGACCTGAGTTCAGATCTCCAGTACCCATGTAAAAGCCAGACACGGACTTATGCACCTGTAGTCTAGCACTGAGAAGGCAGAGAAACCCAGATCCCCGGTGCTGACTGGCTAGCTAGTCTAGCTAAATCAGTGAACTCCGGGTTAAGTAAGAGACCCTATCTAAAATGAAATAAAATATTCTTATTTCATAAAATAATGATCTTAGAGGTAGACGTTTGTTACTCATACATTATAAATTTCAAAAAAATAAAAATTAAATTAAAAAGCTGGAGAGATGGCTCAGTGGTTAAAGGCACTTGTTTCTGCAAAACCCGACAAACCAGATTGAATTCCCTATATAAATCCAGATGCACAAAGAGGTGCATGCATCTGGAGTTTATTTCTAGCAGCAAGAAGTCCTGGTATGCCCATTCCCCCTCTTCTTCGCTCTCTCTCAAATCAATAAATAAACAAATATTTAAACAAAAATGAAAAAGAAGCAAGAGTGTACTAAATACTTAAAACTTTAGACTGGAGGGATGACTTAGCTGTTGGTGCTTGCCTGCAAAGCCAAAAGATCTAGATTTGATTCCCCAAGATCCACATAGGTCATATGCACAAGGTGGCACATATGTCTGGAGTTCATTTGCAGAGGCTGGGGTCCCTTGCATGCCCATTCTCTCCATTCTCTCTTTATCTGCCTCTCTCTCTGCTTCTCTGTCTCAAATAAATAAATAACTAAAAATAAAATATTAAAAATTGTTTTAAAAAATCCACTGCCTACCACCTCAAATGAACACATGATGCTAGTACTGTCATTTTTTAAAATATATTTTTATTTATTTGCAAGCAGAGAAAGATAGAGGAGAAAGACAGAGGGAGAATGCATGTGCCAGGGCCTCTAGCTGTTACAAATGAACTCTAGATGCATGCACCACTGTGCATCTGGTTTTACATGGGTATTGGGGAATCCAACCTGGGTCATTAGGTTTTGCAGGCAAGTGCCTTAACTGCTGAGCAATCTCTCCAGCCCAACTCATAGTCTTTAATATATATTTTATTTATTTATTTATTTGAGAGAGAGAAAGAGGCAGAGAGAGAGAAAGAGGGAGGGAGGGAGAGAGAGAGCAAATGGGTGTACCAGACTTTCACCCACTGCAAATGAACTGCAAATGCATGTGCCACCTTGTGCATCTGGCTCACGTGGGTACTGGGGAATCAAACTGAGGTCCTTTGGCTTTGCAGGCAAGTGCCTTAACTGCTAAGCCATCTCTCTAGCCCCCAACTCATATTTTTTAAATCAAAAAGATAGATAGATGGATACATAGATACATACATACATAGATGTCAGATAGATAGATGATAGATAGATAGATAGATAGATAGATAGATAGATAGATGATTGATAGATAGATAGATGATAGATAGATGAATGAATGATAGAACTATCTACCAAACAGTCTTGTACTATATTATCCATATTTCTAGGCATTGTGGCACATGCTTGCTATCTCAGCACTCAGGAGGCGGAGGTAAGACGATGGAAAGAGTATGAAGCCAGCCTGGGCTACATAGTGAGACCCTGTCCTGTGCCACCCATATGTACATATATAGATGTCATTATACAGACAGTTGCTATCACCTTTGAGACTCTCCTCAATCCAATTCCATCTTCACCTCTCCATGGACGCCCATGGGTGGTTAGAGTGTCTACCAATGTCTCCCTGTCTGAATCTACCTACATATTACAAAGGATAAGAATGAATCTCTTACTGTATATATGTGTTCACAAAACATCATGTAGGATTAGTTTAAACAAAAACTAAAATGTACATTCTCCCAAGCTTCTTTTAACAGCACATTGAACCCAGCGTGAGGGAGGGAAAAACCAGTATAATCAGAAGCCCCACCCGGATTGTCGGTCATCTACATTCCTCGTTCTCAGGGAATTTTTTTTTTTTTTTTTTTTTGTAAAATGAGAAAGCTGGTTGAAAGGACCTCTGAGGTCCCTTCCACCTTTGAAATCTGATGACTGTAAGGTTCCATTTCCTCATCTGTCAAATAAAGACACCAATATGTGCTCTGCTTGCTGCTGGACAAGACTGCTGTAAAGATCAAAGAGGATGTTCAGGTGCCCTGCCAGGCACGATGAGAATCCTAACGACTACTTTTATCAGTATTATTAGTCTCACAAAGCAGGCTGTCTTTAAACTCTTGGGAATACTTTTAAAGAAGCCATTGTAACGCATGTACAAGGCTTTGCCAGCCAGGATGAAATAATTTAATTTCCTCTCCCCCTGCTATCTTGGAGAAGTGGTCCAGAGCAGCCACTCTCTCAACTCTACCAGTAAAGATTTAGTGAATGAAACACCAGAGTGTCTCATTAGTCAACCCTGTCCTCCATGAAGTTGTTTACCCCTGATGCATGGCTTTCAGGGTAGAATGAGTTAGAAACCATTGAGGGCTGGAGCTGGTTTTTCTGATACATAGTTCTTCAGAAAATCTATGTTGCCAATATTTCACTGGTTTTATGGAGGCTAAAATCCAGGAAGCTGGTTTGGCCTCAGGGGTTAGAAGAGATCTTTTCATTTTTCTCAGTTATGGAGAGCTTTCAGCCAAGACACTGTTTTAGGGATGAACATCTGAGACTTTGGAAATGAAAAATCAAGGGCTAGAGAGATTTCTTAGGGGTTAAGGTGCTTGCCTGCAAGGTCTAATGACCTGGGTTCAATTCCCCAGTATCCACGTAAAGTTAAATGCACCTGGAGTTCATTTGCAGCAGCTAGATTCCCTGAAGCACCCTTTCTCTCTCTCACACACACTGAAAATAAATAAATAAGCTTTTTGGAATCTGTATTTTATTTATTTATTTATCAGCAACAGACAGAGAAGGAAAGAGGCAGAGAGAGAGAGAGAATGAGAGCGCCAGGGCCTCCAGCCACTACAAACAAACTCCAGATGCGTGCGCCCCCTTGTGCATCTGGCTTATGTGGGTCCTGGAGAATCAAACCTCAAACCGGGGTCCTTAGGATTCACAGGCAAGCGCTTAACCTCTAAGCCATCTCTCCAGCCCTGGAATCTGTATTTTAAAAGATCTATGCAAAGTTCTGTAATATTTATATACATGAATGAAACATCAAGGCTTTTTATAGGCAATGCTGCCCCAGTGGAATTCATGTACACAAGAGCCTTAATGCCTTTGCATATACAAGTCCCTTTCCCTGCATCACTTTCACATGAGAACCACAATTCTCCAAACTGCAGCTCACATGGAACTTCCTCAGTCATCTTCTGACTCCTATACCACCCATTGTGCCCTGGTACCCCCTTGTACATGCCCCAGAAGGCCTCACCACTTTGCCACTCTCAGTTTCCCTCTCTCAACTCCCACACTATCCTCTCAGAAGTGATGATTGAATGATCTGTCTGACTTCTCCACTACTCCATGATCATTTGAAAGCAGAAACTACATGTATCATCCCTTGTCACAGTGCCTGGCACTTGGCAGGCATATACAACCAATAAATGTTCCTATCCTTATCTTATATACTGCTTTGTATGTGTGTGCATTTGAGTGTTTACACGCAGTTGTTGCATATCACATGCTCAATTTATTTTCCTGGCTAAAAATGGAGTATGTGTGTGTGTGTGTGTGTGTGTGTATTGCTACAAAGCTTTGAAAGATGAAGCTTTGAGTAGAATTTGGATTCGATTCAGTCTTTGAACACTGTCAGAATTATGTAAACACTACCAAACACATTGGGTATAAAATTGTAAAATATTCAACAAACAGACTTGTCACATTTTTCCTTTTAACTCAGTCTGAAGAGAATGCCATTTCAGTGTGTGATTTCAGGAGATGTGTGTAATCTCCACGGTTTGGAAATGAAATGCACGCTCCAGTCATTCTCCTCGCGTTCTCCGCGTCTTCCTTTCAGCAGTGTGTATTACTGGTAAATGTACAGCACGGTTATAAAACTCAGACCAATTTTACACCAAAATAAAATTTTAGGTTAATTTTAACATTCTTGAACTAGTTGGTCTTTTTCCTAAAGTTGCCTATTAACCTGCACATTTTAACCAATGTGCTTTTAAAGCCAAATAAATACTAGATGGGATCCATCTGAAACCGAAGAGGCAGGATAGGCTAATTGAAAGGGGGACCTGGACTTGATAGTGAATAAACCTGCTATTTTACTAGCTCCTACACAAATAAATGTACATTTTATCAAAGTCACTGATATTGAAGTAGAGCTCAGTTTTCTCATTTGCAAAATGAAAGGCTCAGTTGAGACATTTAGGGTTTCTTTTTGCCTTGTGATTTTGGGATGGGAAGCATTTTCTTTTCATTTATTTGTTTATTTTTGAGGCAGGCTCTCACTCTAGCCCAGGCTGACCTGGAGTTCACTCTGCAGCCCAGGCTGGCTTCAAAGTCACTGCAAGCTCCCTACCTCAACCTCCCTAGTGCTGGAATTAAAGCTGTGCACCACCACACCCAGTCCAGTGAGCATTTTCTTCATGCAGTTATTAGTGGTGTACGGACCTGCTGGAACAATCAGGTACCCAGGTACATGGTACAGACAGAGAGTTCAGGATGAGAGCTCAGCTTCTGGTCCCAGTCCTGGGAAGCTTTGGGGAGAAGCAATCAGCTTCGAAACGGTCTGGCTGTAAAGTGAAAGGGGATGTGACCGCAGCGAGCCACAGACTCCACAGAGCACCAGAACTGTGAGCACAGATGCTGGCTGGGCCCTGAGCCAGTGTCGGCCTCAGGACGTCTGGGGCTGAGCTTTGGAATCTGTATTTCAGACAATCTCAGGCCGTGCTTTGAGAATGCTGAACTCAAAGGTGTTGAAAATGCTCTTCATCTCTAGGAACCCAGCCACCACGTACCCAAGAGAGGGCTTCTCTGCCTGTGGGGTTTCAGATGCTACAAAAATAACCTCAAGGGACGCATGTCAAGGGACACAAGGGACCTCCCTTTATGAGACTCCATCAACACTGTCAACCTTTGGCTTCCTACAATAAAAACACTTAAGGCTCAGAAACCTTTGGTGCTTGTGTCTGTAGTTTGATTGGCTCAGTGTCACATGATGAGGCCTGTTGCACAGGGGAAAGCAGAGCCCCATTCACGAATTTTGACTGTTTACTAATACAGACAGCAGAGGATCAGCCTCCACAAGCCCAAAGTCCTTCAGTTGAACACCACCAGCATTATGAAAATTCTATCTCCATACTCATCTTAGAAGGCCTAGTCTGCTAAAACATCAAGCAAGCAGGCTGGATATGGTGCTATTGGATCTCAGAACTCAGGAGGCTGAAGCAAGTAGGTCACAAGTTTAATGCTAACCTGTGCTACACAGAGAGTTCCAGGCCAGCCTGAGATATATAGTGACATTCTGCCTCAAAAACAAAACAAAAATATTAGGGTTTCAGCGTGCTGGGAAGATAGCTCAGCTTGTCACACAAGCATGAGGTCCTGAGTGCACATCCCCAGCACTCACGTAATAATGCCAGGTGTGGTGGTTCACACCTATACTCCCAGAGCTGGGGAGGCAGACACAGGAAAATCCCCAGGGCTGGCTGATCCGCCAGTCCAGCTGACAGTGGTGAACTCTAGATTCAGTGTGAGGCTCTGTCTCAAAAAAACAAGGTGGGGAGCGCCTGAGGAAGACACCCAACACACATGCTCACACACGTGCAAGGGCACCCACATACACACGCACCCACACGTGAATTCGTGTATATACATACATACACTCAAACCCATATGCATGCACAAATATTAAAAAGAGGTTTTGGTCTTTGATAAAGTTATCAATGTCAATAGACCTCAAAGTTGGAATTAGGGCATTTTTCCAAGAAGGGATGTTTGGGTCCCATCTCCAAAGACTAGAGACCCAAGCCCTGGGGTATTAATAGATCCCCAGAAGAACTATCATGAAACAAAGACCAAGAACCATCCATCTATAAAGTAATGAAATCAATTTTTTATTATTATTATTATTATTATTATTATTATTATTATTTGGGTTCCACCAGCCTTTTTTTTTGGTCACTCCAAAGAGTATGACTATTTGTCATAAATTACCTCGAGGATAAACACTGAAATATTTACAAACCCACAGAAGGTTACCATGGAGCAGGCCAGTCAATCAATGTTCATTCAGTTTTCAAGAAATTCAATGAAATCTAGTTGTGTGTGTGTGTGTGCACGCGTGCGCGTGTGTGTGTGCGTGTGTATGTGTAGCAAGTCACCTCCTAGGAACACACACAGTTTCTGCCACAGGAGGCCAGGAGACGCTTGCTTGCTGAGGTGGACTTTTGCCTTTTAAATTATAGGTGCCTTAAGAACACCTTGCACGTCCTCAAATCTTTCAAATTCGTAGGTGTTCACCTGGCTTGCTGCCTGACTAGAATCTGTGGCTGTTTCTAAGCCTAGGGGAACACAGACCTTAGCAGGGTGGCCACTTTCACCAGGAAATATAAGCTTTGTGTCAAGAACATATGCAACTATTTAACTCCTTTACACTCTTTAAATGAGGCCATTAAGGCTGGGTCAATAAACTACAGAACCATGGAGAAATTATGTTTCCCAAAATGAACAGAAGTTTCTGGCTCCTTTGTAAGTACAGCTGAGAAAAGCCTGGTGCCACCCAAGGCGAAGAAGGTTACATGCAAGTTGCTTCTGGCTTTGACCTCTATCTTACAAAGAAAGCTGTGGCCATTTGAAAGTTACTGCAGAGTGCAGATAAAAAGCAAAACAGCATCGGTTAGAGGGACAGGCCCATCTCGGTTACATTTGCACATGCAGTTCGTGGTAGTTTCTCAGAACACCACAAAGTAAACCTGTGGTAGAGATCCAAGGAGACTGAGAAGTGCGTTGGCCAAGACCGGCATAGTTAGAACTTGAAGAAGGATTTTTCACTTGAAACTGCCCCGCAGCTCTCTCCCCCACTAGCCCATGCATTGCTAATTAGGAGCAGTCCAGTCTTGACATGTACAGTCTTCTATGGTGAAATTGATTATTATATTACTATGGAAAGTAAGGAAGTCATTTTGTCCAAAATATCAAATTCCACACGATCATACATGACAGCTGTTGGTGTACGCACATGGGGGAGGGGCAAGTGTGTGAAAATACCAACTTTCTCCCCTTCAGTTTTCTGACATCTTTGTGAAGTTATGGTTGGGGGGAGGGTGTTAATTTAAAAAGAAGGAAAGAGAAAACAGGAAGTAAAAACCAATAGCAAAACTAAGTAATGGATCTTTCAAATGTTGAATGTTAAAAGGCATTCCCACACGTCATCCATGTCATTTTATGAGTGTGAACTTACTTTTTACACACTTGCAAGCAGACAGTTCAGCATTCCCCCACTGCCTGTGCCGAAGCTACTTTTAATTACGTCAGATAAAGAAACTAGGTGAGTCATGTTCGGTTGTACGTGAGTCTGCTAAGAGATCGCCACCTCCGCATCCAAATATGTCTTCAAAGCCTCACTACCGACGTTTACACACTCACTTGTTTACTAGGAAACTACGTGTAAGAGTTTTCTCGACAAAATAGCCCCTGTTCCTGCATGGTCACTACGCAGTCCCCTCCCCAAGTCAGCAAGACTAAGAATCTGGACTCAACTGAGCCGAGACTTCCAGACATGTTCCTTTCCCAAGGCTGACAAATTCCATCCATTCCCCCCTCCCACCCCGGGCACCTCAGCCTGACCCCCCTCAATGTCCTTAAGATTCTCAGATTCTGAGCATGTCCCCTTCTTGTCCCCGCAGCTATGGTGAGGACGCAGTCTGTTTTCCAGTAGCTACGCGACTTTTCTTTCTACAAGTTTAGAAACCGATGTAAAGGGAGCACCTAGACTTGCTGTCATTGGAACTGCTGATTTCACTGGGGTCATGAGGTGCCGTTTTAGGTCACATGTTAAACGGCCGTTGGGAATCATTTATTAAGATTCTTTTAAACAGGAGGGGGTGGAGGTAGCGACAAATCGCACACTCATGCACAAACGCTGAGCGCCAGGAACATGGTGAGAAGTACTGTCTGGACTAGAGAATAATAATAATGAAAAAAAAAAAACCCTTGACCTCCCCCTTGGGCTGGGAAGAGAGGTAGAGTGATGTCATGCAACCTTACCTTTCTGAAACAGACCAGGGCACCTGGCATGAAGCGCTGACCTGCGGCCACCGAAGCTGGGAGTCATTTTGGGTATCGCGCATGTGCCTCCCTAAAAAATTCCAACAACATTCTACCAGCTTTCTGCACGCCAATCATGACAAGCCTCCACTTAAACGCTCACAAAGTCTGGGAAGGGGCAGAGGAGGAGGAGGGGATACCAGTCAGGGAGCAGGAGCGAGCAGAAGAGAAAGAGCGGTCCCAGACACTGCCTACCGGTCTGCAAGGGGAGTCACATGCGCCCGGGAGCCATTCCTGCTGCATTACACATGCCGGGTGTAAATGGCAAACAATATCAGTCCATGTTTATGCCACATGTTCTCAGCCTCTTCACATATCAACACCCAGGCCAGCTCTATGCAGAGTCTCCTGAGAACGCTTCTGAAGGAAGCAATCTTTAGGCTGAGCCTGCCGAAGATTTTTAAGAAAATTCCAGAGCCTCCCTGGCCTGGCTAAACTCCCTGGCTTTTGTTGTTAGTAGTAGTGGTTTCTCCTTATTTTTTATTTGTTTGCCTGCTTGCTTTTTAACTGGATTCATGGGTGACAATATGATCCTGAAGATACCTACAAGAACCTTTAGCAATGTAGCCATATCAAACAGCACCGACACACACCCCTAGCCAGCAATCCTCCAGCATACCCCGGGCATCTTTGATTTTTGTGGAATTGGAGACAGAATGAGAGGAACCATCTCCTCACCTGCCCAGGGGAAGTTGACACCTGTGAGCACTGGCTGGGATGATGGTGCCCTCTATAGGGACTGCCAGGGAGATTTTGTTGGTCAAAACTTGGGGGAGGACTGGTGGCAACTAGCATCTACTGGACAGAGACCAGGATGCCTGAAACATCAATCGTGGTGATGTTGGGGAGGCTCAGGCCCTTACCATATCCTGCAGAAAATACCTCTCCTCCTCCTCCTCTAAAAAAAAAAAAAAAAATAAATAAATAAATAAATAAATAAGTCCCTATGATGATGTTACTAAGGTCCTGGAGTCAAAGGGCGGGTTTGACTTTTTGTTGTTGCTTTGAGACAGGGCCTCATATAGCCCAGACTGACCTTGAACTCCTGATCCTCCTGCCTAACCATCTCAGTGCTGGAATTATAGGTGTATGACTTGTTCATGCAGTGCTAGGAATTGAACCCGGGGCTTCATGTATACTAGGCAAGCATTCTACCAGCTGAGCTATCTCCCCAGCTTGGATTTAGTCTTTTAAAAAATGGTCTAATTACTCACAAACCTATTCGTTGTCTTTCCAGTAACTACCATTCTCTTACTAATTTTAATTTCTTGTTTCAAATCTCACTCTTAAACCACTGATCCAAATGTGATCCATGTGGTGTCCTAAATTAAAAAGTGCCATTATTACATTGCCAAGTTACATTAGGTGACCATTAGCCCAATTTCTACCCTGTGGGACAGTCCAGTGTTCCTCTGTGATACCCAGTGTTCATTGTAATCCACCCAAAAAATGACCAATAGGGTAGTGTGCTCTCAGGAAAGGGGAATGTGTGTGCATGTGTGTGTGTGTATGTGTGTGCATGCATAAGAAAGAAAGAGTATATGTGTATAAGGCCAGAACTTGACATCAAGTGTCTTCCTAATTGCTTTCTACGTTTTTGTTTTTGTTTTTTTTGTATTTTTTTTATGAGAAAGAGAGAGTTGGTGCAACAGGGACTCTAGCCACTGCAATAAAACTCCAGATACATGCACCATTTCATGTGTATATGCAACCTTCTGCGCTTGCATCACCTTGTGCATCTGGCTTTCATGGGCCCTGGAGAGTTAGGCTTCTCAGGCAAACGCCTTAACTGCTAAGCCATCTCTCCAGCCTGACCTTATTTTTTGAAACAGTTTCTCACCAAACCCGCAGTTAAACTACATAGCCAGCAAGCCGCAGGGATCTTCCTATCTCCACCTCCCAGAGCTAGGATTACAGGTACATACCACCATGCCCAGCTTTTACGTACATGGGTGCTGGGGACCAAACTCAGATCCTCGTGCTTTCTTAGCAAGCGCTTTACAAACTGAGCCACCTCACCAGCCTTCAGGTGTGCTTTTTAGAAGAGCTTATAAGTGGCTATAACATGTGTGCATATTAGGCTCTCCTCCTTTACTTGGAGCCTGAGAGGGGAGGGGTATGATGAAGACCATCTCCCACTCTCACCACCTATAGGTATGCCAGTGTCAGGGGCCGTCCCTCCTTCCAGGGCTTGTATGACATGTTTCTACAGCCCGTTGAGAAGCCAAAGAGAAAGGTGGCCAGATGCTTCTGAACAGCCTGTTTCTAGCTGCCTACCAGAGACACCCACCAGAGGCACCACACTGCCCATCTGCCCCACTGAGCTCCCAGGAGAGCCCAAGGGTTCCTCTTCCTAATTTAGTCACAGCCTACAGGCTGCCCCAGGCTTGGTGGCTCTCAGCCACTGACTCAGTCCCAGACACCTAAAGGCGCCAGTCCCAGATCCTGACCTATGAGAAGCAGCCAATCTGGCCACAGCTACATTTCTGCTCAGGCCTTGGTCCATCCCTGGTCAACTAGGTTTCCCCAAGATGCAAGGCTCAGTGCCAGTCAGTGCTCATTTCACCCTTCTGCAGCCTTGGTCTTCATGCTTTATATCTAGGACTGTCTTAGGATAAGGCTTTCACTGAAAAAGCACTCTGGGACATACATGTCCTGAGCAGCAGGAATCAACGGCTCTGCTTGAGGGAAGATCTGGCACAGGACAGCCATAGAAGAGGGGGAGGGACCATGCCCACCTCCAGGAACAAACACGACCTCATGCCTGGCACAGTCAGCACTGCATGTCTGCTACAGCAAGCGCCATAGTGCCATACACTGAATGCGACCTTGACTTTGAAAGGTTGATCTATGCCCTGGAGTGTGAGGCCTAGGAGAAGAAGAGGGAGGCTTAGAATGAGTCCTTCTAATTGTGTGATCCCAGATCTCAACCAAAGGCTAGAGTACTCCAGGTCCCATCTGAAAATGATGACGCACAAACTGGCCATCAAACACTGAAACTCAAGCCAGGCATGGTGGTGCAAACCTTTAATCCCAGCACTCAGGAGGCAGAGGTTGGAGGATCGCTGTGTGTTGGAGGCCAGCTTACGACTATATAGTGATTTCCAGGTTAGCCTGGGCTAGAGCAAGACCCTACTTCAAAAACAAACAAACAAACAAAAAAACCTGATGGGGCTGGGGAGATAGTTTAGCATTTAAGGTGCTTGCCTGAGAAGCCTAAGGACCCAGGTTTGATTTCCCAGTACCCACATAAACCAGATGCACATGGTGGCACATGCGTCTGGAGTTTTGCAGTGGCTAGAAGCCCTGGTGTCCCCATTCTCTCTCTCTCTTTATCTGCCCCTTTCTCTTTCTGAAATAAATAAACAAAAATAAAAGATTTTTAAAAAAACTGAAATTTAGTTTGATGTTAGTAAGCACATGTTGAGCACCAACTGTTTACCAGCCAAGGAAGGTGGGGCAGGGGATAAGAGGTCATATGGACTATGAATGCACAAGGCATGACTCTGTCTGCTTCACACATTCTCTTAATTTCAAAATCTTAAAAAAGTGGGCTGGAGAGATGGTTTAGCAGTCAAGGCACTTGCCTATGAAGTCTAAGTACCCACGTTTGATTCCCAAGAACTCATGTAAACCAGATGCACAAGGTGGTGCTTGCATCTGGAGTTTGTTTGCAGTGGTTAGAGGCCTCGGTGCACCTATTCTCTCTCTCTCTCTCTCTCTTTTTTCTCTCTCTCATAAATAAATAAAAATTTTAAGGCCAGGCGTGGTGGCACATGCCTTTAATCCCAGCACTCGGGAGGCAGAGGCAGCAGAATCTCCATGAGTTCAAGACCACCCTGAGACTACATAATAAATTCTGGGTTAGCCTGAGCTAGAGTGAAACTCTACCTTGAAAAACAATAATAATAACAATAATAATAATAATTTTTTCAAATTGTGATCACTCTTTGCACTTTCCAGAGAACGCTGAGGCTCTGGTGACTGAGTGCCTTACCTGAAGGGTCAAACCAAGTGTCATTTGAAATGTGGTCTGTGAATTCCAAAGACTTTGTCTTCCACTAGGACACTTCCCAGTAGGCAAGGTGAATCATCAATGTGAATAATTCAGTCATCAGAAAGAATTGCTGTAGGCAAGGTGCGTCCCGAGTATAATGACAACACGCACAATGCCGAATGAGAACGCAGGCCGCCTGTTCAAAGCCTTACCAAGACTTTCAAGATGCCTACGGCAGAGCTGTCAAGACAAGGGCCTTTCCATGGGCCCTTGTACAAGTTTTGTCTTGTCTTGTTTTGTTTTGTCTTGCTTTTGTTTTGCTGAGGATTGTGCCTAGGTCCTTGGGCATGCTCAACAAGTGCTTTTCTGCTAAGCTTCATCCCCAGCTGCCTGGCCCAAATGAATACTGCTATATATAATGCTATAGATCTTTTCAGCTGCCACATTGGAAGAGGACAATATTGCTTTCATGCTTACGAGCATGTCTTACAGTGCATGGTGTAATGATCATCAGTGAAAGTGGGAGGGGATGCTAATGAAGCCAATGTAGCGAGGGACAAAACTAGAAGGGGTCTAGAACCCCTAGGCAGAAGACAAGAGACGGTTAAGAACCAGTGAGCACACTGGTTTGCATCTTGGAAGTGCAAGATGTGGGCTGGATCTTGCATCATCACCTGCTCAGTTCATCACCACTCACAGCCAGTCACCAATCCCTTGTGACTCAAGAGACCCAAGTGTCAAGTTCACAGACATGTAAGGACATATGATTATAAACATTTAAAAAATGGGCACAGAAGCCGGGTGTGGTGGCGCATGTCTTTAATCCCAGCACTGGGGAGGCAGAGGTAGAAGGATCTCTGTGAGTTCAAGGCCACCCTGTGACTACATAGTGAATTCCAGGTAAGCCTGGACTAGAGTGAGACCCTACCTCAAAAAAAAAAAAAAAAAAAAAAAAAAACACCAAAAAAATGGGCACAGGGCTGGGGAGATGGCTCAGTGGTTAAAAATGCTTTCTTTGGGGCTGGAGAGATTGATAAATGGATAAGGCACTTGCCTGCAAGCTTAACAACTCAGTTTCAGTTCCCCAGTACCCACGTAAAGCCAGATGCACAAAGTGGCCCATATGTCTGAAGTTCGTTAGCAGTGGCTAGAGGCCCTGGTGTGCCCATTCTCCCTCTTTCTCTCTCTTTCTGCCTGCAAATAAATAAATAAAAATATTCAAAGGATAGAGGCCTTACCACTTTTTTTTTTAAAAAGTACATAAAAACAAAAAAACACAAACAAGATTTTGGCTGGGTGTGGTGGCACACACCTTTAATCTCAGCACTTGGGAACCACAGGTAAGAGGATCACCATGAGTTCAAGGTCAGCCTGAGACAACATAGTGAATTTTCCAGGTCCATCTGGACTAAAGCAAGACTACCTTAAAAAAAAAAGTGCTTTTTGTGCAAACCTGACAAGTGAAGTTTGGGTGCCCAGACCATGTAGAAGTGGACACATCTGTAATCTCAATGTGCCTATGGCAATGAGAAGCAGGACCTAGAGAATTCCAAAACCAAAATGTGTGAGGACAGCTAGTCTAGTATTCGCAGAGGCAGGACACGAGAGAGCCTGCCTCGAACAAGATGGAAGGCCCAACGCCTATGGTGCATGCTGGGCTACACAACACACACACACACACACACATACACACACACACACGATGATTTCCACTACCCTTTTACTATTTTGCACACTAAAAGCCACTGTACACAATAATATATGTGTGTGTGTTATGAACATATTACACATATATGTAATAGATATAACAACACATACACAAAATGGCTGCAACAATATAAAAGTCAAAATAACCCTTTGGAAGGAAAGAAATACTTTTAGAGACTATGCCAATGAGGTAGCTATGTCTAGATAGTAGATTTGTAGATAATTCTTCTCTCCTTTCTCCAGTTGTAAGATTTCCAACTTTCCCTAATAAACATGCCTTTTTAAAAATTAAAATAATTCCTGTAATAAAAAATTATCCATCTAAACAAATACTGCCCCCATCCCATCTAGCATATAAAACCTTTGAATAAGTCCCCACATGATGGTGTCTAACTCCGGCCCTTCCCACAGCAGGGAAGACCTACACACTAAAAAGACGAAGCCTGTGTAGAAGTGAATATCCAAACGAGGTTGGTCTTCACACAAAGGCGAACGTACACAGTTCCAATGTGTTTTCACAACAGTGATCCAGGCAGACTATAAAAGAGGGTGCATTGTGCGGGGATTAAAGATGTTCATTTTATAACCTTAGAATCCCCACCAGAGGGATCAAGGTCACCAGCACCTTGGTACATGCTGAGCTTGACGTCTACAGCTGCTGCCTTTCCCTCTTGTACTTCATACCCCACCCCACCAACATCACCACTGCGCTAGAGCCACTGCAATAATCACCTCGGACCGAGGGGAAAAGGCATGGTGCCACTAAGCCCATGGAGGTAGGCTTGGTCCTGTGAGCTCCAATTAAACATTTTGATCCTCTTTGCTCAGTTTAAGATAACTGTCAGGGCGGTACCAGGCAACTGGTTTTCTTGTCTTCTGATGATGCAAACACAAAGGGAATAGTAACCAAAGACAAACCCACGCCAGGCCAGGATTAGAGGCTCTGTAGCAGGGCCTCCTCTAATCCTCAGCACACTGAGCCAGAATTAGCTACCTTGTCTCTGTTTTCTCCTGGGAATCTTGCTGGAACAGGCTCTCTAGCCATGCTGGATGGGCAGAGCTGGCTCCTGCTATGGCCCTCCCCACTCTCCCCACTCCTGGGATAAGACAGCGGCTGCCTAGAATCACCCAATTATGGCATACGAAGTATAGAAATTCCTCTATTCCTTCTCTCCTCCTTCCTCTTCTTCCTTAACCTTTTCAAATGAAGTGGTAAGTCAAGGTTAAACTATCTTTAAATATCAGTTTCTCTTTAAAACCACAGTTGACAATGTCATCTTTACTGTCTTACTACAGACAAAATGAGGTCTCAGGCCCCAGGACAGCTCGGAAGCAGTAAATATAAAGTGAGCCCTTGAAAGAGCAATGGCAGAGGTCAGGTACAAGAAGGACTACATGTCCACAATGGTGCTCCTTTCCAGAATGAACCAGCCTGGCCTCTGGAAAGGCTGCATCCTGCACAAAGGCCAGCCCCAGCCCACTAGCACAGGAAACTAGTCCAAATGGTGAGTCAGATAATGTGGGCATGAGCCCATCCTAGGGAAGGAAACTGGCTCTTTGTTGTGTGGGGCTTTTAATTTCCATCTGGCTGAGTGATATTCCTCTGTAGATTCTCGGGGGACCCTCAACACAGAAGCAGGAAGCAGCATTAACTCTTACAGACTCAAAAGTCGAACAAACCTTCCAGGCACAGATCTCATATTGGGTCTGCAAGGTGACCAGATCTTTAGGAACTTTGCACAAATTATTCTCTCTACCTAAGCAGGGCTATCCAACAGAATAGCTGCTAGACATATATATATATGGGATTTTTTTGCCTATGTGTGTGGTAGGCATGCATGTTAGCATATCTTCTGTATGTATGTGGCACATGTGTATGTGAACATGCATGTAGAGGCCAGAGGACAATCTTGGGTACTATCCTGAGACAAAGCATCCATCTCTTTTTAAGACAGGGTCTCTCATTGGCCTGAAGCTCACCAATTAGGCTAGATTAGCTGGCCAGCAAGCCCCAGGGATCCACCAGTCTCCACCTCACCAACACTAGGATCACAAAAATGTGCCATCATGCCTGGCATTTTACATGGGTACTGGGGGCTAGAACTCAGTCCTAATACTTGGACGACAAGAATTTTACTGACTGAGTAATCTCCCCGGCACCAAATTAAAATTACTATATTAAATCAAATTTTACTAATATGAAATCAAACTAATAATCAATCAAATTGACTCACTTATATTAAGTCCAATTTTAAAATTTCTTCCATGGCCCTAGCCACATTTCAAGTACTCAGCAGCCACAGGAGACGAGCAGCCACCATATTGGACAGAGGGCATGGAACATTTCCAGCTTGCAGAAAGTTCTATCAGACAGAGTTGCTTAATGTTCATGTGGCTGATTCTTCCAACCTCAGGCTCCTATGCTACTGTCATCTTCTCAAATAGGACAGGGCATATGGTCACTCTTTGTCCCCTTCCCTTAGCCTACCTCTACCAGTATGAAATGATTTTCTTGTTCTGTTTCTCTTGTGCTTTATTACCCATCCATTCCCTAGAATATAAGTGCCTCTTGAGCCGGTCTCTCACTGCAACTGCCCAATGCCTGTAACCATACCTGGCACATGTGTCTCTCCACATGAACGTAAAAGAATCAGTAACAGATGGGATGGATCAATATTGTTGAGTTACAGTAGGACTCATCCCTTCACTCCAGGCTTAGAGGGCATCCACCACCTCAGAAAGCTGTAGCGTATCTTCTGATGGATCAAGATGACATCTAAGTGTGAGCTCAGAAGCATGCAGGGACACCAAGCACCGAGGAAGTACTGAGTCAAAGTAGCCAAAACCAACTGTCTTCTAAGACTTTAGTTACTTTTCATTGCCACCTCCCATCAGCCAACAGCCCAGTGCCCAGCACTTAACACTGTCTTCCTCCCTTTCCTTCTTTTTTTAAAAAATATTTTATTTATTAAGCCAGGTATGGTGGCACACGCCTTTAATCACAGCACTCTGGAGGCAGAGGTAGGAGGATCACCATGAGTTCAAGGCCACCCTAAGAATACAGAGTGAATTCCAGGTCAGTCTGGGCTAGAGTGAGACCCTGCCTCGAAAAAAACAAAACAAAAAAATATTTTATTTATTAGAGAGAGAGAAAGAATTGGCACACTAGGGTCTCTAGCCACTGTAAACAAACTCTAGATGCATCTGACATGAGTCTTGGGGAATCGAACTGAGGTCCTTTGGCTTTGCAGGCAAGTGCCTTAACCGCTAAGCCATCTCTCCAGCCCCCTCCCTTTTATAGACAATTGGTACTGACCTTTCATAACAAGTATAAAAGTCACCTTTCACTATGATCAAAATGTGTGGGCATATAACTGGAGAACCAGGCCCTGGATAAAGAGCATATGCTAGGAAGAATAAGCAAACAGAAACCACGGCAGAAAGTGGCAGGTTCTGTACTGTGAGCCAAGCTAGAGAGGAATTGTCATAGTTAAGGAAGTCGGTCGGAGGGCTGGAGGCTAAAAGCCCTGTAGCTTGCCAAGAAACAGGGGGCAACTTGAAGAAACTTTAGCAGCGCATGTTCTAATTCTTGCTGAGGAAACAAATGTAATTTGAAGCTGTTTTCCCCTCCAAGACCCCTTGGCCATTGTTCGCAGAGGCTTTTACTGATCTTTCAGTGGCATGATTTAGTAAGTTCTCTGACCTCGCTTGTGTAAGAGCTCTGCAGAGCAATGAGTCTTGAGAGGATTGGCAAAGAGATCCATCTTACACCCCCAAGTTTCAGTTACTCAAGTGCCAATTACCATTCTGAAACAATTTCCAAGAAATTAGGTCTGCTCCGATGCATAGCTCCTGAATTAATCATAGGATTGCATAAAATCTGGTGACAGGCAGTGGGACTGGTTCCCACCAGCAGGCTCTTTGCACTCTGAGTCTTAAACACAGAAGCATAGCTACTCCATTCCCTGACCAAATGACAGTCCTCCTCTGGCTAGGAAGGTCACACACACTGCCAGGGACCCAGAGTGGAAGGAAGGCACCATGGGTATAGGGAGGGAAGAGACAAGGGCCTGGCTGGTTCTCTCAGCCACATCAAACCCCATGTGCAAAGGGACAGTAAATGTCACAGCTGGGTCACTCTCCCAAGCATCCTCAACGTCTCCTCAGAACCTGTTTCCCTAAGTGACCATACTTGACTTCCATGCACAGGTATAGACTTTCAACACTTGGAGGGAAAAGGACTCAACAAATGACTTGAAAGGGTTTCCTCGTGTTGATGATAATTTCAGAAGTTTCTATCCAAATGTGGGATCTAAGGACCCATCGGTCACAAATTCATAATTGGTTGACATTTGGAATCTAAAGTTTGAAAATCTTGATCCAGCACCAACTGGTCCAAAGCGTGACATTGTGGATAGGCCAGAGACTAGACTCACCAACCCACGAGTGGTCTGAACTTATCCACTGATACATCCTAAGCCACAGCCAGAGCAGAAACCCGCCTTCAGTGTCACAGACACACGTTGGAACGTTAAGGATCCGGGCAAGAGAGAAGACATTGCTGACTAATGTTGTCACAGCCAGCTGCCCTCACAGCCACCCTAGAAGAATCTGGACCTTGGCCATCACAGGGCAGCTCAGGACCAGGCAGGATGGCTGGGAAGACAGCTAAGGGCAATTTTCCTTTATTGACTGTTTATTTGTTTTTTTCAAGGCAAACATGAGACTTAGTAACCAAGTGATTAGTTACCCCTGAGGAACGAGCAAGCAGCATCAAGCTGGATTTTTAATTTATAATGCTAACAGGCAAGTGGCAATCATCTAGATCCTTTGTCCAGAATCTTCACCACACTAGCTTCTCTAGTAGCTACCAGCCTTGTAAAACAAATGCCAACTTGTGGTCCTACATTCTCTTTATCTTTCTGCCCTTTAAGTTTCACAATTTCTTAAGGACAAATATCATTGTTTAACATTTATGCATAACCTTATATACAGTAGAAATGGAATAGCCTTTTTCCAGAAGGGTGGGTGAGATAGTCTGGGCTATTTGGATTGCAACTCTGGTTGAAGACAACTCTTTTTTTAAATTTATTTTTATTATCTTTTGACAACTTCCTATATGTATATATTTTGATCATATTTACTCCCCATTACCCTCTTTGATCTCCCCTTGAAACAACTCTTTTTTTATTAATTTATTTGACAGAGGAAGAGAGAGAGAGAGAGAATGGGTGCAGCAGGGTCTTTAGCCAGTGCAGATGAACTCCAGACACATGCACCATCTTGTGCATCTGGCTTATGTGGGTCCTGGGGAATCAAACCTGGGTCCTTAGGCTTCGCATGCAAGTGCCTTAACTGCTGAGCCATCTCTCCAGCCCGAAAAGAACTCTGGGTAAGTCACATGAAGGCAAGAGCAGGTGGAAGAGCAATGGAATACCCAACATTCTGATCCAGCCACTGCAGGCAAGATTGTGCCACCATAGATAAGCAATGGGAGGCACAAGGACACATATACCTGCATACACCACACACCACCCCCTCCACACCACATTGCATACATACATGCAAGCAAAAACAGAAAGGAAAATGAAAAAGGAAAAACAGTTAAGAGTTAGTTACAAAGATACCCCTGCTAAGACAGGGAGAGGTGTGAACTCAAAGAGCCTGGCTAGCATCGGAATGCTATGATGGTAAATTTTCCTTGTCAACTTGGCTGGCTTAGAATCACTATGGAAACATACCTCTGGGTGTTTCTATAAGGGTGTTTCCAGAGAAAACCCACCTTATATGTGTGTGGCACCTACTCATGGGCTGCAGTCCTGCCAGAATACAAAGGAGAAAGTGAGCTGAGTTCTAGCATCCCCCTCTCTCTCTGCTTCCCGACTGCAGAAGCAATGTGACCAGCAACCTCAGACTCCTGCCATGATAGACTGCACCCTCAAACTGTGAGCCAAAATAAACTCTTCCTTCCTCCAGTTGCTTTTGTCAAGCACTTCTTCACCGCAGGGAGAAAAGTAACTAATACAAGCATCAGGCGATTTTCGCATTGGATACATTGTTGGCATAAGGGTGATAGATAGATGCCAAGGCCCAGAACACATCCAGTGTAAAGACTCTCTCAAAAGACTTTTGCTTGTATGAAGCTTGATCCAAAGGGCTCCGCACACAAGATTAGAATGAACCAGAACTGATCTGTCACATCCTGTCCCTTCCTAGCCCAGGACCCAGGGAAAAACCTGAACAGAGCAGAGAAGAAAAGTACACCTGAGAAGATGTGGCTATGGGCATATTCACATATAGCCCAAGGACATACTGCACACAAAGGCAATGCCTGTTCTATCCAAAGAGGAGGGTACATTTCTTCTGAGCCTTGGGAAAGCTCCACAGATAATTTCTTAAGGACAATAACTAGCAAAATGTATATAGGGGGGCTGGAGAGATGGCTTAGTGGTTAAGGCACCTTTCTGCTAAGCCTAAGAACCCGGTTCCAATCTCCAGGTCCCATGTTTAGCCAGATGCAAAGTGATGCAAGGGCGCAATGTTGCTCTTGACAAGGGGACGCACACACCTGGATTTCGTTCACAACAGCTGAGAGACTGCTGGCGCACCCATTCTTCTATCTGTCTTCCTCTCCCTCTCTGTCTGTCTCTCCCTGTGTCTCTCTCCAAAAATAAAAAAATAAAAATAAAAATAAATGTATATAGGGAAATGTATAACCAGGAGTTTGAGGAAATAAGGCAATTTGAGCGAATCCTGTGTAAACAACAACCTGGACCAGCCTTCAATACAGATGGGCTAGGTTTTATGTGTCAATGGTGCAGATGGGCTAGTGTACATGTACTAATCACACAGACAGGACAGATTTATGTGCTAACTACATGGAAGGTAAGCAGTGAACTTTCAAATGTCTGCAGGGAACCATAACCCATGAACTGCTCTGAGTAGATTTTTGAAAGAAACAAAGAGAATTTCTAGAAACAAAGAATATATTTACAAATGAAAATCTTGCCAGGCATAGTGCTTGAATTCCAGCACCTGGGAGGCTGAGGTAGAAAGATCTCTATGAGTTTAAGGTCAGCCTGGGGTCTACAAAGTGAGTACCAGGCTAGTCTAGGCTAGTGTGAGACCCTGCCTCAAAAATAAATAAATAAATAAAAATAAATAAAATAAAATAAAATAAAATAAAATAAAATAAATGAAAATAGTAGTTGAAGTGTTTGGCAAACCCTTAACAGAGGTTAGATCACCAAATTTTTCAGAACAGAAAAGCAAACACATAGAAACAACACACGGGAGGGTGCTGTATTAGCTACTTTCTCACTGCTGTGACCAAATAACCTGGCCAGAGGCAACTGAACAGAGAAAGGGATGATTTGGGCTTACAGTTCAAGGTTCAAGCTCAGCACGGTGGGGAAGCCATGGTGGCAGGAACATGAAACAACTGGTCAATTGCACCCACAGTCAGGAATCAGAAGCAAGGAATACTGCTGCTCAGCTATCTTTCTCTTTTTCGTACAGTCCAGGACCGCAGCCCCTGCAATGGCCCACCCACAATTAGTGTGGATCTTCCCACTTCAATTAACCTAATCTAGAAAATCCCTCAGACATGCCCAGAGATTTGTGTCCATGGTGATTCTAAATCCTGTCAAAGCTGACACTCAAGATCAAGGTCACAAGTGGCTTCAGGACCTACAGGACAGAGTGAGAAGAGCCAGCATGCATTTCCTCAGAGCCCAGAAGAGAACAGTGGGGACAGGGACTGAGGTAATGCCTGGAAATTTTCCAGAAGGAATCCGAACCAAAAATAAAAAAGCATAAAGAACGTCAATAGTTATCTGTGACCACAGCTAAGGGGAAAAACTTGAAGAAAAAAATACATTACCCTAAATAAAACAGCAGAGTGGAAAACTATTTTTCAACATTAAAAGTAAAAGGCAAAAGACTGCTGAGGGGCTGGAGAGGTGGCTCAATGGTTAAGGCACTGGCCTACAAAGCCTAAGGACCCAGGTTCGATTTCCCAGTACTCATGTAAGCCAGATGCACAAGGTGGCACATGCATCCAGAGTTTGTTTGCACTAGCTAAAGGCCCAGGCACACCCATTCTCTCCCCCCCTCTCTCTCTCTCTTTCTCTCTCTCTCTCTTTCTCTCAAGTAAATAAACAAATAAATAAACTTAAAAGACTGCTGAGTGGGCTGGAGAAGTGGCTTAATGGTTAAGGCATTTGCCTGCAAAGCCAAAGGACACAGGTTTGATTCCCCAGGACCCACGTAAACCAGATGTACAAGGGGCACATGCATCTGGAGTTCATTTGCAGTGGCTAGAAGCCCTGACATGCCCATTCTCTCTCTGTCTGTCTCTCTTATAGCTCTCTATCTCTGCTTTCAAATAAATAAGTAAAATTTTTTTAAAAGACTGCTGAGTATCTTTAACATGATGAAAAAAAGCAATAGGCAAGCTGTGCACTAATGTGTGAAGATGAATACTGGCCCCCAATCTGGAGAGATGGCTTAGCAGTTAAGGTGTTTACCTGCAAAGCCAAAGGATCTTGGTTCGATTCTCTAGTACCCATGTAAGACAGATGCACAAGGGGGCGCATACATCTGGAGTTCGTTTGCAGTGGCTGGGGGCCCTGGCATGCCCATCCTCTCTCCCTCTTTCTCTTTCTCAAATAAATAATAAACAAATAAAATATATTTAAATAATGGCCCCCAAAGATATCCAGGTCATACTTCCTAGAACCTGTGAATGCCATTTTATAAGAAAAACAATATTTTATTTATTTACTTATTAGAGATAGAGGGAGAGAGAAAGATAGAATGGGCATGCCCAGGCCTCTAGTCACTGCAAAAGAATTCCAGATGCATGCACTACCATGTGTATCTGGCTTATGTGGGACCTGGAGAATCAAATCTGGCTACTTAGGCTCCGCAGGCATGCGCCTTAACCAATAAGCCATCTCTCCAACCTGAAAAACAATATTTTATAGGTTGGTTCACTTAAGGCCCTGGAGATGCTCAGAGTCTCCCAGGTTATCCTGGACCATCTCAGCTACATCATAGCAATACTAATAGAGGGAGGTGTGGCAGAGAAGAAGGTCATATCAAGGGAGAGATCTGCCAGTCCCGCTCTGGCTGCTAACTCTGAGGAAGGAAGAAGGAGCCAGGAGCCAAGAAACGCAGCTCCAGATGCTAGAAAAGGTAAGGGTTCTTCTTTGGAAACCACAGAGGGAACAAGCTTTGCCATCACCTCAACTTCAGCCCAGTGACACTGACTGGGAGGCACTTGGGCCCTCCAGAGCCATAGGGAATAAACTTGTGTTGTTTTAAGTCACCGAGTTTGCTGTAGTAAACTATATAAGACACCACACACATAAAAAATCCTTCTACAATGAAGGCAAGATCCAGGAATTTTCAGGGGTACACAACCTGAAAGAGAGCTGGTGATGTTGCTCAGCTGGTAGAGTGCATGCCTAGCATGCATGAAGACCTGGATTCAAGCCCCATAAACCTGTCATGGTGGCTCATACCTGGAATTCCAGTCTTCAGAGGTGGAGGCAAGAGGATCAGAAGTTCAAGGTTATCCTTGGCTAAATAGGGTGTTTGAGGCCAGACAGAGCTATTATTAAAAAAAAAAAAAAAAAAAAAAAAAAAAAAAAAAAAGGGCCTGGAGAGATGGCTTAGTGATTAAGTGCTTACCTGTGTAGCCTAAGGACCCAATTCAAGGCTCAATTCCCCAGGACCCACATAAGCCAGATGCACAAGGTGGTGCATGCATCTGGGGTATGTTTGCAGTGGCTGGAGGCCCTGGCACATCCATTCTCTCTATATCTGGCTCTTTCTCTCTCTGTCTGTCACTCTCAAATAAATAAAAATAAACAAAAAAAAATTTTAAAAACTTAAAAAAAAAAACAGGACTGGAGAGATTGCTCAGTGGTTAAGGGGCTTGCATGCAAAGTCTGCCAGGCCAGGTTTGATTCCCTAATACCCACATACAGCCAGATGCACAAAATGATGCAAGCAACTGGAGTTTGTTTCCAGCAGTTAGAGGCTCTGGAGTGCCCATTCTCTGTCTCTCTTCACTCTGTCTATCTCTGCTTGCAAATAAGTAAATAAATAAAAATATTTAATTAAAAAAAACAAAGAAAAAGTATGAACAAAAACCTGAAAATGTTCACCACCAGCAAAGAAAAGTCTAAGGTTGGGTTTCAAGCAGAAAGAAGCAATCCCACATGAAAGACTGGAAATACAAAAAAGAATGAAGAGCAAAGAAAGTGACAAGAAAGTGACAAAGTGACATGAGTACCAACTGTGTCAAACAAAATATTTCAAAATATGGAATTGATATGACACTCAGAGAAAATATGTTGGGAGATGTTAAAAGATTCTTCAAGAATTCTGAGTATAGTATAAAATAGAAAATGAAGGTTTACATAAACTTTAGACTCTGTCAAGTATAATTTTTAGAGTAGAAAAAAAATGTGTAAGCCTAAAGCTACAGAGAAACTAAAACCACGAGGAAGGAGGCTGGGTCAGGCCAGTGTGCTCGAGGGCCTCAGATGCCAAGGTTCACACTCAGAGACCTCATAAAGTTTCTGTCTGCTTTATTCATTAAATTCCCTATTGCTGGAGTTGGAGAAATGGCTCAGTGGTTAAAGGCACTTGCTTGCAAAGCCTGATGGCCTGGGTTTGATTCCCCAGTACCCATGTAAGTCAACTGTAAAAAGTGGCCCATGGCCCATGTGTCTAGAGATCATCTGCAGTAGCAAGAGGCCCTGGTATGCTCATTCATTCTCCCTCTGTCTGTTTGTAAGTGAGTAAATAATTTTTTAAATTTCCTTATTGCTTCTATATTTTTATGTATATGCCATACTTTACAATTAAATGACTGGAAAAATGCAAGCATATTTTTATCTCTTTCTATGAGACTCTATGGCTGGACAAAAACCTGCACGTGGATATTTATAGCTGCTTTATTCATAACTGGCAAAGCTTAGAAACAACTCAGATGCCCTTTCAGTAGGTGCAAGGATACATAAGTGTGGTATATCCAGACAATGGAATATTATTCAGTGCGAAAAAGAAAGAAGCCAAGTCATGACATGACATGGAAGAAGCTGAAATGCAAATGCCTAAGTGAAAGAGGCCAATCCTACAGGCAGCACACTGTGTCACATTCTGGAAATGGCTTGAATAGAAATGCTAAAATGCTCAGTGCTGCTGGGGGCTGGCAGGGAGACAGGATGACTAGGTAGCTCACAAAGGGGTCTAAGGCAATGAAAATAGCTATGTGACTCTGTGGGGCACGGTTGAAGTCCCCTGGGCTACTGGAGGGTTAGGCAGGCCTGAGCTGTCAGCCATGACCAAGGGCCTTGGACCCCGGAGGTTGCAGCGAGCCTAGACCCCAACAATCTCGAGACCAGCAGGAGTGAGGCCATTCCCTCCCCCCAGGCCCGGGCACCTGGACATCCTGATAAGACTTAGGTTTTGCTTTCCCCAGAGCCTTGTGACCTTTGTCTGCTCACATCACCATATGTAAATGAGGCATCAGCCAGCAGCCTTCGCACAGCCAATTCCCCTACAACCTATACCCCATACCTTTTCCCCACCACTACTTAGACCATGTGACCCTTTCCTACTTACCCAAAGTCCCTACATGCTAATTAGGTGTCAGCCGGACCTCTGTACTAACCAATCCCCTTATGACCCGTACCTCTTCCCGCTCTTTCACAAGTGCTTATAAACCCGTTCCCCTGACAATAAATGATGCTGCCTCCCAGGTGTTTCTTGCTGTCACACTCAGGGCCACTCAAGACCCTGCTCCACAGTTGCCTGGATGTCTCCAGGGAACCGTGGCTACAGGGACCCCAGGAACCACATTACTCTAATGATGGACACATGTCATATGCGTTCCCCAAACCACACCACCAAGAGTGAACTCCACTGTAAACCAAGGCCTTGGAGTGGCAAGGCCGGTCAAGGCTCATCACTGGAAGGGATGTTCCGCTCTAAGGAGGGACGTCGAGACTGGGGAGACTGCGCATGGGATGGGCGGGAAATGTGGGAACTCGCTCTACCTTCCTAATTTTTCAGCGTAACCTAAAAAGTATTCTAAAAAATTAGTCTCCACACCTTTGTCCCAGCACTCAAGAAGCAGAGATAGGAGGAAAGCCAGGAGTTTGAAACTACCCTCAGACTGAAGTCCAAGTCAGCCTAGGCTAGAGCAAGACCCTACCTCAAAAAACCAGCAAAAAGAAAGAATAATCATTCTTTTTTGTTTTTTGGTTTTACAAGGTAGGGTCTCACTCTGGTCCAGGCTGACCTGGAATTAACTATGTAGTCTCAGGGTGGCCTCAAACTCTCGGTGATCCTCCTACCTCTGCCTCCCGAGTGCTGGGATTAAAGGCGTGCGCCACCACGCCCGGCTTAGAATAATCATTCTTTAAGGAAATTAAAGGTTGCTGTGGGAGAGTGTCTGCTCTCCTCCAATGTCCTTGTCCAAATTCAACATCAGTAGTGTTCTATTTGTACCGTGTACATTTGATGCTTTCACTCAGTGAGCCCTGCTTGTATTTGAGCACGAAATCCAAAGGGTTCTTCACAGTGCTATGAGCAGCCTCTGGATGCATAAATTATGATCATACCCAGTTAATGGATAATGCTACTGAAGTCTGAAGAAACCACATGACTGATCCGAAGTCTTGGTGACTTCTAGATGGTTGAGAATAGCTTTCATGTCTGTTTATTTTTTTTTAATTAAAAAAAAGCAAATTTGATTTTTTAACCTCTCTACTTCATATATCACAAACATCTGAACAACTTCTCAGCATTGATTGATTAAGCTGAGATAGCCCCAGAGCTAGTTGGCATTCTCCTCCCTCTGATGAGTCTCCATATTAAAGAAAGAGCACCACAAATGTGCACGCATGACTAGCTGTGCTTTTGAAAGCTTCCCTTAATATTGATGCAATCACTCAAATCAAAGGCACAACATGGGGATTAATAAAAACAAGACTTAGAATCAGACTCCACTGTGGCTTCCCAAGAAGCTTCCAAAAACAAAGCTGCTAAAATAGCAAAGCCTTATGCGCCATACATCCGAGGATCTGGAACCCAAGGAAGGAAGGGATACAAGGCTTTGCCTGCAAAGAGGCTTGGAAGAAGTTCAAATGATACTAAGGAGATAAATCTGACCAGGGGTGGTGGCGCATGCCTTTAATACCAGAACTTGGGAGGCAGAGGTAGTTCAAGGCACCCTTGAAAAGAAATTTGCAGAGTTTGTTTGTGGTGGTTGTTGCTTGAGGCAGTGTCTCACTCTGGCCCAGGGTGACCTAGAACTCATTCTGTAGCCCAGGCTGGTCTCAAACTCATGGCAATTCTCCTACCTTAGCCTACCCAATGCTGGGACTAAAGGCATGTGCCAACATGCCCAGCTTGCACAGCCCTTAAGAAAGCAATTTTATCTTAATGTAAATAAATTTAAACAGCCACTTCACTTACTACTTCTGTATAATTTCCTAACAAAATAAAACAATTGCTATAAAGCAGAAGATTTCAAAACAGACCACTAAAAACAGGAATGACACATTCGCCACTGGCAAATACCCACTTTCCTAGGTCCCCTTTCTTGACTTTGCTATGCAAACTCTGTCATGTCCAAGGACTCTCGCACTGAGGTCATTCTCTTCATGTACATCAACAAGCTAGTTCCAGAGCTGAAAAGTCAAACCACAGCCTGAGCTTTGGAGAATTTTTTTCTAATTTTTTTAAGCCTGACATACACATAGACATGTAAATAAATAAACATTTTTAAGCATGGCATTTTCAGCTTTAAAAAATTTTTTTAAATATTTTATTTGGGCTGGAGAGAGAGCTTAGCAGTTAAGGCACTTGCTTGTCAAACCTAAGGACCCATGTTCTATTTTCCCACATTAGCCAGACTCACAAAGGTGAGGCAAGTGCAAGGTCGTACATGCCCACTAGGTGGCAGAAGCGTCTGGAGTGTGATTGCAGTAGCTGAGGTCCTGGTGTGCCAATTCTCTCCTCTCTCTCTCTCTCTCTCTCAAAAATATATTTTATTTATTTGTAAGCAGAGTGAGATAGAAGAGAGACAGAGAGAATGGATGTGCCAAATCCTCCAGTTGCATGTGCTACCTTGTGCATCTAGCTTTACATGAGTACTGGGGAATTGAACTCAGGTCATTAGGTTCTATAGGCAAGCACCTTAACTCCTGAGCCATCTCTCCAGCCCTCAGCATGTTTTTTTTTTTTTTTTTGAGATAGCTCAAGCCAACCTTGAACTCATGATCCTCCTGCCTCAGTCTCCTGAGTGCTGAGATTATAGACCATTTCCAACACAATGGCCCAAGCTGCAGTGGGTTCATTCTATAAAACAATGTGACACAGGGTGGGGATCCTGAAGCCCCTAATTTCTCAATCTACATTGGCAGGGCTAGGGGAAACTCAGGTGATACAAAAAGGAACTGGCTAAGTGAAGTGAAGAACTCACTCTTCTCCAAGAAACAGAGAACACAAGAGAAGATTCAAGTCATGCTATGACAGAGAGATGAAGAATTTCTTCCATCCATACAATAGAAAGAGTGAGCTGAATGCAGTGTTGGTCTACACTCCAATCTGATCCTGCTACAGCTACCTCTCAAGATTCTCAACTGAGCAGCTTAAGATTCATTTTCTTGGGCTAGAGAGATGGCTTAGCGGTTAAGGCACTTGCCTACAAAGCCTAAGGACCCAGGTTCCATTCCCCAGTACCTACATAAAGTCAGATGCACAAAGTGGCACATGCATCTGGAGTTCATTTTCAACAGCTAGAGGCCCTGGTGTGCTCCTATTCTCTCTCTTTCTCTCTCTCTGCAAAATTAATTAATTAATTCTCCTCTCAGAGAAGCCATTAGGAATGCCCTTCATCTCCATTGTGATTTTCTTGTCATCCAGCATGCTGACCTGTTTGGCAGGCACATCCTGTACAGTTTGAAGAGTCTGTCCACGCACACAAATGATTAAAGATAACCAAGACTTTGCCTATGCACCCTGCATGGACAGACAGCAGAGATAGCTATAATTATACCTACTCATCCCAGTGGAAAGCAATGGTTCCCTCTTCCCCTGTATTTGTTTTCGAAACCCTCTCCCTATGAGCGAGAAGGAAACAGTTTGCTCTCTCACTCTGTTCTTACTGGCTCAATCTCATTTCTCAGATGAGAAAACTTAGGAAGGGCTGTAATGGCGGCAGCATTACCAGCTCTCAGGGAGCCATTTTGATAAAAAATACTGATACCTCCCTAGGGACCCATCACACCCTCCCTCCTCTTTATTCTCCATCCTCTGGTGTATTTCTTGGCTCCTTGTCAGGCCTCATGACATCAGAGCAATAACCGAGGCCAGACATGCCAACACGTAGCTGTCAGCAGATGAAGTCTCAGCTCATTAAGAACTTGCTGCTGGGTGGTGAGAGCCCTTATCACTGTAAGGCACTCAGAGCCACCAGTCAAGGGAAACAGCAAGGTCAGGCTTAAGTGAAGGCAGCAGGGCCTGTGGGAATTCCATGATGATTTCTTCCCCCATGCTCCAACAGAACTTTCTACTTGCCATGCCCTCCTTCCTCCTCTCCATTCCCCTAGCAGTTGAGATGCAGGTAGGAGAAAGTGTGAGAGACGTCAGAGGAGAAGGTGCTAAGCACATCATTGTCCCACCATCTGTTCCGCTGTTTGGAACTGCTCTGTGACAAGCCCCTTGAACACAGCTTGCACATGCATACTGAGACATTCTGGGGCCTGACTATTTCCCCTCACTCAACAGAAGCATGCCCACTGTATGTAGGGGTTGGTGACTGCTTTATGTTTCTGGGTAAAATGCCTGTGTGTGTTCACATGTGTGCAGGTGCATGTATGTGTGGGTATGCATGTACATACATGTGGAAGCCAGAAGATAAGATGAAAAAAATTAAAAACAGTGTCTTTTATTGGCCTAGAGCTCACCATGTAGGCTAGACTGGTCAGCGAGTTTTAGGGATCCACCTATGTGGTAGTGAGCTTCTCGTTGCTGTGACACAGCACCCTGACCAAAAGCAGCTGATGGGAAGAAAAGATTTATTTTGGCTTATAGTCTTGAGGGGAAGCTTCATGATGGCAGGAAAAAGCATGGCATGAGCAGAGGCAGGACATCACCTTTGTCACAGTAGGTGAAAAACAGCAGCAGGGGAGTGAGTACAACTTTGCCAAGAGGGTGCTGGCTATAACATCCCTAAGCCTGCCCCCAATAACACACCTCCTCCAGCAAGGCTCTGCCTCCCAAACTGTCATCAGCTGGGGACAAAGCATACAAAACACATGAATTTATGAGGCCATCTGATTCAAACTATAACAACCTACCTCGATGTCCCACACACTGGGATTACATGTGTGTGCCACCATGCTTGATGTTTTTACATGGGATTGAACTCTAATTCTCATGTTTGCAAGGCAAGCACTTCATTGACTACAGCTCTGAAAAATGTTTTAAATACAAAAATATTTAGTGATGAGGAGGTGGTTGAGTCATAGACGCTTTGCTTAGCTGTGGAAGGCCCTGAGTTGGATCCTCAGCACTGAAATAGATAAATAAATAAATATTTATATCAAGCCATCACATTTGCATCATTCAGAATTAATCGACCATAACATTTTATCATTGTGAATGTGATAGATGAAGCTAATATCCTTGATCTGTCCTTCCCCCTGCTTCCCATCCACAGGCACCATCTGAGTGTACCGCGACATCAGAATCCATAGCTGATGAAGGTAAAGCATTATCACGTATGGGTGCACAATATACTGTTTATTCTTGGGATAAAATACTAGAAATTAATCCTCTGCCCTAGCTATATTTTTGTAACATTCACCATTTATTCCTCTATCCTTTTCCCTTCCCCTTACCAGCCTCTGGAAACTAGATTCAATTTGTTGTTGTTTTTTTCTTCACAGTGCCAAGAGTTGAACCCAGGGCTTGCACATGCTAGACATTTACTCTACCACTGCTGAGCAACATCCCCAACCCCACTATTCTCAATGTCCATGAGAATAACTCCTTCATCTTTCAGATACAAATAACAACATATGATATTTGGCTTTCTGTGCCTGGATTAGTTTATTTAACATGATGTCCTCCAGGTTCACCCATGTTGCTGCAAATGACTGGACTTTATTCATTTTTAAAAATACTTTATTTATTTATTTATTTGCAAGCACAAAGAGAAGAAAGAGAGAATGGACTCCAGTGCCAAAATGAGATGCATGGACTCCTTTAGGGGTACTGGGGAATTGAACCTGAGCCACTGCAAATGAACTCCAAAGATATGCATCACTTTGTGTATCTGGCTTTATGTGGGTACTGGGGAATTGAACCTGAGTCGTTAGGCCTTGCAGGCAAGCACCTTAACTGCTATGCCCTCTCTCCAGTCTGATTTCATCCATTTTTTATGGTGAATAGTATCGCAAGATTTTTTTTTTTTTTTTTTTTAATTTTTATTGATCCTCCTCCCCTCCCCATTCCAGAACATGGATATCGAGGCCAATTTCTGTCTGGGCAGCTGCATAGTAAGAGGTCATTATTGTGTATCATATTATTCTTTATTTCCACAAGAAATTCTTTCTAACCCCTGAGGTCTTAAAGATCTTCAACTAGGATTATCTTCTAGCAAAGTCAAAGGTTTGAATTTCAAATTTTAGCTGAGCTATATCTTTGTGAGACATAAATTTTTTTTTTCTATAGAAATCTAGCTGGAAGCCAGGCATGACAGTGCACACTTGTAATCTCAGTATTTGGGAGACCAATGCAGAAAGATTGCAACTTCAAGGCCAGCCTTAGTTATAAAGTGAGACCCTGTCTCAGACAACCCAAAACAATCAAACCAAAACAAAACAAAAAGCCATAAAGAAAAATAACTCAATAGCATCAAAATGAGTCACTGGAGAGTGCAGCCTTCCCTACTGACTTAAGATCCACAGTCTCCTGTGCTAAAGTCACAGTGGTTCTTGGGTTTGCTTTCCCTTTCCCTAGTCGGTTTTCTTTTCTTTAATATTTTATTTATTTATTTATTTATTTATTTAGTTAGTTAGTTAGTTAGTTAGTTAGTTAGTTATGAGAAAGAGGCAGAGAGAGAGAAGAAAGAGAGAGAGAGAGAATGGGCGTGCCAGCGCATCCAACCACTACAATCGAACTCCAGATGCATGCACCCCTTGTGCATCTGGCTCATGTGGGTTCTGGAGAATGAAACTGTGATCCTTTGGCTTTGCAAGCAAACACCTTAACTGCTAAGCCATCTCTCCATTCCCCTAGTCGATTTTCTTGATCGCTTTGGGAGTTTTTTTTCTTTACCCTCAGAAGTATCAAATCTATTAATATATCTTTCTCCCAAATGAATTTTAGACCTGGTGGGTGTTCTAAGAGAAATTTACTAGGGATTTTTACTGAAATTGTATTAGCCATGATACTTTTATGCTACTGAGTTTCCTGACCTTTGAGCATGGCATTACCCATAAATTATATAGTTTGATAACATTTGATAAGTTTCTCCACTAAAGTCTTATGCATTCTTTATAAACAGACTATTTCTGTAACATTGTCTATAGGCTGCTGCTGTTCTACAGAAATGCTATTGCTTTTTGTATGTTGACGCCTTATCCTGCAACTCTATTGGCCTCTCTTTTAAAATATTTATTTATTTAAGAAAGAGAGAGACAAAGAGGCATACATACATACATACATACACACACACACACACAGAGAGAGAGAGAGAGAGAGAGAGACAGAAATGGAGAGAGAGAGAGAGAGAGACAGAAATGGAGAGAGAGAGAGAGAATTGGCAAACAAGGGCCTCTAGCCACTCCAAATGAACTCTAGACGCATGTGCCACCTCATGCAGTTGAGTTTATGTGGGCACTGGAGAAATGAACCTGGGTCCTTTGGCTTTGCTGGCAAGCACCTTAACCACTAAGCAATCTCTCTAGCTCTTAGTCTCTCTTATTATACAAAACACTTTTGAAAGGTCTTGATTTGAAAATGCATAAACATATCTTCATAGAACAAGAACTTGGCCTTTTATGTTCTATCATTTTGTCTCATTTCTTTTACTTTTTTAAGTTTTTTTTTGTTTTGTTTTGTTTTGTTTTTAGTTTATCTATTTGTGAGGAGAGAGAGGGAGAGAGAATATGGGCACATCAGGGTCTCTTGCTGGTGCAAACTAATTCCAGACACATGTGCCATTTTGTGCATCTGGCTTTATGTATTGGGTATTGGGGATTTAAATCCAGGCCAGCAGGCTTTTGCAAGCAAGCACCTTTCACCACTGAGCCATCTTCCTAGTCCTTTCATTTATTTTTCTTGTCATGTTGCAGAGGTGAAGTCCACCATGATGCTAAAAGCAGTGGCGGTACATAACCTTGCCTCATTTCTGACTCTTAATTGGGAATGTTTACTTAGATGGTTTTCCTTAAAATTCATCATGATGCAGGTCATAGGGTAAAGCTGTCTTCTTATGTTCTCAGATCACATCGTCTCAACTAAGCCTTCAGAGTAAGGGTCCGATCTTACACATCTCCTCCTCCAATAGCAAAGTACTCACCATATACTAGGTGCACAATAAACGCTTGCGTATATACTTCTAAACGTCACAAGTGCAGTCTGGTGGATGCTAGGGCAACACTTGAGCTAATGGTTGTATAATGAGTGCTTTTTAAGTCACAAGAGGTGGGTGTTTGTATATGCTTAACTATGGAAATGGAAATGGTAGCTCATTTAGCCAAGCTCTGAGGTTTTTGTTTGTTTGTTTGTTTTGTTTTGTTTTTTGAGGTAGGGTCTCACTGTAGCCCAGGCTGACCTGGAATTCACTCTGTATTCTCAGGGTGGCCTTGGACTCATGGCGATCCTCCTACCTCTGCCTCCTGAGGGCTGGGATTAAAGGCGTGAGCCACCATGCCCAGCTAGCTCTGAGGTTTTTGTTTGTTTGTTTGTTTTGTTTTGTTTTTCGAGGTAGGGTCTCACTGTAGCTCAGGCTGACCTGGAATTCACTCTGTAGTCTCAGGGTGGCCTTGAACTCATGGCGATCCTCCTACCTCTGCCTCCCGAGGGCTGGGATTAAAGGCCATCATGCGCAGCTAGCTCTGAGGTTTTTGTTGAAAAACAAACAAAAAAAAAAACAGAGGACTTCTGTTCTTTTTTGATTCTTCTTCTTCTTCTTTTGTTTTTTAAGTGAGTTCTTTGAGGGATTTTGTGTATGACTATTCTCTGGAGACTGCTGGTTCTCCCTTCTTGTTTATCTTGTATGAACAAGGATTAACTGAGAGATTAATGGTCCCCCACATGGGTCACTGATTTCCTCAAATCCACAAGGACCTACTCCTTTGTCTAGATCAACAACTTCAGAGGAGAGACGCAGCTACTCGTGGTGTTCAGCTGGAAGGATGCCACACACCTCTGGCTTCTCAGAGAGAATGCAGTTCCTGGGAACACAGCCAACAATCCCCCTGAGGCTGTGCACACAAAACCACCAGGAACTCCATTCAAGTCTGGATGAGCAAATGCCTGTAGTGAGGGAGAGAAAAGGCCACACTGCAGCCCTGGCTTCCTTCTCACACTCCAGGCCTCTGACAGCCCTTGCTCCCTGACCCTGTAGCAGGGGATGCAACACTGGCTGAGGTAGAAAAACGCAAGCAGCGGGCTGGAGAGATGGCTTAGCGGTTAAGGCGCCTGCCTCCTAAGCCTAAAGAACGCCGGTTCCAATCTCCAGGTCCCACGTTTAGCCAGATGCAAAGTGACGCAAGGGCTCAATGCCACACTTGAGCACAAGGGGGCGCACACATCTGGATTTCGTTCGCAGCAGCTGAGAGGCTGTTGGCGTGCCCATCTCTGTCTTCCTCTCCCTCTCCTCTGTCTCTCTCTGTGTCTCTCTCCAAAAATGAAAAAAAAAAAAAATGCAAGCAGTGAGCTCTTTGCTGTAGCAGGAGAGATGACAAGTCTCAGAGACAATGTCACCCCCATCTTGAAACTCTGCTCAGCTTGCCCAAGCAAACAGCTGGAAAAGGGGGAAGCAGGAACTACTCTGTACATCTTAGGAAGAATTAGAACGAGTAGAGGAAGTCACCCCATCTTCAGCAGAAAAGAGTGCAAATTGGGTCAAGAAGAAGCAGGGGCATGCCCCCAGAGTAACACACACCCTCTTCAAACCAGAAGACAGAGGCTCAAGCCTTAGTGCTGCCACTCAAGACTTCATGACCAGCCCTTCAATCTCTAAGTACCTCATCTGTAAAATGGGGACAGCTTCTATTAGTCCTGAGTGCTACTCCAGTGTTGGGCATTGCTAAACATGGGCTGGGACTGTGAGGAAACTGGCCTGGGCTGTTGGACATGGCCGGGGACCTTGGGCTGTGGGGGTTGTAGCTGGTCTTATTGTCGGGAACCCACTCTGGCGACAGAGCTGGTCCTTCCTTCTCTCATCTTCGCCCAGAGTGGGCAGGCCCTCCGCCATATCCCAAAAGCACCTGAACATTCCATAGTCAGGTTTTGCGCCCCTCCTCCACAGTTCCTGACCTTGTGGCCAGCTGCCCAAGAGACCCTTATATGGTAGTATCTAGTCTCCCTGCAGCTGTAGCCATCCAATATGTGGCTGAAATCCCATAGCTTTTCCCGCCACTTCTGTTACCTCCCTTGCAGTTTCTGCCTCGCAATTTCTGCCTTTCAACACCAGCCAATTAGATAGCAACCCATAAACCTATGTATCCAATCACCTTATGATTTGTATGTGCCTTCTCAACCTTTCCCAAGTATTTATAAACCCACCCTCCTTTTGAATAAATGGGAGCACGCTATCCATCAGACTGCCTCCTGGGGGGTTCATTGCCTGCTGCACTCACCCGCTCCAAGACCCTGCTTCCCCCCAACTCCTCCTGTGTCCAGGACTTCGGTGGACATCAACCCCAGGAGTAGCGAGGACCCACACTCCAGCACAGGCAAGGGTGTAGGGACAGTCTGGTTATTTCCTGAAAAGTCTCAAGATGTCTGAATTAAGTTTGTATCTTGACTAGATACTGAAAAATCCCGAGTGACTGGCTTGAGGCATAAGGGCAAGATGAGAAAATGGGATTCACTGTTAGCTGAGCTGTGACCAGAAGACAATTTGTGTGCCTTCCCTTGTCGGGTCATTACTTACAATTTACCTTCAATTACTTACAACCTGCCTCAGAACAGACAGAGCACTGTTCCTTCTGGCAATGCCCTGGTCGGCACTCTTGCCTGGATTGTGACGGCAGCCTTCCAACTTTCCCCTCCTCCTAACATCCGCTCACCTCTCCTAGATGCAAAGGTGCTCCAGGAAGCCACCAGAGCTGTGTTCCTAAAGAGCAAGATGGAGTACGCCACTCCCCCACTCGCAACCTTCAAGGGCTCCAACTTGCCAGTGAGTAAGTTCAGACTTCTCAGAAAGGCATTCAGTTTAGTGGGGTCTGTCTTCCCCTTCATCTCCCTATAGGCCTTCTTGCCTTGGCTGCTTATATGTACCGAAGACACACTGTGTATCTTTCTGCTCCAGAGCCTGTTATCACGTGTTGCTGTCTAATATCAGAATCAGTGGCATGCATGTCTTTCTCTTGAACACCATGCGGGTGCGAACCACATTTTCTTTCAGTGCTGCCCACATTTCAAAATATAAAACAAGATGCATGATGAAGGAAACCATCCACAAAACACCACCCACTGGGTGACACTGCATTCATTGAACTATCCAGAGAGGCTAGGTCCATGTAGACAGATCACAGATTTGAGGTGACCAGAGGTGGGGGAAGAAGAGAGTTATCATTTAATATGTACAGGGTCTCCTTCCAGAGTGATGAAAGGTTCCAGACAATAACATGGAATTATGTGCTACAAGAAAAATGGACTATTTCAGCCAGGCATAGTGGCGCATGCCTTTAATCCCAGCATTTGGGAGGCAGAGGTAGGAGGATTGCTGAGTTCGAGGCCACCCTGAGACTACATAGTGAATTCCAGGTCAGCCTGGGCTACAGCGAGACCCTACCTCAAAAAGCCCAAAACAGGTGTGTGGAACTAGAAAGTGCGATCATAAAAGCCCCATTTTTCACTGCAGTTTTAAGTGTTCACACACTTAAAACTTTTGGCCAGACAGGCCCAAGGACTGAACGGGTGCAATAGTGGCATGTCTACTCTTGGGGTAACCAACTGCTCCATAATTGGACTGAAGGCCCTCTCTACGGGAGGGAATACATACCTGGTACTGAAAAACCTAAGCAAAAGTCTATGGTAGATAAGGTCATGAGCCTTAGGGGTATAAAGCCTGCTCTTCTCTGACTAAATATATATATTATTCCCACCAAGCTGCCCTGAAAATACTACACTTAATGCTCATATTCACATATTAATGCTACTCTCACTTCTGGTTAGAGAAGCTTCTCTTTTCAGATGGCAATGACCACTGGGATGACCCAAAAAGCAACATAGTTCTGAGAAGAAGGGATGGAGGAGTGCCCAGCACAGAAACACCTCTGTCACACCCTCCAAGGCTCAGGGACCATTGCGGAAGAGGGGGCAGATAGAATGGAAGAGCCAAAGGAAGGGTATGACTCCTTACAATGCAACTGCCCAGACAGAAATTGGCCTCGATATCCATGACCTTGCTGTGACTAGCAATACCTTCACAAGACCCTCAAAATAGAAGTAAAAGATGATGACATCGAATTAAAAGAGAGACTAATGGAGAGAGGGAGGGGATATGATGGAGAGTGGAGTTCTAAAGGGGAATGGGGGGAGGGGAGGGAAATACCATGCATTTTTTGTATGTAAGTATAGAAGTTGTCAATAAAAATAATAATAATTAAAAAAAAATCTTCTGCACTTCTACATTGAGCCCGAACCCAGTACATTCTTCCTGACCCTTTCTTGAGCAATTCAGGCCTGGGCAAGCCCTCCCTTCCAGAAACGCCCATGTCACAAAAGAACGTGGCTGCCTGTGTCAGTCTCTGGCTGCTTAGGTCCTGCTGGTCTGGGCTCCACAGCTAGCTTCGCCACCATGATAGCCTTCCCTCCAGGTGCCAGGAACCTAAAAAGCACACGGAGTGCTGTTTATATTTTCCAGTTTTCACTTGCATTTTAGTTGAAAAGTTCTCACGTTCTTTTGGTCAGCAAAACATAACAAAGTCTCCTTTTGCCCTGTGACTCAATCCCAGGAAATGCCTTTTCACCACAGAACAACTAATCCTATTGCTACCCATTGTGTTCTCAATGATGGGGAAAAAACAGTTAACACTACTTTCTCCGCATACTTGTAGCAGAAAATTTCATTTCTCTTTTCAGACACCATGTGAACATTAGGTGTGATGAGTCACATTTTAACAGAGCAAGTCACTAACTATGGGCTTGAGAAATGACAGTTTAGAGTTTGAACATGTAAAGTTAAGTGATACTCCACTTGGAAAATGTTATTTTTTTTAGTCTATTTAAAAAGCAAGGGAATGGGCTGGAGGGATGGCTCAGCAGATAAGGTGTTTGCCTGCAAAGCCAAAGGACCCAGGTTTGATTCCCCAGTACCCACATAAGCCAGATGCACAAGGGGCACATGTGTCTGGAGTTCGTTTGCAGTGGCTGAAGGCACTGGCATGCCCATTCTCTCTCTGTTTGTCTCTCTTCTATCTCTCTCTCTCGCTCTCTCTCATTGCAAAAAAATAAATAAAATTAAAAAATAAATATTAAAAAGCAAGAGAAACAGATTCAACGTCAAATCCTGCATTTGGGAAGAGGAAGCAACCAGAGAGATGGGGGACAGGTGGAGGCAATGAGAGGGTAAATATGACCAAATACATTATATACATATATGAATATATCATAATGAAACCCAGTACTTTATACAGTAAATCTACTCTAAGAATTTTTTAAAAACTTTTTCATGTTATTTTTTTCATTATTATTATCATTATTATTATTATCATTATTATTATTATCATTATTATTATTAATAAATCATGTGCTGGTACCCTTTTATTCCTCATCCCTGCCCCCATTCTATTGGGGACCCTCCTTAGTGGGGTTGCAGGTATTCCCTATGGGGTTGTGGTTTATGCTTTGTGGGAGCAGCAGCCAGTTATTTTGGGGAAGAGGAAATGCCTGTAGGCATGATGTCTCAGTCTGTGGTTTTTACGATCTTTCCACCTCCCCTTTCCGCCAAATTCCATTTGAGAGAAAAAGAGAGAGAGAGGGAGGGAGAAAGGGAGGGAGAGAGAGAAGGAGGCAGAGAGAGATAGAGAGAGAGAGAATAGGCATGCCAGGGCATCTAGCCATTGCAAACAAACTCCAGAAGCAAGAGCCACCTTGTGCATCTGGCTTACATGGGTCCTGGGGAATCAAACCTGGGTTCTTTAGCTTTTCAGGCAAGTGCCTTAAGTGCTAAGCTATCTCTCCAACCCAGAACTTTGCTTTCTTAAAGAAAAAATATTCTGCCTTTTAGCTTTTGCTTCCATCACTGTCATGGCCTCAAACAAGCCCTTCAGGCCTCTAAAAGTGAATAAATAATAAAATAAAAGTCCCTTCCTTTGAGTCTTCCCTATAAGATGTCATCAAATAGAAGTTCTCCAGCAGAGTCAGAGCCCTGGATGTGCAGGAGACATTTGGAACAAACATTTCTGGGTTCAGGAAAGACAGTGAGTATGTATGTACCCACTCACACTGGGCGCCAGGCCTCTTCATCACAGTGGCTGGCTGGGCTGGCACAGCCAGGACTTTGGCATAGAGAGGACACCCATGCCACTCTGCTCAAACAGAAAAAGAGGTAGTTTAAAAAAAAATCTTGGGGCTGGAGAGATGGCTTAGTGGTTAAGCGCTTGCCTGTGAAGCCTAAGGACCCCAGTTCGAGGCTCAATTCCCCAGTACCCACATAAGCCAGATGCACAAGATGGCACATGCATCTGGAGTTTGTTTGCAATGGCTGGAGGCCCTGGCACAGCCATTCTCCCCCTCTCTCTCTCTCTCTCTTTCTCTCTCTCTCTCTCTGTCACTCTCAAATAAATAAATAAAATAAAAAATTAAAAAACAAACTCATGCTCAACTCTCTTCTCCCAAATGATCATGGAAAACACCAGTAACACATAACCAATCAGTGTTTTTTTTTTCTCAAGAAGCTCTTTGGGCTGGAGAGATGGCTTAGTGGTCAAGCGCTTGCCTGTGAAGCCTAAGGACCCCAGTTTGAGGCTCAATTCCCCATGTCCCACATAAGCCAGATGCACAAGGTGGCGCATGCATCTGGAGTTTGCAGTGGCTGGAGGCCCTGGTGTGCCCGTTCTCTCTCTCTCTCTCTCTCTCTCTCTCTCTCTCTCTCTCTCTCTCTGCCTCTTTCTCTGTCTGTAGCTCTCAAATAAATAAATAAAAATAAACAAAAAAAATTAAAAAGAAAGGCAAAAACAAAAATTTTTAAAAAGAAACGCTTTGTTGTGTTTTATCTTTCTACTCCAAATGTAGTACAGAGAAGGCTGCGCCCTTATCACCAGCTTTCCCATACTTACAGCATTCTCTGCTTTCCCACAATTTCTAGCCACCTTTGATCAGAGGAAGGTTCCAGAGTACAGTCTGTAAGTTTCAAGTTGTGCCATTCTGAGTGTCAGTGTCATCCTACTGTGTACTGCACAGAATGTGGGCGACTTCTTTGTGCAGTATGTCCACACTGTAGAAACCACCTGGCGCTTGGCTACCCGACAGCAGGCCTGCTTACCTAATCAACCACTTTGGCACCTCAGTAATGCTTATTTTAGTGGGGAATAGCCCCCAAACACGAGGGCAATTATGCTGGTGATTTTGCTACAGTTTATTTTAGAACTGTTCCATTTTATTTCCAGTTATTGATCTCTTGTCATGTCGAATTCATAAATCAAACTTTGCTATATATTTATGAAATGCATATATATATATATATATATATATATATATATATTTCAGTAGTACCCATGGGTGCAGGCGTCTCCCAGGGGCTTAAAACGTATACTCCATGGACAACAGGGAACTACCACAATTATATTAGGTTATCAAACTAGGAAATTGTCCCTGGCACAATACAATAAACTGAACTACAGACCTACTCAGCAATAGTCACACAGTTTTATTTTTCAATCTACAAACAACTTTAGTGGTGGAGAGGCTAAAGAAAGTATTGGCGGAGACTTATTTACATCTCTATAATGAAATAATGCTAATTTCATGAGTGTCCAACAGCGCTTTATTCCAACCAATATATTCATCGTGATGCCATGCCATCCACAGCATCTCGAGCTTTCTGTGGTTCTGAAGGCATCTTCAGGTGGGATTTCCGGCAAGCCTTTCTTTAACTAGTCCAAGTTGATTGAGCAATGCCACCATCTGGTGGTCAGACTAAGAATAAAGAAAAACAGATGTGCTTTCTCTATCTCCACTTGAAAATTATTACCCTCAAAGAGGTTAGCCAGGGCTTGTTCACAAGACAGCACTTTCTGAGACAGGAGTGGACTGTTCCCCATTTGGGGACCTTCAATGATTAGTTGAATTTCCTTTTAAATCTACTAGGAGGCTGTGCTTAGGCACACCTGTATTGAATGCTGTAATAAAGAATATTTTGTAATGAGAACAATCGCTTCCTGGAAGGTTAAATATAGTTATGAGCTCTTCAGAGCCCCTTCTGGGAAGAGGGGAGTCTATTTCCGAAGTTTTTGCATCTGGACCAGGATCTTAGTTGTCTTAGAAACAGAATACATAGGAAGTGATGCAATGTAATTTCTCCTCTTCTGTCTCAGAAAATGCTGTCTTGTGAATAAGCCCAGGCTAACCTCTTGAAGGGTACTATTCAAGTGGAGAAAGAGATAGCCCATCTGTTTCAGCCTCTTCTCAGTGTGAGGACATGTGGCAATGACTGAGCCCAAGCAAGACCAGCTAAGCCCAACTCAAGCTGTAACCTATACATACATGAGAAATCATAAATTGTTGTTTTAAGCCACTGAGCTGTGTGTGGTGTGGCTCATGATTGCAACATTGAATGGCTGATACACAGCCTCCAGTTTATGCTTAACAATCTGTTCTCTGGGGAAAACCCTACTGCTGTACTGCTGAACAGATGTGTTGTAAAACTGCCTCCTAAATATTTATGTTTATGTCCACAGATCAGTTCTGATCTCAGCTCTGGTCAAGAAAGCTCTGTGTGTGTGTGTGTGTGTGTGTGTGTGTGTGTGTGTGTAAACTGGGCAGTGGGAGATGGTCAATATAGAAAATCATAACTGGTTAAGTGCTGATAATAAGTGACCAATAAGTGTTTGGCCATAAACAAGATATCTACATTATCCCCTCCAGGGCTCAGAGAACATCACAGGAAGAGGGGACAGAAAGAATGTAAAGGTGGAGGATAGGAAGGCATGCTGTGACACTCTGTCATCCAGACATGGCAAGGTCATTGCACTCAGGATCTCGCAGCAGATGTGGTCACATGCATGCGACCTGCACATGATGGGGCTGGTCAACATTCTGTTCTAGATGGGGAAGGAGGCTTGGGAGGCCACTCGCCTACCTAATGACAGTTAATGACTGCCAGGGAAGAGGAGTCATTCTCTTCCAAGGCATTGCCACAGGTAGGTGATGAGAAGACTACAGTGAGACTAAGGGAGTAAGGGAGGGGCAATATGGATATAAATGATCAAAACTTAATGTACATATGAAAATGTAAAAAGAAAACACAGTAAAAATCCAGTACTCGGGATTAAATGCTTAAGTTTTAGGTTAGAATACAGGAGTGACTACCTCCCGGGGCAGGGTGGTCAGGGGCTTCATTATATTAGTCAGGACCCAAAGAAGGAAAGAGAAGCAACTCCGTAGTTTCTTAGCACAGGGGGAATTTAATCCAGGGAATCTGTTACATGGCTGAGGAAGCTTAGCCATTGCCAGAGACGCAGTGCTGTCGTTATCGCCTCACTGCTGGGACAAAGCACGTGACCAGAGCAGCTGGTGGGGGCAGTTTACTTTGGCTTACAGTCCCTGGAGGAAGCTTTGTGACGGCAGGAAAAGATGGTCGAGCAGAGTCTGGACATCACTTCTTGCCAATAGCAGTAAGAGAGTGACCTGAGCTGTGGCAAGGGGGAGCTAGGCTCTAACACCCCTAAATCTGCTTCCGGAAACACGCCTCCTCCAGCAAGGCTCCGCCTCCCAAGTTGCCACTAGTCAAGTCCAGCAGGATCCTGGGCAATGAGGTCTGCAGGGAAAGACTTCACAACTGGGGCAGTGGATGGGCTGAGCTTGAGGGCATGGAGAAGATGACTGCACGCCATCCATGCATCTTTCTACCTCAGTTGCCCCTTCCCCATCCCCACCCCACCCCACCCCCAAAGCAAGACAGTCCTTCATCCTATTACAATGAAAACTCTTCCATGACATACGTCAAAGACCATCGCAGCACAAAAGACCTCACACCTTAGGGGACCTTCCCAAAGGAAATTCTCAACAAACATTTGAGTAAGAAACATGAAGCTATATGAGACAAAGAGCAGAGCATCTACCTGGGGGCATCAATGTCTCATGAAGATGTGAAATTTGGGGGGACCCTGTCCCCATGCCCAAATAGTGAAGGCACTGGGATAAGAGAGGGAACTAAGGGCTATTTGCGATCTTACACGCTGTGACAAGTCTGTAAAGGGTATCCCGAGTATCTCATGCCAAAACTTGAAGACAGTGCAGCTGGATGGCAGGTAGTAGCCACTGGGACTTAACTCCAAATCCTGGTCTTGCTTCTTGCTATCCATGACCTCAAGTCTGTTCTCGCCCATAGCCCCTGTTTCCTCATCTACAAAATGGGATAATCGTTTCTCACTATAGGGTTTGTGTAAGGACGGAGTCATGTAACCCCTTGAGTTCTTGTTGGATGGTGTGGGGCAGTGTTCGTGGGTGTGGCCTCTAGACTGGAACATCAACGCCACCTGGGATTGGCTAGGCCTTGAAACTTCTGGGGCTCCACCCCAAACTTAGCAAGTCAAAAACATGGGGTGAACTCAGCTACCTGTGTGCGGTCAGCTCTCTAGGGTGTTTGATGCCTGCTGAAGTTTAAGAATCAATGGTCCAGACAGAGCATAAGGCACCCTCACGAAACAGTGTCTCCTATTGCTATTGGTACAGATTCAAGGAAGAAGTTTGCAGAAGACAATGTTCCACACATCACCAATGGCCCAAGTCACTGGAGATGAGCTGGAATCTGAGGACATCCAAGGCTCCAGAGATGGCTGAGAGTGGCCCAGAGAACTTCATGCCACCCCGGCCCCAGCTGACCCAGGCCTGCTCTGGACGAACTTCATGCCACCCCAGCCCCAGCTGACCCAGGCCTGCTCTGGACTGTCTGGAATCTGACTTGCTCAAGATGACAGGCTCCTCTGTACTGCCAAAGGAATTTGGGAATATCTCAAATGGGATGAGGAGGAAAGTGAAAGAGGTTTTCCAGAGGAAAGGAGACAGTACAAGATAAAGGAAGAAATTAAGTGCTCATCCCTAATAAGGGCGAAGTAAAAATATAGTAGAAAAAAAATCTCTGAGCCTGGAGTGGTGGTGCCTATCTTTGATCCCAGCACTGGGGAGGCTGAGGTAGGAGGATCACAGTGAATTCAAGGCCAGCCTTGGCTACAAAGTTAGTTCCAGGTAAGCCCGGGCTAGAGTAAAACTCTGCCTCAAAAAAATCTCTAGGGCTGGAGTGATGGCTTAGTGGTTAAGGTGCTTGCCTGCGAAGCCTAAGGACCCAGGTTTAATTCCCCAGGACCCACGTAAACCAGATGCACAAGGTGGCGCATGTGTCTGAGGTTCCTTTGCAGTGGCTGGAGGGCCTGGGGTGCCCATTTTCTCTATCTGCCTCTTCTCCTCTCTCTTCCCCCCTTAAAATAAATAAAAATAAAATAAAATATATTTTTTTAATCTCTATGTAGAGTTGAGAGGCAAGAATGTTGAGAAAAGAGGAAGGAACAGATAATAATAACAGGTGGCCTAAAAGACTCATGGAACCCAAAGAAAGCACAGAGAGTAGCCCGAAAGGGGCAGCAGAAACCAGAAGCCATCCAGAGAGGAGCTGAATATTAAAGGCTGGTATTAAAGGCTGCCCCTTTCCTGGTGAGGTGGGGTGAAGCCATCACCTCCTTGCGGGAGCAGCAGCTGACTCTATAGGCTATTAGAAGCTAGGATCACAGGTGCTCAGATGGCTCAGCTGCCACTAGATGGGGGTATTTTGTTAAATTGGGTAGGAGACACTTTTTGGTGTTCCGCCTTCTCTATTTGGCCTTGCCCTGGAGAAACAGGACAGACAGCACAGATTCCCATCACAGTAACCTCTTGCAACAATGATAACAAGAGTGTGTAGCGTGCTGGCGCCAGCAAGGAGGAAGTGCTGGCGCTCCTGGGGATAGAAAATACCTTCTTGGCTCTTTTTGGTACAGGGAGGACAGAGAGATTAAGGCCATGCCTTCATTCGTCCCTGCCTTCAAGTTCGCTGGTCTACATGCTGCCTTCTGAGTTTCATGACAAAGCAAGAAAAACCAATGTGGATTCGTCATCCTCAGTGGAAATATGAGAGAATCAGTTACTCTCCATATTAATGGATCTTTAGCTCTTCCTTCACAAGTACATTTATCTTCCTACCTCTTCCTCAATAGCTACATGTGTATCTCAACATTCTTTAAAGGAAATTAGGGTGCTTTTTGAAATTTAATTCTGAGGCATGGTCCACAAACTTCAGCAGACATCAGAATCACTTTGAGCACTTGTCCAAACACACTGTGGCTAGCATCTACCTCACAATCCTTATTCAGCCGGTCTGAAGAAGACCTGGGAATCTGTATTCCTGTCAACCTCTCCAGTGACGCTGCTTCTGGCCCAGAACCAATTTTAAGAATCTATGTGGGGCTGGAGAGATGACTCAGCAGTTAAAGCACTTGCATCTCCATTTGCAAAGGCAAGAAACCCTGGTGCACCCATTCTCTCTCTCTCTCTCCCTCTCTTTCTCTCCTTGCAAATAAATAAAAGTATTTTTAAAATAAAGATAATCAATGTGATAGGGCTGAAGAAATGGTTCAGTGGTTAAAGGCGCTTGCTTGCAAAATCTGAAGGCCTGAGTTCAATTCCTCAGTACCCACATAAAGCCAGATGCACAAAGTAGCATGTACTTCCGGAGTTCATTTACAGTGACAAGAGACCCTGGCATGGCTATTCTCTCTCGTTCTCTCTCTCTCTCCTTACAAATAAATAAATAAAAATATATTTTTTGAAAGGAATCAATGTGATAAGGCAATGATTTCCTCCAAGTTCTTTTACTTTCTATACGAGGTCACTGATATTATCTCATCACATTGGCAGTCGTGTTTTCCAGCCATCAGCTGGTTACTGATGAAACTGCAATCTCTCAGTGCCTCCCTTAGAGATTTTGACAGTTTGGCAAGTCAGCTTCAAGAACCCAAGTGGGGTATTTCATGGCTCTGTGCAAGACTACTGGGTCAGACAATGTTCTTGACAGCGATTGGCAGCCCTCATTCAACTTGGTCCTTCTTGTAATTCCACTTGCATTTCTTCTTCATGGAGAGGCATCTGAGGCTCAGAGGGGCAAAATAATCTCCAATGTTTTAGGACAAGCAGGTGGAAGAGCTAGAATTCAAACTCAGGAAATGCAACACTGCACAGATGGCTCCGGGCACTCATTGGATGGGCTTTTCTCCTGATAAAAAAGGGCCTGGAGCCCCCTTTAGGAGAGGGGGTCACTGACAAATCTCTCAAGCAGAAAGAAGCTGATGCCAAAAAAAAAAAAAAAAAAAAAAAAGCCAGGCGTGGTGGCACACGTTTTTTATCCCAGCACTCAGGAGGCAGAGGTTTGAGGCCACCCTGAGACTACATAGTGAATTCCAGGTCAGCCTGGGCTAGAGCAAGACCCTACCTCGGGGAAAAAAAGGAGAAGCTGATGTCTTCCCACAAGGAACCCCTAACAAAGAAGACAATGTAAGCACTGAGTGAGAAGGGGGGGGAGCGTGCGTGTGTGTGTGTGTGTGTGTGTGTGTGTGTGTGTGTGTGTACTTACTCCAAGTCAGAAGGCTATGAGAAGGTCAGGTGAGGAAGAAACTTTACAGTAAAGCTGACCAGAATTTACCTGGTGAGTTCCACTAGTTCTCTGTACCCTCTTATGCTCTTTGGCCCTTCACCTTAGTTTAATGACCTGTAAAACACAGATTCATTTATGCCATTGAAGGCCAAGAACATTAAATGAGATAATGAATGTGAAAACTTCTATTGAGCTCACAGTAATTTTTTTTTTTAAGGTAGGGTCTCACTCTAGTTCAGACTGACCTGGAGTTCACTCTGTAGTCTCAGGGTGGCCTCGAACTCACGACAATCCTCCTACCTCTACCTCCCGAGTGCTGGGATTAAAGGCGGGCACCACCACGCCCGGCAGGGTTTTTGTTTTGTTTTGTTTTGTTTTGTCTTTGTTGTTTTTCAAGGTAGGGTCTCACTCTCACTCTAGCCCAGACTGACCTGGATTCACTATGTAGTCTCAGGGTGGCCTTGAACGCACAGTGATCCTCCTACCTTTGCCTCCCAAGTGCTGGGATTAAAGGCATGCGCCACCATGCCCAGCTAATTTTTTAATTTTTGGTAAATACATACAGCAAATTCACCATGCTATCATAAGTTCTGAAAAGTAATTTGGAAAATGAAATGTACTTTTTTTTTTCCGAGGTAGGGCCTAACTCCAGCCCAGGCTGACCTGGAATTCACTCTGTAGTCTCAGAGTGGCCTCAAACTCACAGCGATTCTCCTACCTCTGCCTCCCAAATCCTCAGATTAAAGGCATGTGCCACCACACCTGGCCCAGAAAATGCACTTTTATCCTCGCTCCCCAAATAAGGTTGTAACTAAACAAAGAGGTCTTCAGAAGTCCTCCAGGCTTGAGCTGCTCTAAGAGTAACAGCTGTGTCACAGCAAGGAAATAACAAGCAGCTTATACCACTGACCCTAATGACTGTCAGAGGCCTGCTCCCAGCTAACACACTGTCCCCAGATCCAAGCTCACCAAAATGTGGATCTGTCCCATTAGAAATTGGAATTGAAAAATGAGGTTGAAGAAAATAGAAATAAATCTTTGCTATTTCCGGTTTGAGCCCTCTACTCAGAAACCAGAGGACTCTCTGCTCTCTGCAAATGAAATGTTGGGTTTTATGTATTTGTTTGTTTTCTCCCATCCAAATACTAACCAGGCTCAACCCTGCTTAGCTTCCAAAATCAGGTAAGATCTGTTCAGGGTGGTAGGGCCTAAATTATTTATTTGTTTTCTATTAACATTACTAGCGCCTCCCTTCTACTACCCAGATGCTTTTGGAATAGAAAACATTAAGAACTATTAAAATACAGTGACTGTGGCTGGGCTGGGGATGTAGTTCAATCGGTAGAGTGCATGCCTACCATGCATGAAGTTCTGATTCCATACCTAGCACCATATAAAAATGGGCTTCGTTATGCATTCTTGTAATCCTAGCACTTGGGAGATGGAGGCAGGAAGATCAACAGTTCAAGGTCATCCTTAGCTACACAGCAAGTTTAAGGCCAGTCTGCACTAAAGACCCTATCTCAAGTAATAATAATATAGTTACTGAACCAGCTGTGCTAAAGAGTTCAGCAGTATTACCTGGATTTTGGGTTTATATGTAAAGTTTATGTTCTTTTTTTTTTTTTTTTTTTGAGGCAAGCCCAACAGACTGGCCTTTTTTTTTTTTTAAATGAGAGAGAGAGGAAGAGAACTGGCATGCCAGGGCCTCCAGCCACTGCAATTGAACTCTAGATGCAAGCACACCCTTGTGCACATGTGAGACATTGCATGCTTGCGTCACTGTGTGTCTGGCTTACATGAGACCTGGAGAGTAAAAATTAGTCTTTAGGCTTCACATGCAAGTACTTTAACTGCTAAGCCATCTCTCCAGCCCATGTTCTTTATATATATCTTTTGTAAAAAGAAATAGTGCTAAGAGAAAATAAAATTTCTGTACAAGGAAGTTTGTGGGTGAATTTAAGAATACCAAATTTAGCCGGGCATGGTAGTGCATGCCTTTAATCCCAGCACTCGGGAGGCAGAGGTAGAAGGATCGCCATGAGTTTGAGGCCACCCTGAAACTACATAGTGAATTCCAGGTCAGCCTGGACCAGAGTGAGACCCTACCTCTAAAACAAAAAAAAAAAAAAAAAAAAAAAAAAAAAAAAAAAAAAAAAAAAAACCAAGTTTAGGGCTGGAGAAATAGTTTACAGATTATGGTACTTGCCTGTAAAGCATAAGGACCCAGGTTCGATTCCCCAGAACCCATGTAAGCCAGATGCACATGGTGGCACATGCATCTTGAGTTCATTTGCAGTAGCTAGAGGCCCTAGCATGCCCATTCTCCCCCTGTCTCAAATGAATAAATAAATAGATAAATATAAAATATTAAAAAAATAAGCCAGGTGTGATGGCACATGCCTTTAATCCAGGAACTTGGGAGGCAGAGGCAGGGGGATCGTCATGAGTTCGAGGCCAGCCTGAGACTACATAGTGAGTTCCATGTCAGCCTGGGCAAGAGTGAGACTCTACCTTAAAAAAATATATATATATATATATATAGTTTAAAAACATCAAGTTTAGCCAGGTTTCTTGCTTTTAATAACTGTAGAAAAAGCCAGGATGAGCACATTGCAAGACCAGGCCCCACCTTGGGGTCCAGGTGTCCACATTGCTAAGATTCTAGAGACTTCATTGCTCATAGCAATAATATTGTCCAAAGTCTCTATCTTCTCTTAGGGCACATCTGTATGCAGGCAATCTGGGGAAGGTCTGCCAGCCCAGGGGATAAGGAATGGCTTGGCATGCTACTCCCTCTGTCCCCTAGCCCCTGACCTGGAGTGGGTGATAACGAAGCCTTCTTGGATGAAGAGGTGGGAGTGACAAAGTCAGACAAGAGCCAGCAGACCTCCACTGGCAATGGCTACAACATGAGGCAGGAGAAGACTTTGGGGCTCGCCCTGGGTCCCACTAAACTAATCTACAAACAGGGATGGAGCACTGACTGAGCAGAAGAACATGGTGCGTGCTCATGCAAGGGTAGGGGGAGTAGTAAAGGACAGAAAAGAATCCAGGGTGTCTCGTAAGCTTCTGGCTTTTGAAGTAGCTGGTGGAATAATGTGGAACAAAGAGGTCGCAAGCCATAACAAGTTCCAATAAAGACACATGAAAATGTTTGTGCCAGGTGACATAATGCAGAGCCAGTGGCAGGCCCCAGGCTACCCACTTGTGAAGGTCAGGGAACGACACACACCCACAGACCTGTATTCCCTTACCTGAGCCGTGTCTCCTCTGGAGACAGCTTCCTCTCTGACCTTCTCCACACTAAGGCATGTTGAATCCTAATTCTTTAGTTTATTCAGAGAAGTTCTGCCCCTGGGAATGGGTAAAAGAGACTCCAGATGCCTGATGGTATGGAAGGCAAGAACCAAGTATGTGCCAATGGGACAGAAGATGGCTGGAAATGTAAGGCATGCTGGAGGAAGTGTTGGGAGTTGCCGAGGGAAGCTCAGGTTAACCAGAGATAGGTCTGGCCACCATCTTAAATGGGCAAGAGACATGAAAGCCGATGCAATGAAACAGAATCAAAAAGAAAAGTCAAATGCAGATGGTAAGGTAGGGAGGAAGCTGAACCCTGGATAACGAGAGACATATGTCCTAGACAGAGGAACCCAACAGCGGGGTTCTCTAAGGATATTTCTCCCAAGCTAGATCCAGCTGGCTTCTGCACCTTCTTCCAGGGGTTATAAGAGCTCGTGTGTCTGTCCATGTACCTGCTGAGCAATGCTCCTTCCAGTGAGTGCTCTTGACATTGTTTCACAAAATAAATAAATAAATAAAACAAAATAAAATAAAATAAAGAAGAAGAGGAGGAGGAGGAGAAAGAGAAGCGAGAAGAAGAAGAAAAAGAAGACATTCTCATCTGTGCTTGCCCTCCTGAGTAAGAGGATGAGTCAGGGTAAGGTAGAATCAAGTCCCCTGAACCAACAGAGTCTTCCGCCCACTCCCAGTGAAGGTCAAAGAGGCTGTAAACGTACTACCTCCGTCACAGCAAGGGTCTAGGGACCCGCAGGAGAGAAGGTGGGCTCACCTCCCTGCCTGATTAACACAGCTCCCCGTACTGCATTCCCACTAGCTGTCCTCTGTCCCTCCCTCCCTTCTTCCCTTCACAGACCTCGGCTCACCCATGAGACCCTCAGACCAAAGGGGTGTGAACCCAGACACCCAGCTGTGTGCAACCAATCGGGTTTGGCTGATATGCAAACACCCCACCTCCAACGAAAATTTAGTTTTCTCTCTACTACACAAGCCTCCTAACCTACGCTCCACAGCGCCACCAGAAAGGACACATCTCAAGCCTCCAAGGTCAACACCTCAACCCAGCCAAGGCCACCAAACACACACGTAAGCAACGATTTTTTACGAAACTCTTAATGGTCATCTTTCCAGAGCTCTGGAGTACGTCACAGACTGGCCTTCCTTCCCTGGCCCGGGCCCGGGCCTTGCCCATGAACCTGTTTCAGCTCAGCAGTTGGCCCGGAAATGGCAAGCTGCCCCAGAGTCCAAGTTCCCAGACAAGTCTGCATTGCTGGGGATCAGAGGAGGCTGGAGTGAGTGTGGGCGCTGAGAAGGGAGGGAGAGGGAGACAGCACAGCTGGGGTAGGATATCCCCAGCTCAGCAGGTCCTCGAGGTACAGCGTCCTTACTGTCTGTGGTCTCGAGAAAACACACAGGGCTCATGGAATCTTCAACCACAGCAGCTACAACAGCCGCCCAATGCTCAGGTCAGGGTTTGAGCCACTGGTCTCCTTAGTTTTGGGGGTTTTTTTTTGTTTGTTTTTTGTTTTTGTTTTTCAAGGTAGGGTCTCACTCAAGCTCAGGCTGACCTGGAATTCACTATGTAGTCTCAGGGCAGTCTTGAACTCACAGCGATCCTTCTCCCTTTGGCTCTGCTGGAATTAAAGGTGTGAGCCACCATGCCCGGCTGTTTATCACAGTTCCATCTAGCAGGTGGGAATTAGTAGTCTTCAGTTCCAGATCAAAATCTGCCCCAAATCACACCACCACTTACAGGAATGCAAGGTCAGGATGCTCAGCCAAGGCTGATGCTCTACTCTCTCCCCTACCGAACCCGGCTTCCAGCTGAGTTCTGCCTGGAAGGTGTTGGAAAACTGGCTCCGACTTCTAGACTTTCGGATTTCTTAGACCTCCATGCAAGCACTTTTCTGTCATGTAAAATCCTCTAAGTAGCCCAGAGCTAGAGGAGTTGAGAAAGCAGCCGTCCTCTGAGAGGCAGTCATGCGGATCAGGATGAATGCAGGCTTCTCAAGGACAGAGAGGGAGTGTCTGTTGTTTTCACTGCTGAGTCCCCTGGGTCTGGGACAGTGGCAGGATGGGCTTACACCCAGCGGGTGCTCAATAAATATCAGAAATAAACACCCTCTCCTGTTACAGATTATAAAACTCTCATGCTTTCTGGCTCAAACCTCTTCCTAAAACAAGGCAAGACTAGGAGCACTGAGCCGAACCGAGTAGGACCGTGAGGTACGCACAGGCTAACTGCAGCGTGTCTGCACCTCAGACATCAGGGGACCGGAGTCCTCTCCTCTGTCAGAAGGCCGCCGTCCCTCAGCTCAGTGGGGTAGGGTCTAGGTACAATAAGGATCTTTCAGAAATAAGAATGTAAGAGATGTTTTTTTCTCCATTGGATCCATGCTAAAATTTCAACTTTTTAAATTGTTTTTTTTTTGTGAAAACATTATTTATTTATTTGTTTATTTATGTATTTATTTATTTATTTGAGAGAGAGAGGGAGCACTCCAGGGCCTCTAGCTACTGCAAACAAACTCCAGATGCGTGCGCCACCTTGTGCATCTGGCTTACGTGGAGAATCGAACCTGGGTCCTTGGGCTTTGCAGGCAAGCACCTTAACCACTAAGCCATCTCTCAAGCCCTTGTTTTAAATATTTTTTGGGGGGGGTATTTATCTATTTGAGACAGAGAGAAAGAGAGAGAGAGAGAGAATGAATATGGGCTTACCCGGGCCTCCTGTCACTATAAATAAACTTTGATGCTTTTGACACTTTGTGTGTCTGGCTTTAAGTGGACTGGGGAATTGAACCTGGAACTATCAGGCTTTGCCAGCAAACACCTTCAATCACTGGGCCATCTCTCCAGCCCACCCATAAGGTTTCAAAAGTTAGGCTAGGGCTGGAGAGATGGCTTAGCGGTTAAGGCGCTTGCCTGAAAAGCCAAAGGACCTCCATTCGATTCCCCAGTACCCATTTAAGCCAGATGCACAAGGTGGTGCGTGCTTCTGGAGTTCATTTGCAGTGGCTGAAAGCCCTGGCGCACCCACTCTCCCCCCCGCCCGGTTCTCTCTCTCACTCTGCCTTTTTCCCTCTGTCAAATATATAAATAAATAAAATATTTTTTAAAAAGTTAGGCTACAATTTGAACATCAACACAGATACAAATCCACTTATAATGAGGGGGAAGTTATACCTGAGGGGTGGGACTCATGTCCAAGGATGCCTGTAGTTCTAAGCTCTCTCAAGCTGCTTCTACCCAGTGCCAGAAATAGGAAAAAGGGGGGAGGGGGAAACACTTCTACAAGTAAGTTACTTGACAATACAACCTGCTAGAGCCAATTCTTGGTACTTTTTTTGTTTGTTTGATTGATTTTGCTTAAAAAAAAAAAAAAAAAAAAAAAAAAAAAAAACCTCTCCTCCAGTCCCCATTTCATCGAGGACCCTCCTCAGTGGGGTCACTGGTGTTCACTGTGGGGTAACTAGGGCCTCAGTCAGTCTTTGCAGGCCAGGAGGGTTGCCTTAGGATATTTCTCCCCACCCTGCCTGTGGCTCTTATTATCTTCCTGTCTCCTCTTACACAACAATTCCTGAGCCTTGGCAGGTCTGTGGGTAATTTAGCTTGCTGTGGAGTTCTCTGTACCCTCCGTATTTCTGCTTTGAAGCATTCTTTCTTAGATACAGCTATAAATTTGGAGCTCATTTTCTTTGTCCATCTTCATCCCTCTTTCTTCCCCACAATCTCACCATCCTTTTCTTCAACATCTTAAAGAGCAGATCATCATCCAACGAAGCAGAGAGTAGCTTTTCCAAGGATACAAATGATGCTCTCTTATCATTCTCTATTCCATTCTAAACATCCGATCAAACAGGAAGATACTCTAAATGAGTGTGCCCCTGTTACAGTGAAAATTTCAGGATAGACTGTCACCTGTCAGTGAACTGAGAACATTCACCTTCTCGTCCAGAAGCGGTTGCTTTTATTTCTATAAGATAAAAAGAAAAGAAGGAAGGCACCAGAAGAATATGGTTCGATAGACATTCCCAGATGTACTGGAAGGTTGAGAATAAACATCCTCCTCACACTGGTTAGCTCCTGCATGCATGTACATGTGTGTGGTGTGCATGTACGTGTGTTCATGTGTTTGTGTGTGTGTGTGGAGGATGATCTGCAGTGTTATCCTCAGGAACGTTGTCTACCTCTCTTTGAGACAAGATTTCTCACTGACCTGGAGCTCCCGGGTTAGGCTAACCTAACTAACTAACTAGCTACCACACTCCCGGGATCTTTCTGTCTCTGCATCCCCAATACTGTGGCTATAGGAATGTGGTACCTACCACACCCAACATTTTTTAAATGTTTTATTTACTTATTTATATATTTATCTTAGGGGGGCAGATAGAGAGAGAGATTAGGGGTGCCAGGGCTTCCAGCCACTTCAAACAAATGAACTCCAGATGCATGAGCCTCCTTGTACCTATGGCTTTATTTACATGGGTCCTAGGGAATCAAACCTGGGTCCTTTGGCTTTGCAAGCAAACACCTTAACTGCTAAGCTATCCCTCCAGCCACACACCCAACATTTCATCTGGGTACTGTAATTCTTCATGCATGCTTACAAGACAAGCCCTTTATCCATGGAAATATCTGCCCAGTCCTGTCACATTCTTTTGAAAAATACCTCCGGAAGGTCAAGCCAAATTGAGGAGGCACTATATGTTCACTGCTTTGCTTTAAGTAGCAATCATCTTTATTTTATTTTTATCTTTTTGAGGTAGGGTCTCACTCTAGCCCAGGCTGACCTGGAATCCACTCTGTAGTCTCAGGATGGCCTCGAACTCATGGCGATCCTCCTACCTCAGCCTCCCAAGTGCTGGGATTAAAGGTGTGCACCACCACACCCAGCTTTTTAAAAATTTTATTTATTTATTTATTTATTTATTTATTTATTTATTTATTACAGAGAAAGAGGCAACAAAGAGAAAGAGAGAGAGAGAGAGAGAATGGATACACCAGGGCCTCCAGCCTTTGCAAATGAATTCCAGATGCATGTGCCACCTTGTGCATCTGGCTAACATGGTTACTGGGGAATTGAACCTGAAATGGGGTCCTTAGGCTTCATAGGCAAGCGCTTAACCACTAAGCCATCTCTCCAGCCCTTTTTTGTTTTGTTTGTTTGCAATACAGACTATTGACAATGTTCTTGGTTGCCCACTAGAACCAGATGGCAAGATTCCCATTGCTGAAGATACCTTAGGTTGCAGGACATTGTGAAATCAAGCTAGAAGTCTCCCATCTGCTGGCTAACTGTCAGAGTACTGGAAAGTTCTGTGCAGGTTGCTGGAGGAGAAAAGTTGTCATCCAGAGTTTTAACCAGCAATGGACCCTGCAAGCTATGTAACCAGCCAGTCAAGGTGTGCTCACTGGTATAACAGTGGCATGTCTGTCACGGAGGAAACCAGGTGTTTTCTGATTCAATTTGAAAAGCCTATGACTGAGAAGGTGGTTTATAGGCCCCGGGGAATCTATTACTGTTGTTTGGCTAAAGGGATCTGTTGTGACCGTCAAATTAGCCTCCAAATATTTGTGTTTATGCCCATAGATTAGCGCTGCTCTCATTTTTCAGTTGGAGAACCTCTTTTTTACAGATGGCAGTGACTACTGGGGAGACTCAAAACTTGTCAAGGTGCTGAGAAATGACAGTTGAGTACTCAGTAGAGATGTCAGATAAGACATCTCTATCACACCCTCTAAGGCTCAGAGAACATTGCTAAAGAGGTGGCAGAAAAAATGCAAGTGCCAAAGGGAGGTAAAGAATGCTTTGGGACACTGTCTTCCAGACATGAAGTGGCTGCTGCATACAAGACCTAGTGGCTGTCGTTACCTGCACAACGTTGGTCCCACCAACATGCCAACATGATGGACGAGAACCCCCTCAGAAATGACATCAAAATAGAAAAGGGACTAGTCGGAAAGAAGAAGGGGTTCAGCGGGAGGAGGATGTGGGAGGTGGGACAAGAGAAGGTAACAGGAGGGAATTATGATCAAAATACATTATTGTTATATGTGTAAAATTTTTCAATAAAAAGTTTTTTTAAAGCAATCATTCTTATAGGACAGAGTACAGATGACTGTGGAAAGAGCTATGGCTGGCAGCAGGTCAGGAAAGAGAAGTCAGCCTTTGCCTCCCAAACAAAAACAGCAGGGAAGAGTAGAGGTAAAAGGGAAAAGTAGGCAGAATAATCATTAAAATTTTTTTCATTTTATTTGCAAGCAGAGACAGAGAGAGAGAGAGAGAGAGAGAGAGAGAGAGAGAGAATGGGCATATCAGGGCCTCTTAGTCATTGCAAACTCCAGACACATGTGTCACTTTGTGCATCTGACTTTACATGGGTACTGGGGAAATCAGGCTCAGGTCATCATAGTTTATGGGCAAGTCCCTTAACCACTGAATCATCTCTCCTGCCCCCTAACAGTTATTAACAAGCTAAGCAGAGCTGGAGAGATGGCTTAGCGGTTAAGGCACCTGCCTCCTAAGCCTAAGAACGCTGGTTCCAATCTCCAGCAGTTCCAATCTCCAGGTCCTACGTTTAGCCAGATGCAGTGACACAAGGGCGCAATGCTGCACTTGACCACAAGGGGGCACACGCATCTGGATTTCATTCGCAGCAGCTGAAAGGCTGCTGGCGCCCCGTCTCTGTCTTCCTCTCCCTCTCTCTCTGTCTCTCTTCAAAAAGCAAAGCAAACTGGGGCTGGAGAGATGGCTCAGAGGCTAAGACACTTGCCTGTGAAGCCCAAGAACCCAGGTTTGATTCCCCCATACCTACATAAAGCTAGATACAGTAGGTGGTGCATGTGTCTGAAGTTTGTGCCTTATTCTCTTTCTCAAGTAAATAAATATAATATTTTTTTAAAGTCAGGCAAACTACTGTATATAAGAAATACCTTGTAGTAAAGAAGAAAGCCTGTACCACCATGCCTGTAACACCAGGATTTCTTTTTTAAAAATATTTATTTAAGCCGGGTGTGGTGGCGCACGCCTTTAATCCCAGCACTCGGGAGGCAAAGGTAGAAGGATCGCTGAGAGTTCGAGGCCACCCTGAGACTACATAGTTAATTCCAGGTCAGCCTGGACCAGAGTGAGACCCTACCTTGCAAAACCAAAATATATATATATATTTATGGGGCTGGAAGGATAGCTTAACAGTTAAGGCGTTTACCTACAAAGCCAAAGGACCCTGGTTTGATTCCCCAGGACCCATGTAAGCCAGATGCACAAGGTGGCACATGTGTCTGGAGTTTGTTTGCAGTGGCTGGAGGCCATGGTGTACCCATTCTCTCTCTCTCTCTCTCTCTCTCTCTCTCTCTCTGACTTTCTCAAATTAAAATTTTTTTTTTATTTGAGAGTGAGATAGAGAGAGACAGATAGAGAGAGCAAGAGAGGGAAAATGGGTCCAACACCAGTATTTCTGATGGAGACAGGGTCATCCTCAGTTACATAATTTGAGACCAAACTAGGCTACATGAGATTTTGTCTTAAAAAATAAAAAAAAATAGGGCTGGAGAGATGGCTTAGCAGTTAAGGTCAGGTCCCATGTAAGCCAGATGTACAGTGACACAAGTGCACAATGTCACACATGCGCACAAGGGCATAAGGGAGTGCACATGTCTGGAGTTCATTTATGCAGCTGAAGGTCCTGGCATGCCCATTCTCTCTCTCCTCTCTCTCTTTTTCAGCCTCTTTCTCTCTCTCCCTCTCTCAAAATAAATAAAAATAAATTAATTAAATATGGCTGGAGAGATTGCTTAATGGTTAAGGTGCTTGTCCATAAAGCCAAAAGACCCCAGTTCAATTCCCCAGGACCCATGTAAGCCAGATGCACAAGGTGGAGCATGCATCTGGAGTTTGTTTGCAGTGGCTGGAGGCCCTGGCATGCCCATCTCTTCCCTTCTCCCTCCCTCTCTTTCTCTCTGTCTCTCTCTCTCTCTTGTCTCTTTTTCTCAAATAAATAAATAAATAATAAAAATAAACAGAAAAATAAAGAAAGGAAAAAGGGGGTGAGAAGAATGTTACAATTAGGAGAACAGCATAATTATGAATTCATATCAGAAGTGGTAGTTATTGGCTGGCTGTCGTGCAACATGCATAATCCCAGCATTCAGAAGGCTAAGGCAAGAGTGTTGCAAATTCAAATCCAACCTTGATTAGAGGTTACGGATTTATCTAAACAAAAAAAAAAAATCAGTTATTTGAAATAAGTACACTGTGAAGAAAAAAATAGGCAAGGAGAGTGAAAAGACAAGAAACAACTGTGGGTGTTGTAGAAATTATCTGGAAAGATCATCTCTACTGCCAGTATGAGTGAAAGTAGAGGAGTTTATTACCCAGGGGCCAAAGAGCTTGAGGTAGCCTTCCAAAAAGCTCTGGCCCCAGCTAAGATTTTATTTTCATTTTATAGTTTTCATAGCCAAGGGGAGGGGTAAGTGAACAAACAAGATGTGGCAATTTGCATATCAATCATTTCTGTAGTCAGGCCACTCTAACAATGAACTCCATTTTACTTTGTTTTAGCCTAAACTGTCTTCCTTCTTAACATCCCTTTGGACCCTTTCTGGACAGTTCCTTCTTTGGGATTTTTCCATCTGCTGACAAAGATAAGTTTTAGGTCTTCAGCAATTAACCCTTACAGTAACTTAGTGAATCAATTAAACTTTTAGCTTTTTTTCTACCACATGGGTAGATGTGATAAAGGAAGATGGACAGACAATTAAGATGTGGGACCTAGGGGCTGGAGAGATGGCTTAGTGGTTAATGCACTTGCCTACAAAACCTAATGATCCAGGTTTGATTCCCCAATACCCACATAAAGCCAGATGCACAAAGTGGTGCATGCATCTGGAGTTGATTTGCAGTGGCTAGAGGCCCTAGTGTGCCCATTCTATATCTGTCTCTCTTCTATCTCTCTCTACTTGCAAATACCTAAATAATTTATTTTTAGGGAGAGATTTGGCATGCCAGGGCCTCAGCCATGGCAATCATACTCTAGACGCCTGTGCCACCTAGTGAGCATATACAACCTTGCGCTTGCTTCACTTTTGTGCGTCTGGCTTACATGGGATCTGGAGAGAGATCAAACATGGGTCCTTAGGCTTCATAGGTAAGCACCTTAACTGCTAAGCCATCTCTCCAGCCCTAAATAAATATTTTTTAAATCTTTTATTTATTTATTTATTTGAGAGAGAGGAAGAGGCAGAGAAAAAGAGAGAATGGGAGCACCAGGGCCTCCAGCTACTGCGAACAAACTCCAGACACATGCGCCCCCTTGTGCATCTGGCTTACGTAGGTCCTGGGGAATTGATTCAGGGTCCTTAGGCTTTGCAGAAAAACACTTTAACCACTAAGCCATTTCTCCAACCCTAAATAAATATTTTGAAATAATAATAATAATAAAAGAAGATAAGGGATTTAGAGGTCTCTGAGCCAGGCATGGGAAGCAGAGGTAGGAGTATCACTATGAGTCTGAGGCCAGCCTGGGACAACAGAGTAAGTTCTAGGCCAGCTAGAGTGAGACCTTACCTAAAAAAAAAAAAAAAACAGAAGTAGCCTCTAACATCAAGTGCAAAGGGTGATAATTCTAGACAGTCAGATTAACATCTGGAATCTTACCACAATAGTGTACTGAGGTTTTTTTTTTTTTTTGTTTTGTTTTTTAAGCCTGACATTTTGCAAATAGCTGAAGAGAACATGCTAATCAGTATAGAGCTTCTTGCAGAAGTCATCAACTCTGCAATGGACAAAGAAAAGTGGCTTTTCCTTCAGAAACATTCAAATAGAAGACTTTCTGTTCATTAGCACACTGTTAGAAAACTCCAAGATGGACCAGTCTGAATGACAAAGAGGGGAAGAGGATGGTTTCCACAAATTTCTTTTTTAAAAAACATTTTTGTTTATTTATTTGAAAGCGTGTGAGAGAGAAACAGATAGAAAGAAAATGGATGTGCCAGGGCCTCCAGCCACTGCAGAGAAACTCCAGATACACCACCTTGTGCATCTGGCTTATGTGGGTCCTGGAGAATCAAACCGGGGTCCTTTGGCTTTGCAGGCAAGTGCCTTAATTGCTAAGCCATCTCTCCAACCCCGTTTCCACAAATTTCTAACATAAGGAGCTACTGAAATTTTATTTTAAGCATCAAGATGCAGGTGGTGGCATATGTTAGAAGTGACAGCCTCATCACTACAGGAGGTTGACTTCTGAATTTAGCTGAATAGGTGGATTCCTACACTTTTTCAGAAAGATGGATATGGCAGGGAAAATCTGTGCCTAGTGCACAAGTATAAGACATCAGAAATTCAATACAACCTCCTGGTTCTAATGGGAACTTCAAGAGAACGCTCAGCTTCTCTCCTCACCTTCTGTCTTTTCCTTGGCTCCTTCCCATAGGGATGGCCTGTCTTCCTCCTTTCATTCTGTCAAGATAAGGAGGCCTGCAGAGAAAATTTGGCAGCTTCTTTGCTTGATTGTGGTTTGTTGTTTGAATGTGAGGGGCTGGCGTGGGGGCATGAGAGGGAAGGAGCCTAGTTATCTCTCAGCACTGGTAACTGACTGAGTACTGAGCACTCAGCTCCCAGACTAACCAGAATAAGTAGGGGAATTGTCCTTTCATACTGAGAGAGGGGCATAACGGTCTGTACCTCTTCCCTGGCCTCATTCACACTATCCTTTTGTTTTCGTTTTTGAGGCAAGGTCTCAGTCTAGCCCAGGCTGACCTAGAATTCACCATAGCACAGGCTAGCCTGGAACCCATGCCACAGCCTCCCGGGGGCTAGTATTACAGGAGTGACTCATGCTCTTTTGCTGTAATAAATCATAATTGTGAGAGGGCAGCAGCTTCCAGTAAGTTCCACTAAGTTATAGACCCCTAAACTTACAGCTGATGTCAGAGTGAGGTGACCTCTGACTTTGCGGTCCCTTCTCAATGTCATTTAATCCTTTTACAAACCTAAGGAAATAGGTTCTATTCCCAGCTCACAAATAAGGAAACTGAGTGGTGAGAGAAGCCATCACTTCAGGAGGTGGGACAAAGAGGCCTAAGTCCCCAAGCTGCAGTGTCAGCAGCATTCTCAGTGGGCACAATGGCTCTGCCTCTATACAGCTGACATATCTCAGGCTACTCTGCCTGAGAGCAGCAGAAAAGTGAGTAGAGGACCTTCCTCCAGGCTGATCCCAAGCCAGGAGAGGACAAAGGAGCTGGTAGAAGCTGGTTGAGGAAGGAAAAAGTACGATGGTGCATAAATGCTACCATCTCCAACTCTGAGACAGGCCACCCAGGACAGAGACACGCACAGCAGCCATGAAACTCAAACCTCACCCCTTTCATGGTCAGGGCAAAAGCCGCCCCCAGGAGCGGGAGGCAGGACAGTGGTGATGCAATGCCTCCCAGGACAGGACATTCCACTAAGAGGCCAGGGGAGGGGTGCGTCAGGGGAGCAGGGGGAGGGGTGCTCAGAGAAGGAGTGCAGGCGAGGGACAGATGGGGCAGCCAACACACATCTGTCCCTGAGAAGGGGAGGGTGTCTGTCTGCCCAGCACCTCCACCCGCCAGGATGAGGGGGACAGGAAGGAGGTTGCACACACAGCAGATTCCACCCAAGCACAAGCACCAAGCTGTGGCTGTCAATCCTGCCTCCCGTCGCCGCCGGGACCCTGGCATGGCCAATGCCCTAAGCCTCCTGCACACATGCCACCCCGGCACCGTGCCATCCAATTTCTTTTACAAGAGTAGAGGATGTCACACTACCTCCACCCTTGCAACCAGCACTTTGAACTCTGCAGTCCCCCGACCCAAAGCAAGAAAGCATGTTAAAAGTGCAGGCTGGGGTGCTTTGCTTATAAGTCAAAAAGGAAAAACGTAAATCTACTTTCACACACCCTTTTCCCACGTTTTAAATTTATTTGCAAGGAGAGGGAGAGCGAGGAAGTGAGAGAGGAAGAGAATGAATGGGTGCACCAGCACCTCTAGTCATTGCAAATGAACTAAGGGCCTTTGTGCATTTGGTTTTATGTGGGTACTGGGGAATTGAACCCAGGTCATTAGGCTCTGTAGGCAAGCATGTTGATCACTGAGCCATCTCTCCAGCCCTTCCATTTTATTTTATACGTGTACAAAAGCATGGTCATTCAGAGTACCTAGCTCTCACTTATCTTTAGCATTAGTTCGTGGATCTAAACAATACTTGCTTATAAAGAATATTTAGCCAATGAATTTAAATATTTTATTTATTTATTTGACAGAGGGAAAGAGATAGATAGATGATAGACAGATAGATAGATAGATAGATAGATAGATAGATAGATAGATAGATAGATATTAGATAATAGAGAGAATGGGCATGCAAGGGACTTTAGCCAGTGCAAACAAACTCCAGATAAATGCACCAACTTGTGCATCTGGCTTATGTGGGTACTGGGGACTTGAACCTACGTCTTTAGACTTCACAAATGCCTTAACTGCTAAGCCATCTCTCCAGCCCCAATGAATTTTTAATATATTTATTATTATTTATTTATTTGCAAGGAGAGAGAATGAATAGGGACACCAGGGCCCCAGCCCCTGCAAACAAACTCCACGTGTATATGCTCATCACTTGGTGCATCGGCCTCCACGTGGGTACTGGGGAATCAAACAGAGGTCATTAGGCATTGCAGGCAAGCGTCTTAACCACAGAGCCATCTATCCATCCCTAGCAAATGAATTTTTAAATTTATCCTAGCTATACAGATATAAAAGGAATATTCTTGTGCAGGTATATCCTGCAAAATGATCAAGCCATAGTAGTATTTCCATTTGTTTGTTTTGGTGGTGCTGGGGGTTAATCCAAGGCCTTGCACATGCTAGACACGTATTCTACCGCTGAGCTCTACTCTAGGTCCCCTTAAAGAGCTTTTCTTTGTTTACTTTTGTTTTGTGGTACAGAGTAGCATTTCTGTAACTTCAAACATTCATCATACCTTCATGTTAGAACTATTCAAAATCTTTTCATTACTTTGGAATATAGTAAATTCTTTTTTCTATGATTTTATTTATTTATTTATTTACCTGTGAGCAGAGGAAGAGAAAATAAGCACCTCAGGGCCTCCAGCCACTGCAAACAAACTCCAGATGCTTGTACCACTTTGTATGGCGTTATGTGGGTACTGGGGAATTGAACCTGGGCCAGCAGGCTTTGCAAGCAAGCACCTTTAACACCAGAATGTAGTCAATTCTTGTTAAATGTAGCCATCTTACTGTCATCCAGAACACTAGAACTTGTATCTTGCATTTAACTGTAAATTTTGGTGCATATTATCTGTCCTGTATCGTCCTCCTTCCTACTCTGCCTAGCCTCTACTGACGAGCCTTTATGAGATTAGCTTTTTGTAAGTCAGATCATGCAGAATTTGTCTTTCTAGGCCTGATTTATTTCACTTAATATACTATCTATCCTACATTGCTACATATGACAGGACTTCATTCATTTTTATGGATAATATTCTATGATCTGAATAATATTCTATTACATATATATGCCATAGTTCTTTATGGACACCTGGAATAAGTGACTTTTTTAAAAGAGAAAGATTTTTAGCACAAAATAACTGAGAAATAAAATAATCTGGGCTGAGCCAGGTGTGGTGGCGCATGCCTTTAATCCCAGCACTTGGGAGGCAGAGGTAGGAGGATCGCCATGAGTTTGAGGCCACCCTGAGACTACATAGTTAATTCCAGGTCAGTCTAGACCAGAGTGAAACCCTACCTCGAAAAAAAAAAAAAAAAAAAAAAAATCTGGGCTGGAGAGATGATTTAGCGGTTAAGCACTTGCCTGTGAAGCCTAAGGACCCCAGTTTGAGTCTCAATTCCCTAGAACCCATGTAAGTCAGAAGCACAAGGTGGCGCATGCATCTGGAGTTCGTTTGCAGTGGCTGGAGGTCCTGGTGCGCCCATTCTCTCTCTCTCTCTACCTCTTTCTATCTCTGTCTGTCTGTTGGTAATAAAGAAATAAAGTAAAATAATCTTAATAAGAATAATATAAATTAATCTGGGATTTGAGAAAACTCTTCAGGGAAAAAATGCTGAAAGAGACGTTATGAATCTACAGGTCCCTGCAAGGGTCCTCATTTGGGTTTCAGTATGTCCATAAACACATGAAATTGCTAGTAAAATCCCACAAATGTGTACTCCTGAGGAATTCTTCAGAGGTGGGAATTTAGCTTTCACTAGCTTCTGAAAGGACTTTCTGACCCCAGCATAATGGGGCCACTTGCCATTCAGATCTGACGCACCCATGGTCTCACTTTGTGATTTTAAACAGGGTCAGAATGATTATCTAGCCAGACAGATGGGAAAGGTTCACAGAGTGTGTTTGTCACTGCATGAGCAGCTCGGTGATAGGGTTTATCACAGTCCACCTTGCTAGGTGGTCCACATGTATTCCTCTATCCACAGAATTTAAAACTTCTTGAGGACAGACTGGACTTCATTTGGGAATAACCCACACGTGCTGGCACACCATGAGGGTCTGAGAGGTCAGGTTCCCTAAAAGGTCACAGCAGCCCCGAGCCGAGGTTGCTGGAGGCCGGCTCTGTAAACCTGGTGCACTTAGGTAGGTGCCTGACAAATGCTTCGCGGTGATAATGATGATCCTGTCTTCTCTGCCTGCTATTCTCACTCCTCAGATGATTCACACGCAGCAAAAATATCTGCTTTGGCTACAAAGAAAGAATGTACCCTTTGTAAGTATTAAAGTGCCAGGCCTCTGGCAGGACAATAATATGACCCAGCACGCCCAAGGAGGCAGGGACATTGCTGGCCATTTTAAGGTAGTTATTTTGGAAGAGAAGCCAAAGATGTGATGGAAGGATACTGAGCAATTGAGTCCTGACCCCCTCCCCTCCCCTCCACTCACACTAAAGGGATTGAGCTCCCTTCCTCAACCCAGAAGAAACAAGTTCACTGTAAAACCACTTCACTGCTCGCAGCACAGGGCAGTTTCGGCCTGCAGCCTGTGGAAGCAGATGCCGTGGCTGGCAGAGCATCACTAGTATGAAGTCTCAGTCTCTGCTTTTGACTGCTGCTCCATGAGCATACAAACACCAGCAAATGGGATTCGCTTCCTGTCTTTCCCATGTTGTAAAAGAGGAGAAAGAAATCAACAGACCTGGCTTGGTCTCTCTAGGTCATGAGAACAGGGAAGCATGCACTTCTACTTCCTCTGTCTGCTGCCCTCAATAATAAAAAGATAAACAGAGGGAACGGAGACATGGCTCATCAGTTAAGGTGCTTGCCTGCGAAGCCTAACGACCTGGGTTCAATTCTCTAATACCCATGTAAAGCCAGATGCACAAAGTGGCCCATGCATCTGGAACTCGTTTGCAGGGATTGGAGGCCCTTGCACACCCATTCTCTCTGTCTCTCTTCTTTCTCTCTCTCTTTCTCTCTCCTTGAAAATAAATAGAAATATTTTTTAAAGGACAAATAGGCTAGAGATGTAGCTCAGTGGTAGAGCAATTGCTTAGCATGTACGGCCCTGGCTCAATCCTCAGTCCCACAAAAAATATCTTGTTACACAGACAAATAGCCCAAACAAAAACTTGGCAAAGAATTTAAATAGATGGTTCTGCAAAGAAGATATGCAGATGGGGCTGGAGAGATGGCTTAGAGGTTAAGGCATTTGCCTACAAAATCTAAGGACCTATATTTGACTCTCCAGATCCCACATTAGCCAGACACACAAAGGTAAGGCAAGCACAAGTTCACATATGCCCACTAGGTGGCACAAGTGTCTGGAGTTTGAATGCAGTGGCTGCAGCCTTGGCACACCAATTTTCTCTCTTCTCTCTCTCTCTAAAATAAAAAAATTAGAAAGAAAGAAGGAAGGAAGGATGGAAGAAAGGAAAGAAAGAAAGAAAGAAAGAAAGAAAGAAAGAAAGAAAGAAAGAAAGAAAGAAAGGAAGGAAGGAAGGAGGAAAGGAAGGGGATATGTAGATGACCAACATGCATATGCAAAGGCACTCAGTGTAGTTAGTTAATAATGAAGCAAAACCTCAATAAAATGGTTCTTCAGATCCACTAAAATGGCTCAAAATTTAAAGGCAAGCAATAGTAAGTGTAGCAAAACTGGGGTCAGGCATAGCAGCGTGCCTTTAATCCCAACACTTGGGAGGCAGAGGTAGAAGAATTGCCTTGAGTTTAAGGCCAGCCTAAGACTATGTAATGAGTTTCAGGTCAGTCTGGGCTAGAGTGAGACCCTATCTTGAAAAACAAAAAACAAAATAAACAAACAAAAAAAGAATGGGGAGAAACTAGAACCCTCATTCACTGCTAACAGAATTGTAGTACAGCTACTTTGGAAAACAATGTGATCATTCCTCAAAATGTTCAGTGGAAATGTGGACCAGCAACTCCACTCCTGTATAGACCCAAGAGAACTGAAAACGTGTCCACGCAAAAACTTGCACATGAATACTCATAGCAGTTTAATTCGTAACAGACAAAAAGTGGGAACAACCCAAATGTCCATCCATGGATACAGGAAATGTGGTCTGTCTGCACAATGTAATATTATTCAGCTATAAAGAAAAATGATGTACTAACACGCATTATATCACGACTGACCCTGACAGCTATTATGCAAAGTGGAGCAGCCAGTCACAAAAGGCCACATATTACATGATTCCATTTATATGAAATATCCAGACCAAGCAAACCCATAGAGGTGGAAAATACATTATGGCTGCCAGGAATGGAGGAAGGGGAGAGGTGAGGAATGGAAGGTAAGTGTTAATGAGTATGCAGTTTCTTCTTGTGTATGAAAATGGATTGGAATTACATAGTTATGATGCAAGTACAATACCTCAATAAAGCTGTTCATAACAAAATGGTACTCACCCCTACCAGATAGTGATAGAGACCAGGAACACGGTAGCTTTTTTTTATTTTCTGGTAGGTCATTAGATAGGGACTGGCTTACAGAAACATGGACGCCACCTTGCCTGCCCTGGCAAGAGTAGAACTCGTGTCTGCTTCAGTCTCATCTAAGATGGCTGCAAGCATCAATCCACTGACAGCTTCTGTAGCAGACAGCATCAGGTTCGCTGAGATGAACTTCCAGACCAGGCAAAGTTATGGAGGAAGGGATATTTATTGAAGCTTACATATCCAGGGGAAGTTCCATAATGGCAGAAGAAGCTGGCCTGCCTTCACAGAACCAAACACAGAGAGCAAAGACACAAGCCAAAAGCCACAGCACAGCACACCTCAGGAATTCCAGCTAGGCCACTTTGCTTATCTTTAGATTGAAATCTCAAACCCACCACTATACCTTAAGATCCACCCAGTGACACTGCCTCCAGCCAGGTGGGTGCAGAAGCAAACTACAAACTAATAAAACACTGAATATATTGGGGGCCATCTAGTCAAACTACCAGTTTCCTGTTTCTTTCCCAACTTTCCCCAGGCTTAGCACACCTGTGGGTTGACCCTTCCTGAGGCAGCCCCCTGAGCCTACCAAGCAATCAGGCCCCTCCTTTGCACACCTGAACATGATGGCGGGGCTCATCCTGATTGAATGGTCGGCCCATATAAATGGGCCTCTTGATAGCAGCACCCTCTTGGCCTCTTTTTTTTTTTTTTTTTTTTTTTTTGGTTTTGCGAGGTAGGGTCTCACTCTGGTCCAGGCTGACCTGGAATTAACTATGTAGTCTCAGGGTGGCCTCGAACTCTCGGCGATCCTCCTACCTCTGCCTCCCGAGTGCTGGGATTAAAGGCGTGCTCCACCACGCCCGGCTTCCTCTTGGCCTCTTACACGCTCTTAGCTCGCTCTTTCCCTATGAGAGAGGGATCTTTTTGGTCTGGCATCCCACTGCCCAGCCGGGCTGGGAAGGGGGAGAATTTCTTTTTGCTGGGGAGCTTTCCTGCTCAGACCTTTCTTCATGTGAGGTAGTTTTTCTCCACCTCCCCCCCCCCCCACCCAGCCCGGCTGGAAAGGTGGAGATTTCTCTTGGCTGAGGCTCTCCTGCTTTGTTTTCCCTCCTAACACTCCCTAAAATAAATCTCCTAATTCACGATTTACCCTTGTCCTAACTTGAACAAGGACCCAAAGTTGAGGTTCACTGCCCTTGGGGTCTCTTGCATCTTTATGTACATCTAATCCCTCCCAGGATGCCACATCAATAGGGTTGCTGTGAGCTGATGGATGTGGAGCCCTGGCCCTGGCATGTGCCCGCCCTGACAGCTCCTTTGTCAACAGTATTATACTCATCATTAGTGTTGTCACCCCATGCTTCAGGGTTACCCGGATGCAACTGAAATGACACAAACAAGTTAACAACAGTTGAGACTACATAGTGAATTCCAGGTCAGCCTGGGCTAGAGCAAGACCCTACCTCAAAAAAAAAAAAAAAAAAGCAGAGCTAGAGAGATGCCTCAGTGGTTAAGGCGCTTGCCTGCAATGTCTAAAGTCCTGGTTTCGATTCTCCAGTACCCACATAAAGCCAGATACACAAAGTGGCCATGCATCTGGAGTTCATTTGCAGCAGTTAGAGGCCCTGATGCATCCATTCATTCTCCCTTCCTCCCTCTCTCTCTCTCTCCTTGCAAATAAAATATATTTTTAAAAGAAAGAGAGTGAGTCTTCCTATAAATTATGTGTGCTGGGTTTATACTTGTCACTGTGGGATTATCAATTTTAGGGCCCATACACTGTGGTGGGGCACTGATAATGGGAAGGCTGTGGGCGAACAGGATATTGAAAAATCTCTGTAGCTTCAGCTCAGTTTTGCTGTGAACCTAAAACCGCTCTAAGCAATAAAGCGTCTTAGCATTGATTTTTCAAATACCCGCTCTTGTGCCTGAGATGCAACTCTCTATTAGTCACTTCATATCGTTAACCACTGCCTGAGGCAATGCTGTCATTGAGAGAAGCAGTAATTCCGCACACAATCAACATAATTGCTCAGATCCCACACGCACACCCAACTTATCCAAAGGCAGAGGAAAGCAGTGGTCAGAGCTAGGAGCTGAGGGTAGGTGCCCAAGACGGGAGGTCTCCAAACAAGGAGAAACACCCCAACAAGCCTCCTTCCAGCATGAGGATTCAGGGGTTCTCTTCCTCAATGAGTGCTCTGGGCCCTGGGGACAGCTTGTAGGGGAGGTCGGCCATAAACTGCTTTCATCTGTGTGACACCTATTTTTAGGCCTTCGTTTTATAGCATGGCAAAATGAGACAGTGCAGGGAGGCCTGCCTGCCAGGCTTCATTAAGATGTTTCTTGAGAAGCAGGGAGATGCTTTCACAAGCAAAACTGGAGTGGGAAGCCACAGGCTGTCTTTAAAGATGACACCAATTAGGCAGGCTGCTGAGCGGCTTGCTGATGTGCCCTTTGGTCATGTGAAAAGGCACCATCTGCACAGGCATGATTTATGGCTGGCAGGACAGCGCCTGGGTGGACCCAAATAGGGACAGACAACTGCACACCTCCACCTGTCTGGGCTCTTGGCAGAACGTACTGGGCCCACTGGAAATAGCAATAAGAAAAGCAGACATTGCCCGTCAGGAGGTCGCAGAGGTTCTAGCAGCAGGTTACCAAAAAGCCTAGGTTTGACATGTCTTCTTTCCTTCTTTTTATTTATTTGAGAGAGAGAGAGAGAAGCAGACAGAAAGAGAGAGAATGGGTGCACCAGGACCTCTAGCCACTGCAAATGAACTCCAGACACATGTGCCACCTTGTGCATCTGGCTTACATGGGTCCTGGGAAATCAAATCTGGGTCCTTTGGCTTGGCAGGCAAGCATCTTAATGGCAAAGCCATGTCTCCAGCCCTAGGTTTGACAATTCTATACTTTTCCAACAAACAGGAGAGGGTCTTGTGTTTTTCTTACTGTTTTCTTACCTGTTTGTATGCTTGGTGTGTGGTGTGAGTACATGTGCGTCGTGTGGTGTGAGAGCCTGTGTCAGTGCATGTGTGTCGTGTGGTGTGAGTGCATGGGTCTGTGCATGTGTGTGTGTGCAAAGAGACCAGAGGTTGACACTGGGGGTCTTCCTCAGTTACTCTCCTTATTTTATTTTTTGGTTTTTTCAAGGTAGGGTCTCTAGCCAATGCTGACCTGGAACTCACTCTGTAGTCCCAGGCTGGCCTCAAACTTAGAGCGATCCTCCTTCCTCACCCTCCCAAGTGCTGGGAGTACAGGTGTGTGCCACCATGCCCAGCTCCTTCTTGTTTTTTGAAACAGGGTGATTATAAGCATGAGCCACCATTCCCAGGTTTTGCATGGATGCTGAGGGTCCACATCAGGATTCTCATGTTTGTGTAGCTACCTCCCCAGCCCCATACATTGGGCCCTAACTTCTCAGCATTAAAGAAAGCCTACAAAGTACGCTTGTCTGTGCAGTCCTCAAAGGATGTTATGACCTGAGTGCTTGCGTCCCCCACCCTCCAAGTCACATTAGCCCTGACCCTCAGTATGATGGTATTAGGAGATGGGGCCTTGAGGAAGTGATTAGCTGATACAAGAGACATCCCAGGGGGCTGAAGAGATGGCATAGTGGTTAAGTGCTTGCCTGTGGAGTCTAAGGACCCCAGTTCGAGGCTCAATTCCCCAGTGCCCACGTAAGCCAGATGCACAAAGTGGCACATGCATCTGGAGTTCATTTACAGTGGCTGGAGGCCCTGATGCACCCATTCTCTCTCTTTCTCTCTCTGTCTGTCTGTAGCTCTTAAATAAATGAATAAATAAATAAAAATAAAAGAGACCTCCCAAGAGAAATCCCTCATCTGTGAGGACACAGTGAGAAGGAACTCTGAGAACCAGGAAGTGGGATCTTACCAGACAGCCTATCTGCTACAGGCTTGATTTTGGACTCTCTAGTCTCAGAACTGTGAGAAGGAGGGAAAGGGAAGGAAAGAGGAAGAGAGGAAAGAGGTAGAGAGGGGAGGAGAGAAGAGAAAAGCAGAGAAGGGGAGGGGGAGGAGAGGGGGGAGAAAAGGAAGGGAGAAGGGCAGAGATGGAAGAAGGGAAGAAAGAAAGAGAAAGAAAAAAGAAAGGAAGGAACAAGGGAAGGAAGGCAGGAATGTTTGTTGTCTAAGTCACTCAAACTCTGGTGATTTGTTATAGTAGCAGAGCAAGGCAAGGAAGGGCAGCAGGACCCCATGTTCCCAGAACTCACTGAGTCTTCAGGAGATGTATAATATAATTGTCATTTATAGGTGATGACACTAAATGACACTAACAGAAAGTTAACAAAGTGGATGAAACAACTCATTTTTAAAAGTTACAGAAACTGGGTATGGTGGCGCACACCTTTAATCCCAGCACTCGGAAGGCAGAAGGAAAGAAGATCCCTGTGAGTTTGAAGCCGCTCAAGACTACAGAGTGAATTCCAGGTCAGCCTGGGCTACAGTGAGACCCTACTTCCAACCCCCTAACCCCCCAAAAAGTTATACAGACAGCTGGACATGGTGGACCATGCCTTTGATCTCAGCACTCCGGAGGCAGAGGAGAAGGATCACTGTCAGTTCAAGGCCAGCCTAGAACTACAAAATGAGTTACAGGTCAGCCTGGGCCACAGTGAGAGCCTACTTCAAAAAAATAAAATAAAATAAAAAGTGCTGGAGAGATGGCTCAGCCATTAATGTGCTTGCCTGCAAAGCCTAACAACCCATGTTCAGTTCCCCAGTATTCACATAAAACCAGATACACAAAGTGGCACATGCATCTGGAGTTCATTTGCAGCAGCTGATGGCCCTGACATGCCCATTCTCTCTCTGTGTTTCTCTCTCTCTTCTCCCTCCCTCTCTCTCTCTTTCTGTCTTCTATCTCTGCTTGCAAATAAATAACTGAAAATTAATTAAAAAAATTAAAAACAAAGGATAAATCTATAATCTAGGATAGGAAAAATACTTTCCTTACAAGATACAAAACTCAGATTCATAAAGAAAAAGACTGACAAGTTAGAATTCAGAAAAATCAAAAAATTCTATGTCATCAGAGGAAAACAAAAACTAAATCTAGAACTACATGCACCTACACCTAGAAGACAGAAAAGTGAAATAAAACCAATTTATAAATGATACTAAATGCAGTACTTGGAAAAAATATTTACAATAGTGTAGCACATTGCAAAAAGAATTTCTTTAGCAGCTGGGCTTGGTGGCACATGCCTTTAATCCCAGCACTCGGGAGGCAGAGGTATGAGGTACGAGGACTGCCGTGAGTTCAAGGCCACCCTAAGACTACATAGTGAATTCCAAGTCAGCCTGAGCTAGAGTGTGACCCTACCACAAAAAAAAAGAAGGAGAATTTCTTTAGGTCAGTGAGAAAGAAAGACAACCCACATTTCTTTTAAACTGTGTGTGTGTGTGTGTGTGTGTTATGTGTGGTGTATGGATGTGTATACATCCTTGTGGCACCGTGTGCTCTGTGGTGGGTGGGGAGCGCTTACCTACAGTGGCCAGGGCAGAACACCCAGTGTCCTGCTCTTCAGCCCATTCTGGTTTGAGCTGGAGTCTCTTACTGAGATGGGAACTTTGCTTCTTTGTAGGAGCCCAGGCAACCCCCTGGTTTCTGCTCCCCTTTGTAGGACAACCCACGTCTTTAAAAAGCAAAAGTTACAGGCCAGCCGTGGTGGTGCATGCCTTTAATCCCAGCACTTGGGAGGCAGAGGTAGGTGAATCGCTGTGAGTTCAAGGCCAGCCTGAGACTACATAGAGAATTCCAGGTCAGCCTGAGCCAGAGTGAGACCCTACTTTGAAAAACCAAAAAACAAAACAAAACAAAAAAAAACAAAAAAACCTTGTATCAGTTAATAGGAGAGGACATACAAGAGACCACGACCTCTCTATGGAGTGTTCCAGTTTGAATGTGAAATGTCTCCCACAGACTCGTGGGTTTAAACACTTGGTCTCTAAGTAGTAGCATTGTTTTGCAAAGTTGTGGAAACTTTGGGAGTGTGGTCTTGCTTGCAGAAATGCAGTGGACCTTTGAGGTGATACCTGCCTCTGGTTCCGGATGGAACTCTCTGCTTCCTGTCTGTCCCTACAAAGGGATCCACGGCCACGAGCTCTCACTGCCGTGGACTCAGCCGCTCTCAAAGTGTGAGCCACACTAAGCCTCTCTTCCTTAGGTGCTTGTGTCAGGTATCTTGTTAAGGGATGAGAAAAGTAACTAAGACAGGAGTCCACCCACCCCTGCGTTTGTTCAGAGCACGTGACTGCATGCTTTTCATTGTGGGGATCCGGAAAATCAAAGTGGACTCTCCTTCAGTGTGGGTGAGGGCGTGGGAAAGCAAATCTCCTCTTCTGGGAGTGGGAGTACAACTCAGAATAACCCTTTTGGAACAGAACTTGGCAGAATCTACAAAAGTATCTTACGCATGTGTCCTGGGACTCAGCCATTCTAGTAGAAGGCTGTGTATCTACTTATGAGCTGTGTCATGTATGCAAGAACACACACATACCTCATGCACTATTGCATCAGAAAGGAAAAGATGGGGCAATAACAACCGAATGTCTATTAACTGGGTATTATTTAAGCAAAATACACATGTTCTAAAAATCTTTTGAAGTCTTTAATAAGAATGAAGTAGAATTATATGGATATAATATGAACATGTAACATATAAACATATAACTAAAAAACAAGGGAGAAAGTTACAGAACAATACATGTAAGATACTACTCTATGCTAAAAATGAAACAAATTATATATGTATATGTACATATGTGTGAATATAAATGCAAAGAAAGAGGCTAGATGCATGTACCACAAGCTATTCCCAGCAATTACACTTCTGAAGAGGAGAATCAAATGGAGCAGCGATGAGCGGAGCCCTCCACTTACTGCTCAGTACTTCTCAGGAAACACAAAGGTGTGTCACTGTTTATAATCATGAACTCACCTATTGCTTATAAAATATAACATATTTTCAAGAAACTACATGTGGTAGTTTGAGTTTATGTCCCCCAGTAGACTCAAATGTATTATTAAAGCCTGTAACTTAGATTGCCAGCCCCCTGGCTGGCAGAGGTGTCACTGTGGGCGGATCCTGGGGTCCAGCCCTAAGGCGTTACTTGGGGGGGGGGGGGATTTGAATTCCAGCCTAAAGGTATGCAGAGCGCTGCAGCTCAGGTGTGTGTTTGCTTTTGGTGGTGCTAATGGTTGTTTCTTCTCTCTCTACTTGGGTCTGTGAAAGGGGGCCAGCCTCTTTTGCCAGTATGGAACTTCCCCTGGATTTGCAAGCCTGAAATAAATCCCTTCCTCCCCTAAACTGTGTCTGGTTTGGGGGTTCATCCCAGCAGTGTGGAGCTGACTATGCCATAGAGATTGGTGATACCAGCATTCAAACTCTTCCAATAGCATAGGACAGAAACTCCATGCAAAGTTTTAGGAACAAAAAGAGAAGTGCTGCCTTCTATATTTGGAGAGCCAGAGGAGCTGGCACAGCCTGAGGCAATCTAGCCAAACCTCTGTCCCCTGCTTCATCTCTCACTCTGCTCACCTCTGTCATTTGTTTTTTTTCCACCCTCCATGAGGCACTAAAGGGCTGCCTGATTCTCCAAATGTTTATCTTCTCTGCAAAGCAGCCTTAATGCACAAGGAATTGTTCTTCTCCATCTTTTAGTCCAGGGGAAATGCTACCTGGGGTTGCTCAGGATTGATGTGCCTTTCCTCATGCAGTGAGTGGGGCCAGCTCAGGGACTCTCAGTGGACCAGGAAAACCTTCCGCATGACCACATGAGTCAAATCCCCAGTAGCACCATATGGGATAGTGAGGCACGCCCCCCTCCCCCCACACACATAGAGAGAGAAAGCAAGTCTTCTGGGGGCTGCACAGTCTGGGAAGCAGACTGAGCAACAGACAACAGTATCCACTACAGACCACAAGGAACAAGATCTAAGCTGTCTCACCCAGGCTGCACACTCGGTCCATGGCAGAGGTAGGATTCAAACAGCTCTGGGCGACCTCAAAGCCTGCACTCTCTCCACTTCTGGCTCAGTGCCACTCCGGGCAGCCAGTGGACAAAGGTGGCACCTGCACAGTAGGCCCTGCATATATGAAAGGGGCACTTGGACTTGTCACCCAAGACCTCAAGTAAACCCATCACATTCTTTAAGTTCCCTGCAGCTTATCACTCTTGGAACAAAATGAAATTTTAGTAGAGGAAGGGAAGGAAGGAGGCAGAGGAGAGAGGAGGGCAGAAGAATATTATTTATGAGATTTGAAGGGGAAAATGTGCTATGTCTCATCAGTACTTGTAAAAACTAGAAAGTATGAGTGTGGTGAGTTAAACACGAAGACTTCCTGTAGACTCCCTCGCCAGCTTCATCAGTGCCAGTGGAGGAGAGGGGGCTCAGCAGGTTAAGAGTGCTTCCTGCACAACACAAGGGCCCGTGGGAGCCTGAGACGACCTGAGTTTGATCCCCCAGCACCTATGTAGACAGATGCATGTGGCCATGCGTTCCTGCAGTCCCAATTCTGTGGGGAGTAAAGGCTGGAGAATCATGAAACATGTCAAGCTCTGGAATCAGTGAGGGGCTCAGTCTCAGGGAAACACACAGATGAGGGATGAGCAGAGGGGGGGACTCCCAACATACCCCTCTGGCATACCACACACACCTACATATACCACACACACACACACACACCTACATATACCACACACACACACACACACACACACACCCTACATATACCACACACACCACCACCACCACCACCACCAAAACCATGCATATTGTACACATGCACACACTGAATAAATAAGTAAATAAATATAAATGAATGAAAATGAATGAAAGAAAACAGAGCAGGTGTCTCACACTCTGTCCTCAGAAATCTGCATCTGAAGATGGCCACACAGGGGTTGGTACCCACCACAAGACACACAGATCAGACAAACATGACAATAGTCCAGCAAGCAGACGTTTCTTAGGCAGAATCCAAACATCATCATCATCATCACTACTACTACTACTACTAATGCAAGCTCAGTCAAGTAGTATTTTAAAACACAAGTACAGAAAGGGGTACAGGCACCATCATTAATGAAAAGTTTCCATATTTTGCCCCATACTCCAGCCATGTATTCAGTAAGTATGTGATTCCTCATACTTACATTCCCATTCTAATTTGGAGAGTAACTCAACCCTCACAATATTGAAGTGCTCAGGTCACCCCAACCCCAATACTCTTTCAATGATGGTAATGAATGCAGGTAGACAGGGCTTTTTTTTTTTTTTTTTTTGAGAGAGACACAGAGAGAGACAGACAGAGAGGGAGAGGAAGACAGATAGAGATGGGTGCGCCAGCAGCCTCTGAGCTGCTGCAAACGAAATCCAGATGTGTGTGTCCCCTTGTGGTCAAGTGCGGCATTGAGCCCTTGCATCACTTTGCATCTGGGTAAACATGGGACCTGGAGATTGGAACCAGCATTCTTAGGCTTAGGAGGCAGGCGCCTTAACCGCTAAGCCATCTCTCCAGCCAGACAGGACATTTTTAAAAAGAATAATCCAGGCTGTCTCCACATAGGCCCACAGAGAAGAAATGGGCAGGCATTCTGGAGCTCATGGCTGGGGCTGTTTCCCAACCAAGGCACTTAATCCATGGCAAAATCTGAAGCCAAATATTGCCCCGGATGCAGGTACTTGGCGACTTCTCACAAAGCTGTCTCTGCTCCTATCCACTCATCTACCTTTCTGCCCCCATTACTAGCAAAGGGAATGATAGCCTTTCTTCAGAAAGGATGCCTGAACTATTTTTTCCACACCAAAAAATATGGCGCTACATAGAGTCATCCCTGGGGATTGATTCAACACCCTGTAAATACATCAAGATCCACAGATGCCCAAGTCCTCACATAAAATGGCATAGTACTTATATATAGCCATGCACATCTTCCCATAGTTTCATTTTAAACCATTTACAATGCCATGTAACTACTCTATAAATTATTGTTTTACTATATTGTTTAGGGAATCATAAGAAAAAATAGTCAGTTTGTGTTCCATAAAGATGCAACTTTTTTCCAGATATTTCAATTTGCATGTGGTTGAGTCTGGGGGCACAGAATCCATGGAGATGGAGGGACCCTGTGCTTCACTCTCATCATTCACCCTCTACCTACACAAATGAAGAACATGAGGCTTCCTGGGACAACTTTGCTTCAAATCAATGAGCAACCAAGATTATCATAGTATGATGGCTGTGTGGCTTCCACCTTTTTCCATTTGGTTTCTTCTTGGCACACATGAGGATTACATAGATAAATATCCCACATGGTCAGTCCTGGTCAATGGGCTATGGGCAGAAGTAATGCCACCTCCAGGCTAAAGCATTCAGTTGCCAGTTTGAGACACTTCCATACTATTGCCCTGTCTCAGGGACCAAGAAGGACCACATGTTCCCATTCGTGCCCTGTGTCCCTGAGGGGATGTATGAAGCAGCCCTTCCAATACCCACGCAGGACAATGGATTCATGTAGGAATTCCATGTAGGCATGCGAATGACCAAGAAATCATTCTTGTTTTTGTTTTTGTGAGGCAGGGTCTTCCTGTAGCCCAGGCCAACCTAGAACTCACTCTTTAGCTCAGGCTGGCCTCAAACTCAAAGTGATCCTCCTACCTCAGCCTCCCAAGTACTGGGATGAAAGGCATGCACCTCCACACCTGGCTGAGAGAAAACATTTTTGCCTCTGGGATTCTGTGTCTGCAGCATAAACCTTACCCTAGCATGACTTAATGAGAAAACTTTCACTCCAGCGAAGGGCCAAAACACACGCACAAATAAGTCAAACACCGCAAAGGAAGGCTGGAGTTGGCCTGACCCACCAGAGGCATTGCACCCATGTCTGGTGCCAGATTTCTTAAAAGACTGACATAAGAGTGCTCCTGAGAACTGACTGGTAAAGATGAGAGGTAAAGCAGAAGAAATACTAACAACATAAATATTTTAAAAACCTGACTTGATCACTGGTATTCTCAAGTTCACTTGGGAAGGTCACTACCAAAAGGGTAATTCTTTTTTCTAGAGCATCCTTCCACCACAAACCAGAGAGCCAACTGTCGGTCAAAACCAGCTAGAGCCCCTCAACCTGGGCTACTGGATCCCCACCCATGACAAGTGATTCTTGTTAATCTTCACTGAGAAGCATGCTGAAGAATGGACCATGTGGTCACTCCTCAAAAGTTCTGTGGGCAGCCAGGCGTGGTGGCGCACGCCTTTAATCCCAGCACTCAGGAGGCAGAGGTAGGAGGATCGCCGAGAGTTCGAGGCCACCCTGAGACTACATAGTTAATTCCAGGTCAACCTGGACCAGAATGAGACCCTACCTCGCAAAACCAAAAAAAAAAAAAAAAAAAATTCTGTGGGCCTGGGGACCACCAGGAAGGATCCCCCAGCCCAGAATTCTCATCTGATGTCACCAGAAGTTCTCGCTGGCCTAGGTCACCTACATCTCCCAGCAGCAGCTCCACTTGCCAGCAGCCATAGCTGCTCTCGACAGCAGGGCTCCCCAAAAGCTCAAGTAGTCGAAGTTCTTGCTCTCATGTAATGTGATCACCCAGGGTGCCTCAGATTGCACCCTGGAGATCCTCTGGAGCCTGCAGTAGCTCCTGGAAGGCCATATGGGTAGCTCAGCATGATTGCCACCCCCGCAAAGCAAAGCACAGCTTGACAGAGGATAGTGCTACAACAGCCCTCTTTGTCAGACCCATGATACTGGAAACATCTGCCAAAGATCTACCTCTGAGTAAAACCTTTCTACTGTCCACCAACGACTCTAGATATGTTTATATCCCAGCAGGGTCATGACCCAGACTCCTGAGCCTCGCAAATCAAAGGACACTTTTCTCCCTTAAGGCAGGTCTCCTGCAGTTCCTCAAGGTTGCCACAGCTCAATTATCTTCTTGGTGGGCTTGGCCAAGTTCCCAAGCTCCTCTGCTTCTTTGCTATCCATAGGACCAGGAATGCCTCCATGACCCTAGCTACAAGCAAACCCACTTTACTCAGAATCCCATAGAGTTGTGGGAATGACCTCATAGCATTGCTGTGGGGATAATAGGACGCACGCATGTGGGCAGGGACAAACACAGGGCACACACTGTATTAGTGTTCTAGACCTCCTGTAATTTGAAGTTTTGGTGACATTTTCAAGGAACTGGGAAACAACCTACCTAGTTTGACCACTGTTCTCGCACCTCAAGCAAGGGTTGGAGAGATGGTTCAGCAGTTAAAGGTGTTTGTTTGCAAAGCCTGATTGCCCAGGTTCGATTCTTCATTACCCACATGAAGCCAGATGCACCAAAATGGTACATGCATGTGGAGTTTGCAGTGGCAGGAGGCCCAGGCATACCTATTCTCTGTGTTATCTATGTGTCTCTCTTTCCTTCTCTTTCTCTCTCTCAAATAAATGAATACAACAATCTTTTATTTTTTAAAAATATATTTTATTTATTTTTTTCAGAGAGAGAGGAAGAGGCAGAGAGAAAGAGAGAATGGGCATGCCAGGGCCTCTAGCCCCTGCAAACGAACTCCAGATGCATATGCCCCCTTGACCATCTGACTTATGTGGGTTCTGGGGAATCGAATTGGGGTCCTTAGGCTTCGCAAGCAAATGCCTTAACCACTAAGCCATTTCCTCATCCCCCTATTTTATTTTTACTTATTTGAGAGAAAGAAGCAGAAAGAGAGAGAGAATGGGTACGCCAGGACTTCCAGCCACTGCAAACAAACTCCAGACGCATGTGCTACCTTGGGCCTCTGGCTTACATGGTGCCTGGGGAATTGAACCTGGGTCTTTTGGCTTTGCAGGCCAGCACCTTAACTGCTAAGCCATCCATCCAGCCCTAAAAATATTTTTTTTTAAAGAGAAAAGAAACCAATCAGGCTGGTGGTGTAGCTCAGTGGTTGAACATTTATCGAGCATGGGAGAGGCCCTGGCTTAAATCCCCAAAACACAATGCACACACACACACACACACACACACACCACCTCTTAAAGTTTTGAATTGGTTCCACTTTGAGCCTTTTAATTTCTGAAATTATACTTTATCTTTAAAATCACTCCTTTGGCCAAAATATTTCTCCCCATAGACTTGAACAGAAAAACAAGAGCAGTCCCAGAGTAAGCTGCTTGTCCACTCTGCTGTGCTGAGCCACTGCAGGGGTGCCCTCTTCCAGGCAGGCGTGCAGCATCAAAATACCAAGGCCATCCTGGGTTCTTTGACTTCTGATCCCAGCATTTAAATCCTGGCTATTTCACAAGCAGCAGGAGGGCATTAGCAAAGCCACATTGTCCAGCAGGGATGACATGTCAACACGGGTTTAGAATCCCAAGCTGTTTATCTCACATTGAACCTGACCCTGCATCACAGGCTGCATCAGTGTGGGCCAACAGTACCATATTTCTGACCTGGAACTGATGCATAAGGAAGCCATCAAAAACCAAGATGAAGCAAACAAACAAAAAAAAAAAAAAAAAGAAAACAGCTATTGATAGCCAATGTCTTAAAATAAAATAAAATTCCACCAATGCCTCATGTAAAATTGGCACATGGGCCTACATCATCCCTAAGTTTACAAACACCCACTGTGGGTTTCTGCCACAAATAGACCCTCCCACCCTCGCCATCCCTCCTTCCTGCGAGCTCCAAGCAACTTCTTGGACTTCACTGACTTTTCTGTGGCTGCCTTCAGAAACAAGAGCCCCAATTTTACAATTCCCAAGACTGCCATTTAGAATCAAAAGCAAAATGCATAGGATTTTTTAAAAAATCTATTCTTTTTCCCTAATGACAAAAATAAGTCTTGGGCTGGGCATGGTGGCACACGCCTTTAATCCCAGCACTCGGGGAGGCAGAGGTAGGAGGATTGCCATGAGTTAGAGGCCACCCTGAGACTAGAAAGTTAATTCCAGGTCAGCCTGGGCCAGAGTGAGACCCTACCTTGAAAAAAATAAACAAACAAAAAAATTGGGGGCTAGAGAAATGGCTTAGTGGTTAAGGTGCTTGTCTGCAAAGCCTAAGGACCCAAGTTTGACTTCCCAGAATCCACATAAACCAGACACATAAGATGACATATACACATAAGGTGATGCACGCACACAAGGTGGTGCATGTGTCTGGAGTTCGATGCAGTGGCTAGAAGTCCTGGTGCATCAATTCTCCCTCTCTTAAAAAAAAATAATAAAATAAAATAAAATAAAATAAAAAACCTCTTGCCTATTATAAAAGACTCAAACTCAGGCTGGAAAGATAGCTCAGCAGTTAGGATGCTTGCCTGTAAAGCCTAGACCCAGGTTTGATTCCTTAGTACCCATGTAAAGCCAGATGTACAGTGGCCCGTGCATCTGGAGTTTGTTTGCAGAGGCTGGAGGCCCTGGTGCACCCATTCTCTGTCTCTATTTCTCTCTGTCTCACTTCCTTCTCTCTCTCTCTCTCTCTCTCTCTCTCTCTCTCTCTCCTTGCAAATAAATAAATAAAAATATTTTTTAAGACTCAAACTCAGTGCTATGAATATTAGAAAGTAAAAATCCTTTGAAATCTCAGTCTTCAGAGTAGCCTTCACGAATAATCTGAGTTTAACAGAAACTAGTAAGAGCTAGGCGTGTGGGGCATGGCGCTTCATGCCTTCCATCCTAGCACTCAGGAGGCTGAGGTAGGCTCGTCTGAGACTGCACAGTAGGTTCCAGGTCAGCCTGGGCTAGAATGCGACCCTGCCTCAAAGAATGAGAGAGAAAAGAAAGAAAGAAGGGAGGGGTAAGGAGTAGGATTTTAGTTTTGCATTGCTTGTGACAAAAGGCAAAGGTTCACACACTGCTAATCCAATACTGAGAATGTTGCCAATAGTTGAAATGTATCGAGGTAAAGCTCTTTAGCCTGGCCCTCAAAATTTCACGTATGGAATGAGGGAGTTTTGAAACGTTTACTTTGTTAGGATTGGGGTACAAATTCCAAACTCAAAAACTAGCTGGAAGAGAGACTGATTGAGAGGGGGAGGGGATATGATGGAGAGTGAAGTTTCAAAGGGGAAAGTGGGAGGAGGGAGGGAAATAACATGGGATATTGTCTACAATTAAAGAAGTTGTTAATAAAAATAATAAAAAATAATAAATTTAAAAAAAAAACTAGCTGGAGCTGAATTACCAGGTAGCCAGTAAGTAAGACCAGCTTCATGATTTTTTTTAATTTATTTATTTGACAGAGAAAGAGGGAGAAAGAGAGAGAATACACGCATCAGAGCCTCCAGCCACTGCAAACAAATTCCAGATGCATGCACCCCCTTATACATCTGGCTAACGTGGATCCTAGGGAATCGAACCTGGGTCCTTTGGCTTTGCAGGCAAATGCCTAACTGCTACAGCTTCGTGATTTTTAGGGTCCAATGCAAAACAAAGTGGGGGCCTAGGAGATGTCTCAGTGGGTAAAGCACTTGCCATGCAAGCATGAGGACCTTGGTTTGTACCCTCAGAACCCACATAAAGTCAGACACTATAATGCCAGCTAGCATCTGTAATCCCAGCATGTCTAGGGCAAGAAGGGAAGCTGAAACAGTAAGCCTGTGAGCCAGCTCGCCTGATGTTCTGAGCTATGAACAATGAGAAACCCTGCCTTAAACAAGGTGAGGGTTGACATGACATACACATGCACACACGCACACACACATCAAAATGGTGCTAACATGAAACCGACACAGGCCTTTTAAAGAAAGGAACCCCATGCAATAGTCTAGATCTTTTGCCAGGAAGCTGGCCCCACTGATGCACATCATCTAACAGTGGACAGTCAAGTGTTCATGAGTCTCGGGCTTGGCTATGTCATGACTGCCTTTAAAACAACTCATTCTGATGTCGGAAAATGTTTCAACTTTCTCCAAGAAATAAATTGGCAGGATGGCAACAAAGCCAGGAAAAACACTTAAAAACAGGGCAATTTGTCTTGGCCTTGATTAAGTTATATGTATGTTGATATTTTTTTTCCAGTTGAAATGAATTAGCCATGCAGCTAATATTATAAAAATAAAATACATTCCAGAATATCAGGTTAGGAAAAATAAACTTTAAGCTTCATTTTATAGACAACAATCTACATCTGAGATTATTTATAACATAAGATATTTTCATAGACTGGATTTCTGATATGCTTTCAATTTAAGATTTTTTTAAAAAAGTGCTCCCTCTCATTACTAAATAGTAATCATTGAAGTCATCACTAAACAGACTGCTCTTAAAAAGAGAAAAGAAGGGCTGCAGAGATGGCTTAGCAGGTAAGGTGCTTGCCTGCAAAGCCTAAAGACCCATGTTTGACTCTCCAGGTACCACGTAAGCCACACACACAAAGTGACGCAAGAGTGCAAGGTTGCATATGTGTACAAGGTGGCGCATGTGTCCTGGAGTTCAATTGCAGTGGTTGGAGGCCCTGGCGTGTCAATTTTCTCTCATGTGTGTGCATTAAGGGGAGGGCTGGAGAGATGGCTTAGTGATTAAGGTGCTTGTCTGCAAAGCCAAAGTACCAAGGTTATAGTCCCCAGGACCCACATAAGCCAGATGGACAAGGTGAGATGCATGCATCTGGAATTTGTTTGCAGTGGCTAGAGGCCCTGGTGTGCCCATTCTCTCTCCATTTTCTTTTTCTGTCTCTCAAATAAATAAATAAATAAATAAATAAATACATGTTTTTAAAAGGCAGTCTGTTGGGCTTGCCTCAAAAAAGGCGGGGGGGGGGGACAGAATCTTATCACTTGGCAGATGAAACTGCATAAAATTAAGATGCTCTTTGGCTTTTAACATGCAACAGGTTCCTTTTACAATACAAAACAGCCCTGTAAAATAGGCATCCAGAGTCTCCCTGGGTCCATTCAACCTATTTCCTGTTAAACATGAATTGTGTCTTGCATAAGAATAGTTTAATCTTTTAAACATGATAAGAATACCAAGAATTCCTTCTGAACTGCTATAAAGGGCTCTCAAAAGCCACCCAAAGAACTGGACCACATTCCTTGGCAATTACTGGGATGAGGAGGCAGAGTAGGGGCAGAGAAAGGGGGAAAGTGGTTTATAAACAGCCACGACCACAACCAAACATCTTCAATTAAGACAAACAGCTGCAGAATCCCAGGATCTCCATCCAAGGGGAACCATTTGTGTATGTCTGGGGTTTGCCACACTGGCCTGGAGCCCCTACTCAGCTCTCACCACTGGGACTGCTGTCTGATAAGCACATCTCAGAATGCCCCATGTTTGTGCAAATTTCCTTTGGGAATCTATGTTGTCACCATGGCACTGCCCCGGGCTGGGGGCGGGGGAGGGAGGATAGCAAAAGGACCAAACGGATGAAGCTGTGTGCTCCCTCCTGGGCGGGGCGGGGGGGGGGGGTGGCTGTCCCAGAGACAGACGCCACCTGTGGCAGATGAAAGAGCAAAGATGACTCAGGTTTCTTAAGAACCTCCCACCTGCCAGAGCCTACGGCAGGCCTTCCGCATGAGTCGTACACATCATCCGCAAACACAAAACCCTGCCATTTTGCAGATAGGGATGCAGAGCACAGCTACCAAGTCAAAGTCACACAGCTACAAACTGTCTAGGATGGGCTTCATTCTAGTACATGGACCTCCCATGGCGCTCGGTCTTTGCACCTTAGTGGGGAAACACAATGTACGCAACCCCAGGGCAAGAAATCAGGCAGCGTAGTCTCCAGGGAATTTTTTTCTTTTTTTATTCTCTTTTTTTGGTTTTTCGAGGTAGGGTCTCACTCTGGCCCAGGCTGACCTGGAATTCACTATACGGTCTCAGGGTGGCCTTGAACTCACGGTGATCCTCCTACCTCTGCTTCCCGAGTGCTGGGACTAAAGGCGTGCGCCACCACACTCGGCTGCTGGAATTTATTTTCTTAATCACTAAAAGCCATCTGCTTTTTTTTTTTTTTTTTTTTTTTTTTTTTTTTTTTTTTTGGTTATTGTGAGGTAGGGTCTCACTCTGGCCCAGGCTGACCTGGAATTAACTATGTAGTCTCAGGGTGTCCTTGAACTCATGGTGATCCTCCTACCTCTGCCTCCCGAGTGCTGGGATTAAAGGCGTGCGCCACCACGCCGGGCAAGCCATCTGCTTTTAAAATCATCAAACAGGATTGGGAAAATAATGACTCAGTGTCTCGAAGGCGCTTGCTTGCAAAGCCTGCCCGCCAGGGTTTGTTTGATAGCCCAGGAACCACATACAGCCCAGTGCAGAAACGGTACAGGCATCTGGAGTTCGTCTGCAGTGACAAGAGGCCTTGGTGCACCCATACTCACTTTTTCTCTCTGTCTCTTACTTGCTCTACTAGCAAATAAATTAAAATATTAAAAATAAAATCATTAAGCATTAGCAGTTCTAAACAAAGCCCAATATTTTTGTCCGTTTGTGTTTCTAAACCATCATTGCAGATACTATTCAGCTTAAATAATGTATGTTTCCAATTCACATTTTTCTTTTTTCTTTTTCTTTTATACAGACTCTAGACACATGTGCCACCTTGTGTATCTGGCTTACACAGATCCTTTGGCTTTGCAGGCAACTGCCTTAGCCACTAAGCCATCTCTCCAGCCCTCACATTTTTCTATTACTTCTCTTTTGATAAACATGATATTGGTTCAGTTGTAGAGCATCTGCCTAGCATGAGAGAGGCACTTCATGAGGTAGCTAAATGGAGAACTTCCAGATTCACATGCAAGCTCAGACCCGGCTGTATACATTGATTTTGAAAATAAATTCACAATAGTTCAGAATCTTTTAATCTCATCTCGAACCCAGTTTATATCTCCAATACTTGTAGTCATATATATTCTTGGGTTTGAACTGATTTGAAATAGTGACAACAGTAATTGTAATAAACAAACAATTTGATGTGACCACCTGCAGCTTTTATTTGCACTTACAATTCAATACAGTAAAGCAGCCAACTGCAAGATGCAATAACGCTGATTGTTAGGCTACACAATTAATTCAGCTGTGAAAACTTTTACTGAATTTGAGTAGCATCTTTAAAACTTAGGTGGACTATTTTTTTTAACTTTTTAATTATTTTTTGAGAGAGAGAGAAAGGCAGAGAGAGAGAGGAGAGAGAATGGGCTAGCCAGGGCCTTCGATCTCTGCAGACGAACTCCAGACACGTGTGCCCCTTTGTGTGCATGTGGGATATTACGCACTTACATCACTGTGCGTCTGGCTGCATGGGACCTGGAGATTCTAACATGCATTCTTAGGCTTCTCAGGCAAGCGGTTAACTGCTAAGCCATCTCTCTAGCCCAGGTGGACCTTCTTCAATCATTCTCTTTTTACAAGCTAAAGAAAAAAAAATCAAGAAAATAATGACCACTGATTACATAACAGCTTTTGGTTTTCCAAAGTAGGACCTCACTCTAGCCCAGGCTGGCCTGGAACTCACTATGTAGTCTTAGGGTGGCCATGAACTCATGGCGATCCTCTTACCTTGCCTCTCTAGTGCTGGAGTTAAAGACATGAACCACCACACCTGGCTGATTACATAATTTTTATTCAAAACATTTTTGTCATACAGAGCATAGAAAAAATTACCTACACCAATGTCAAAGTAAACTCTGATTGCACTGCACACATTGACCACGCCACTCAGAAGATCCAGCCTCCCGTCAGAGCCCAGGACAGGATTTGGCCAAGGCCAGTGGCAGAATACTGACTTCCAGCAAGCAGGGCCTACTTTAGTGTTTCTCTCCCTCCCTCCTTTACCCCCTGTGGATTAAACCCAGGGGCTCAAACAATCCACCATTGGTCTTCATCCTCAGCCCTTTGTTTGTTTTTCTTTAACTTATATTTGAGATAAGGTCTCACTTAGTTGCCCTGCATATCACTCTGTGTATCCCAGGCAGGCCTTGAACTTGTCATCCTCCCGATTCAGCCACCTGAGTAGGTAGTCTTACAAGCCTGTACCACTAGCCCTAGCTCTGGATTCTCTTCCTGTAAGTACACAATGCACTTTCAAAAGAATCAGTGGTGTCCCAATACTCCTCAGCTTTGACTAAATAAGTACTATGTAAAAATTGATGGCTTTTCTCAAAATTTGTCCCAAATACAAAAACCATCAAATTCCAAATCTTGGGGTCTGGTGGCACCAATATGGTTAACTCTTTCCCAAAGTCTGCTCTATCTTCATCTCTCACCGTCTCCCTCATCCCCACTGTCCCCTGCTTTTTTCAGCTTTTTATAATCTGACTGCACACAGTCTAATGGCTCTTGTTTCCAAATATGTAATGGCCACAGTTAGACATTTTTTTGCAGATAAGACCATCACCATACCAATTGAATCTCCTTCCCTCCTTACACAGTGCTGGACACAATGAAAGAGCCAGTGATCTATTTTAATTTAGCTAACAGTGATATAACACTTACTACAAGTCAAAGAGTAGAACACAGGCTGGGCATAGTGCTATGTCATCCTAACTCTTGGGAGGAGTGCAAGGTCATCATTATCCCCAGCTGCATAAGGGAACTCAAGGCTAGCCTGGACTACATGAGATCCTAAAAGACAGAAAGGAGAGAGGAAGGGCTTGGGAGATGGCTTAGTGATTAAAGCACATGCTTGCAAAGCCAAAGGACCCAGGTTTGATTCCCGAAGACCCATGTAAGACAGATGCACAGGGTGGCGCATGTGTCTGGAGTTCATTTGCAGCAGCTGGAGGCCTGGTGCACCCATTCTCTCTCTCAAAAAATAAATAAAAGGGCTGGAGGGATGGCTTAGCAGTTAAGACGTTTGCCTGTGAAGTCAAAGGACCCAGCTTCAATTCCCCAGGACCCACGTAAGCTAGCTGCACAAGGTTGCACATGCATCTGGAGTTCACTTGCAATGGCTGAAGGCCCTGACACGCCCACTTCTCTCTATCTGCCTCTCTCTCTCAAATAAATAAATTTTTTTAAAAAAGGTGAATAAAAATAAAAATATTTTTAAAAAAAGAAAGAAGGGAGGAAGGAAAGATTACAACATAACCTTATAGCAGGAAGCACATGTGATGGTTAATCTTGATTGTCAACTTGACAGGATTTAGAATCACTTAGGAGACAAATGTAGGAGTTTCCCGAGAGAGTTTAACTGAGATGGGAAGACCCACTCTGAACGTGGGCAGCACCATTCATTCCATGGGTGTGGGTCTCAGACTGAATAACAAGGAGAAAGTGAGTGAAGCACAGTATAGCTCTCTTCTTCCTCACTGTGGATGTGATGTGACCGCTGTGTCACACGCCTGACCCTGTCATGCCTTCTCCATCACAATGGGCTGTACTGTGAGTCAAAATCAATCCTTTCTTTAAGTTGTGGTTGTCAAATGTTCTGTCACAGTAAGGAGAAAAATAACTAATAAAGTACACATTTAAATAACTACTTGTGTAGTAACCCTAACTATGCCATTACCACAGCAGCCAAGATTTACACTCTTGGACATTTACACCAGAGAAATAAAATTTGTGTTCTAACAAAAACCCACACGCAAAGCCGGGCGGTGGTGGTGCACACCTTTAATCCCAGCACTTGGGAGGCAGAGGTAGGAGGATTGCCAAGGGTTCTAGGCCACCCTAAGACTACATAATGAATTCCAGGTCAGCCTGGGCTAGAGCGAGACCTTACCTCGGAAAACCAACCAATCAAACAAACAAACAAACAACCAATCAAACAAACAAACAAACAAAAAACCCATATGAAACATTCATAACATCTTTATTCCTAATAGCCAAAAAACTCCTCAAGCTCTTAAGATTTATGTATGAAACAATGCTTCTATGGTGCTTCCTAATTGCTGGGTACCATTTTAGATACTTAAACACTAACCCATTTACTCCTATGACAACCACCTGTGGAATATACTGCTATTGTTCCTACTGTTACTGATGAAGAAACTGGGATGCAGAGATGTTAAACAACCGGCGCAAAGGTACAGAGTGTTGAGTAAGTGACGGAAAAATCTGATTCCAAAGAGGAGAACCTGGATCTAGAACTCTCCTTGGAGACAGACAGGTGGATGGAGCTCTAAATCCAAACAGTAGCTCCTCTAGGTTAGGAAAACCCAAGCCCCCAAAAAGCATGACAGACCCTTCCCATCCCAAAGGAAGCCACAAACCCTGCCCCCGCTCAGCTTTAAAGGAAGTAAGCAGAATTGTTGGATCCCCAAGTGGAACCTCTCACTGGGTGGGAAGACGAACACTTCCAACGCTTAGGCTCAACATGCTGGAAAACAGAGAGAGGCGGAGCACATTGGGACGCACATTTTGGGGAGGGGGATGAGGAGCCATGAAAAGCAAGCGAGCGGATACAAGGTAAAGCTGAGGCTGGCTGAAACAAGGTGGTGTAATCATGTCATGCCTCACACACAATTGCCCCTGCTCTGCAGCTCTGGGGCCATATCCCCAGGGGCTGTATCTCTCCTGGCACTGGCTCTCACTTCACCCTTCCATCAGTTCTCTGCCTTATCTGCCTTCAAGCCCACAGGCTCTTATAAACTGATGTGGGCCCCGGGGATTGAAATGCAGAACCGACACGGCATTCCAGGGTAAGGCCTGTAGCAAGGCAGCCTGGCTCAGAAGATTTTCAGATTATCAAGTGGGGAAGGCAAGAATGTCACGGCCTCTCTGGGTGGACACGGGGACATTCATCAAAAAGACAGCTACCATGAAATCACTGTCTCCCTTTCCCACTGGAATGGGGCAGCATGGGCAGATGTGCGTGTGCGTGTGTGTGTGTGTACATGCACACATACGAACCCAACAATTGTAGCAGAGAAATCATTTCCCAAGATAGGGACAAAGAGATCTAGACCCAAACTTTCAAGAGGCAAACTCCTAATCAGAAGGGTGCTGTATAATGCTCACAGTGAGAGCTCTGGCTTATAGTTTTCACTGGGAAATGGACGGGACCAGCTAGCACATCACTCATGATCCAGGCTGATGCAATGTACCATTTGGAGGGCCTGACTTTACTGGTTTCTAAGGGAGGAACTCTTACGGCTTCTCAACTTAAGCTTGGCTCAGCATTAAACCCAACTGTGAACTCTCGGCTGGAGAAAGCTAGCAGGAAACAGAATTCTTCACAGTCTGTGACTGTGAGAAAGAACCATTGGGGATGAAGCTGGAAATGGTCACAAAGGAAAATGTCGCAGGCCAAAATGACTCAGGTCCCTGTGTCAGATTTCCCATGCAAAGAACATTTTCTTGGGGACTGGGGAGATGGCTCAGTGGGTAAAGTGCTTGCCATGCAAGCAAGAGGACCCTAGTTTGAAACCCCAATACCCATGTAAAAAAAATGAACTGGACACTGTGGCAGGTGTGGGACAGCTTGCCTGACAAAAGCAGCAACAGACAACATGAGCTTTGAGCAAGGTAAAGAACCAGCACCCAAAAGCTGTCCTCTGGCTTCCATATGGGTGTTGTTGTGTGCATACACACCCACATTCACATGTCCCGTGAAAACACACACACATGTGCACACACACAAAGAGAACATTTTCTTTGTAACAGGGACTGAAAATGCTCACTCCCAGATAAAGCAAATGGGTTTTTGTTGCCCACCCGTCCACTCACCCACCTCTGGCTTCTGGCTCTGGTTCCTGGCCTCTGTCACAGTCTGTGAAGAGGAAGCCTCAGGCATGAAAACAAAATGGCACAAAAACCCTGTCTAGCCTCAAAACAAAGCCTGGGTCATTTGTCTGCATCCATTTTCTTAAGCAGATGACAACTGTCCCTCTGACTGCTGGGTCTTCTGTTGGCAGCAAATGTTTCTTAATCGATACAGCTCCCCTCTGATGATTTTGCCCAATAATCATGTTATAGTAACCAATATGGTGCCTCCTAACTGGCCCAAGACTGAGGCTTGAATGAAATCTTTCATTCTCCTAAACTTACTATCTAATGCTGAGATCTTTAGAGGAAAGCATGTAGTATCTATAAGCCTTGCCAAGCTTGTCTGGTGTTGGTGCCAAAGGCCCAAGAGAGAAACACAAAGATACAGACATAGGAGTGGGTGGGAGGGAGAAGGGACAAAACAGAGAGGGAAGGAAGTATTAGGGGGAAGACAGAAGAGAAACAAGTGCCCTTTAAGAATGTGCCTCTTTGTAAAGACATGCCCTCGTGCTTTTCAAAATCAGCACATTCTACAAGAGAAGCCACCATGTGCTATATCTCCATCATCACATCGCTCTGGAGAGGCCGAGTCCCAGCAGTGGAGCCCCTCGGCCACATGGTACAGACGTGTGAATGACCGATGGCTTCTTGCATTGCCTGTGCGTGACTTGGCTGGGCAAGGCATATTTTACATTAGCTTAGGTCCTGACATTCTATCATGTTCCCTGTCAAGAGGCCAAGTTGTTCTTGGAACCCTGCACACCAAGTGACATATAACAGAACCCACAAATATAAACGAGGCGGCTCTTTGCTAAGTGCCCTGAAACTGAAGGCTCTTCTTGCCGTTCCCATGTGCATGGTGGCAGTCGGGCTGGCTTGGCTGGGAACAGAAGTCTACTAAGAAAAGTTCACCATCCTTGGCCAGCATCTACAGCATTTTTCAAAGCGTGGGGTTATCTGCCACCGAGTTGCTTTTAGCAATCGGTCCCGCTGCATCAGGAGCTAAAAGTGGGATAGAGCCAGGTGCCCAAGGCTTTCAATGAAACATGGCAGAAGGCTGAGGGAATGGTCATCAACGTGACACCTTCCTTTCCAAGACCCGAGTATCTTCAGTGAACCTTCTGCCTTCCCAAGAGACGCTCAGTCAGGCTGTAAGGGGAGAAGCTCCAGCGCCACCTCACATGACACCGTCTGGAATGCCTGTGGCCAAAGGCCATGCCAGTGGCCTCCTCACAGGATGTCAATGCGCTCTAGCTCTCACAAGGATGCTGGCTCCTCAAGGACAGGCAGGTTTCCCAGCAGGCTCCCCATCAAAGGCACTTACTGGGAGGAGATGGGGCTCTTCTTCTCTGGCCTCCCCTGCAGCTTTCTCTTCTAGGGCTCTCTTGACTCCCCTCCCGCTGCCTGTAATCCCTGGTGCCTGTTGCATGCTCAGACATCAAAGAGTGAAGTCAAGAAGTACAAGGGTTAGGGGTCTGGGGAGTGGTGCAGTGAGTAACAGGGCTTGCTGTGCAAGAGTGAAGATCTGAGTTCAGATTCCCCGGAAGCCATTCAAGCCAGCTGCAGTAGCACATCTGCAATCCCAGCATGCCTACAAGATGGGGGGAGGAGACAGGAGAATCCCTAGAAGCTTGAGGGCCACTGTCCTGTTGTAGGCAGTGGGGAACACAAGGACCTTGCCTCAAATAAGGTGGAAGGCAAGGACTAACACCCAAGCTTGACCTCTGACCTCTACACATATGCCATGGCATGCGTGCATCCTCACACACATGAACGCGGCGCACACACACACACACACACACACACACACACACACAGGAAGAACACAAAAGAAGGAGAAGGCTTAATCTGCCCCAAGGGCATGCCATCAATAGTTTCAGAGAAGGGCTTTTGGTTCCTCAATGTAAAGGAATGAATGACTCGGACTGACTAGTGGTGTGGACAATGTGCTCCTAAGAGTTCAGAGAAGGGCAGCAGCCAGGGAGGAAGGGATTGGTTATGAAGGCTTCTTCAAAGAGATGGAACTTGAGTAAAGGTTTGCAGAAGAGATCGGTGATGACTGTAGGTGACTGGGGATGCAGCATGGTAACTCCAAGAGATTGAAAGAAGTGGAATCATGGAGCCACATTTTGGCCTCCTGCAAGGCCAGCTCACCAACAATGCATCCATCAGTCCTACTTAATTTTATTTATTTATTTATTTATTTATTTATTTATTTATTTATTTATTTATGACACACAGAGGGCGGGGAGAGACAGAATTGGCGCACCAGGGCTTCTAGCCATTGTAAATGAACTCCTGATGCATGCACCACCTTGTGCATCTGGCTTATGTGGGACCTGGAAAAGCGAACCTGGGTCCTTAGGCTTCACAGGCATGTGCCTTAACCTCTAAGCCATCTCTCCAGCCCACATCAGTCCTACTTAAGAACACCATGCATCCCAACACCTGGCACTCAATGAACTCCAGTGACTGAAGGAAATGAAAATGAAAGTGGGGCATAGCTGCACGTGCCTGTGACCCCAGTGTGAAGCGAGCAGGATGGAAGATCACTGGGACTCACTGGTAAGCCAGTCTAACCTAAAAAAATGGTACCAGTTCCAGGTTCAGTGACAGATTCTGTCTCAGGGAAAGAAATGGAAGAGCAATAGAAGAGGTCACGTGAAGTTCTCAGGCCTCTGCATGAATGTGCACAGGATACATGCATTTGCATACAAATACACCACACATGCTACACACACACACACACACACACACACATACAGTCACATTATTATTCAGCACACTCAAGTTGGGAGCCCCAAACTAAGAATGGGATCAGTATGTGAAGGCGTGAACTGCAAACTCAAGGGCCCACTTAAGCCAGGAAGGAAACAAAGGTGCTGCAGGGGTGCGCAGTGGGGACAGTAGGAGAGGGTCTTCTACTCTCGGGGACAGGCCCCACCAGCCTGTAGCCCAGTATTGAGGGGTATGAGCCCAATGCCACCAGACCTTTTTTTTTTTTTAATTTATTTGAGTCAGAGAGAATGGGCACGTCAGGGCCTCCAGCCACTGCAAACAAACTCCAGACACATGCACCACCTTGTGCATCTGGTTTATGTGAGTATTGGGGAATTGAACCTGGGTCCTGAGGCTTTGCAGGCAAGCGCTAAGCCGTCTCTCCCGCCCTCACCAGATCTTTTGAGTGTTATGTGTAATCCCCCAATTTTTAAACACTGGCAAAAATAAAAGTACTGCATGGATAGGAAACCACAATATCCAAAGTCATATTTAGCCTTTTAGTAATCTGTGATTTGACAGGATCAATTTAGTTCAAGAACTCTATAGTCTAAAAATGTCTCAATAAAACTAATTTATGATGAAAAGGGGTATCTTTGGGGCAGGAGCTATGATTGGGAAAGGTATTAGGAGCCTTCTAGGGGGTTGTGAAAGTGCCATATTTGACCTGAGTGATGGTTATGGAGATGGGGAAATGTAAAAATTCCTCAAACTGTGGCTGAGGAGATATCTCAGTGGTTAAAGGCATTTGTTTGCAAAGCCTGCCAGCCAAAGTTTGGTTTCCCAGTACCCATGTAAAACCAAATGCACAAAATAACACATGAGTCTGGAGCCTAAAGTAAGAGGCTCAAGCATACCCATTCTCTCCCTGTCTGTCTGTCTCCCTTCTGCCTCCCTGCTTGAAAATAATAGAATTTTTGTTAAAGTAACAGGTGCAAGCTGGAGAGATGGCTCAGCAGTAAAGGCACTTTCTTACAAAGCCTGATGACCTGGGTTCAATTCCCCAGTGCCCATGTCGGGCCAGATGCACAAAGTGGTGCATGTATGTGGAGTTTTTTTGTTTGTTTGTTTTTGCAGTGGTAGGAGGCCCTGATGTACCCATATTCATTCTCTCTCCCTCTTTCTCTATCTCAAACAAATAAGTAAATAAAAAAATACCTGTTTTTAAAAGAGACAGGTATGGTGGCACATGCCTTTAGTCCCAGCACTTGGAGGCAGAGGTAGGAGAATTACTGTGAGTTTGAGGCCAGCCTGGGACTCCAGAGTGAGTTCCAGGTTAGCCTGGGCTAGAGTGAGACTCTACCTGGAAAACAAAAAAAACCAGATTGCTCAAACTGTCCTTAAGAGTTGTATACTCTGTTATTTGCAGGTTACAGCTCAATTTCAAAAGTGAAAAGAAAAGTAAATGAGAACTGAAGAAGCCAGTGTAACAAACACCACGTCCAGCAGTGCTGCCCCTACACCTCAGATTCCTTCTGCCTTCCCACTGTCACCTTACTGCCACCCAAAAGACCCAGCCTGGACAGCACTTCCTCCAGACTGTGCTGTCTCCTTCCCCCCTCAACCCAGGTCTGCCCTTGACACACCTTGACTCTTCCAGATATAGCCCTAAGCGCCACTCTCAGGTGATTCTTCATTCCCCCCCCCACCCCCGCCTTGCAGCTCCTGAGCTCCTGGAGATAGGACTGTGGTGTCTGTCTCAGTCTAGGCCTAGCACATGGCAGTGGGCATTCAGTAAATGCTGATGCCTCCTACTGGCATACCCTCATTTCCCTAGTGACTCATCAAACAATCTAGAAACATTAGCTCTGGAAGAAGAAAAAGAAAAGAGGCATTGGATAGGCTAATGGGTAATTGAGGGACTGGAGAGATAGCTTAGTGGTTAAAGGTGGTTGTTTGCAAAGCCTGACATCCTGGGTTCGAGTCGCCAGTACCCACATAAAGCCAGATGCACAAAGTAGTATGTGCATCTAGAGTTTGTTTGCAGTGGCAAGAGGCCCTGATGTTCCCATACTCTTTCTCTCCCTCTCATCCTCAAATAAATAAAATAAAAATATCTTAAAGCATGAGTGAGAAGCCCTAGGGGCAGGATGGACTTGCACATCTGAGAATTTAAAATGTAAACTCTCCTACAACCAGCTATAGGACTTCCCACTGAGGAGAGGCAGTGAGTGTGTGTGTGTGTGTGTGTGTGTGTGTGTGTGTATGTGTGTGTGGGATGCTTGCATTCATGCATGACTGATTTCTTTCTTTTCTTTTTTCTTTTTTTCTTTTGGTTTTGAGCCAGGGTCTCACTACTTTGGCCCAGGCTGACATGGAACTTACTCGGTAGCCCAGGCTGGCCTCAAACTCACAGCAATCCTCTTCCCTCGGCCTCCCAAGTGCTAAGATTAAAGACATAAGCCACCACACTCAGCTTCATGCATAATTCTTAAATTACTTCCCTGGCCAAAGAAATGCTCAGCTAATTATTCTCCAACTTCAGCAGGTACCAGAATGGTTTGTTAAAACTGATTCCTGGACCCACTCTAGAGACTTAGTGAGTAGGCTGGAACCAGACCTGGGGATTTGCATTTTTATTTATCTACCATGTGATGTGGACACTGCTGGTCCAGGGGCTTCCTGTCAGAGACACTGGACCACACATGGCCACACTCGGGAAGCAAGCACTACCAACATCCTCCGGGTTGTTCACTTAACAAACTACTATTTGACTCAGGCCATGTGCAAAGCCACACAAAGGATGCAGACAGAATTATAGCCAACAGTTGTGGCCTCCCCTTCAGTCACCAGAAAATGGACTGCTACTTCTGGGTGCCCTTCACAAGATTGCTGTAGAAGCAGAAATTGACACCCACTGTCAGCCACTCCCCAGTGCTCACATGGTCTCAGGTTCAAACTCATGACTCTGAGAATAATGTGTTCAAAGTCCACTCCCATCATCCGCTTCCCCAAATGACTCTGGTTAAAGGAGCCACATGCCAGGTCTGCCTTCTATAGATAATTCTTTCATTTTACCACAAAAGGAATCACTTGTGGTTTTCGTCTCCAGTATGGGGCAGGGGGTAGATACGCTTTCCCCAAGACCAGGCCCACATAGGGTCTCTAGCAGCAGCGTCAGAGGGTGAGGCAGCCTTCCAGCAGACAGGCAAGCACACTGCTCCGAAATAGCAGCCTGCCCTGTTCCAGGCAGGAGGTGCGTTCTGACGTATTCAGTTACGAGTGAGTGCCTGGGCAATAAATCTAAATGGCCCATGATATGGAATGCCTGGGCAGTGTGCAGTTGGGTTATTTATGCCCTCTGCACCTGTGAAAGCTGAGGTTTAATTATTTATTTCATGTTAAGTTTCCAATCCTGGGCTTCCAGTCCACAGAGCAATAAAGCACTTCAGTTAAACTGCAGGGGATTCTGGGTCACCACTCAGCAGGGGCCAGCAAACTTAAGGACTTCTGACATCTGGGATGTCATCTCACTGGGTGCCTGGGGATATCCTAATGAAATTCAATCAGGTGTGGGAGAGTTTTAAGAACCCTTTGAAATGGCTACACCTGAAAAATTCATCTGTGGCAGCTCCACAAAAATGTAACTCAAAAATAAAGAACTGAGGAATAAAGTCAAGAGCAGAGGCATAGCCACCAGACCACAGACACGTTCCCATGCCAGTAGATCTTTCCCGACACATCTGACTCACTGCAGGAGACCACTGGTCATTCAGTTCTATCCTTCACAAATTTGGGCAGAGTGTATTTCAAAATTGTTAGACCTAACTCTGAAGTTAAACATCACTTGGCTTTTTTTGTTTGCTTGTTTGTTTAATTTATTTGAGAGAGAGGCAAAGAGAGAGAGAGAGAGAGAGAGAGAGAGAGAGAGAGCGATGCCAGGGCCTTCAGCCGCTGCAAAAGGAACTCCAGACACATGCACTACCTTGTGCATCTGGCTTATGTAGGCCCTGGGGAACTGAAGCTGTGTCTTTTGGCTTTGCAGGCAAGCACCTTAACTGGTAAGCCATCTCTCCAGTCGCTTGGCTTCTTGTATGATGACATAGAAGGGGATAGATAGCACCTTATGATAAAGTTCAGTTCCCTGACATCAGCAAGTCTGTGGTTTGAAAATTACTATTTTCTAGCACTGGGGAGGCAGAGGTAGGAGAATCACCATAAGTTCAAGGCCACCTTGAGATTACATAGTGAATTCTGGGTCAGCCTGGGCTAGAGAAAGACCCTACCTCAAGAAACAAACAAACAAAACAAAAAAGGAAAATTACTATTTTAACTCAAATTCTCACTGGCTAATCACTTCCACCAGACCTGCTCAGAATGCAAACCTCTTCTCCACTGTCCTTCCCTGAATGGAATGGAAGGGCCCCTCAAACTCCCAACAAGAGGGCCAGCCCAGCTCCAGCAAGCAGACAGTGCCTGAGAAGGCTCTGGTGTCACTAGTAGAAGCAGGATGAAAGGCTCTCACCTTACAATCTCTTGACAGAATCATGTTTGTTGAGGCCCATTGCTGCTTTTGGGTTGTATCAGTAACTTTTTTATTGCTGGGACAAAATACCCAACCAGAAGCAGCTGAAGGAAGAAAAGAATTACAGCTCATGGTAGGAGGCCCTGGCACACATAACTCAGTCTCTCTCTTTCTCTGCCTCTTTCTATCTCTCTCAAATGTTTGATCAGAGGACAGAGTCCATCATGCTGGGGAAGCATGGTGGGAGGAGGAAGAAACCAATGTCACATCCACGGGGAGGGAGTAGATAGAGGGATGAATGCTGAATGCCCCAGCTAGCTTTCTCCTCTTTATGCCCTCCAGGAACCTAGCCATAATGGTGCCACCCATGATTAGGGTGGGTCCTCCTGCCTCACCTAATCTAATCTAGAAAATCCCTCACAGAAAGACCAGTGTTTCCAAGGTGATTCTATATCCTGTAAAGCTGACAACAAGAGATTAACCATCAAATTGGTTCTCAGTGCACAGTGCACTGTTTTGTGTGTGTTTCGCATTATGGGAATTTATGGTAATTTGAATTTATGTCTCCCTATATACTCAGGTGTGTTTTGTTTTGTTTTGTTTTGTTTTGTTTTGTTTTGTTTTGTTTTGTGGTAGAGTCTCACACCAGCCCAGGCTGACCTGGAATTCACAAGGTAGTCTCTCAGGGTGGCGTTGAAATTACAGTGATCTCTGCCTCCTGAGTGCTGGGATTAAAGGCATGTGCCACCACACCCCGCTCAGGAGTTTTTATTAAAAAGCTTGTCTCCAGCTGCCTGCCCAGAGGAGGTGTCACTGGGGGTGGATCTGATTTCAAGCCCAAAGATATGCAGAGTGCTTAAACTCTGCCTGGGCCCCTGAGGTTTGCTATTGGGTTTATATTTGCCTGTTTGTGGTGCTGGCTGAGTGGTTTTCTCTCTGCTTGGATCTGTGAAAGGGATCATCTTCTACCATCAGTGGAACTTCCCCTGGATCTGTAAGCTACAAATAAATCCCCTCCTCCCAAAACACTGTGTCTGGTTTGGAGGTGCGTTTCAAAGGCGTGAAGCTGTTTACAACAGGATTCTTATGTCTGTGGTGGAGCTTGGCACATGGCCTGTACTTCATAAGTCCTTGCTGAACGAATGACTTTTCTAGAAAACACCCACTCTGAGGGCTAGTGGGAAGCATGAAAGAAAGTCACAAAGCTCTTATACTAGGCAGATCTGTGATTTCTCATAGTTCTGTCTGACCCAATTACTGAAAAGAAACTTGAGAAATTTAAACTTGAGCCAAATATATCACTGATTCATTCTGTTGCACAAATTAAATAGGTTAAAGACCATATAAAAAACAAAGTCAGTTTGTCAAGGGTGAGGATAATTGTTGGTTGATAATATTTTTACTAAAACTTCACAGAGGCCCTGGAGTCAAAATTATGTCATTGTACAGCAAAGGACACTGTGAATAGAGCAAAAAGACAACCTACAGAATGGGAGAAAATCTTTGCCAGCTATATATCTGACAGAGGAATAATATCCAGAATATACAAAGAACTCAAAAAACAGAATAATAAGAATTCAAACAACCCAGTTAAAAAATGGGCTATGGAACTAAAAAGAAAATTCTCAGAAGATGAAATACAGATGGCATATAAACATCTAAAAAAATGTTCCACATCCTTAGCCATCAGGGAAATGCAAATTAAAATCACTTTGAGATTCCATTTCACTCCTGTCAGAATGGCTACCATCAAGAAAACAAATGACAATAAGTGTTGGCATGGATGTGGAAAAAGAGGAACACTTCTACACTGTTGGTGGGAATGTAATCTGGTCCAGCCATTGTGGAAATCAGTGTGGAGCTTCTTGAGACAGCTAAAAATAGATTTACCATATGATCCAGCTATAGCACTCCTAGGCATATATCCAGAGGACTCTTCTCACTACCTTAGAGATACTTGCACAACCATGTTTATTGCTGCTCTATTCACAATAGCTAGGAAATGGAACCAACCTAGATATCCCTCCACAGATGAATGGATAATAAAGATGTGGTACATTTACACAATGGAGTTCTACTCAGCGGTAAAGCAAAATGAAATTATGAAATTTGCAGGAAAATGGATGAATCTGGAAAGGATTATACTAAGTGAGGTAACCCAGGCTCAGAAAGCCAAACGTCATATGTTCTCTCTCATATGTGGATCCTAGCTACAAATGTGTTTACCTGTGTGTAAACTGGAACCAAAAATAGGTACCAGAAACCAGTAATCTGGTAAAAGGCTATAAGGGAGGGAGGAAAGGGAAGGACTTAAGTGTATGGTATTGCACATATGTAAGTAGTAGAACAGATTACAGGGAGGGGAATGGCCTAAGCGAGTCCATGGGAAGAGAATGCGTAAAAGAAGGGCAGGGGGAGGGTCAATCTAAATTCAAGATATTGTGAATAAGACTTATGTAAACCTACTTTTTTGAAGAATGGCATATCTAGAAGCTGTAGACTGTTAATAGAAATTTTTCAGTGCCTGGGATGGGATACCTTCCAGTGAGTTGTTGGCCAAGGAGGTCCTGGTAGCCTCCAAAACATTAAAGGCTTTTGCCAAAGCCCTTGGTTTCCCTTGAGAAACAGATGGTAAGACCCTATTGCTGAAGACATCTCTTGCCTGAGAGGCAAGGTCACCGAGAAAGCAAGGTGGTGCTGAGTAGAAAACCTTCTCCCTGTAGACCAGCCAACTAAAAGCTGGAAAAAGCTGCACTGCATGCAGCCATATGGGAGACAGAAGTCATCAATAGTGAAAACAGTGGACACAGAATATTCAAGTTTGGCCATACAGGCCCAATGACTGAATGGGTGCAATAGTGGCATGTCTACTCTTGGGGTAACCAACTGCTCCATAATTGGACTGAAGGCCCTCTCTATGGGAGGGAATACATACCTGGTACTGAAAAACCTAAGCAAAAGTCTATGGCAGGTGAGGTCATGAGCCTTAGGGGTACAAAGCCTGCTCTTGTCTGACTAAATGTACATATTATTCCCACCAAGCTGCCCTGAAAGCACTACACTTAATGTTCATAGTCACATATTAACGCTACTCTCACTTCTGGTTAGAGAAGCTTCTCTTTTCAGATGGTGATGACCACTGGGATGACCCAAAAGGCAATATAGTGCTGAGAAGAAGGGATGGAGGAGTGCCCAGCACTGAAACACCTCTGTCACACCCTCCAAGGCTCAGGGACCATTGCAGAAGAGGGGGCAGATAGAATGGAAGAGCCAAAGGAAGGGTATGACTTCTTACAATGCAACTGTCCAGACAGAAATTGGTCTTGATATCCATGACCTTGCAGTGCCTAGAAATACCTCCGCAAGACCCTCAAAATAGAAGAAAAAGATGGTGACATCAAATTAAAAGAGAGACTAATGGAGAGAGGGAGGGGATATGATGGAGATTGGAGTTCTAAAGTGGAATGGGGTGAGGGGAGGGAAATATCATGTGTTTTTTGTATGTAAGTATAGAAGTTGTCAATAAAAAAATGAACAGAAAAAAATTGTCATTGATATGTTGGAATCATTTTATGTAACTTGATAATTTCATATGATTTCCTATCTTCAATGAGTCACAAGAATATAGCCAAAAGTGTTATTAAATATGGCATAAAACAGAATATATATCAATAATCTATATAAGCAAAACTTTAATATTCCTTGGTATTTTGAAAGAAACAATATACCATTTATAATTAATTTTATTGTTAGGCAAGAAAGCAATTCCAGAAAAACAGATAATAGTAACTAAGTTACCAATAGTTGAGTTTAGAATGATCATGTTTGGGACTGGGAATGCTGTTCAGTGGTAGGATATTTGCCTACCATATACAAGGCCATGGGTTCCATCACAGGCACTAAGCAAATAAAGAACTAAATAGTAACAATCAAGATTGAAATTGACAAATGCCTAGAAACACAGAGACTGCTATGCAGCCTGACCTGTGAAGAAGTACAACCTATAAGAAAATGTATGACAAATAAGACAACTGAATCAGGAACCAATGTGTCATAACAATGGCAATTCTTGGGCCAGATGGTTTCAAAGATCAACTCTAGCAAGCATTTTTAAAAGAATTAACAGGACTTCTGGTTAAGATGGCGGTGTAGGAACTACGCCAAAGCAGCCTAGGGGAGAAAAAGAAAAAAGAAAAAACCCAGCACAACACACTCTTCTACTAAAAATTAAAGGTGTACAAGAAATTATCAACCCCAGCAGAGAAGTAGGAGAGATCCAGAGCATCTAGCAACCACAGAAGCAGGCAGAAGCGGCTCCAGCAGCAGTAGTACCAGGTCCCCGCGGCTGCAGTCGCCAGGCTCAGCCTGAGCCACAGGAAAAGCCAGGTGAGGGGATTCTCCACTCACACCAACCTCCTTGCAAACTCAAGAAACATGAAGGGAGGATGGCAGGGACCACCAGAGCAGCTTGTGAGGAAGAGGATAGCAGGGACCAGTGAGAGAACTTCAGCCACCATCTACAGCCTCCCCTCACCCCAATGCCAGTGCAAGTGCCAGCAAGCACCAGAGACCTGGGGAAGAGAGCTCACCTACACAGCACCTGGCACAGGCAATCAGAGCAGTGACCCACCAACCCAGCCAGCCTACCTGAGCCCACAGCATAGCAAAGAGAGACCCAAGCAGCACACAGCTTGGGATGGCACAAAGCCATCCCAAAAGGTAACTGAAATTACATCAAGTCAGTACTCGCCAAAAAGCCTGGTATATAGGCTAACAGTGGAAGTGCTAATTGCATCTTTCATGTCAGGGTAAATTATATGTTAAATCTTATGGATGGTTTTGCCATTCTTAAATAAGCTATATTTTGGGTTTGTCATTTGTTGCTTCCTGATATATAGTGCCTTTGTCTCCTCTTCTGTTGTTCACTGGGGAAAGGTCACACTTGGTCACAAGCTGACCTTAGAACCCTCTACAGACCAGAAATCTCAGCCTCCCAGTTGACAGGATTAAGGGTGTGGGGCAACACACATCCTTAGGGACTGTGACTTTGTTAGAGGATCTGTTTGTCATAATACCTACTCTTGCATAAATACTCTGTGCTGTTTTTCATTGAATGTGTATATTTAGTTAAATTTTACAATTTGCCTGTATTTTGTTCCACCCAGCCTACTAGAATACTCTCATATCAGGCAAACCCAAGACCTAGGGTCACCTTTGTGGTTACTCTGAGAGTCTTAAGAGCCACACCTAGCACCTTAAGCTCCTACCCTGAAGATATATAACATCAGATTAATTGATACATCTAATAATACTGCAGATAATTAGAACACCCAAGCATTAAATTAATACAAGATGCAAAAATTTCTACATTATAATACAAGAAACACACAAAATCAAGACAATATAAATCCAATAAAAAATATTAATGCATCAGAAATGACCTCCAGTGAGACAAAAATAGAGAAAATGCCCAAGAAAAGATTTCAAAAGAATGATTACAAATATACTCAAAGAAATCAAAGAGGAAATCACAGGAATCAAAGAAGACACCGGAAACCAATTGAATAAAATAAGGAGGTCAAGACATGAATAAGGAAATAGGAACAATAAAGAAAAACCAGTCATAAATACTAGCAATGAAAAACACTGTCAGTCAAATAAAAACTCTGTAGAAAATCTCACCAGTAGAATGGATGAAGGAGAGAACAGAATATCTAAACTAGAAGACCAGGTAGCAGATCTAATACAGTCCAACAAAGAGAAAGACAAACTAATAGAAAGGCATGAAATGGAATTTCAAGATATTCAGGACACTCTGAAAAGATCAAACAAGAATTCAGGGTATAGTAGAAGGAGAAGCATTTCATTCCAAAGGCATAGTAGGTGTTTTCAACAAAAATCATAGAAGAAAACTTCCCCAAAATTGGGAAAGAGATGCCATTGTAGATACTGGAAGCTTTTAGAACACCAAACAGACAAAACCTGGAAAGAACCTCTCCTCACCATTTTTTGTTTTTTGTTTTTTGTTTTGTTTTGTTTTGGTTTTGTTTTCTGAGGTAGGATCTCCCTCCAGCTCAGGCTGACCTGGAACACATGTAGTCTCAGGGTGGCCTTGAACTCACAGCAATCCTCCTACCTCTGCCTCCTGAGTGCAGGGATTAAAAGCATGCGCCACCATGCCTGGCTCATATTATCATTAAACTACCAAACACACAAACCAAAGAAAATATATTGAAAGCAGAGAAAAAAATGAAGTCACATATAAAGACACTATCTTAGGGTGAAAGGTTGAAGAACAGTGGTTCAAGCACATGGGACTAGAAAATAAGCAGGGGTTGCTATCCTAATATCTGACAGGGTGGACTTCAGACCAACATTAATTTAGGAAAGAAAAGGAAGGTCACTTTATATTGATTAGAGGAACACTCCAACAGGAGGACATTACAATCCTGAACATATATGCAACTAACATGGGGGCTCCTAATTTCATCAAACAAACACTATTAGAAGTAAGGTCACAGATAACACCAAACACAGTTGCAGTGGGTGACTTCAACACTCCACTCTCATCAATTGACAGGTCATCTTGGCAAAAAAAAAAAAAAAAAAAAAGAGATGCATCTGGATTGAATGAGGTCATAGAACAAATGGACCTAACAGATATCTACAGGACCCTTCATCCAAATGCTGTAGAATACACACTCTTTTCAGCAGCACATGGAACATTCCCTAAAATAGACCATAAGACAAAGCAAATTTTAACAAATATAGGAAAATTGAAATAATTCCTTGCGCTCTATCTGATCACAATGGGATCAAACTACAAATCAAAAGCAAGAAAAGCTATAGAGCATACACAAAATCATGGAAACTAAACAATACACTACTAAATGATGAATGGGTCAATGAAGAAATCAAGAAGGAAATAAAAAAATCATAGAATCAAATGATAAGGAGAACACAACATACCAAAATATTTGGGACACAATGAAGGCAGTCCTGAGGGGAAATTCACGGCTTTAAGTGCCTATATTGAGAAATTAGAAAGGTTTCAAGAAAACAACTTAATGCTTCACCTTAAGGCCTTGGAAAAAGAAGAACAAGGCAAACCAAAAATCAGTAGATGGGAAGAAATAATAAAGATTAGGGCAGAAAATAATGAATTAGAAACCAAAAAAAACAATCCAAAGAATCAATAAAACAAATAGTTGGTTCTTGGAAAGGATAAACAAGATTGATAAACATTTAGCAAATCTGACCAAAAGAAAAAGAAGAGACACAAATTAATAAAATCAGAGATGAAAAGGCACCATCACAACAGATACCAGAGACATTCAAAAAAATCATAGGGACATACTATAAGAATGTATACTCCACTAAGTTTGAAAATCTGAAAGAAATGGATGATTTCCTTGATTTATATGACCTACCAAAATTAAATCAAGATGAGATTAACCACTTAAATAGACGTTATAACAAGTATGGAGATCCAAGCAGTTATAAAAAAAATCTCCCACCAAAAAACAGTCCAGTCCAGGCCCATGGGGGTGAAAAGGCCTAAGTGAGGTCGGGGGAAGAAGTTGAGTACAGGAAAAGTGGAGGGAGGGCTAATCAAAATCTAAGAGGATATAAATAAGTCTTAGGAAAACCTACTTTTCTGGACAATAGAACACTCAGAAGCCATAGATTGTTACTAGAAAATTTTCAGTGCCAGGGATGGGATACCTTCCAGTGAGTTGTTGGCCGGGGAGGTCACAGACACCCCCAAAACATTATAGGCCATTGCCAAGGCCCTTGGTTTCCCAACAGGAATAGATGGTAAGACCCTATTGCTGAAGACTCCACATACTTGGGTGGCAAGGTCACTGAGAAATCCTGCTAGAGCTGAGCTGAAAGCCTCTTCCATGTGGACCAGCTGACAGAATGTTGGAAAAAGCCATGCTGCATGCAGTTCAATGGAAGAGAGAAAACACCAGTGAAGGTACTCAGTGGCATGTCTGTTATGGGGGGAACCAACCACTTTCTAATTGGACTGGAGGCCCGCTCCATGGGAGAGAATACATTCCTGATACTGAAAACCTATGACAGGGGTAGTCATGAGCCCTAGGGGTATAACGTCTGCTTGTGTCATGCTAAATATATATACTATGCTCACCAAACTGCCCAGTAAGCACTTCTCTTAATGTCAACACCCATATATTAATGCTACTCTCACTTTTGGTTAGAGAAGCTTCTCTTTTCAGATGGTGGCGACCTTGGGATGACTCAGAAGGCACCATGGTGCTGAGAAGAAGGGACAGAGGAGTGCTCAGCACTGAAACATCTCAAACCCACCTTCCAAGGCTCAGGGTCCATTGCAGAAGATGGGACAGAAAGAATGTAAGAGCCAAAGGAAGAGTAGGACTCCTTACAACATGCTCCTCCAGACACAAAATGGCCTGGATATCCATGACCTCACAGTGTCTGACACTACCTACACAAGACCATCAGGAGGAAAAGATCATGACATCAAACTGAAAAGAGAGACTGATTGAGAGGGAGAGGGGATATGATGGAGAGTGAAGTTTCAAAGGGAAAAGTGGGGGGAGGGAGGGAAGTACCATGGGATATTGTCTATAATTAAAGAAGTTGTCAGTAAAAACAAAAAAAGAATTGGGGATACAACTAACAGTAAACATGTGTGAGACCCAGGTTCAATCCTCAGCACCACAAAAATAAATTCAGAAGCTGGAGAGATGGCTCAAGACTAAAGGTGCTTGCCTATAAAGCCTAACGACCCGAGTTTGATTCCCCAGTACCCACATAAAGCCAGATAAACAGTGGCACATGCACCTGGAGCTCGTTTGCTATGGCTGGAGGCCCTAGTGTGCCCACCCACCCACCTATCTCTGCTTGCAAATAAATAAATAAATTTTTAAAAAAGAAGAAAAAAGAAAAAAGTCCAGGCCCAAGCCGGGCGTGGTGGCGCACACCTTTAATCCCAGCACTTGGGAGGCAGAGGTAGGAGTATTGCCATGAGTTCAAGGCCACCCTGAGACTACATAGTGAATTCCAGGTCAGCCTGGACCAGAGTGAGACCCTACCTTGAAAAAAAAAAGTCCAGGTCCAGATGGATTCACTGGTGAATTTTACCAGACCTTCACTGGAAGAACTTTAGCCACTGCAGACAAATTCCAGACATATGCACCTCCTTATGCATCTGGCTTATGTGGGACCTGGAGAATCGAACCTGAGTCCTTAGGCTTTGCTGGCAAATGCCTTAACTGCTAAGCCATCTCTCCAGCCCTGACTCCTATTTTTCAGTCATTATTTTCTCATCCTTGTCCCCTCTTACACTCCAAGAACCTCTGTTCTACTCTCTATTACTATGTTAACAACTTTTTGGGCTTCCACACATGTGTAAGAACATGCAATATATGTCTTCCTTTGAATTTTTTTTCAAATTCAGAAGCTGGTTAGAAGGATGAGTGTTCAACAAACTATGCATTTATAATTTCTGCTCTTTTCTATATGTATGTTAAATGTTGATCCCACATCTTTAAAACAGTAATCCTATCATTAAGGTAAAAACAAAAAAAAAAGGTCAGGCTGGAGAGATGGCTTAGTGGTTTAGGCACTTGCCTGCCAACCCTGAGGATGCACATTCGATTCCCCAGTGCCTATGTAAGCCAGATGCACAAGGTGGCACAGGCATCTGAAGTTCATTTGCACTGGCTAGAGTCCCTGGCATGCACATTCTGTCTCTCTCTATGTATCTATCTACCTCTTTCTCTCTCACACACACATATAAATAAAATATTTCTTAAAAATGTGAACAGGGAAGAAATCTTCCTTCTGTCAAGTATGTAGTCACACCCTCTGCACTCCCAGCTCCACAGTGATGAAGTGACCCGATCAAGGTCACAAATGCTGTGGAAGAGTGGAGCCTCTCAGATCACCTTCTGGTCCATTACTCAAAAAATGTGATTTCTATTTCAAACATTTGTCCTACAATATGTGTTACTAATTAACTGGGGAAACTTGTAATACCATCACATCGAGTTAATACCAAAACATTTTTTGCTCATTTAGGTTGATTTTTTTCCCATGAAATTACTGAACTGATGTCTGGATCAGATATCTCTATTTAATTTGGTGTAACTATGCTTCTCCCTAATAATGCATCATAAAACCATCAATGACCCTAGAAATGATTCAAGTGTTCTGTCACACAATCTGACTTAATCAATCTGCTACAAATATATCATGGATGATTTGAGTCACATTGACCAGGCTCATCCAATAGGAAAAAAAGTAGCTATGACATTTTCAGGATGGAAAGAAAGGTACATTTGGGGATCCTTTAATTTATGTACTTTCCTGGTCCATGCATGTGACTCAGCTTTTCCCTTTGTTTGATTTCCAATCTCGGGGCTAGCTCAGTGGTAGAATGCTGGTCTAGCATGCATGATGAGGTCCCAGGTTCATTTCTGGTACCACAAAACACAAATGAATGAATGAATGAATTAAAAAATCAAGAGGCTGGAGAGATGGCTTAGCAGTTAAGGTGCTGACCTGCAAAGCCAAAGGACCCAGGTTCAATTCCCCAGGACCCACATAAGCCAGATGCACAAGGTGGCACATGCATCCGGAGTTCATTTGCAGTGGCTGGAGGCCCTGATGTGCCCATTCTCTCTCATTCTCTCTCTCTCCCCCTCTCTCAAATAAATAACTAAAAATTAAAATATTTTAAAAAAATTAAGAACCTGCCAGGCATGGTGGCACACACCTTTTAATACCAGCACTCAAAAGGCCAAGGTAGGATTTCTGTGAGTTTTGAAGACAGTCTTAGACTACATAATAAGTTCCAGGTCAGCCTGTGTTAGAGCAAGACCCTACCTTCAAGAAAAAAAAAAAAAAAAACTTATAGCATGGAGTCTTGCACGAGATGGCTGGCCAGGACAGTACTGGGAAAGCAGGAGCTTGTATTAAGAACACTGGAGAGATGGCTCAGTGGGTATGAATGCTTGTCATAGGAGCATGAGTGCCTGAGAGGGACGGCCTCCCCTAACTCCCTCCCCACAGCCCAAGAAGGAGGGCCTCCCCTAACCCCCTCCCCACAGCCCAAGAAGGACGGCCTCCCCTAACCCCCTCCCCACAGCCCGAGAGGGAGGGCCTCCCCTAACCCCCTCCCCACAGCCCGAGAGGGAGGGCCTCCCCAACCCCCTCCCCTAACCCCCTCCCCACAGCCCGAGAGGGAGGGCCTCCCCTAACCCCTCCCCACGGCCCGAGAGGGAGGGCCTCCCCTAACCCCCTCCCCATAGCCTGAGAGGGATGGACTCTCCTAACCCCCTCCCCATAGCCTGAGAGGGACGGCCTCCCCTAACCCCCTCCCCACAGCCCGAGAGGGGAGGGCCTCCCAACCCCTCCCCACGGCCCGAGAGGGGGGGCCTCCCCAACCCCTCCCCACAGCCTGAGAGGGATGGACCTCCCTCCCCCCCTCCCCACGGCCCGAGAGGGATGGACCTCCCCTAACCCCCTCCCCACGGCCCGAGAGGGAGGGCCTCCCCTAACCCCCTCCCCTAACCCCCTCCCCACAGCCCGAGAGGGACGGCCTCCCCTAACCCCCTCCCCACGGCCCGAGAGGGACGGCCTCCCCAACCCCCTCCCCACAGCCCGAGAGGGACGGCCTCCCCTAACCCCCTCCCCACGGCCCGAGAGGGACGGCCTCCCCTAACCCCCTCCCCACGGCCCGAGAGGGAGGGCCTCCCCTAACCCCCTCCCCACGGCCCGAGAGGGACGGCCTCCCCTAACCCCCTCCCCACGGCCCGAGAGGGACGGCCTCTCCTAAACTCCATCCCCAGCAGCCCCATAACCAGCTATGTGTGGCCATGTACACCTGTAACCCTAGTCCTGTGGAGAGCAGAGACAGGAATTGTGGGGCTCAGGAAAAGTAGCTCTGGGTTCAGTAACAGATTCCTCACAAGGAAACATGTGAACGAGTGACAGAGGAAGAATACCTGAAGTTCTCTGGTCTCCATATGCATGCATGGGTGTGCTCATCTGCACACACACATGCATACATCACACACATCATACAAACCACCAAGACAAAAACAGAAAAAAAAATGATCAAGAAAGATCAAACAACAGGGGGTGGAGAGATGGCTCAGCAGTTGAAGGCATTTGCCTGCAAATCCTGATGGCCTGGGTTCAAGTCCCCAGTACCTATGTAAAGCCAGATGCACAAAGATGGCACATGTACCTGGTTCGTTTGCAGTGGCAAAATGGCCCCACCCAGTCTCCCCCTCTCTGCTTGCAAATAAATAAATAAAATATAAGATAACAAAAACAAAAAATGCAGAAACAAAAAAAAGCCACATACATTGAAAAATTCCGATTGTAAAAACCTAATTCAATCAAATAAAATCGCAATTTCCCTAAAGAAAAGCACACTAAACCAGAGGTTCTCCATAGTTCATCATGTTAAGTGAAATCAGCCAGACTCAAGAAGGCAAATAAGATGAATATTGCATGTTTTCTCTCATACATCAACTACATATATATATATATAGTTGATATATATATATAGAGAGATTATAATATATATAATATATATATGATCACATGAAAGTATAAATGGGACTGTCACAGCAGAGAAAGAAGTCTCAAAGGAGAGAGCAGGAATGGGGAATGGAATCGATGCAATATGAAGACAGAAGGGGGAACTGATGGAGAGAGGAAGGGGACCATCACAAACGGAGGAGGAGGTATGGAGAGGGCCGTGGAGAGAGTGAATGAGAACCAAGTATAGTGATATCTATGTGGGAAATGTTATAACAAAGTCTTGTACTTTGTATGCTAACTAAAAAAGTTTAGTTAGAGAAGAATCATTCCTTACTATATATAAGTAGAGGAAAGTGAGGTCTTGGCAGGGGACCCCAGCCTCTACCGTAGCTTTTACAAAATACATCAAGAACCACAAGGACAGCATTGCACATGGGCCCTTACAACAGTCCGATGAGGCAGACAGCTAGACCTTTTTAAGATGAAGAAAGTAACGCTCACGACATTGATGAACTAGTCAAATCCCCACAGCAAGCACATATGAACACTAAAGGGCTCGAGACGATGCTCAGTGCTGGAGTGCTTGCCTACCAAGCACAAGGCTCTGGGCTCAGCCCTCAGCACTGCAATCCATCAATCCATCAATCAAGAATTTCAGTTGGGAATGTAGCTCAGTGCTAGAGTACTACACACACACACACACACACACACACACAGAGAGAGAGAGAGAGAGAGAGAAAGAGAGAGAGAGTGCTATGGGTTTAATCCCATACAGATTAAGAGAGGAAGAAGAAGGGAGGAAGAGATAGAGGGAGGAGGGAGGAAGGAAGGAAGTAATTGGGTTGGGGATTATACTCAGTGATAGAGTACTTTCCCAGTATGTGCAAAGCCCTGTGATCAACCCCAAGCACTAAATCAAAAAGAAAAGCTTATAAATGTTGATGCAAGAAGCTGGGCCTTCAGGCAGCCTTTGGTTACCAGTGCTTCCTGTGGGCTCGCTGCATAGTATATGTGAAGACGTTGAAGTCCTTCAAAGTTCTTCTGGCATGTCAGTCATTGTGTTTTTAAAACATGTGAAGCATTAGAAAAATGTACCGTTCAAGCTGAGTGTGGTGGCACACACCTTTAATCCCAGGACTCAGGAGGCAGAGGTAGGAGAATCGTTGTCACCCTGAGACTACATGGTGAAATCCAGGTCAGTCTGTGCTAGAGTGAGACCATACCTCAAAAAACCAAAATAAATAAATAAATAGTATCAGTCAGAGCATAAGCATGAGTTTTAATTTATGCTTTCCACAGATGCAATGGAATTTTGTCTATGATAATATTGTTGGTTATGTTAACTCAATCCCACATCTAACCAACCTCTATTTTCCATCTTCCTTTCCAGGCACTAAAATCCCTCAATAGTAAAATGTCTCTCTCTTAGAACCTTCTGAACCTGAAGCTGGCTGTCTTGCTTCTTCCTCTCTTGTTAGTGAACCAGGAACTTGCTAACCAAAATAGCAAGAGAAACACATTCCACATAGCCTTCCTATCTAGGTGTTTAAATGCCAGAGCTATCTTCCAGCCACCGCATGACTGCTCTGAACACAGACACAGCTGTCAACAAAAGAACAGAAAACAAGAAAGTCCCAGTGAGTTGGACCTGACAGAAGACAGCTTTGTCACTGGTCTCCAAGTCAAAAATAGATCACCCACCACTCAGAAGGGCATAGGACATTTTTCAACCCTATCTCAGTGGCCTCTGGCAGTTCAGTGAAACACGCTGAGCACTTGATGGAATGAAATGTACAACCAGCGATAGCCTTTCAAAATAACTTCTTTTTAACAGGTCCGCCAAGGACAAGATGACAATGAACCCATAAGGTCATGTAGGAAACTGCCAAGCCCCCAGTGATGACAGCTCTCAGAAAGAACAGGAAAGACTCACACAATGCCCCCCAAACCAATAGCATTTCCACTGGCCTCATTTTAGTAATGGGTGAACCCACTTATTGTTTACAATGAGGGAAATCCACTGCCTCTCAGGCAGGCTGCTCACCTTGCATGGAGGCTTTTATGCTAAGAACCAAGATGGCAGGATCCTGGTAGAGCACTTGCCTGGTATGAACAAGGCCCTGGATCTAATCCACAGCATGTGCACGCACGCATGCACACACACACACACACACACACACACCAGTAAAATTAAATAAAAAGATGTGACACGGGGTTAACTTCCACAATGAGCTGTTGGTCTGAGATACCTACAAGGTTTCCCAAAAAAAGATAGATTTCTGTCAGAGTTCTTGATGACCCACCAAAGGTTAATGGTAAGACCCTACTGTCGAAGACAGCATACGTGTGTGAGACAAAACATGGAGAGACCTGACCAGAATCTGGAAGAGGGTCAGTCCACAGACAGTTAGCTAGTCTAGTACCAGAGGGTGCTACATGAGCAACTGGGGGATAATGGCCGACATCTGTCCAAACAATTTGCAGTCTAAGATACCCAGCAGGAAACAACCTGATGTAATGCTCAAACAAGTGCAGTAGTAGCACACAGCTATGGTGGGTAACCAACTGCTCTTGATTTGGAATGGAACTCATTGCTGGAACTGGGAAATAAGTCAAAACCAGGTACAAAAAATGAGCTCAGTCTCCAAGATCAAGATACCACCAAATGTGGGCTAGAAGAGAGCCTATGCATATAAAATTCTCTCCAAAATATCTATGGCCATCCCTTCTATCTAGTACTAACTTCTCTCTCCATTGGAGAATTTGCTTATCTTTTTCAGATGGAAAATGAACCTGAAGGGAGGATCCGCCAATCACACCTCAGGGCCCCAGCTGAAACCATAGAGTAACGCAGGGGAAGGGCAAGAATACAACGTTCTTGGTGATCACGGCACCAGAAAACGGCTGAAGGAGATAAACACAGAGAACATCCAACTGCAACTAAGCCAGATATCCAGAGACACAGAGGCTCCCAAAACCTCATCACTGAAGTAGAACTAAAATGACCCCAATGTGGCTCAGGGAAATTCGCGGAAGAGGGGGTGGAAAGAATTGGGGCATTATGCACAGGGATTTGTCCTACCCCCCAGAACTCTTGACTACCCCCACAATGCATGACCCACATTCCCCATTGATGAGGGTCCCTTTGGAAGAGGGAGGACAGGGAGGAGGATAAGGAAGCCAACATTATGAATGTAAAATCAGAATAATATAAATAAAAATAAATTATAAAAAAAAATGATGTGACAATCCACCACAATCATCCAGATATTTTATTTGGATATTAGATATTTGTCTCACTCACATTTTAAAAAGTTTTTTAAAGTTTTATCTATTTGAGAGAGAGATAAAGGCAGAGAGAGAAAGAGAATGGGTGCTGCAAACAAACTCCAGACACATGTGCCACCTTGTGCATCTGGCTTACATGGGTCCTGGGGAATCGAGCCTGGTGTCCTTTGGCTTTGCAGGCAAGTGCCTTAACCATGAAGCCATCTCTCCAGCCCTCAGCCACATTTTTTGTGTGTATGTGCATGCGGTGTGTGTGTTTATGAATGTTTGTATGTGTGCAGGTACACATGTGTGCACACGCCTGTGGAAGCCGGAGATTGATGTCAGATGACTGACTGACTTCTTTAGTTGCTCTTCCACGTTATTTTATTTTTGAGACAGGGTCTCTCAGTGAACTCTCCCAGAGCTCACCAATTCAGCTAGATTAGTCCCCAGCAAGTCCTAGGGGCCCTCCTGTCTCACTCCTCAGCACTGGGAATACAGGTGTGTACCACTATGCCTGGAATTTTACCAGGTGCCGAGGTTCCAAATTCAGGTCCTCATTCTTGCGAGGCAAGCACTTCACTGAATCATCTCCTCAACCTCCTCACTCACATTTTGGGGTAGGGGATTGTTTTGGTAGCCCTAAATGTCAAGAGAACCACGCCTGACTCAAGCACATGACTTCATGACACTGCTAACCACCAAGAGTAAAATGAACACACAATGACAAGACCTTTATTGTAAATTGTTTTAAGAGTTAAAGAGACTTTATTAGATTAAGAAGAGAAAAAAAGAATAAAAGCACAGAGAGCTCCTGCCATGTGGAGGGTAGGGAGCTCACTTGGGAGTAAGTGTCCCCTCCCCCATCTCAACCCAATAGTGGGGCACAGAACAGGGGCCTAGTTCAGGAGACATGAACAGCCAAGAAGAGCTCTATTGTAATTTTTTAAAAATACTAATTAGTCAGTTTTTTTTAAATCTAACTATGATTGGGCAAGATGAAGAAGTTATATAGAAATATTAAGCCAGGGGCTAGAGAGATGGCTTAATGGTTAAGGTGCTTGCTTGGGAAGCCTAAGGGCCCAGGTTTGATTCCTGAGTACCCATGTAGGCCAAGATGCCCAAGGTGGCACATGCATCTGGAGTTTGTTTGCAATGGCTAGTGGCCCATCACACTCATTCTCTCTCTGTCTCTCTCTCTCTTTCAAGTAAATAAATAAATAAAATATTAAAAAAATATATATATATATCATGCCAGGAATCCAAGACAGAACCTGTCTGAACTTCCACAGTGCTTTGGAACACATGCTTGTTTGGTGGCTGAAGTGGGGATAAATTAAGCTGCCCTTTATAAGACTTTGAATTCTGCTCCAAGACAAAGCAGAAGTTCCCACTTTTTGTTTGCTAGATTGTGTTACATCTTGAACCTGCCACGGTATTTGTTTACTTTCACAGTATTGTAGGGTAAATGACAGTTCTTGTCTTTTTATTTTTATTTTTTCCTTAATTGACATTGTGAGAAAAATCTTCTTATGAATTTCTTTAATGGATGAATGAATTGACTCACCCACTCTATCAAAACAAAATTAATTAAAATTGAAGAACACAATCCTGCCCTTAGTCACATAATATGTCTTGATCTTTCTGTCTTCTAGGGAAGACCAGAGTCTTATGTAAGAACATTTTTTGGAATTATCTAAAGAGCCAACAATGTAAGAACCGTGCTTACTGGCTGCTCGCTGAGTCATTCGTGTGGTCAGTGGAGGAAAAACTTCAGTGTAGGAGAAACTAAGGTCTCCTCTTTTAGAAAACTCACTTGACCACCTTGTTTTAAAAAACAGATCAAATGGGTTTCTGAAGCTTGAACTGGAAGCCTGACTGGCTTTCTGATTGAGGCAAGATCATCTAAACTGGCATTTGATTTTAATCTAGAAATGAACAAACAAAAGCAATAAACTATTTACCTTAGACTATGTACACAAGAAAGATTTCCACTCTTAAATGCATTTTCTTTTCTCCTTCTCCTCCTTCTTCTTCTTTTTCTTCTTCTCCCTCTCCTCCTCCTCCTCTTCCTTCTTCTTTTTTCTTTTCTTTGTTTTGTTTTTCGAGGTAGGGTCTTACTCCACCAGCTCAGGCTGACCTGGAATTCACTCTGTAGTCTCAAGGTGGCCTTAAACTCATGGCGATCCTCCTACTTCTGTCTCCCGAGTGCTGGGATTAAAAGCGTGCACCACCACACCCGGCTTAAATACATTTTTTTTCAGCAGAATAAAAAAATTCTTCAAGCCCTTTTGGGCATGATGGTGCATGCCTTTAATCCCAGCACTCAGGAGGCAGAGGTAGAAGGACTGCCATGAATTCAAGTCCACCCTGAGACTACATAGTGAAATAGAGATCCATTATATCTGAAGCCAACAGATGCCTGCCCTGTTGTAATTAGATAACGTAGACTGTGAAATCTCCAGAAAGAACTAGATGAACCAGAACTTAAAGCTTGTGATCATCCTAACCCAAAATGTAAAGGAAGTACCTGAGTGCTGCTGATGTAAAACATTAGTAAATAGATACATAGTTCCTTACAAGAAAATTCCAACTAAATGTAGAAGGATTGAGTGAAGTTAAAAAAAAAAAATTAGAACAGGCAGACAAGCTCTGCTGATGGATACTAAAATTAGCAGGTGAAAGTTTGAAAGGAAACAGGGTATTTGCATAATCCTACAGTATCTCTCCAGAAATATTCTTAATTGCAAAGGAAAAATACTGCAGCTAGCACCTCCTTAAGCAAGTGCTGAGCAGTGATGGAGTACCACCCTTCTTATTAACAAATGCCCACCAGGCAAACTTGAACCCAAGAACTGTTTCCAAAAAGGTTTGGCAAACCACAGCCTGCAGACAATCTGAACCTATGCTCCACTTCATAATGGTGTCATGTGGGCACACAGCCCTGCTCATTCATTGGCACTTATCTAAGGCTGCGTCTGTACTATGACAGCGAAGGTGACTGGTTACAACTGGGACCATCTGACCTGCGAAGCCCAAAATACTTATCTGCCCCTTGACAGACAAAGTTAGCTGATTCCTACAGGTCAGTATTCTTAAAAAGTGTCAAGGTCATGAACAACCAGAAAAGATGAAGGAGTTGTCACACAGGAAAGGGGACTTAGGGAGCTATGACAACCCAATAGCAGGTAGGATCCTGAATTGTACCTTGAAGTAGAAAAAAAGATATTAGTGAGAAAATTGAAAGTCTATAACTTTACTAGTATTGTACCAACACTCCTTTCTTTGTATGTGTATATGTCCATGTGTACGTGTGGGTGCACATATGTGTGCAGATGTGCGTGTATATGCGTGGATGTGTGGAAGCTGGAGGACAAGCCTGAGTGACATTCCTCAGACACTGTCCACCTTTCATGAGGCAAGCACAAGCACACACCCTGCTTTCTTTCTTTCTTTCTTTTTTTAATTTGAGAGAGACAGAGAGAGAAAGAGAGAGAATGGGCATGCAGTGGCCTCTCAGCAGCTGTGAACAAACTCCAGACACATGCGCCCCTTGTGAGCATGTGCGACATTGCGTGCTTGCATCACTTTTGCATCTGGCTAAACGTGGGACCTGGAGAATCGAACAGGAATTCTTAGGCTTCGCAGGCAGGCACCTTAACCGCTAAGCCATCTCTCCAGCCCCGCCCTGCTTTCTTTACATGGGTTCTGGGGATTGAACTTAGGTCCTCATACTTGCAAGACAAGCACTTTTCCATCTTAACCCAGCTCCTGTACCAATATTCCTTTCTTGGTTTTGATGAATGCATCATGGTTATGCAAGATGTGAACACTTGGTTCAATGACAGGAAATTTATATGGATAATACTTTATGTAGTGGTTTTACAAGTGTTCTGTAAATCTAGAATTATTTCAAAGTAAGACATTAAAAATTAATTGTGATAACTAACTCCTCTTCCTAAGCTGAGCCGGAGCAGAGCAGCTACAGCTGCCATCTCTAGCCATCAACCTTCCAAGGTTTGTCTTTACAGGGCTTAAAAGCAACTGTAAAAGTAATTCCAGTATCACCAACATTTCAAGCCAGTGCCTGAAGGCAGACAGACCTGGCAGAGACTGTATTGATTTCAACCCATCCTGCCTCCAAAATATTGCAGTCGGGGCTCCCTAGAATCTCCTTCGTGTCATCTCTTGAAGCCTAAAGATAGGTGAATATGAAGATGCTCTTGGAAATCTCTGAGGGGGGAGACTGGGGCAGTCCCCATGACAGAGGAGGTGTAGTATGACAGCAGAGGGAGACAGCGTGTCCCTAGGATTCAGGGCCAGTTCTGTCACTAGCTTTGTGGACAGCCCTGACAAGGGAGTGAAATGCCTCCAGCAGATGTGTTACTCCTTCATCTGCTCAGAGGCTGTCCCTGCATGGCCAGCAAGGAGCTGAGAAAAAGGAGACCATTCTTCTCTCCTACCAAGTGGCTGCCCACAGGACAGAAACCTGCTTCACAGAACTCAAGAAATTGTGTGTGTGTGTGTGTGTGTGTGTGTGTGTGTGTGTGTGTGTGTGTGTGTGTGTGTGTAGTCACGTGTGAGGACAGACTCAGAGAGATTCAGAAAAGAGGTAGAAGAGGTGTGCAAAGGGAAACTCAGGGACAAGGGGATCCCACAAGAGGCAAAGGAAGGAAAATGGTGGGTGCGGCTCTCCATAGGGTCTAAGAGCAGCTGAGCAAACCACTCTTCCAGAACCACCTGCCTCCTTCAGCCTCAGGGTGGGCCCTGGCCTAGGTGCAGCAGAGCTGGTGCCAAGGAGAAGGCCTTGACACCCAGTGATGGAATGTAGGTGGGAGTCTTCCCTCAGCACCCATTCCTCCCACCCCAGGTGACAAGTAATGTGAAGTAGTGCACCAAGCCCAGGCTGGTTAGTTGCGTGTGTCAGTCCTGGAGCTGGCTAAACACCCTTGGCAGGTCCTGGCTCACAGCTGAACACACCACCCGTTGCGACAAGCGAGGCCCAGGCCATCTATCATGGGCAGCCAGAGAACAGAACAGATGAAGTGTGGAGAAGGAGGTGCCTGGCCCTGTGAGATGCCCGGGCTCCTCCTCCCGCTCTGAGAGAAACAGCCCTGAGATGGGAGGAAGCCGGCAGGGCCGGGTGCTATCTGGAGAAGGAAGAGGAGGTGATTTATGAATGGACCATTTGGACAGGAAATCTTCCCCAGGCGGGTATCCCTCCCCACTCTGAAATTCCTCCAGCACATCTGCTAGGAAAGAGGAGACACGCCCAAGAAACAAACCCACCACCCACTCCCTGGCTTCCCCCCAACCAAGGACATTTCAGGGACTTTTGCCAAGCAAACCCTTGCTCTTTTCCAGAGCAGCCTGTGTGACAACAGGTGCCATGGCTCACAGTTTCTGGGTTTCACGAATTCGCCTGAATCGTTGTTTTTCAAGTCACCTGAAAGCAGCGTTGCCCTCTTATGTCCTTTGCTAGGAGTTTCCGTGGTGGGGATCGGTGTAGGGGTGAAATGGGCCTTTGACACGAAGGGGCAGAGTCTATGAATGACAGTGACTGACTCCTGGGATCAGTCTGCACTGGGCCTGTCTTCTAGATGGGAAAGTTGTAGCTGTGTGCCACAGTCTGTCGAGACCACAGGAAAAGCAACCTTCAGCCGCAGCCCAGCCGCTTCCTCATGGAGAGATGAGCCCGTCTGCAGACAGCCCTCCAGGACCACCTGTCACCTGCCAGACCTCGCACCTGGCCTTCCAGAAGGGCTGGAGAGCTCTCAAAGGATTTTCCCAACAGTGCTTCGAGGAATGCATGACTGACAGGAAACAGAACTAGGAGGCTACGGGATATGCTCCAATGTCACCACTCAGGAGCGACCATGACAGAAGATGCGATGACCAATTAGTAAGAGGGAAAGACTGAGCACATGCCCTGTGCCAGTTGCTGTGCTACCGACATCATCCATCTTTGGCCCAACCTTGGGAGGAAGAGAGGCCCATTTGTAAATCAGGAATGGAGGGGTTGGGCTGGAAAGATGGCTTAGCAGTTAAGGCATTTGCTTGTGAAGCCTAAGGACCTTGGTTCAATTCCCCAGGACCCACGTAAACCAGATGCACAAAGGGGCACACTCATCTAGAGTCGGCTTGCAGTGGCTAGAGGCCCTGGCGTACCCTTTCTCTGTCTCTCTCTCTCTCTATCTATCTGCCTCTTTCTATCTCTCTGTTAAATTAATTAATTAATTAAAATAAAATAAAATAACAAGACATGAAGGGTCTACTTGGTTTTTCTTTTTTGTCATCCTATAGATCAAAACTTAGGACCTTAGGCAAATGCTCTACCGTGAAAAGTTACACTATCCTCCCCCAGCCTGGAGGTTCATTTTTAAAATATTTATTGATTTATTTAAGACAGAAAGAGACAGAGGCAGAGAGAGAGAGAGAATGGGTGCACCAGGGCCTCTATCCATTGCAGACAAACTCCAGTCACATTTGCCTCCTTGTGCATCTGGCTTAAGTAGGTCCTGGGGAATCAAACCTAGGTCTTTAGGCTTTGCAAGCAATAATTTTAACTGCTAAACCATCTCCTGGAGGCTCACTTGATGGACTGGAAAACTGAGGCTCAAGAAGGTCAAGATTCCTGCCCCAAGTCTGTGATTCAGCACCTGTGTGCTAATCCACTCTCTGTTGCTGAGTGTGAACTTGCCTCTGCTCCAGAAAGAACGGAGGCTGAGCTAGTCCAGAGATCTGTGATGCTGCTGAGCCTGGAATGTCCTGACTCCTGGCCCAGTGCACCTTCTACTACATCATGCCAAGAAAATGTCTCCCAAAACATTCCCCGATGGACCGTTAGAATATGGCCCTAGGAAGACCTTTTACAGCCATCAAGCTCAACTCCTTTACATTCTTGACTTGGAATCCACGTCTCCAAGACTCGGCAAAGCCACGCTCATGACCAGAGGGGTTGGTGGCATGCCAGAGGAAAGAACCAGAGCACCTGGATTTCCACATCCATGAGTATGCTCTAGGGCCATACTGCACTTCCCAGAAATGAACAACAGGGGAGGTCACACCGTCAGAGCTGTTGGGGGTAACTCCCACTCTGGAGGCACTTCTCTAGGGACACCACTGAGGGACCACCACTGCATTAACCCAAGTGAACCAGATTACAAGAGCACCGTCTCACAGTGGCTGCGGGATCAGGTGTGTCCTGAAATAGAATCCCAGTCAGGAACTCCTTTGTAGCCAATCAATGGGAAATTAGTGTGTTTAAATAATCTGACACCAGACAGTTTCACATGATTATCTTTCTTTTCTAATATATATATTTCCGAGAGCAAGAGAGAAAGAAAGAGATAAAGATGGAATGGGCATGCCAGTATCTCCAACCACTACAAACTCCAGACGCATGTGCCACCATGTGCATCTGGCTTATGTGGGTACTGGGGAATCAAACCTGAGTCCTTTGGCTTTTCAGGCAAGCACCTTAGCTGTTGAGCCATCTCTCCAGCCCCATCTTTCATCTTTGCTTGCTTTTTTTTTTTTTTTTTAAGAATAGGAATCTGTTCTGTATAAACTCAAAAGTATTCTCATAGCTTTATATTCCCTCCTCTAGCCTTCCATCTCTCTCTTATTCCACCTCACCACAGTTGAAAGAAATCCTTTCTTCATATTATTTACCATTTATCCTGGTTTATACTTTAATCATTACCTACACACGTTTTAGTTTATGTGTCTTCTCACCAGACTGTAAGGTCTGTCCCCCCATAAGGATCCATCATTTGGCAGCTAAACCAGCTCCTGGCACACACATATGTGTGTGTAAATGCTTCTCTCTTAGTTCAATGAGCTCAGAATGTAGTGGTCTGTGGCTTAGGCTGGACAGCAGTAAGCTCTGCAGAGCAAGAAACAATAAAACAATCTGCAAGGCTGTTATTTTATCAACCAAGTGGACACCCTTGTCTTTAGACAAGTATGCATTCTATGAAGATACATGTGAAATACATGCCACCAAAACAACCAGCTCCGGTTGTTTCAAGACCCTCTGTTTTCAAATGTAACTATTAGAAAATTTGAAAAATTAAATAATGGTTGACACTCCAATTTTTCCAAAAGAGCACCCAAAGTGTCTGCAAATAGCACCAATCTTGATTTTTTTGTCTCATCTGAAAACTTAGAAATTTTTCAGAGATTCAGATTTGAATAAAATTTTCACATTTTTGGACAAATAACACTTCTTTAAAATTTTTACTTTTGTTTGTACCTGTTTCATCCCCAAAATTTGAAACCTATATTAAATTAGCATTTGGTGACTCTAAGGAAGCCAAGTTTCATTATTGCAAAGATTCAAGGACAAAAACAAACAGGTTTGTCATAACCAAGGACAAGAAATTGCTCTTAGATGCTTCTATGGGTTTTGATTGGAGGGAAACTGTACAAGCACAGAACGTCACACAGAGGCCGTGTACCACTGAAAACAGTTCTGGATGTGCAGGGACTTGAGTATAGGCAGAACTAAGTGGCTTTGCTCCTTTAATTCTGAGTGCCATTTCTAATCAGCATTTCATTTTAGAACAGTTTTTCTTCCATGGATTTATTTTTTGTTATGTTTGTTAAATGCCTTGGTTAAGTCAATTCATGAATTGTTTAACCATCTAGACAACTAAGTACACTGCTTTCAAACACCTATTCTCCTGAGAGGACCAGGGCACTTGTACATGGTTGGCAGCAGCAGGAAGCAGGAACTGGCAGAGAAGACACTGGTAACCCAGCAGATTCCCCACTTCAGTCCCAGGAATGCACAACTGGCACCCGATTCTGCGCCGTTTCAGTTAATGGCAATGTCCTGGTTTTGCCTTCCAAAGTTTAGAAAACAAAGAGAAAGGCATTCAGCTCTCAGAGCAATGCAGACCCACGTCTGGAAGTGACCAACTCCTACTGCAGACAGTAACCTAATGTTCCACCTGAAAGAGTCTTGTGTTCATGCCTTCTGAGTCCCAGGGATTTTGTCATCCCACTACACAGATCTGAGAGATGCAAGCCCATAGCAGCTATTACTTCCTTCCCAACAACCTTCATTTCCCTCTCATCAATGATGACATCCAGGCTCAGAGACCTTGGAAGCAGACCACGTAGAGTGACAATGCCTAACGTGAAGCCAGGTCTGTACGACTTGAAAGGCTAGGATCCCTGGAACTGAAGGACTATGTGATGCGCACCAAGAGCTCTCAGCTATTATTAACACATGGTGTTTCCAAAGGAAGAGAACTTGGGCTGTGGAAACAAGCTGCCTGACTCAGTCCATCTAAATCCATCTGAACCACAGCTCTGCCACATACCACCTGGAAGGTAGTTAACTTCTTCATATTCTAGGTCCTTTACTAAAAGCAGACCCAAAAAATACCTGTTGCATAAGGTTGTTTGAGGATTCAACAAGGTATCACAGATACAATGTGCTTCAGCCACACTGTAAACAAACAATAAATGTTACCTGTCAGTGGTGATAATGGTGGCAGTGGTGTTGGTGGTGGTGGTAGTGTTGGTGGTGGTGATGGAGATGGTAGCTATGGTGATGAAAACTGTGGTGGTTTCAAGGTTCTTGACTTTGGAGGCTCCTTCTAAACCTAACTCACCATCTTATTCAATTCTTTCTCATTAAATTCTATTTTAAAAAAAAAAAAAAAAACTCTAATCTTCAAAACAAGCTTTGTTTCTTCCTACTGTGTTCTCCTCTGGGGATAATTTCAGTAACATTACTTCTACCTACTCACTGCCTCACAGCTCCTTCAAGCCCCACCTCCTCCTCTTCCTCTAAATACTGAAGCTCACTGGTCATCTCCTGGCTCATAATTTGCATCCTACAACGTCAGCACTTAAAGCATCACTAGCAATCAACAGTGGTCTATGGATAGAGAATTCTATCCTATCTTGAAACACTGTTAAATGCTTCAGCTCTGTACTTTATCCCCATGGTTTGGTTACAAATTCCTCAGGAACCAGATGTGAGATATTTCAATATCCTTCCCCAGGCAATGAAACAGGAAGAACTAGAACTAATGTGTACACACACACACACACATATGGCACGTCCCCTGGTGAGAGAATCTAGGAGTTATTGGTTTAAATTCTTTCAAATTCCAAGAAGGATAAATGAAATCAAGAAAGAGCCTCAAGAACATAGTCCACTGACAGCCTCAAAATTATCCAAGTCCACTAGATCCAAAGACTTAAGCAGTACTCAGCCTTAATGCCTGCACTTATTACCAGCTAGCGAATCTGCAATCTTTCTAATGCAATTAATATTATTTGGATTAAGCAGACTCAACATTAATCCAATGAGCTTCAAAGTGATCCACAAAGACTTGTGAGACATTGGTTAAGTTTTGTGACCATCACCAAAATGTCCCACTACTGATTATATAATTCAAGCCGGCATATCATCTGAAAACAGGCTATGGATTTAGAGTAATTCTAAAAAGATGCTTGGCTTGTGTTTAAACCACAGGTCACTCGAGCCCTCTAACCTGGGAGCAGTCGTGTAAATACAGCAGCCCTGGCTTTCAAGGTTTGCTGTCCCCGAGCAATGCCCCACGGATGGGAGAGCCAGAACAGAACGTATGAACTGGTGACATACACAACACACGCCTCATGGGTGCTCAGGACCCACAGCTTAGACGGCGATGACTCAAACATGAACCCCACCTGATGCCCTTCCCTTGTTACTAAAGCCCAGACAAGTTCTCAAATGCTCAACTGGAGACAGGCCCTCTCTTCAGGCAGCACCCCAACAAGCAAAGGAAGATTCATGTGTAGAAGCAGGCCTCAGGAAGGCAGTCCCCACGCTGCCACAGGAAAAGCCTTCCCGTGAGCAGACTTTCTCCTCACCACATTGAGGACGTCAACCCCCCAAAAGGTGTGTCACACAGAGAAACTGATATTTCTCTCTATGTAACCCAAGCATGAAAATTGTCAACAGCCCTCTATATACATCAGTTTCATACAACCTCTAGAGCTGCCACGAAGAATCAAGCCTCATTTCCCCCCAAATCCACCCATGTCCTCAAATGGAAGAGAACAGAGAAGTAGCGGGTTACAGAACGCAGCTCTAGGTTCTCAATCGTTCAACAGCTAGAATCCGGGAAGCTCTCTTCGTCTGCACCAGTCCTCGGGTCCTGGAACACCCTCACATAACACCAGGTACCAGCAAGGTTGGCCTGAAACACACCTGAGCACAGGTAACTGCTGGGAAAACCCTGCAAGCTGTTTGGAACCCCATTTAGAATATATCAGGATGGTTTAATGCCCCCTCCACCCTATGTCACAGACTGTGATAATATGGCAACAATTTTAGGTGAGAGTTAACACACTTTGACAAACTTCTTTTTAGAACACCTAAAATCCAACAGCGGAATGGCTGTATATACTTGGCAGTATTACTTGGTGGACATTGGTAAGGGGGCGGGGGTGGGGTGGGGGGAGGGAGGACGAGGGACAAAATTCAAAGCTGAGCTTAATATCCCAGAACAATTAAAATTAGAAGGGAGCACAGAACACATTAGTTGAGCTGAATGAAAACACGGATGAGGTGCAAGTCCACGGTACAACCCAGCACTCTGGACGCTAATAGTAACGATGATGATGATGATGATGATGATGATGATAGAGTCATTTTTCCCATCCTAGGACACCTCTCCAGGAGCGCTTATCTCCAGGCCTGCAAAAATCTCCAAGGTGGAAAAACCGTGGCCAGAGCACCTTGCAGGGGAGCGGGGCGCTGGGGACCCAAGCGCATGCCTGCCAGTGAACACTAGGGGAGGCCCGCGACACCCCTCAAACTCCGAAGGTGGACTAGTCGGTGGATCAGAAAACCGCGGAGCTAAGAAAGAGAAAGGAGCAGATCCAACCACAGACCCCGGCGCTGGAGCGTCGCCACCTCCCCATCCACGGGTTCAGCGCGTCGCCGTGGCCGCTGCAGCGCAGGGACGTGGACGGACGCGTCTAACTCACTCCCCCAGGTTTAGGCCACCAGTAAAGCCAAGGTGCTCTGGGAACAGTCATCCAACTCTATGCACCCCACCCCACCCCCCCCCCACCCCACCCCCCCCCCCCCCCGCCAATACTCCGCGGTTTATCCCTATGATGTGAATTTGAATTCCTCATCCAAAACTCAGACCTGGGCACCTCGGGTCTAGCTGACATTCTGACCATCAGATCTGACCCTAAAGGGACACAAAGCCATTTTGTTTTAAGACTAAGGAAGGGCTGAAGAGATGACTTAGCGATTAAAGGAGCTTTCCTGCAATATCTGCCATTATAGATTTGATTCCCCAGAACCCACATAAAGCCAGACTCACAAAATGGCCCATGTGTCTGGAGTTTATATGCAGTGGCAAAGGGCCCTGGTGTACCCGTTCATATCTCTCTCTCTCTCTCTCCCTCTCTCTCTCTCTCTCAAATAAAAGCCCAAGAAAGAAAGTCATAAGTGATATGAATGCATCTGCTGAATAAATTAATATTTAAAATTTTTACCAGGCTGGAGAGATGGCCCGGCAGTCAAGAAGAGCACTTCCTATGCAAGCATGAGGGTCTCACATAAAAACCCAGCAAGCTCCTGGGTCAGTAAGAGACCTTAGCTCAGATAAGAACAGGCACAAAAGTGCTGGAGGAGGATACCCCAAGTTGTGTCTGGCCACCACAGGCAAGCCACACCCCACTCCTCCGCAGGGAAGCACCCGGGTGCTGCAAAGGCACATAGATGCACATATACCATGCAAACAGAAAGAGAGAGAGAAGCAATATATATAGCTTCCAGAAAAGAGCTTTAAAAGGAGCCAGGGTTGATGGTTCACACCTATAATCCCAGCACCTGAGAGGTCAGGGGCTGAGGCAGGAGGACTGTGCAAATTACAGGCCAGCCCTGAGCAATCGAGTGCCCTTGGAGAGGAGGGAGAGATAAGGAGGTAGAAAGGAGGAAGAGAGAAATGTAAAAATTATTTCTAAGTATCATGTTACTTCTTTTATTTTTATTTTTCTTTTTTGGTTTTTTGAGGTAGGGTCTCACTCTAGCCCAGGCTGACCTGGAACTCACTATGTAGTCTCAGGGTGGCCTTGAACTCATGGTGATCCTCCTATTTCTGCCTCCCGAGTGCTGGGATTAAACGCATGCGCCACCACACCCAGCTTTAGGTTTTTATTTTATTTATTTTTTTATTTTTTTAATTTTTATTTATTTTTGGAGAGAGACACAGAGAGAGACAGAGAGAGAGGGAGACAGATAGAGATGGGCGCGCCAGCAGTCTCAGCTGCTGTGAACGAAATCCAGATGTGTGCGCCCCCTTGTGGGCAAGTGCGGCATTGTGCCCTTGCGTCACTACATCTGGCTAAACGTGGGACCTGGAGATTGGAACCCGGTTCTTAGGCTTAGCAGGCAGGCGCCTTAACCACTAAGCCATCTCTCCAGTCCCCCCCCTTTTTTTTGTTTTAATCTTGAACTAGGGAAATGCATATTGAACAGACATTGCTATATAGCTGTAACAAAATACTTAAGGCTGGATGCATTATACAGAGGAGGTTTATTTAGTTCACAGTGTTACAAGCTAAAAGTCAGCCTCTGGTAAAGGCCTCCTGGGTTGTATTCCAACATGGCATGGGGAAGAGAAAGAAAAGGTGATGAGAGAGGAAGGCAGAAGGATTCAGGAGCCAGTTTCTCTCAAAGAGACCAACTGGGGTCCCATAAGAAAAGCAAGGGCAGGCCTGGAGAGATGGCTTGGCGGTTAAGGCACTTGCCTGCGAAGCCTAAGGACCCATGTGTGACTCTCCAGATCCCACATAAGCCAGACAAGATGACACAAGCACAAGGTCGCACATGTACACTAGGTAGCACACGTGTCTGGAGTTCGATTACAGTGTTTGGAGGCCCTGGCATGCCAATTCTTTCTTCCTCTTTCCCTCTCTCTCTCTCTCTCTCTCTCTCATTAAAAAACAAACAAACAAACAAACAAACAAAAAAACCTGTAAGGGCAGTCAGTACCCCCAATGAACTAGTCACTCACTTTCCCTCTGGACCTCACCTAGGCTCCACCACCTCTCAGCATCACTCACTGGGGGCCAAGCTTCCAGCACATGAACTTCTGGCGGCCCACTCAAACCATATCCAAGTCACAGCATCTCCACCTCGCAGAGAGAGTAACAGGCAGAGGGAGGCTTAACAACGTGTCCAAGATCACACAGCTGGAAAGTGGCAAATGGAAGGCTGGGATTAGCTCAAACAGACTGACTCCATAGCCCACTATGTGAGGATGAAACTAACCCTCGAATGCTACTTTGACTTTTTAAACCAGTACAACTCTATTGTAAAACAATATGAAAAGTATATCAAGAGCAACAAAAATGTGCACAGTAATTCCACTCCTGGGAAATATTCCATTACAGTCCCGAGAAGAGTGAAAAGCTAGGATCCTAACTGCCTATCAGTAGGTGAATAATTATCTAAAGTTTCAGGATATCACCAAGCTGCCTTCAGCAGAATGTCAAGCTGCCATGAAAAATTAAATTATGAAGGCCAGGCATGGTGGCGTACGCCTTTAATCCTAGCACTCCAGAGCCAGAGGTAGGAGGATTGCTGTGAGTTCTAGGTCAGCCTGAGACTACAGAGTGAATTCCAGGTCAGCCTGGACTACAGTGAGACCCTACCTCAAAAATAAATAAGTAAATAAATAAATAAATAAATTATGATGATGCAATTTCAAGAAAAATATTTTTTTTGGAGAGAGACACAGAGAGAGACAGAGAGAGAAAGGGAGAGGAAGACAGATAGAGATGGGCGCACCAGCAGCCTCTGAGCTGCTGCGAATGAAATCCAGATGTGTGTGCCCCCTTGTGGTCAAGTGCGGCATTGCCCCCTTGCGTCACTTTGCATCTGGCTAAACGTGGGACCTGGAGATTGGAACCGCTGGAGATTGGAACCAGCGTTCTTAGGCTTAGGAGGCAGGCGCCTTAATCGCTAAGCCATCTCTCCAGCCCAAGAAAATATTTTTTATTTATTTATTTATTTATTTATTTATTTATTTATTTATTTATTAGAGACAGAGAGGGAAGAGAGAGAGGGAGAATGGGCGCACCAGGACCTCTAGCCACTGCAAACGAACTCCAGACACGTGTGCCCCCTTGTGCATCTGGCTTACATGGGACCTGGAAAGTCAAACCAGAATCCTTTGGCTTTGCAGACAGGCGCCTTAATGCTAAGCCATCTCTCCAGCCCAAGAAAAATATTTTTAAATAGAACATAAAGAAAACAAAATAGGGACTAGGGAAAAGGCTTAGTGGTTAAGGCATTTGCCTGAGAAGCCTAAGGACCCTGGTTCGATTCCCCAGGACCCACATAAGCTGGATGCACAAGGAGTGCATGCATCTGGAGTTCGTTTGCAATGGCAGGATGCCTTGCTGTGCCCATTCTCTCTTTCTCTCTATCTGCCTCTTTCTCTCTCTCTGAAAGAAAGAAAAAGAAAGAAAGAAAAAAAGAAAGAAAGAAAGAAAGAAAGAAAGAAAGAAAGAGAGAAAGGAAAGAATGGAAAGAAAGAAAACAAAATATGAAATGTTCAGCCAGGACTGAAGTTGGCTCTCCTAAAAGTTGTGTTTCGCCAGGCATGGTGGCACACGCCTTTAATCCCAGCACTCAGGAGGCAGAGGTAGGAGGATTGCCATGAGTTCAAGGCCACCCCGAGACTACATAGCGAATTCCAGGTCACCCTGGGCCAGAGTGAGACCCTAACTCAAAAACCAAAAAAAAAGTTGTTTCTTCTCATTTTTACGTGCAAGTGCATACTGTTGAGATTTGATCCATTTATTTTACATCTCTCTTAATTAATTTAAGGTTTTTTTTTATTGCGTGTGCTCTTATTTTACCTGTTTATACTTTGGGGGGGGGGAGTCACACAGTATTATCTTGAAGTTTGTAAATGGTAAAATTACTATAAATTCTAACATTTGCCTAGGGGTAATCATCACCTGGTGAGTTTTTATTTTATTCTTTTTTTAAGATTTATTTTTATTTATTTACTTATTAGAGATACAGAAAAGGAGCAATAGAGAGAGAGTGAGAAGGGGTATGCCAGGGCCTCTAGCCACTGCAAACAAACTCTAGACACATGCACCACCATGTGCACCTGGCTTTTGAGGGACCTGGAGAACTGAACCAGGGTCCTTAGGCTTCACAGGCATGCGCCTTAACCGCTAAGCCATCTCTCCAGCCCTATTCTTTTGAGACAGAGTCTGACTATATAGCCTTGACTGGCCTGGCACTCACTATGTAGGCCTCAAATTTGCCAGGATGTGCCACCATGCCCTGTCTCACCAGGTGGATTCTTAAATGTCAGTAGAAAACTAGTGCTGTGTGAGCTATATGTTCCATTCAGATATTAATTTCAGGTGGAAGTATAAAGAGAGTTAATAGAGCTAGTTTGAATTAATCTGCTTTCATGTTTGGGAAACAAGTAAGAATGTGGTATGATGCCTGATTTACACATATGCCAGCTCTGTTAGCTGACTGTATGCTCCATTGGCTGTGTGACCACTCATCTTCATTTATTGTAAAGTCATTCCTTTCCAATATCTGTAATATGAGACCATTTTTTACCTTTTAAATTATTGTTCTTAAATAAATAAAAATAATAAAAAATTCAGTTTATATGCTCAAAAAAAAAAAAAAAACAAAATATAAAACTGCACGTGATATCTGAAGTTTTGCTTTCTACATTTTCAGTCAATCACAGTTTGAAAATATTACATGGACATTTCCAGAAATAAATGATTCTTAAGTCTTAAATTACATGCTAAAATTATGCCAACTGGTGCAATGGTGTCATGTCTGTTCTGCGACTGGACTTAAGGCCCACTCCATAGGAGGGAATCCCTGCCTGGAACTGGAAACCTACTCAAAAGCCTATGGTTAGGCAGATCATAAGACCTGGGGGAGAGCTATTAGTATTGTTTGGCTAATGAATATATTTTGCCTCCCAAATTGCCCTCTAGATACTTACGTTTACGCCATATATTAATGCTACTCTCACTTTTGTTTAGCGAATAGAGCAGTGACTACTGGGGAGACTCAAAACTCATCAAAGTGCTGAGAAGTGACAGTGGAGGGTTCGGCACTATATGAGCCACCTCTATCACACCCTCCTAGGCTTAGGGACTATTACAGAAGAGGTGGTGGAAAGAATGTAAGAGACAAAGGACGGAGAGGAGTGCTTTGGAATGCTGTCTTCCAGACACAAAGTGGCTGTTGCATTCATGACCTCAAAGTGGCTGATGCTACTTTCACAAGACCTACATAATATGAAGGCCAAAAAAAAATTATGATATCAAGATGAAAGAGAGACTGGTCGGAAAGAAGAAGAAGGTGTCGGTGGAAGGTGAACAAAAAAGGATGGAAGGAGAAGATTATGATCACGGTGCATTGTGTGTATTAATATGGAGGATGCGAATAAAAAGTTTAAAAACAAACTAAATTGTGGGCAGGAGAGATGGCTCAGCAGTTAAGACACTTGCCTGCAAAGCCTAAGGACCAAAGTTCCATTCCCCAGTACCCACGTAAAACCAGATGCATAGAGTGGCGCATGCGTCTGGAGTTTGTTTGCAATGGCTGGAGGTCCTGGCAGACCTGCCCAGTCTCTCTCTTTTCTTACTAGCTGCCTCTCTCTTTCTCAAATGAATAAATAAAATATTTTTAAAATAAAGAAAATAAAATAAATTGTATGCTATTTTGAGTAATATGGTGGTTTGAATGTAATGTATGTCCCCCATAGCCTGAGGTATTTTTGATTAAGATTGAGCTTGCAACTTGTCTCCAGCTGGGGAAGAGGTGTGTCATTGGGGTCGGACCTGGAATCCAGCCCTACTAGGTGAAAAGAGCCAGTTTGAGCTCTTGCTGTTCATGTATGCTGCATGCTGGTGTTTGCTGGTGTTGGTTTTTCTCTCTCTGGTGTAGATGATCTATGAAAGTGAGCCAGCTTCTTCCATCCTGGTGGAACTTCCCCTGGATTCTGTTAGCTTGAAGGAAACCCTTTCCTCCCATAAGCTGCTTCTGGTCAGGTGTTGTATCAGCAACATGAAAGTAACTACAACCAGTAGCGTGATGAAATCTCTCCAAGTCCTGTTCTGTACAGCCTGGGACATAAATCTATCCTTTTGCCCAGGGTAACATGTAGTACACTCTACCTGTCCATTGGTTATTTCATAGCTAACCTGGGTTTTCAGATCCATTGTCACAGTACTGAACTATCTGTACTCAAGTAACTCTTATTCCACGTAATCAAAGCTCTGATGACAATAGCTATGCAAAGGAGGCAGCAGGCTCTAAAACACGGAAGGACAGATTGGCTCTGGCATCAGGAGGCAACACGACAGGACACAAACCGTAGCACAGAAGGGCTTAGTACCATCTGTATTCACAGGTGTCCTCTGGAATACAACCTTCATAAGTAATAAAATTTTACCATACTTTTCAACTACATGCACATGACCAAAAATAAAAGAAATGAACACAAATAAGTGAGCCTGACATAGTGATTTTTGCTAATATTCTAGTTCTTGCAAAATTTTTCTTTACATTGTTACAATAGTACTTTTAAATTTTTTATATTTATTTTTATTTTACAGAGAGACACAGAGAGATAGGGAGAGGAAGACGGATAGAGCTGGGCGCACTAGCAGCCTCTAATCCTCTGCGAACAAAATCCAGATGCGTGCACCCCCTTGTGGGCAAGTACAGCATTGTGCCCTTGCGGCACTTTGCATCTGGCTAAACGTGGGACCTGGAGATTGGAACTGATGTTCTTAGGCTTAGCGGGCAGGTACCCTAAGCCGCTAAGCCATCTCTCCAGCCCTACAGTAGTACTTTTATACATAAAACCTGAAGAAAGAGAAGATGGCCTCCAAGTATCCATGCGAGTCAGTTGTATTTTCCAATGCTATGAGCCCTCCAAAGGAAATGCAACAGGGAGGGGTTGATAGTAGTTAAATGTTCGCTGAGAGAGATTTTCCCTCTTGGTTTTGCAAGGTAGGGTCTCACTCTGACTGGGAATTCACTCTGTAGTCTCAGGGTGGCCTCAGATTCAGCAGTGTGTGCTGGCAGGGGACTGAGCATGCCTCTGTCTGCAGTGATGGAGATCTGCTGCTGAGACACACTCAGCATTCCAGGCCCACCCACCTCAAGCCATTCCAATCACAAAGAGTGCAAGAAACAAAACCAGAGTTTGGGGTCTTACACACACATGCACACACACTCCCCCCCCCCCCAAGCACAGCTTCTTGAACTGTGGGCTGCAACCCTATGTAGAGTCCTATGACTGACTGGGCTGTGGGTCACAAAAAAAACTGGCAAGAGTGAAAGGTTTTTTTGAACCCACAATGACCAAAAATTACCTCAAACTCAAACACATGAAGAATCCAAGGTCTTTCTGGCAGTGCTCCCATGCCACATCACACCACTTCACCACAGCCTTGGTTCTGAACACACAACACATGCACTCTGCACTGTGCATGACGTCACAACACGCAATGCCAAAGCACACAGCCTGAAACACATCTCGGGTTCCAGGCCAGCATAACTTATGTGTTGTAGTATTTTTACTGTACATACCAAGTTTTCTGCTCTTATAGAAACATAATGGTCTAATTATGGAAAATAAAAACTTCTAGTGTTACCCTTCCTTCATTCCTCAGCACGTGTCCAATGAGCATGTCTTTGGATTGTATTGTCTTAGAATACTTGATTTTTTTTAATTTATTTTTTTGACAACTTACATAATTATAGACAATAAACCATGGTAATTCCCTATGCCCACCCCCACATTCCACTTCACAACTCTAATTTCCATCATAACCCCCCCAATCGTCTCTCTTTTATTGTTGATGTCATCATCTTTTCCTCCTATTATTCTATCTTGTGTAGGTAGTGTCAGGCACAGTGAGGTCATGGATATTCAGGCTATTTTGTTACTGGAAGACATGGTCTAGTCGAGTCGTGAGAAATCTAGACTCAGACCTACACCAGGAAAAAAACTTAAGGATGGGCCACATTTTTCACCTCCTTATCCATCTACCTGTGCCAACCAAAGGTCCCTTGGAGAAAGACCAGAGTAAGATGGACCCATTGCTGAAACTCCTAAATGTAAAGTCGAGGCAAGCAAAAAACAAGACAAAAATATTCCCCTCCACAGGAACAACCAAACAAAGTAAGACAAAATTGTTTCAAGGGGATGAATCATGAGAATGAGTAAAGTTGAATCATGATTAACAAGAAAACCAAGTCAAAAATATCTAGAATAGCTAAATGGGGCAAAAAGGAATCATTTCCAGAAATGGTATATTATTTCAGCAACTCTAACCATGGGTTTATCAGTCCTCTGCTGAGCTCCGGGCCTTGCCCAGAAGCCAGCAGGGCATCCATTGGTACTATGTGCTAAGTATTATGGCCATACATATCTTTCCCTCCCTAATCCTTCTTTTCACTAACTGGCCAGATCCCAAAATGTGTTTGGCTGACAGAGACAGCCCCTTAGAATTTACCACCACCACAGGAAGGTACAAAGTCCACAGATTTGAAAACTGTCTGCTAAGCCTCAACATGTTGTAACCTAACCCAAAGGATTTTTATTTTGAAAGAAACGCTATAGCATGTAAGTAAGTGATTTTGTTGAATGACAAGCAAAAAGCCCCTCAGAGAGTTTTCAGACAGATGGTGGTGGCCTTTAAACACATCATATTTCACTTTGAGTGCTTTTAACAGAAAATGCAAATAATATGTGGAAAAAGGTTGTTTTTAAGTAGCATTCCTATTTCCCAATATATGATCACATGCACACACACACACACACACTCCTCCCCAATGTTCCCCTCTCTCACTGTATCTACAAACATTTTCATAGTTTTCCAGTCATAAGCACCTTTATTGTCAGCAAAGGAACAAAAGTAATTGGCATTTCATTTTAATATTATTTTATTTATTTATCTGTTGCACTGGTGACTGAATGGAGGGCCTTGTACCCCCTGACTCATGCACCTATATTTAACTCTAATTAAACTCATTAATCTACACACACACACACATACACGCGCACGCACACAAGTAACAGTGAGATAACAGGACTTCTGAAAATAAACTAAAAGATGTGACATGTCCTCGAGCCTGTAGGGGAAGAGTCTGGTTCTTCCTTATCTCTTCTACCTAAAGTCATCCTTACAGCATCTTCCTTGCTGGGGACAGAAGGAATATGAGTGGGATTCTTTCCTTTCCTGGAAACCTGGTGGTGCCTGGACACCTGAGCTGCTCTATCAGCCCCCATTCAGTAAATTACCATAAAAGATCCCAGAGATACCAGGTGGGTTTTCCCATTTTTCAGGAACCCCCTTCTGCCTCCCAGCAGGAGCTCTGCCTTCTTCCCTTCGCTTAAGCTCTACAATCTCTATAATAAAATCTTTCTAAAATTCACCCTCTGTGGTCTGTGGATTTCATTCATAAAATCCATAAGACAAGAACCTGAAGGCCACTGACTCAGTGGAAGTTTTGTGTGACCGTGAACATCTGATACTTTAAATCCTGAATCACAGCCCAGCAGAGAGCCAGGAATAGCTCCCTTGCTCAGACAACCCAAATTCCTGTATTAAAAGGGGGACTGCCCGGCGTGGTGGCGCACACCTTTAATCCCAGCACTCGGGAGGCAGAGGTAGGAAGATCGCTGTGAGTTCAAGGCCACCCCGAGACTACATAGTAAATTACAGGTCAGCCTGGGTTAAAGTGAGACCCTACCTTGAAAAAAAACAAAAAAAGGGGGGGGGTCTATTAGGGAAGTGGAAAGATAGGTGGGAGTGGAACAGAGGGTAACATGGGGTGAATGTGATCAAAGTACATGATACACAGGTATGAAAATGTCATAATGAAACCCATGATTGTGTGTAAGTAACAAAGCTACAGAGAACTCAACAATAAACCAGACTGCTAAAAGACCTGCCAAAGCTAGGGGACCATTGTGAAAGAGGCGGCAGGAAGATTGTAAGAGCCACAGGGCAGGTAGAAATTTCCTGAGGCATAGCCCCCCACTCCAAAGAGACTGACTGATACCTTAATTACCCAACAGTGAACACCAACAACCCCACTGAGGAGAGTCCTGAGGGAAAGTGGGGAGGGGAAAGGAGATTAAGACTATAAGGGGCTGGAGGGATGGTGCAGTGGTTCAGGCACTTGCCTGCAAAGCCAAAGGACCTTGGTTGGATTCATCAGGACCCACGTAAAGCCAGATGCACAAGGTGGCACATGTGTCTGGAGTTCATTTGCAGTGGCTGGAGGCCCTGGTGTGCTCATTCTCTTTCTCTCTCAAATAAATAAATAAATTTTTAAAAGACTAAAGGCTTTTTAAAACAATAAAATAGTTTTTTTCAAAAACTATTTTTATAATGTTTTCTTTATTTACTTATTTGAGAGAAAGAGAGGGAGAGAAGCAGATATACAGAGAGAGAATGGGCACACTAGGGCCTCCAGCCAATGCAAATGAACTCCAGACACATGCGCCACCTTGTACATCTGGCTTTACGTGGGTACTGGGCAATCAAACCTGGGTCCTTAGGCTTTGCAGGCAAGAGTCCTAACCGCTAAGCCATCTCTCCCAAAAAATCTTAAAAAAAAAAAATCAAAGCAAGGATGATCAATTGATGGTTTAAAAGTGTCTTATTAAAAAAAAAAATACAGGGGGCTGGAGAGATGGCTTAGCAGTTAAGTGCTTGCCTGTGAAGCCTAAGGACCCCAGTTTGAGGCTTGATTCCCCAAGACCCATGTAAACCAGATACACAAGGTGGCACATGCATCTGGAGTTCATTTGCAGTGGCTGGAGGCCTTGGTACACCCTTTCTTTCTTTCTTTCTTTCTTTCTTTCTTTCTTTCTTTCTCTCTCTCTCTCTCTCTCTCTCTCTCTGTCTCTCCCTCTCTCCGTGCCTCAAATGAATGAATGAATGAATGAATGAATGACTGAATAAATAAATTTTTTAAAATAATACATATATATGAAACTGCCTTAAGAAGCTCAGGAAAGAACCCTCTCTAGCCTGGCCTTCAAAGTGAAACTTCAGACCAAATAATCCTGAGCACTTGGTTGCATTCTAGTTGAACCTTTCTCTGCCCTCTTCATTGTCCCAAAGAGCAGATGTTAAAAGATTTCCAAGGGAGAACTAAAGTAAAGGTTTCTAAAAGTTTTCCCAAGCACTCTCCTCACTCATCAGAAACTCTCTGGGCAGGAATGACACTTGCTAGTTTTTTTTTTCCTTCCCTCCCTCTCCACCTGTCACCCAGTCTCCCTTGGAATGTCAGGCCAGGGCCATTCGCACTCTGGGCTTGAATGGCAAGGTCTCCCCTATGACCCAGAGACTCCCCTTCAACCCAAGTAGCTACTGCCAAATTGTAGCCTCCTGAAAAAACAGGCGCCACTTTCATAGCTAAACGTCACAGCATGACCATGGTTTTTAATTTTTTTCTATATAATGATTGTTCCAGCTCAATCTTCCAGAATACACGAAGCTTCCATGGAAGATTATCCAAACGCCCAGGTATGACTAGTTATTCCTGACTTGCCTTGTGGCCTCTGGACTAGAGGTAGGACCCAGCCACCGGTCTGGAATTCAATTCGAGGCAGAGATGCTTGACATAAGTAAGTAATTGAGTTAAGGGAGATCTAAAGAAAGACTTCACATTCACATTCATATGCTAAACTGAGTTAAAAATAGACTCAAGAAGGGCCTGACTTCACTTTTAATTTTAGCCTGGTGATGAACATGCCCTAAAGACAGAAAGTCACCAGGCATTTTCCTGAGTGCAATGATCTCCATATTTTTATAAAAAGGAAATGCAGCATGTTCTATTAATAAAAGTGCTGTGGCCTCAGTTAAATCTGGACAGTTCGTAAATCAGGGCTCGCTCTGGCCTCACCTTCCTGGGCCAGCCGCATACTCACACCCAAACCCAGGCAACTGGGCAGGTCACATGCGTTGAGAAGAAAGTAGCCCAGGGACAAAGGCCACATGGGATCAGTTTGTGATCAGACAGGCACTGCAAGGCGTGGCTCCCGGACGCCTCCCAGGTGACCAAGTGATTCAACCGAACACATCTGCCAGTTACTCTTAAAGGGTGACAGGATCTAGGAGCCCCGTGTGGAATGAGATTTAGTGACAATGGCAAAGTTGGGTTATGGTTTTTAAGAAGGAAATGAGGTAGAGAGGAGAGAAACTGTGGTGCTTGATGCAGAAAGGACAAATGTGAACTGAAGTTTCCAGAAGCAAGAAGGAAGGAAGGGAGGGAGGGAGGGGGGAGGGAGGAGGGGAGGGAGGGAGGGAGGGAAGGGAGGGAAGGAGGAAGGGAGGGAAGGGGGAGGAAGGGAGGGAGGGAGGGGGAGGGAGGGAAGGGAGGGAGGGAGGAGGGGAGGGAGGGGGGAGGAGGAGGGAGGAGGGGGAAAGGAAAGGAAAGGAAAGGAAAGGAAAGGAAAGGAAAGGAAAGGAAAGGAAAGGAAAGGAAAGGAAAGGAAAGGAAAGGAAAGGAAAGGAAAGGAAAGGAAAGGAAAGGAAAGGAAAGGAAAGGAAAGGAAGGGAAGGAGGGAGGGAAGGAGGAAGGAAGGAAAGGAGAAAGAAAGAAAGAAAGAAAGAAAGAAAGAAAGAAAGAAAGAAAGAAAGAAAGAAAGAAAGGAAGGAGAAAGAAAGGAGGGAGGGAGGGTGGGAGGGAAGAAAAAGGTACCTGCCTGTGTTAACCATTCTATAAGGCTGACTGACTGGAATGTTACAGATCCATATAGGTTCAGAGCCAAATTATCTCATTCTATCTTTAGTCCCCTCAACAGCTTATGTATTGCCACCTCTAAATTTGACCTAACACACCCTGTGATGATCAGGTAAATCCTTTTGGGAATATACAGACAGACCCCTTAGCTTCCACCAACCTAAAGTCTAAAAACGTTATCAGATAGCATCTACCTATAACAGAGATTTCCCCACTTTGTCGTAACTCACCTACCTGATGTTTCCACCAATGAATTTGAAAAATGCCTTGATTTGAAAGCCTCAATGGCTTTCTTTTGTTCTGTTTCATAAAAGCTTCATGAAATAGTTACCACAATGGAACATAGTACTTGAGCAACCTGAATCCATGTTCCTGGGTCATGGTCACTCATATTTGGCTCCAGAATAAACTACCTCACTGCTTTTGAGGTGAGATCTGAGTTTTTCTATCAACACAAACAACATCACCTTCTTCTTCTAGTCTCATAGCAAAGTTACCACTGGCCCCTGGCCACCTACCAAAGGTGCTTTGTCCCATCTACCTGGGCCTAGCAAGCCACACGGTGAAACAAAATATGACCGGGTGTGAAAATCACCCCCTCAGAGTGCTGAGCCCCTATGCCCAAGCTAAATGACAGCTGCAAGTGTAGGTAAGACTATATAGGTCTACAGTAAAGTGCCAGGGCCACTTCCAAACCCACACCCCCGGCCCAGCTTTGAGAGTCTTCATATCCGTGTGAGCCGCACTTCGGCGCTTCTTTTCTAAATGTCCCGTTTGTTCAGTCATACTCCCGACAGGCAGTGCTAAACACGATATAGACAATCTCATGTCACCCTGACAACAACCAAATAAGACTGACTAAAATTAAAAAAAAAAAAAAAAAAAAAAAACCGAGGCAAGGGTAAGTACGGACAGCCACCCAATAAGAAGAGCCACGTCACTCTAACCCAGGACTCTCTCAACCCAAAGCTCCGGGTGACAGAAGGCAATAGAAAAGTCCCGGTGACATCAAGGTGGGAGTTAGTCAGTGGATTTCCATTTTCTTGCTTTACCTTCAGGTAAATTAGCATATTTCATATATGTCAATATACTATTTGTGTGGGGGGGTGAATATTCATGTGTGTAGATGCATGTAGGGGAGGTGCACATGAACATGTGTGTGCAAATGTGGGGGACAGAGGCGTCTTCCTCAATCTTTCTCCACCTTATTTTCGGAGACAAGGTATCTTACTGAACGCAAAGCTCACCAATCAGGCTCGAGCAGCTAGCCAGGGAGCCCCGGGGTCCTCTAGTCTCTCCTCACCAGACAGGGATTACAGGACCGTGTCACCGGCCCATCATTTGTGCATGGGCGCTGGGGTCCAAACTCCGGTCCTCATGCTGGCACAGCAAGCACCCTCCCTAGTCTCTATATATTTAATGTTCAAACTGTTTTAATATCTGGCCGCTGGGAGCCCCTTCGAGTTGTCTTCTGAGTCCTTCTGACGAGACACAGTGGTGCGTCACAGTTCCTTGGCTTTCTGGCGCAGTGAGGTATTTGTTTTCATGTATGTTCTTTGTCCCAGACCTGAAATCAGCTGTGTGTCTAAAGACTCTTGGTTCCTTTTCAGTGGAAATAGTTCTACATGCATCTGAATGTTATAGGTGATCATTGCTACCAGGTCGGCCCTTATTTCAAGGCTGTTCAGTGGGCAGGGCTAAAGACTATTTATTGAAGAGAAAAATCCATAAGAAATATATATTAATATTTCTAATTCAAAGCTGCCATTATAGGATTTTCACATTTTGCTCTTTCTTTTGAGAAAGAGCCATGTGCTCCAGGACCCACTCCTCTACTTTGCCTTCTCAGAGCAACGCTGCATGCATACTTCTCTCGCAGTATTAAATATTCAGATTTAAAAAGTCATAGGTTAGCTTGGGTCTTTATTAACTACACGTAGTTTCTTGAATCAGTAAGTGAAAGGTCACTGACCTGGGAGGGGTTTCTTAGTACTTTCCCTTTCCTAATCCCCTCACAGCCTTTCTAACAAAACACAGATTTGATTTGGAATTTAATGGCACCACAGCCAAGTGCTGGCTCCTATCCACACCACATCACTGAAGATCATCTTCCCAGCTTCCCTGTCCCCATGGTCTCCTCCCAGTGTCGCAGATCAGGCGGCACATACACTTGTCTTCTAATTTGCCCCTACTTCAAACGCCTCTCGGACTTGGCCCTCTGGTCATGGAGGCTGTTATAAATATAAATTTATCGCTCCTCTCCCACACTACTTTCTCAAACAAAAAAAAAATTGCCAACTTTATGCACTTTTTAGGAGACAAGGTCTCTTTTAACTCAAGTTGGCTCTGAATTTGCTATGTAGCCAAGGATGACTTTGAACTTCTGATCCTCCTACTTCTATCTGCCCAGTGTTGGGCTTGAACCTAGGGCTTCATGCATGCTGGGAAAGCACTCAGTCAATTGATCTATATCTCCATGCTTTTTCCTTTAATAATATATTCTTGAAATTTCTCCACATTTACACACAAAGATGGTCTTTCAGCATGTGGCTGAATTAATTGACTAGACTGCTTTTGCTGAACATGCAATTGCTCTAGTCTTTTGTTTGTTTGTTTGTTTGTTTGTTTGTTTGTTTGTTTGTTTGTTTGTTTTTCGAGGTAGGGTCTCACTCTAGCCAGGCTGACCTGGAATTCACTATGTAGTCTCAGGGTGGCCTTGAACTCACGGCAATCCTCCTACCTCTGCTTCCCAAGTGCTGGGATTAAAGGCGTACGCCACCACGCCCAGCTGCTCTAGTCTTTTTTGGCCTCTGATTCAAGGAACTGAGCCCAGGCCTGCTGGCCTCCATCCATCTGCAAAAAGACCCCACCGAATATACAACTCACATCGCAATCAACAGAGTCAAGCTAGAGGTCAATGGTGAGAGGCAGGCCACGGAAAGAGCAGTCACAGGGACATATTCTACCTCCAAGAACCATGCAGGAGCAGAGGCTATTGGCCCCTCACATTGTACTCTTTCAATTTCCTGCTTCACAAAACTCAGATTTTAGAACCCATATGGGTCACATCTTAGGTGAGCTCACAAGACACCGGACAATCACTTTAGTTGGTGTTTGCATTTTTGTTAACATTTTATTTACTTATTTGCAAGAAGAGAGAAGGAAAGAAACAGATATAGGCATACCAGAGCCTCTTGCCTTTGCAAAGGAACTCCAGATACATACTTCACTTTGCACATCTGGTTTTATGTGGGTAATGGGGAATTGAACCCAGGCCAACAGGCTTTGCAAACAAGCACCTTTAACTGCTGAGCCATCTCTCTAGCCTCAGCTGGTATTTTTATGATAGTTTTCTAAGTCATTCAATAAAGATATAGTGAGTGCCTTCTAGGAACTGATCTTAAGTGACAGAGGCAAGGTGAGGTTGGTAAATCCCTGAATTTAAAAAAAAAAAAAAAAAAAAAAAACCTCTCTTGTGGCTGGTTCAGTGGGTAAAGTACTTGTACAAGCATGAGGACCCAAGTTTGGATCCCCAACACCCGTGTAAAAGCTGGGCATGGTAGCGTGTAACCCCAGTAACTAGGAAACCATGTAACTTATATTGGGTTGCAGTCTGAGTGGGTCTATTGAGCAATCATGAGCAGTCACTCATTTTTCAGACAACTGCTTCATTTCAGCTGCCACCAGTCAGCTGTCGTCGTTGAAACAAGCTGCTTATCACAAAAGAAGTATCTCAGTGCTGCAACTGCTTTGAGCTGCATTGCTTTAGAAACTGCTTAAAATAAGTAAAGTAGGGGCTGGAGAGATGGCTAATGGTTAAAGGCATTTGTTTGCAAAGCTTGACTGCCTGGGTTTGAGTCCCCAGTACCCACAAAAAAAACCAGATGCACAAAGTGGCACATGCAACTGGAGTTTGTAGCAGGAGGCTCTGGTGTGCCCATTCTCTTGCTCTCTCTCTCTCTCTCTCTCTGTCTTCCCCCTTTGTCTCTCTCAAATAAATAGTTTTAGCGGGGCATGGAACACCTTTAATCCCAGCACTCGGGAAGCACAGGTAGGAAGATTAACAATAGCTCGAGGCCACCCTGAGACTACACAGTGAATTCCAGGTCAGCCTGGGCCAGAGTGAAACCCTACCTAAAAAAAAAAAAAAAAAAAAAAAAAGTTTTAAAAATAAGTAGAATAGGGCTAGAGAGATGGCTTAGTGGATAAGGCATTTGCCTGCAAAGCCTAAGGACCTCGGTTCAACTCTCCAGGTCTCACATAAGCCAGATACACAAGGGGGTGCACACATCTGGAGTTTGTTTGTAGTAGCCAGAGACCCTGGCGCGCCCATTCTCACTCTCCCTCTCTCTCTTTCCCTTTCTCTGTCTCTAATAAATAAAAATAAAATCTAAAAAAAAAAAAAAAAAAAGTAGAATATTAGCTTGGGCTTAAAAACCTGTTTTTTGTTACCCAGAAGCTTTTGTTGTTGAGCTCTGATAGAGTGGGGTTTAGGGAATGTTCTCAGTGGTCACCTGTGTGCTTGCACATACTGAGACTTCAGCCCAGGTATGACTGAGCTACATTAATAATACTCACCGAGTGGAACACTTGTGAAGAGAAGGTTCTACTACAAAGCTACCCTAGAGAGGGTTTGCTTCCCACTTTACCTGGCCATTCATTATTTCAGCCCCAGTTGATATTAGTCTTGTATTTTTCCATGAAACAAGATCTAACACTCCATCGGGAAATCTCGTCTGAGTCACACCAAATCGTGTCATCTCTTCCTCACTATACAGCTGAAGATATTCTAGGTCCTTGTTTACGAGTATTACTTCCACTTACTCTCCTGTTGTTTTCCTCTGACCTTTTAGGAGACTCAATTATACACCTTCCTAGTCAGCTATTCAATCTTAAGATGCTCCCTGTAGCCCCTGTCTTTTCAGTGGATCTCAGCAATTACCCATCACTTCCATCATCTAAACAGTGAAACATAACATCGTGACCAGTAAGCCAGTGCTTATTCTGAACGCCAGCAGAAAACAGCTTGAAGATGGACAGCAAACAGGGCTGGGGTGTCTGACCTTCCAAATCTGTGCCCAAATGCCTGTCTAGTATGCTAGTCTGCCAGCCACATGGCCCAAATGAGGCACGAGATGGGGGAAAATGACTTTGGGGCCACACAATTCTCACCCACGAGACTATCTGAGTAGCTTTTCTTATCCCCAAGTCAGTTAGCTGGAAGTCTACAAACCACTTGACAGGAACCTTGGGAGATGCTGAGCATAGCAAACTGGATCCCACTGGCCCTGCCTGCAAGGACTATGGAGGTGTCTAGTAGAAAAGAAACAAGAGGTAGGCATGGGGTGGATGCTACAGGGGAGTCATAGGGCATCACAGAAGAGGGTAGCCACCTGGCCTCCCTTCTTACTTGGGCTCAAGGAATGTTCCCTAAAAGAGGTGAGGTCTAAGCAAAGACCACAAGGATGAAACTAGAATGTTCCGTCAAGGAAAGGGGTAATGGTATAGGCAGGAACAGAGAGAAAAGAGAGCAGCCTAAGAGATTGAACCCAGTGCTGGTGAGTTAAGTGGAAATGATCTGGAAGGACCTGCTAAGCACTCTGAGTCTTGTCCTCCAAGCCACCAGAAGCCATGGAAGGGCCTTAAGCAGCCAGATGCTGGTCTAGAGAAATGAAACATCAGGGCCCAGGCCTGCCTTTGGGAACAGGTGTGGTGGCCTGAACTAAGTGATAGTATCAGGCATGGCAAGAGGAAAAGGGCTCAAAAGAAAAGAGGAGGGAGCTCACATCAGAAAAGTCAGGAGACCTGGCTCTGAGCCTAGACATTGCGGTCACTTCCTGGGGCACCCTAAGCCACTGTGCATTTCTTAATCCCTACCTACTTCACAGGGCTATAGGAGGACTAAAAGGGATAGCTGAGGGGGAAACCAAGCACCCTACGAACGCCCTAACACCACAAGTGCATGGTGTGGCCACTGCCAACTCAGTGGCCCATGCAGAGACCTCATGCCTAGGGGACTTCTAATTAATCCCACAGGCAGCAACCTTCACCCTGCTTCTGGTAACTTCTTTAGTATTTGATAGTCATTGGACAATCCAGTCTCCTTTCCAGACCTGACTTCCTTGTCTATAAAACAAGACAACAGAAGTAGATGAATCCAGAATCTCCTCCAGTTTGAAGTTATGTGGTAGCATTGTCTTAATCACCTTCCATCCCGACTTCCATGGCCATACTTGTTTGTCAGATGGGAAAAAAATATTGGAGGAAGATTCATTAACAAAAGAAAAACTGAACTCATGACTAACTGGCCCCCAAAATTAAGATGAAGAAGCATGTGCTCTTCAAATGCTTTGAAGAGATATATTAATGTGCTCCATTCTAGGGGTGGGGGAATACCTTACAGAAATTTCTTGGCCACTGCCAAGACTCTTGGTTGCCCACCAGGACTAGTTGGTAAGACCCTACTGCTGAAGACACCACATGCTTGGGCTGCAGGTTACACAGAAATCAAGCTGAAGTTGAGCTGGAAGCCTCCATGTTGACTAGCTGTGGGGACGCTAGAAAGACCTATGCAGCCTGTGTGGAGAGAAAAGTCATCACAGGTCTGAACCAGCAGTGAACCCAGCAAGCCTTATGGCTGGCCAGACCAAATGTACCCACTGGTGCAATGGTGCCATATGTGTTACGGGAGAAACCAACTGGTCCTGAGGCCCGCTCCACAAAAGGAAATCCATACCTGCTACTGAAAACCTAAACAAAACCCTATGGCTGGGGAGGTCATAAGCCCTAGGGGGCAAAGCAGTACTGTTGTTTGGGTAAATAGGTATATTATGCTCACCAAATTGCCCTCTAATTACTTATGTTTATGCCCATATATTAATGCGTCTCTTGGTGTTGGTTAAAGAAGCTTTTCTTTTCAGAAAAAAAAGTGCAAAAAAAAGTGGCACTCACCTTTGATCCCAGCACTCGGGAGGCAGAGGTAGGAGGATTGCTGTGAATTCAAGGCCAGCCTGGAACTACATAGTGAATTCCAGGTCAGCCTAGGCTAGAATGAGACTCTACCTCAAAAAATCAAAAGGGGGGGAGGGGAGGATATGAGCTGGAGAGATTGCTCAGTGGTTAAGACACTTGCCTGCAAAGACTAAGCACCGGAGTATGATTCCCTAGCAAAGCCAGATGCATAGGGTAGCGTGTGTGACTGGTGTTCATTTGCAGTGACTGGATGACCTGGTGCTCCCATTCATTCTCTGTCTGTCTGTCTATCTATCTATCTATCTATCTATCTATCTATCTATCTATCTCTCTCTCTCTCTCTCAAATCAATCAATAAATAAAATATTTTAAAAATTAAAAAATAAAGAAAATGGAACTTTAAAAAAACTTTATTGCTAATCACTGTACATATTGACAATATACTATGATCATAATCCCCCACCACCACCACCATCCTCCCTTTTCCCCCTCCAAATCCCTCCTCCACTGAATCTTTTCTGTACACTGGTAAAATCTGAATAAAACTTGGAGTTTTAATTTAGTCAAAGAGCAATGTTTGGTGATAAAACTACCACGGTAGGGTTAGAGAGATGGCTTGGCTGTTAAAGGCATTTGCCTGCAAAGCCTGCCAGCCCGTGTTCAGTAATAATCCAGTACCCATGAGAAGACAATTGCAAAGTGGCATGGACATCTAGGCTTCATTTGCAGTAGCACAAGATCCTGGTGTACACACACGTGCACATGTGCACACACACATGCATATACATAAAAAAACTGAAAATAACAATGGTACAGAAAACAATTAAAAAAGGTTTCACCACTTGTTCTTTGTTCCTGTACCTCCTTTTGGATGGACTATATTGAAACTCACTCCTGTGTACATAAGCAACTCTGCCTCCCTCCCATGGTTGGAGTTTGTTCCCAGCATCTAGATTCAACTCATATGGCTCCATCTCCCTGTTGGCAAAGGGATGATTCTTACTTTGTGAGGATGAGGATGTAGTTCAGACTCACTGGCGCTGGGAGACAATGAAATAGGAAGGAGTAAGGTCAGAGCAAGTGGCCCCTGGGGACCTGGTTGTGAGGAGAGGGAGGCTTTGAACTTTCTTTGAAGGGAATGAGAAACAACTTTGAAGTGTGTTGGAAGAAATGGCAACATTTCCTCCTGCCACAGATCTCTTACACCACCTCAACCCGTCCCTCAGTCCCCAGTTCTTTCACAAATGGAGATGAGCCCATTGACACTCCACAGGTTGCCAGATCCAACTGTCCCTCCTTGGTGCTTACACATTTCAGACCCTTTAGGCAAAGCCTTGCATATAACAGTGTTTGAGCCCTTGGTCATCCTCGTGGTCGTTGAGCCTGTGGAATAAACTCACAGAGCTGTGCAGAGGGGCTTTGTTGGAAAAGGTGACTTTGCTCTCACTGTACCTCTTCTGCTCCTGAGTTGGTAGTAATTCAAGGTGGAGGATTTTTCCAGTTCTCAGTGACCAAGTTGTGAATATTTCCAGGTGGACATTCTATTAATGTTACTGAAATTCTTGTTTTGAAATAAAAATTCTTTTTGGGGGGGGCGGGGGGTTTCGAGGTAGGGTCTTGCTCTAGCTCAGGCTGACCTGGAATTCACTATGTAGTCTCAGGGTGGCCTCGAACTCATGGCAATCCTCCTACCTCTGCCTCCCTAGTGCTGGGATTAAAGGCGTGCGCCACCACACCCGGCTGAAATAAAAATTCTTAATGGAAAAAAAAAAAAAGTTTCACTAAAAAAATTATTTTTGTGTACAACATCTGTGCTCCTAAAAGGTTAAATTATCATCAGCCTAGTCGTTAACCCAAGAGAAACTATAAGAAACGCACATAGGAATGTTAAGACCAGCTTCATTTGTAACAGCCTCAAAACTGGAAATAACCTAAATGTCTATCAACAGATGAATGGGTCAATAACTGTGGTATATCCATAAAATAAAATATGATGCAGCATTAATGCATCTGAAATTTTAATAGACAATGATATAGGTAAACTTCAAGATCATTATGGTGAAAGAAAACCCACCAAATGGAAGAAAATACTTGCAAATCATTCATCCAACCAGGGTCTGGTATCCAGAATTATGAGGAACTCATAACAATTCCTCCACAAAAACATACACAATTCTACTTAAAAACTGATAATAGACTTGACTAGAAATTTATCCGAAGTGGACGTACAAATGGCCAACAACTGTATGAAAAGCTCAAAAGCATTAGTCATCACTGAAATACAAATTGAAACTATAATGAAATATCACTTTATACCCACTGACTGGCCATAAAAACTAATAACAAAGAGCCTGAGGATATAGGTCGGTTGGTAGCATACACAAGGCCCCAGGTTCAATCCTCAGTGCTATGTAAACCGCTCATGGTAGTGCATACTGTAATCCCAGCATTCAGAAGGTAGAGGCAGAAGGATCAGGAGTTCAAAGTCAGCCTCAGCTATATATCAAGCTGGAGACCAGCTTGGGCCACATGAGACCCTGTCTCAACAAATACTAGTACTGTAGGAGTAACAATAATACTAGTAGAATAGGAGTAACAATAATAACAAAGAGTATTGGCAAGGATGGGACTGTAAAACGGTGCAGCACTTTGGAAAGTAGTCAGGAGGTCTCTCAACAAATTAAACATGGAATTACCGTTGAACCAAACAATTCTGCTCCAAAATACACCCTCAAAACAGCTGACAACAGACACTTGAGTAAAAACGCGTACACGGATGGTCACAGCAGCACTAAACAACAGCCTAAAGTGGAACAACCCAATGTCCATCAATACATGAATGGATAAGCAAAATATCATGAACCCATCCAATGGAATGGCAGTGAGGTGATGGCAGAGCCTTCAAGAGGTGGGGCTTAGTGGGAGGTATGTATGTCATTGGGGGTGCTGGTCTGGAAGGTTTTAGTATAGTCCCCCTGGGCCCCCAATCAGTCCCTCCAAGAACAAGCTGCTGATTGGAGGCTGCCCTACGCACTTGCCATCTTCTTCATGCTACTTCTTCAACTTCTCTGCCATTGGTGATGTGGCCAAGGAGGACCTCACCAGAAGCCAGACTGATGAGGCCTCTACAGTTTGTACTTTCACCTCTATGATTAAATGACGCTCTTCATAAAACATGGAGGCGTGGGTGTTTTGTGATAGCACCAAAAGATGGCCGGGGACTGGAGAGATGGCTTAGCGGTTAAGGCGCCTGCTTCCTAAGCCTAAGAACACTGGTTCCAATCTCCAGCGGTTCCAACCTCCAGGTCCCACATTTAGCCAGATGCAAAGTGACGCAAGGGCGCAATGCCTCACTTGACCACAAGGGGGCGCATGCATCTGGATTTCGTTTGCAGCAGCTGAGAGGCTGCTGACGTGTCTGTCTTCCTCTCCCTCTCTCTCTGTCTCTCTCCAAAGAAAAAAAAAAAAAAAAAGATGGACGGAGTGTCATGTATGTTTTTAATACAAAATTTAAAAATATTATTTCAGGGCTAAGGCAATGGCTGGTTGGTTAAGAGCACTTGCTGCTTAAGCATGAGGGTGCGGGAGGACCTGAAATAGCCAAGTTCAACTCGCCAGAACTCACATAACAAAACTGGATGGGACTAGAGAGATGGCTTAGTGGTTAAGGCACATGCCTGCAAAGCCTAAGGAGCCAGGTTCGATTCTCCAGGTCCCCGTAAGCCAGCTGCACAAGGTGGTGCATGTGTCTAGAGTTTGCAGTGGCTAGAGGCCCTTCCATGCCCAAATAAATAAATAAGAAATCTCTATTTAAAAAAAAAAAAGCTGCATGTGTCCACCAGTTCCAGGTTGAGGGACAGACCTCTGACTAAAGGCAGTACATAGGTGAGCTAGAGAGGGTCTCCTAAAGTTTTCTTCTGGCTTCTAAACACACACACACTGGTGTGTCCATTTGCACACACATGTGCATACACACCACACATACTATACATAAAAAAATACAAATAAAAAATTATTTCCAAAGGAAATCATTGTGCTATGTAAAACATTATTCCTAGCCAGGAGTGGTGGCACACTCCCTTAATCCCAGCACTTGGGAGGCAAAAACAGGAAGATCGTGTGAGTTCCAGGCCACTGTGAGAGTACATAGTGAATTCCAGGTCAGCCTGGGCTAGAGTGAGACCCTGCCTCAAAAAAAAAAAAAAAAAAAAAAAAAAAAAAGTTTACTTCTGCCAAAAAATACATCATTTGATTTTGCTTGCATGAAACTCTAGAAAATGCAAACTAATATATAATGATAAAAGGCAGGTCAATAGCCAGGCATGGTGGCGCATGTCTTTAATCCCAGCACTTGGAAGACAGAGTTAGGAGGATTGCCATGAGTTCGAGGCCACCCTGAGACTACAGGTCAGCCTGAGCTAGAGTGAGACCCTACCTCGGAAAACCAAAAAAAAAAAGGCAGGTCATCTGATGCAGTGCTCTGCAGTTAAATTACCAGAAGCAGAAATAAATTTGAGGGTAATATAAATGTTTATTAACAGGCTGAAAAGATGGCTCAGTGACTAAAGGCCCTTGCTTGAAAAGCCTGATGGTCTGAGTTTGATTAAAGCCACTTAAAGCCAGATACACAAAGCAGTACCTGTGTCTAGAGTTCATTGCTTCAGCAGGAGGTCCTCGTGTCCCCTCAATTCCCTCTCCCCGCCCTCCTTTTCTCTCAAAAAATAGATAAATATTTTAGATGTCTATTATCTCTATTGCCTGATGGTTTGTTGCTGATGAATGTGTTAAGTACAGCTTCAGGGACTTCAATTCTATCTCTGTAAACCTGGGGGGGAAAATCTTTTAGTTTTATAAATTATCATTGCACCTCTGAATAATAGAATTCTTTAATTTCTGCTTGGAGGAGACCATTCTTTTGAGGACTGTCAGTGTAAACCCTTTTTCAGGTCAAAAGGAAAGTATCATTTTTCTGATTCACTGATTTGAGTCATTTTAGTTTTTATTGCCCGTGGCTTCTCAAAGATGAGAGCACCCACAATCTTATCTACAGAGATGCTTCAAGAAGCTCCTCTAGCAAAGCCACAGTGAGCCCCAAGTGGCCAAGATTCAAGGATTCCTTCTGCTATTAATAGAGTCTAAGATGCTTGAATCATTGCTGAATCCTGGTTTTCTGAATTGCATCAAAAATGGTTTGGTAGTACTTGGCACTCACTTTGCAAATCAAACTATCCTATCTATTATTATTTCAGCACATGCTGAGGGGATTACAAGTGTTTATAAACTCTCTGCTCTGCAAGCATCAAGTTCAGGTCTCACCTAACATGCACAGCAAGCAGAATAAGTCAGTGAATCGAATGCCAGAGGCAGATTTGTTCATGAAATTTAAATTGAGATACAGATTTCGCTTTAAACCAAAGGCACACGAAAGCTACAGAAAGAAAAGTGTTTCTTTCTAGATTACTCAGTTTGTCTCAAATTAAATTTTAAAAAATATTTCAGTGTATTTATTTGAGAGAGAGAGAATGGGCATGTCAGAGCCTCTTGCCACTGCAAATGAACTCTGAATACATGTGTCACTTTGTGCATCTGGCTTTACATGGATACTGGGCAATAGGACCCAGGCCATAGACTTTGCAAGAAATTGTATTTAACCATTGAACTATCTTCCCAGCCCCTCAAATTAAATTTGACTTACTTTCTGATTTGTTTCAGGCATTGTTTTTCCACAATATATTTTCCTAAACAAACGGGTTTTATATGAATTCTTTTACAGATAGACATATTCACCCAGAGGTAATTAGAACACTTGGACTTCCATAACATTCTTCCTTCCCAGGCCCCTCCTAGCACTTTTATAAGCTTTCTTCTTAGCTTTCCTGAGTACTGACTTGTAAGGATGTGACTCAGCTTCTTCTAGAATGTGGGGAGAATAACAGCTCTTACGTTACAAGATTATTGTTGAGCTAAGGCATTTAAATGGGTTTAAAGCCCATGAAGTCCTTGGCACAGGGGCTGGCATGCAGAAGCCCTCCGTGAGGCCCACTGGATTCAGGTACTGTATTACTGTTGTTCCCTTTGACGTATGAGAGCACTAGGTTCACGGTTGGTGGTGGCAAAGCTGGGTCGGGTACACGGAGATGGAACACACCTGCTTCTGATTCTGTCACATTCCCACCACCTTCCCCTCCCACACATAGTTTCTATATGAAAATCAGCATACAAAACTAGAACAGGCAAAAATAGAGTATAACTTAAATGTGAAAAGCATGAACGGACCCTGGCCAGCTCCAGACACACCCAATGGAAGCTGCAAGATGAACAAGTCATCAGTCACTTTTAACATCCGCTTCATATAGTTATTTAGAAAAAGAGAGAAGAGCTGAGGCAGGAGGACTGCTGTGAGTCTGAGGTCAGCCTGGGCTACAGAGGTTGACTCTATCAATAAATCAAAACAAAACAAAAAATGAAGAAAGGAAGGGAGGAAGGAAGGGAGGGAGGGAGGGAGGGAGGGGGGGAGGAGGGGGAAGAGGGAGGAAGGAAGGAAGGAAGGAAGGAAGGAAGGAAGGAAGGAAGGAAGAAAAAAGGGATGGGAAGGAGGGAGGAGGGAGGAAGGAGGGGAAGAAGGAAGGAAGGAAGGAAGGAAGGAAGGAAGGAAGGAAGGAAGGAAGGAAGGAAGGAAAGAGAAGGGGAAGGGAAGGAAGGAGGGAGGGAGGGAGGGAGGGAGGGAGGGAGGAAGGAAGGAAGGAAGGAAGGAAGAAAGGAAGGAAGGAAGGAAGGAAGGAAGGAAGGAAGGAAGGAAGGAAGGAAGGAAGGAGAAAGAGAAGGGATGGGAAGGAGGGAGGGAGGGAGGGAGGAAGGAAGGAAGGAAGAAAGAAAGGAAAAAGAGAAGGGATGGGAAGGAGGGAGGAAGGGAGGAAGGAAGGAAGGAAGGAAGGGAGGGAGGGAGGGAGGGAGGGGAAAGAGAAGGGACGGGAAGGAGGGAGGAAGGGGAAGGGAAGAGAAAAGAAAGGGAATGAGAAAGGTTTCTACACAGAGCTAAGACAGCTTCAGAACAACTAAAAAAGTTCTTATGACCTAATAAAAAATTATCCTAGCATCCACTTCAATGCCTTTAGCATTGAAAAGGATTTATAGCCCCCTTGGATGCATGACAAAACCCTGTGGCCTGGCACATAACATCTTCTGCCAAATTAAGTGGGAAGTAGCTGGCCCATGGGTTGGCTCCTAAGAAGTCAGGTCTAGAAACATTCAGAGGCTCAATATAATATCTATGGACTAGTAGAATCCAATTATATCTGCAAGGTTGTTTGGTTTCAACTGAATGTCCAAACTCATTTCTGAAAACAATATTTCTTTTAACAGTTCCATATATTTTACTGAGGATTTATTAAAAATTTGGTCACATTAAAACCACTAGAAGTCTCTTGGGATGACAGAGCCCCACACAGACCACTTATCAATCACAAAGAGGAAAACATTCCTGTGTCCTGGAGAGATCTGGTGATCACTGTGTTAACCAAGGGATCAAACTGCTGGGCACACATCACTCACTATCTATGAAAATGCATATCCTGAACCTGGCCATGAAGACAAGTCACAACCAGCATCATTCTTCAAGACCACTATCCTGAAATCTTTGATCAAGAAGAACAGGAGTGGAATGGAGAGAAGGCTCAATGGTTAAGGCACTTGCCTACAATGCCAAACAACCTGGGTTTGATTCCCCAGTACCCACATAAAGTCAGACGCACAAAGAGGTGCATGCATCTGGAGTTCATTTGCAATGGCTATAGGCCCTGGGGGACCTATACATTCATTCATTCTCTCTCTTTCCTTGAAAATAAATAAATAAAATATATTAGGAAGGTGGAAGAGGGCTGCAGACATGGCTTAGTGGTTAAGGCACTTGCCTACAAAGCTAAAGGACCCAGGTTTGATCCCCTAGTACCCATGTAAGCCAGATGCACAAGGTGGCCCATGCATCTGGAGTTCTTTTGCAGTGGCTGGATGCTCTTGTGCACCCATTCTCTCTCTCCCTCTCTCTGTCTCTCTCTCTCTCAAATAAATAAATAAAAGGAGGAGGAGGAGAAAAAGAAGAAGGAAGAAGAGGAGAAAGAGGGGGAGGAGGAGGGGAGAGAAAGAAGAGGAAGAAGAAGAGGAGGAAGATGAGAAGGAGGAGTCTGAGGAGGAGAAGAAGAAGAGGAACAACAACAGGAGGCCGGGCGTGGTGGCGCACACCTTTAATCCCAGCACTGAGGTGGCCAAAGTAGTAGGACCACCGTGAGTTCAAGGCCACCCTGAGACCACATAGTGAATTCCAGGTCAGCCTGGGCTAGAGCGAGACCCTACCTCAAAAGAAATAGAGAGAGAGAAGCCGGGCGTGGTGGTGCATGCCTTTAATCCCAGCACTCGGGAGGCAAAGGTAGGAGGATCGCCAAGAGTTTGAGGCCACCCTGAGACTACATAGTTAATTCCAGGTCAGCCTGGACCAGAGTGAGACCCTACCTTGCAAAACCAAAAAGAAAGAAAGAGAGAGAGAGAGGGAGGGAGGGAGGGAAGGAGGAGGAGGAAGAAGGGAGGAAGTGGGAGCATTTGGAAGATTAAAAGAAAGTTATATCATAAGCAAATGCACTTGTGAACGCAACCAGAGGCTTTAAACCCAACTACATGAGAGATTTTTTTCTAAAAACTAAAGGAGGCATATGGCCATACCACCCTGAATGTGCCTGATCTCATCTGAAAACCACAGGAAGTTAAAAATCTAGTGTTGGAGGGCTGCCACTGTAACTCAGTAGCAGAGTACCTGCCTAGCATGTGCAAGTCCCTGGGCTCGGTCCCCAGCTCCACAGACGTGTATACACACACACACACACACACACACACACACACACACACATCTAGTGTTGAGGAAAAAATTATTTAAATAAGACTAATTTCTTTACTATGATTATACAGGGGGTGGAGAAAAGAGACACAGACAAGAACAAGCAAGAGATGGCACATCAGTTAAGACACTTGCCTACAAAGCCCAACAACCTGGGTTCAATTCCCCAGTACCCACATAAAGCCAGACACAAAAAGTGGCACATGCCATTTCTGGGGTTCATTTGGAGCAGCTAGAAGCCCTGGTGCACCCATTTTCTCTCTCTCTCTTCTTTGTCTCTCTCTGCTCGTAAACAAAATAAAATAAATAAAATTTGCCAGGTGTGGTGGCACAGCACTTGGGAGGCAGAAGTAGAAGATCATTATGAGTTCGAGGCCAGCCTAAGACTACATAGTGAATTCCAGATCAACCCGGGCTAGAGCAAGACCCTACCTTGAAAAAGACTAAATAAATAAATTTTTGAAAAATAACATCAGTAACAGAAACATAGTCCACCCAACACAAACTACATTCTAATACAGTCAAAATTAAGTCCCTGGCAGAAATAACTTTGTAACAGAGTGAAAGACAGGGTGGCAGAAATGATAACAGGCATTCCTGTCATTGGTGTAGAAGTAAAATGTGTCTTTTGCCCTTTTAATACAAATATTAGCTATGCTTTTACACTTTAAAAGGTCCATTTTATAGTCTAGCTTGACAGGTGTCAAGGGGAGGTTGCCAGGTATGAAAGGAAGACAGATCTTCAGGGTTTTCCTATGGAAGACCTGGAATAAAGTAACCTTGACTCAACAAGAGTAGAATGTGCAATGCCTGGCATTTTCTTGGCAAGAAGGCAAACACGAGATGCCCTGGAGAGACCCTATTTCTTGCTGTGTACACAAAATCCAGGCAAGGCAAGGTGATAACACACTCAAGAGTGCTCTTCTTGGTCATGTGGGTGAGCAGATGAGAGCCAGTGCACAAATGATTAATTCACAAATGGCCTTCATTTCTCTGTCCACTTCCAAGCTATCAAAAGAATAGCCTCGGGGCTGGAGAAATGGCTTAGCAGCTAAGGTGTTTGCCTGCAAAGCCAAAGGATCCCAGTTCAATTCTCCAGGACTCACGTAAGCCAGATGCACAAGGGGGCACATGCATCTGGAGTTATTTTGCAGTGGCTAGAGGCCGTGATATGCCCATTCTCTCTCTGTCTGCCTCTCTTCTATCTTTCTCTCTGCTTGCAAATAAATAAACATTTTTTTAAAAAAAGAATAGCCTCACCAGGTGTGGTGACACATGCCTCTAATCCCAGCACTCAGGAGGCAGAGGTAGGAGTATGGCCATGAGTTCAAACCCAGCTTGAGACCACATAGTAAACTGCAGGTCAGCCTGGGCTAGAACAAGACCCTACCTTGAAAAAAACACAAACAAAACAAAAAAGTGTAGACTAAACCTGGGCACAGTGGCTCATGTCCATAATCCCAACACTCAGAGGCAACTAAGGAAGAGGATATCTATGAGCTTGAGGCCAGCCTGGGCTACAGAATTACACAAATGGAGTGAGTTCCAGGTTAGCCTGAGTTAGACTGTTGATTCAAAAAAAAAAAAAAAAATCCAGGCGTAGTGGCACACACCTTTAATCCCAGCACTTGGGGGCATAGACAGAAGGATCACTGTGAGTTCGAGGTCACCATGAGACTACATTGTGAATTCCAGGTCAGACTGGGCTAGAGTGAGACCCTACCTTAAAAAAAAACAAACAAACAGGGCTGGAGAGATGGCTTAGCAGTTAAGGCACAAGCAAGGACACAGGTTCGATTCTCCAAGTCCCACGTTAGCCAGATGCACATGGTGGCACATGCATCTGGAGTTCGTTTGCAGTGGCTAGAAGCCCTGGCATGCCCATTCTCACTCTCTGTCTCTCTCTCTCTCTCTCTCTCTGTCTTTAATAAATAAATTTTTAAAAAATAAAATCTGAGCCGGGTGTGGTGGCGCACGCCTTTAATCCCAGCACTTGGGAGGCAGAGGTAGGAGGATCACTGTGAGTTCGAGGCCACCCTGAGACTACATAGTTAATGCCAGGTCAGCCTAAACCAGAGTGAGACCCTACCTTGCAAAAACCAAAAAAATATATATATATATATATATATATATATATATATATATATAAAATAAAAAATATAAAAACAAAAAAATAACTCAGACCTTCAATCCCAGCACTTGAGAGGCAGAGGTAGGAGGATAAGCATGAGTTTGAAGCCAGCCTGGGACTACACAGTGAATTCCATTCCAGGTCAGCCTGGGCTAGAGTGAGACCCTACCTCAAAAAAAAAAAAAAAAAAAAAAAAGCAGCCTAGCATAAAGGACAACAGATGAAATATGGGCCCAGCATGACCCACCACCTTAGTGTGCGACTTGACACAATTCTCTGATGTTCATTTGTCTTCCCAGGATGTTGGACTAAAGCAGCTACCAGATGTCTTCCGAGATGCCAAGGGCAGTGTGATCTTTTCTTTTTTTTTTTAAAATATATTTTATTTATTTGAGACAAAGAGAGAGAATAGGCACACCAGGGCCTCCAGCCACTGCAAACGAACTCCAGATGTATACTCCCCCTTGTGCATCTGGCTTACATGGGGCCTGGAGAGTTGTATCAGGATCCTTTGGCTTTGCAGGCAAGTGCCTTAACTGCTAAGCAATCTCTCCAGCCCAAGGGCAGTGTAATCTTAAAGACAATGCTGTAACACCAGTGTGAAATGTCTATTCCTTAGGGAGAAGGGGCTGAAATAGTGTTCCTATAGTCTCTAATTGCAACACAACACACTCACTGAAAGAAATCTATATAAAGTAAAATGTATAAAAAGACAAACTAAACTGGGCGTGGTGGCGCACGCCTTTAATCCCAGCACTCGGGAGGCAGAGGTAGGAGGACTGCCGTGAGTTCAAGGCCACCCTGAGACTACATAGTGAATTCCAGGTCAGCCTGAGCTAGAGTGAAACCCTACCTCGAGAAACCAAAAACAAACAAACAAACAAACAAACAAAAAAGACAAACTAGAATTGCATTCTAATTGTATGATCCAGAGTTAAGACTACTGCAAAATTTTTATATTTATTCTTTCGAGTTTTTCTAGGCTTGTAGATGCTGACACATAACTTGAGCACACTTCTTTAAATAGAAACAGGGAATGCTTTTACACGTGCTTTCTACACGCTTAGTTGATACTACATAGCCCTCAGTTCATATCAAATGCAAGATAATATCATTCTAACGGCTGGATGATATATGATATTTGACAGACACATGACTTATTTTCTCAATTGAATGATATTTTAGTGGTTCTAACTTTTTCTTCTCTACAACATTTCAATAAATATCCTTATATTCATCCTCATTTATGTATATAACTTAAAGTATATATACCAACTTAAAGTATATATATTAATCATACAAATCAACTTTTTTGTTTTGTTTTCTGGGGTTTTTGTTTATTTATTTATTTTTATTTTTTTAATTTATTTATTTTGGTTTTTTGAGGTAGAGTCTCGCTCTAGTCCAGGCTGACCTGGAATTCACTATGTAGTCTCAGGGTGGCCTCGAACTCACGGCAATCCTCCTACCTCTGCCTCCCTAGTGCTGGGATTAAAGGCATGCGCCACCACGCCCGGCTTTGCTTGTTTATTTTTGAGGCAGGGTCTTACTGTAGCCCAGGCTGGCTTCTAACTCACAGTGATCCTCCTAAACCTCCCAAGTGTTAGGATTAAAGGCATAAGCTACACACCTAGCTTTCAACTTCTTTTTTATACAAGGTTTACAGCGATGCCTGACCTTTCAACATTGCAACATGAAGTTGTCATCTACAAATGTGTTGGGTCACATTAACAGCTATCTTGGGATACATACCTATAAGCGACAGATTGGACATTCCTGGTCTAAAATATGTCTTTTAGGGGCTGGAGAGATGGCTTAGCAGTTAAGGCACTTGCCTGGAAAGCCAAAGGACCCAGGTTTGATTTCCCAGTACCCACATAAGCCAGATATACAAGGAGGCTCATTGTTTGCAGTGGCTAAAGGCCCTAGTAGGTTCATTCAATCGCACGCACTCTCTCTCTCTTTCTCTCCTCTGCCTCTTTCTCTCTTTCAAATAAATAAAATATGTCTTGTTCAATATCAAAGCTTTCCCACAGCTCCATGCCTGTCTACTAGAGGAGGTCACAGCTCTGGCTAAGGGACCCTTGTCCTTCAGGGACATGGAAACTTCCCTTTGGTCTTTGGATACAGCAAGGACACATGAAAACCTGAGGCCCAGCTTGGAGAAAATTATAATTTTTGTAAAAAAAAAAAAAAAAAAATGCTTACTGAGACATCTCTATCACACCTTCCAAGGTCCATTGCAGAAGAAGTGGCAGAAAGAATGTAAAAGCCAAAGGAAGGGTAGGGCTGCTTACAATACACTCTTCCAGACACAGAATGACCTGGATATCCAAGAGCTGGCAGTGTCTGGCACTACCTACACAAGATCTTCATAACAGGAGGAAAAGAGGATGACATCAAAATAAAAGAGAGACTAATTGAGAGGGGAAAGGCATATGATGGAGGGTGGATTTGTGAGGGGGGAAGTGAGAATGGAGAATTATCATAGTTTATTGTCTATAGTTATGGAAGCTATCAATAAAACTTTTTTTTTTAGAAAAAAAATACAGTGTTTAGCAGGTCAAGCTTCAGGCGGTCTCTACAGCCCATGCAGCTGACTGCACATCCCTGTATACAGAGTGGGGGCTCTGATCACACACTTTCTGGTTTCATGTTTACATTTTTTGCCCATAAAGCCAATAGCAAACACATTCCCACCAGCTTGTGTGAAATGCATCCAATTTAGACAAATGAAAACTAGAGACTCAATCTCTTAAACTGACAATAGTACTCAAGGATTTACTTTAACTTCCCCAAATCATTAAACATGTTAAAATAATTACTTTTATAATGCCTCAAAATGCTAAAGATTTGAAAACTTCTTCCTTTTACCAGCATTGGCATCTATCTGTATTTCTGATTTTAAATTATGTCACAGATGCAAACATTCTTTGCAAACACTAGAGAAAGTATTCACTTCTCTTTTCGCCATTGCTTAATGGGTGGTCAGTCTCATAAATATGTACCTTTTGGCCACAGCTACAAGGTACCTGAAGTGGGACATGGGCTCTAGCAGGTGGGTGTGGGATGCAGAGGAAGGCTTTCTATGTTGAGGATCACTCGGCAACATTCCTGAAGACTCACCTAATTTGATTTTTGCCAGAAACTGTCCCTCATTCCCAGTCCCTGGGGAAACTGGATTGTAAAGGTTAATTGACTTGTCCGGGCCACTCACTCTGAGTCCAGAGATTCTCCTTTCTGACCCTCCTTGTCAGAAACCCAAGAATTAATTTAGAGTAAAGATGCTCATTTTTACATTTGATGAAGTTAGGCTATCCTAAGTTGTTCTGCTTAATAAGGTACTAAAAATAAACTGAAAGAGGAAGTTTAGTAAAATTAATGATATGTTTGTTTATATTCTTATATATTCATATATCTACCCCTGTGTGTGTATATAGATACACATATAGGCATATATGTGGGTTTAACAAGCTGGACCATGATGGTAAATGTCTAAAATCTCAGCACTTAAAAAATAGAAGTAGGGAGCTGGAAAGATGGCTCAGTAGTTAAGGCCCTTGCCTGAGAAGCCTAAGGACCCAGGTTCCATTCCCTAGTACCCACCTAAGCCAGATGCACAAGGTGGCACATGCTTCTGGAGATCATTTGCTAGAGGCCCAGGTGTGCACATTCTCTCTCTCTCTCTCTCTCTCTCTACCTCTACCTCTCCGTCTTTCTCTCTTTCAAATAAATTTTTTTAAAAAGAAAATAGAAGTAGGAAGATCCAAAATTTAAGGCCATCATTGGCTATACAGCCAGTTTCAGACCAGCCTGGGCTATGTGAAATATTGTCCCAGGGCTGGAGAGATGACTTAGTGGTTAAGTGGGCTTCCTCTGCAAGCATGGGACCTTGTCCCACAGCAACAATTTTTTTTAAAAGATGGGGACTGGATAGATTGCTTAGTGGTTAAGGCATTTGCCTGTAAAGCCAAAGGATCTCCATTCAATTTCCCAGGACCCACATAAGCCAGATGCACAAAGTGGTGCATGCATCTGAAGTTCATTTTCAGTGGCTGGAGGCCCTAGAGTGCCCATTCTCTCCCGCCCCCTCTCTCAAATAAATAAAAATAAAATAAAAACATTTTACAGATGGGTCTACAGGATGGAAAGATTGCTCAATGGTTAAAGGTGCTTGCTTGCAAAGCCTGCCAGGCTAGGTTCAATTCCCAGGACATCCACAAAAGCTGAAAGGAAGGCGTGGCAAGAGGTATCAGAAGTTTATTTGCAGGGCCAAAAGGCCCTAGAGTGCACATGCATGCCCCCCCCACACACACAAAATTAAAAATAAATAAACAAAGCCGGGCGTGGTGGCGCACGCCTTTAATCCCAGCACTCGGGAGGCAGAGGTAGGAGGATCGCTGTGAGTTCAAGGCCACCCTGAGACTACATAGTTAATTCCAGGTCAGCCTGGGCCAGAGACCCTACCTCGAAATACCAAAAAAAAAAAAATAAATAAATAAATAAATAAATAAATAAATAAACGATGGGCCTAATGAAATTCAAAAACATATTTGAGAATTAGTCTACAGAGAAGCTGTAAAACTGCAAAGTATTTAAGATGTCCTGACAGCCTTTAAGAAGTTTGCCAGTGCGAGCCACAGCAGAGATCTGATGGGTCGTTAGTGTGATGGAGAGAAAGCAGGTGCAAAGAAAAGGCAGGAGCAAATGGCCCTGGTGTATCTTTAAAGCAAATACCCACATTAAAGCAGGAAAAGGCAGCGTGAAAACTATCTTCATGGGGTGATAAGCACTTCCCGAACACATGTGCGACCCCAGCCTTTTGTTTCAGAACACATGGAAAGATTTATTCTGCAAACTGAGCCGCAAGTTATTAACACATCGTGGAGCAAGCGGCTTCCCTGCTCTTCTTTCACCCATAAAGCCCATCTAGCATCAGTGTGCGCCATCTCCCCTATGGACCCGCTGTCAGCACATTGGAAAACTGCCTTGTAAACCATCAGCCGACTTGTCTTCTAAACTCCAGCAGGAGTTGTGGGAAGGAAGTGTGATCATTTAGATGAATATTTGTAACATATCTGAAACACGCAAACAAAATATCTGGGGGGTTGGGTCTTTCCCTTCTACTACCTCCTCAAACAGCTGGAGATAATGACTTGTCTTCACACAGAAACTTATCTCCTCCATTAGGTGAAATTTAAACAGTGACCACCCATTGAGACAAACTATCAGCCCACCAACTGCGCTGGAAACTCAACTCCCATTGCAATTTCAAAAATATGCCTTCTTGGGCTGGAGAGATAGCTTAGTGATTAAGGCACTTGTTTGTAAAGCCAAATGACCCGAATTCGATTGCCCAGGACCCACCTAAGCCAGATGCACAAAGTGGTGCATGCGTCTACTGTTCATTTGCTGCAGCTGGAGGCCCTGCTTTCCCTCTCTCTCAAATAAATATATATATATTTAAAATTTTTTAATGTGTCTTCTTAATTAGAATCAGGATGTCCCTGTCTGCTCACAGGCAGGAAGAGGCACTATGAGGCGTCTAGAATAACACATGTTACCAAAATCAACCAGGTTCGTTAACCAGAAAAGGAACTGTGTGCTTTCCCCACTGATCACTAATTGCCAGCTTTCTCTGGTGCTGAAATATATCCCGAATCATGTTAATTTCTGCAAAGCTTTTTAAATATATCCTAAATAGCACTGCAAGTTCCACTTCACACCCACAATGAATCTATAGAAAAATTTGCTGTTAAAATATGAAAAATAATGTTGATTAGATCAACCCGAACTAGAGCATGGCCATTCAGGAAACAGAGCCATAACCAAGTGGCATTTTGGGGCACAAGAGACTCCTTCAAGGGTTTGTCTGGAGTATCGTCCCGCTTTGGAGATGGCTCCTTCCATTCTTAGCTCCCATGTTTGGTGAAATCATTTTAAGTTCTATCCCTCACTGCCACCATAGTTCCCTGCATTTTAATGTGTTTTTGTGTATCAAAGCTGTGAATTTCAACTACATGGTTTTGTTTACTCAAGGGAGGAAAGAAAAATTAGTTTAAAGTGGAGTCAGGACCCTACAGCTGCAAGAAAAATAAATCAAGGGGAGAGAAAGAAACTGGATAATGCCGGTCATTTCACCTTCAATTCATCTGGTTGGGGTTTCCCCCTGGTCACTGGCTATTGGGACAGGCAGAGAGATCTTGGGGTTCCCTTCCAACTCACAGATGAGAGCTCTTTACAAATCCGATCAGTTGCTAAGGATGTAATGAAACAAGAAGTGTATAGAAGAAAAGAGATCAATGTTTCCTTCTCTCCCCCTCAGCACAGGCATCCGAGTAAGTGCTCATTTACTGTGACTAATGGAAGTAATGTTCTACATTTCAAAATACTGACCTTTCGGGCAAGTTGAGAAAAACTCATAACTCAATGGCTATTCCTATTATCCAAAAATACTTGCAAAATTAAAACCCTCCAGCAAAAATGCCTTTTAAAAACTACCTTTAACTTTCTAGAGAAGCAAAGAAACTTTTGAGAATGCTAAGAAAAAAGCTTGTCCTCTGTCCCTCCCTGTTTGGGAAAACACTTAATCCTCTCAGATGTTTTCCCCTGCCCAATGCTTATTTTATGTGCCGTTTAAGACAGTGTTTAAAATTTTCAAAATTCCTTCTACAAGTGTATTCCTATTCCCCCTTTAAAAGGGGGCTCAAAAGGAGTTAGAAACTAGTACAAATGTTAAAAATTCCATCCTCTTTCCAGAGAAGGATCAAACATGTCTGTGAAGTAATCCCACCCCACCCCCGTTGTTGTTGTTGTTGTTGTTGTTGTTGTTGTTGTTGTTGTTGTTGTTTTGAGGTATGGTCACTCTAGCCCAGCTGACCTGGAACTCACTCTGTAGTACCAGACTGGCCTTGAACTCCTATCTCTGCCTTCCAAGTGCTGGGATTAAAGGCGTGCACCACCACGCCCAGCTGGTAATGTCCTTTTTTAGCAATTATTTTATTTCCTCCTCTTAATTGTGGATATAATTATCAGCCTGTCCATCAAAGTGGTGGACATCACCTAGAAATTATGCACATGTCACACCCTAACAGTTGCATAGACAGTCTTCTGTGAAGGATAGCTGTAAAATTATCTACATGAGTCAGGGGAGCACTTAGCTCTGCAAACACAGAAAGGCAACAGCCCAATGCTACAAAGAGTCTAAACTAGAATTCAAAGCTGCATTTTTGTCTTCATAAAGCCACACTTACATGCAGGTAACACTAGCTGTGAAATGCTAAACAAAACCTTTCTGGGGCAGAAGAGATGGCTCAGCAGTTAAGGCGCTTGCCTTCAAAGCCTAAGGAGGTGGATTCAATTCCCCAGTATTCACATAAAGCCAGATGTACACATTTCACATAAGACTCTCTGTTTTCATTCTGACAAAAGTTTAGAAACTTACAATCTAAAATTTATATGTTTGATCATTGTTCATTAAGGTTAATAACTTCTTATAAACCAAAGGTTATGTATGATTTTTAAATCACACAATTAAAATAATTTTGGAAGTAAGCATGAATGAATATTTGAAAAGGCAAATCCTTATAAAACATTCACTAACACCAACATTTTCTTCTCCTGATATGGAAAATAAATGCATATCTTGCTGAAGTCCTCAAATTACTGTGATCTCCTATATTCATCTTTTTTAAGTTGTTTACATTTCTTGCTACCTAAAGGCCTTAAATAATGTTTCATAATATTTACTAATAGCTCTACATTGGGAATTTGCAGAATTCACATTTCAAAAAAAAAAAAAAAAAAAAAACACTTACAAGATACTAGATATATGGGACGGTAACTTGTTGAACATCTTTACCGATAAGGCTATATTGGCCAGGGGCTAGGGACATACAAGAGCAGAAAGAATATGGGTAATTCTAAACTGAAGTTGAGAATGCAGCAAGAAGAAAACTAAACACACCTGATTAGAATAAAAGTACTCCATAGAAATTAACTAGAGTCCAACCTTCCCAAGTACTGAGATGGAGTGTGGTAAAATAAACACCCGACTAAGTGTTATTATCCATCACCACACTGCATGGGCTTAGTACTTAAGAGCAGTTCATAGCAGGTCTCTTAAGACCAGAGAGAAAGCCTGTGCACAAAAATAGATTTTTATTATAATCGTCATTGTGATGTTACCCAAGTTGCTGATCACCCAAAATAAAAGCCATCACGGCAAACCACGGATCTGAAAAGGTGAAAAGATACTTGTAATCCCCAAATGCGTTGCAACTGAAGACTGATGTCTCCACCATCTCGAGATCGAAACGTCTTAAGAATTACATAATAGCTCTCTGACATATCTATAAAAACTAGAGGTTTTTCATAACGTTTAATGTGTTTCACTCAGCGAAAATTTTATCCACAGCTCTTAGCTCATGAAAGTCTCCAAACCCTGAGGAGGACAATTCACTCTGCGGCCAAAGGCAGGCTTCCTGCTACCATGTCTCAAAGATGGTTGGTACAAACAGCACCTCATAACTACATAGAAATGGCTGCTCAGATTAAATTATGCAAACGTAGTTTCAAAATAACCTGCTCAAGTTTCAGTGCATTAAAGATGGACCTGCAAAGCATTTGCTGTGTTGCGCCTGGTTCCAGCAGAATTTCAGGAAGGATTGGGAGAAGCACAAACCCCAAACCCTCCTTATAAAGAAAAGCTCTGAAACATAAGCACCCGAACATCAAATCCCATGGGCACATCCACGGGTCCTGAACACAGACCCGGGATCTGTCACCAGTGCCATGGGCGCTCCTTCAGCACTCTACCCTGGCCTGCAAGCACAACAGGCCATCTTGGAAAGACTCCTTCTTATCTTTTAGGATAAAAGATATCCCAGAGATGAAATATTCAAATTAGGGGAGAAATATACAGATTGCATTATTAATTATATGAAGTAATTAAAATAGATTTTAAATGATCCATTTCCACAAGATGGAATTCATTTTCGGCCTGGTAACACTTCATAATCAAACAGCCGTCTACAAAGATTTTTCTGGGAATAGAAAGTTTTGTTTTCTTCTACTTAAAACTAAATGCTGTGAGATTACAGAACAAAAGCAATTTCAATACACTCATCGCACAGGCCAATTTCAAGGTACAAGACACTGGTTTAGTGCCACTGGTTTTGAGAAGGACAATGGATATCTCCAAATTAATAAATGGTCAAATTGTTTTAGTAAGTAAGCTTTAGATTTAAATAATTTTTCTCTGTTGGTTTGTATTTGTGTTAAGGACTATAGAAAAATTCCAAGTACTGCGTTACATAAACTGTCAGTCATATTTGATGTTTGCTAAAATGATTTGCAAAACAGAAAAAGTAAACACTAAGAAATATTTCCATTTTTAAAAAGTTGTAAGCTACAAGTAAGTGAATGTTTATATATAAAACGTCAAATTTTAACACCAAAAACTTTAAAAAAAGTAAGTGGAGTTTCAGTTCGACCAACCAATAAAGTATAGGAAACTATTTTGTTCTGAAATGTGAAACCAACGTGTTTGATGTCAAAGTTGAATTTTCACTCTTTCTTTTAAATTACGTAACTCAGCTTTCAAAACAGTATATACCTAAACGGCCATCTACTTCCATTCGCCCTTCTCACCGGTGAGTTCTCTCCCTAGTCTCATAGTTTTACGTAACTGCCAACATCAGCCGAGCAGAGCTGGAAAACCTCAGCCCTGTTCTACTGACCTTCCGTGTGTTTCTCCACTTTCGCTTAGTTTCAGGGGAGCGCTTAGCTTTCATTTCCCCACACTCCTTAAACTAGTCTTAAGTGCCTCATCACAAGCTGACCCAATCTTTAGGAAAATTAACGATGCTTCAAATAACCCAACATCCTAGGCCTTACACTGTTCAAAATACAATTTCGAGGGAACCAAGTACCTGCATTTTACTCTTATGTTCCCCTCCACCCCCAAATGGCCTAAGAAGCTTCTAGGGACCTTCTGATCATCCCAACCTAGTCAGGTACTGGAAAAGACAGTGAAAACCCACTCAGGTCGTGGAAGATTGTCGCGGGGCTGAAAACTCTGTGCAAGGGCCTTGTTGAAAAAGTGTCTACAGTGAGGACAAAGCCAAGTGCGTGGTTTACAAGTTCTCATCTCCCCTTGCGCCTCGGAGTCACTCGTGGACTCCAGGGCACCCTTAAAGGTGGTTTCGTGGGTCGCCGGTGGAGGCGGCTCGCACACCCTTGCACGCGGGCACTCACGCTCCACTGTCCAGCTCCACTGTCCATCCGCGCCAGCGGCCTCTGGGGACCAAAGGATGAGAAACTGGCTTGGGACCATCTCCACTCTCTCAGTTTGTACTATTTAGGTCCAAAGTACCCAGCAACATCCCTCAAGTGAAAATAAAACAGATAAGGAAAAACAAAACTATTTTCCCCCAAAATAACTTAGCCGCTTTCTACCACTTTCACCAACAGCCAGCATGACACCTACCCTGCCCAGAGAGGAGAGAGAGAGAGAGAGAGAGAGAGAGAGAGAGAGAGAGAGAGAGAGAGGGGGCAGGACCGGGAGGTGAACCCCAAAAGGGGGTACCTGGGGTGTGTCCCCCTCCTCTTACTTTTGGATGATCTGGGGCAGGCTGGCCTGCGGCTGGGGCGGCGGCTGCATCCCACGCGGGCCCTGGGGCGCGGGGGGCGCCTGGACACCCGGCACCACGCAGGCATCTCTGTCGGCTGCCTCTGGACCGCTGGGATCCGCGTCCTGGCTCATGGCTGCTGCCAACACCATGCAGGACGAGACGAGACGGTCCCCGGCTCGCGGAGAAAGAGCGCGCGGGAGGGGCGGTCCCGAGGCACCGGCGCTCACTGGCCGGGGTCCCCGTGCCCAAGTCCCCTTGTCCTTCTCGGTGGCGCGGGGAGGAGACGCGAGGGGCGGGGAGGAGGCCGTCCCCGCGGCGCCGCCTCCTCCTCCGCCCGCCACCGCTCGCGCTGCTGTGGCCTGGCCGAGCGGGGGCGGGGGACCAGGGGACCGGGGACAGGGGGCGTCTCCCGGCCGGTGGGAGCTGCTGTGCACGGGGTGGAGCCGGGGAGCTGTGTCCGCCGCCGAGTTGGGCCACGGTGAGCCGGGAAGCCACCCGCCCCCGTGAGCCCTACGGAGTCACGAGCCGGGCGTCGGCGGGATAGTCCACGACATGAAAACGCCGGCGAGACGGTGACCCTCCGCCGCGCTACCCTCTCCAACCCCAGAGCCGGGACCGACCAAGACCCGGCGACCAAGACCCGGCTGGGCAGCGCCTGGCGGCTGGAGCTCCGCCGCAGCTACTGGCCTTGGTTGGAGGGGACCCGACCCCTCCAGGAACAAGTTTGGATGTCCTTCTGCCCACACTGCCCACACCGCCCCCCCCACCCCCAAGTCGGTGGGACGTGGAACCTCGGGGCTCCGACGATCAGGCCCGAGGCTCTCCAAATTGGCAGCTCCAGCTGCTCGTTTCGAGGGTCCCGGGAGTGGCAGGTGGGGCCGCCGTGGGGTCCTTTCTTTTTCTGCCCTGAAAAGGCCCTGCCAAGACCCCACGTGCGCAGACAGAACCAGACATACGTTCTAGCCGTTTCGTTTATTGGCACAACTCCGGTGGAATTACAAGGAATAAAGGCGAGTTGGTGGGCATCGTCGCGTATCCATCTTCGCCGCCTCCGAAGCTCTGTAAATCCCTGGAGCCCGCGGGCTGGATGGCGCCGGGTCGGGTGCTCCGGGCCACCTGCGCCCACCCAGTGCGCCTTTGAAGTCCCAGGAGCCGCCCCGCAAATGCACCCTGACGTGCTGATGCAAGTGCAAGGTTGAAGAAACACCTGGTCCAGTTTTTGAACCTCCCAGGAACTGGGCGAAGACCTGGGAAGACCGCTGCCCAGGAGCGCCCACGGGCATGCTAAACCCCGATGCCCGCAGGATGCAGCCGGAATGCCTGGCAAGCCAGGGCGCAGGAGAGCTGCCCCACGGCCTGGGAGGTTTGCCCGCAGTCTCGCCAGCCTGTAGCAAATAGGGAGGAAAATTCTAGACAGTGTTCCCCGAAACTGGCAACTAATGGTATTCCCTGAAAAAAACGGTTTATTCTCCTTGCAGGCTGCGTTTCGATCAGGTTTCCCCATCTGCCTCAGGAAACTATGCCCTCTTGATTTTCGCCATCCTACCTTGAGAATGAGCTCTCCTCCCTCTCCCCCCCTCTCAAAATTATACTACCATTTCCTCATATGTGTAAAGATCAGATTATCACAGGGGTTTTTTTTTTTTTGAGTGACAGCAAATTCAGGTAAATATGAGGCTATGAAGGGTTTTATCAGATTCTCTGTGGTTAGTTTTCATCACTAAGTTCTTGACTGAGCTTCCAAGACACTCCATCTTCTATCCTCTAACTTCCTTAATGGAAGGAAGTTACCTGAAGCTAACTTTCCCAGAAATTAAAATTAAATCTTTTCAAATGTTTGAGTCACAAAGACAGATCTGTCTAGGAATCTAGACTGCAATTCACCAGTGAAATGATAGCCTGAAGGTCAGTTAACAAATACTCAGTAAACTGGGAGTCCTGAGGCCCTGGCCCGAAGTTGCTGTGACAATTAGAGATACAGTGTCTTGTAGACTAGGTGCCCGAGGTGGTCTGTGCGCAGATTTACAGGAGCGATTCTTCACGTTCTAATCCTGTAGCCAACTAGAGTGAGGTATTTAAAACCCCTGGGAGCTGCGGGGCTGGAAGGCACAATAGTGCTATTATTAAGTGTATCTCCCCTTTATTCTCTCATGGGAGGAGAGGAGGAGCAAAGGGAAGGGAGGGGAGGGGAGAGAAGGGAGCATTGAATAAATGTAGCTCTCTGAGTCATATTTAACAAAACCGAGAGCAATGGGTATATTCAAAACAAGGGCAAATGGGTGTTCCTTGGACTTTTCTTGGACCCGGTCCATAAGTTTGAAATTTTCAAAACAAACCTAGAGACAAATGCATGATCCACAAGGCACTTTTTTTTCATGATTATAACTTGATTTGAATTGGAGCAGATTTGAAGGGAAGGGTGGCTCTGGGACAGAAACATGAAGCTAGGTTAGTGAGCCCTGCCGCAGCCCAGGCATCTCCCTTTTGCAAGGCACACATTAAGTGTATTGAACACATCCAAGGTGGGAGAATGTTTCTTTGAATTTAGCTTTTCTCACTTCTTTCCTAGAAGTGATTTTTTTTAAAAAAGAAAAAGAAAAAGCACAAAGACCTTGGCAGGAGTTGCAGCCCCCTGTGCCTCCTCAGGTGCCACCCAAGGTAAGACAGGCTGAGTTGCCCACTCACAGAAGGGAGTGTGCCAAGAGGGCTGGGCTGGTAGTGGCTCTTTGTTCCACTCTGCAGAAGCATGCTGTCCCTCCTTGCCTGGGAGTGACCAGGCCTGGAAGCTCTGGTTCAGGGGCATTTAATAAGAGCCGGCTCGCCTGCAAAGTATTTCTGTGGGTTTTCTTATACAGTAACCCCATAAGTACTGTTACTTGTTTTATAAATGAGGAAACTGAGTCTCAGCTTTAGAATTTGCTCAAGTTCACCAAGTTTTTAAAGGGTCTATCTATCCCCAAAGCTCCCCCCTCCCCACTCTCCTCACTGCCTGAGGGATAGAGTGGAGCTGAGGTCTCCTGCTTGGTGCTGCCTGCGACTTCACCCTGCTGCCCATCTCTGCCCAGATGTGTGAATGAATCAGAACATTAGGAGGCGATGTCTAAATTTTTGGGGGAGAGAGAGACACAGAGAGAGAGGGAGAGAAGGACAGATAGAGATGGGCACACCAGCAGCCTCTCAGCCGCTGCAAACGAAATCCAGATGTGTGCACCCCCTTGTGGGCAAGTGCGGCATTGTGCCCTTGCGTCACTTTGCATCTGGCTAAACATGGGACCTGGAGATTGGAACCAGTGTTCTTAGGCTTAGGAAGCAGGTGCCTTAACCACTAAGCCATCTCTCCAGCCCAATGTCTAAATTGTAATAATAAAATGTAAAGAAATGGAGCAACCTGAGGAAGGAGGTAGGAAGGAGCAGGAACGAGAAGTGGATTTGTTTAGTCTAGTATCATCCTCAAATTTGCAGGGTCATTGACACTTGGCTTTTCTTATAATGTGACTAATCATTAATGTTACAGGTTCTGGGCTCTGGTTCTGTAGTTTTCGGGTGTGTTACTTCATTTAATATTACCACTTTGTAGACAGAGAAGCTTGAAGAAACTGTTGGAAGTCATCCCAGAAGTCAGGTGTAGTGACTCATGCCTATAATTCCAGCACGCAGGAGGCTGAGGTATGAGGACCACTGTGAGTTCAAGACCAACCTGGGCTACAGAGTGAGTTCCAGGTCAGAATAAGACTCAGCCTCATAAAAAGAAGATGAAGGAAGAAAGAGTTGAATCTATAAGTCTTAAAAAAAAAAAAAAATACAAGCCAGGCATCGTGGCACATGCTTTTAATCCCAGCACTAGGGAGGCAGAGGTAGGAGGATCTCTATTTGAGTTTGAGGCCATCCTGAGACTAGAGTGAATTCCAGGACAGCCTGAGATAGAGTGAGACCCTACCTCAAAAACACAAAAACAACAACAAAAAAATACACACACACACGTACATACACACACAGATCATCCTATCTCAACCACACTAAATAGCAGAGCAGAGGTTGGGTGCTCTATCTGAAATGCTGTGACCCTCTCCTCCCCTCAAAGGAGACCTCACCCACCTTTCAGAGTGACCAGGTGAGCATTCCTCTCTGCAGAGGATGCTGTTGTGGTGGTGAGGACCCCCAGGGAAGACCACACAGACACCAAATAGTAGGATGAAATCCTTATTGGCCGGGCAGCAACTACAACCAGGACTCCGGAGCCTGAATACAGTACCATGCTGTACTTCAGGTCTCCTTTTGTAGAAGAAAACCATAAATTTCATATCTTAGTTTTACAGTTCAGAAGTTTAGTAATCATAACCTTACAAAACCAAGAGTTAATTTCAGTTGACTTTAGAAAAAAAAAGAAACAGGAACTTTTCCAGAATCTCCCCTCCTTGCATTTTCCTCTCCTGCAACTACAAGCAAGCAGCAGTTAATACAGAAGCTAAAAATTGCTTTTAGCATCAGCAAGAGGAAAACATCTTGTCTTGTGGTGATCCATTGTGTTAAAAGAAGCCAAGCACAAAGTTCAAGTGGCGGTGAGACCATATCCTAAGCTAAACCTACCAGCTAAGGCAAACTTCCTGTGTAAGTTCACAATATGGAGTCTCTTATGTCCTTCTCCAGCTTAGGCCTTTGTCATGCTGTTTCATCGTGTAGACTTGTAGATCGCAAAGTTTCATGATGCCCATCTCTGGCAAAGCTGTGAGATGACAGGTATTCTCACACACTAGTGAGAGCAGAAGGGCACATTGTTACCACTTCTTTGAACATGAATTGTCTATTAACACTGCAACATGGTGGAGGAGAAAGAAGGGGATATTGGAAGGATGGTGGAAGGGAAGCAGGGGAGCATGATACAAAAATACACATGTGCAGTTGGGCGTGGTGGCCTCACGCCTTTAATCCCAGCACTTGAGAGGCAGAGGTAGGAGGATCACTGTGAGTTCGAGGCCACCCTGAGACTAGACTACATGGTAGTGAATTCCAGGTCAGCCAGAGCTAGAGTGAGACCCTACCTCAAAAAAAAAAAAAAAAAAAAAAAAATGTGTAAAATTTTCATGATGAGACCCTTATTTTCGAAGCTAAACTAATAATAATAATAAACACCAAAAAATGCAAGAAGGGAAATTGATTGGGCAGTGACCCTTCTAGGAATTTACTCTATCTGTTTTTGTAGCTATAATCAAAGCTGTATGCGCAAGGGAATTGATTGTGGCATTGTTCATAATGGCAAAAACAGAAAGAACCAAAATGCTAAGCAGTGGAGAACTACTCACACGAACATGGCCCCTACTTGAAAATAAAGCCTACATGGATCTCTGCCCAGCTCTGGAGACACTTCCTAGATATATTAAGGGAAAATGCAAGTGTCTCAAGACCATTGCGTCATGCCTAAATTTGCATAAAATCACGGCATATAGAACATTTCTGAAAAAAATATCAATAGTAAATACCTGTAGAAATTGGGATATGAGCTTGACATGGTGGCACATGCCTTTAATCCCAGTTCTTGGGAGAGTTCAAGGCCACCCTGAGACTACATAGTACATTCCAGGTCAGCCTGAGCTACAATGAGACCTCAAAAAAACAAACAAAAAAAAGTTGCACTATGTCAATAGCCTTTCCCTCTTATGGCCTTTTATATTATCTAAATATTTGAAATAGAATTAATTGAAATACATACAATTTGAATTTTTTACTCTGAGTATTTGTTTCTTCAATTAATAAAAATAAAAATTACTAAAAACTAGTAACTGTTAACAATGCAGAGTACATTAATAGGACGTCTTATTTTATTTATTTTTTTGTTTTTATTTATTTATTTGAGAGTAACAGATAGGCAGAGAGAGAAAGAGGTAGAGAGAGAGAGAGAGAGAATGGGCACACCAGGGCCTCGAGCCACTGCAAACGAACTCCAGATGCATGCACCACCTTGTGCATCTGGCTTATGTGGGTCCTGCAGAATTGAGCCTCAAACTGGGGTCCTTAGACTTCAACAGGCAAACGCTTAACCATTAAGCCATCTCTCCAGGACGTCTTATTTTAAAAAAACAAAATTCCCTGGGCATGGTGGTGCACACCTTTAATCCCTGCACTTGGGAGGCAGAAGTAGGAGGATCGCTGTGGATTCAAAGCCAGCCTGGGCTAGAGCAAGATCCAGCTCTGTTATCCAGCTCTGTTATCCAGCTCTGTCCTTTTGATGTCCTGACAACTCTAATTGTCAAATGATGAAGCCAGTAAGTTGTCAGCAGGCATGTTGACCCAATCAGAATCTAATAGTTTGGTAATTGTAAACAAATATTAATCCAATGACAAACTAAGCCTTAACATATTAGCTGTTGTCTGGGTGTTAATAACAATTGTTGCCATTTTTTGAGTGCTACTGTGTTTCTCACAACCATTTTAAAGATGAGCAACTAAGACTTGGTGAAATTCACTTAACTAGCTAGTGAGTATGGAGGCTGTGATCTGACACAGTCCCTGTGACTCTTAGGGTTGAGCTTCTAACCCCTCTGCATGGTATTTCTTGGGGAAATGGGTCTTTGGAGACTGAACATGCTTCTCTAAACCCTCAAGGTTTGGCCCTCTCTCTACTGTCCCATTCTTTGGAAGGCAGCTGTGCCCACCACTTACCACCACTGCTATCCTGTTTTTTGCTTTCTTATCTCTCTATTCTCCCTGGCTTTTCTGCCCCCTCCTTTATCTATTCATCGGTCCCTCTTTCAAAACCAGAATATATTTTTTTTGCCCTGCAGATGTTTGAAAGCAGCCATTTCAATCAATTTTGTCTTCACAATGGATCATCTTTCTCTGAAAAAATAAAAACAACCAGTAGAGAGAGACACCGGCTGAAGGATGCTGTTTAAAAATAATGTGGTTACTCATGGAACTGGATGCACATCTGAATGTGAAGGAGACAGTCGGGAACTTTAGCTGAGGAACAGTGAGGACATGACCCATGAGGCTCTTTTCTGCCTAACAACTGAGAGAACTTCCCTCATTGGCTGCAGGAGAAGGCTTAGCCTCCATCTCATTGGCCAGAAATATACCATTTAGGACCATTGTCCTCTAGTAAACTGACAGGTATTGCATTATGGTTAAAGTGGCAGTTGGTTGGGAGTCAGTAAATCCAGGTTCTAAGACCATTGACTGTATCCGATGTCCTTTGCAGGAAAGCAGTTGTCCCAAACCAGAAGTGATGTCAGCATCTTTGTCTCCTGCGAAAGCATCCCTACCCTGGGCCACAGAGGAACAGTTCTGCCCTTCCTCCACTTGTTCAGTACCTGGAACAAACCCAGAGCAGGCTCAGTCCAGAACCCCAGCTGCTCAGAGCAGCAGAGGGCCAGGTCTACCTGGGTCTGGCTTCCTAGAAAAATAAGCTTCTGAGCTTGGCCTGGATGAGCCAGAAAAGGGCTTTCTCAATGGCCGTTTCCAAGAAAATTGGACAAGAATCGGGGCTATGTATTATAAAACCAGTTGTGGCTGAGTTTTTGGGGGGTGGGGAGAGGTTGGGAAGTGATGGAGGTATGACATGAATGTGGAAGAAATGTTAGCTGGAGGCTAATTGCATGATTTAAGTTCCATGGGGCTCTGTACCCCCTGTGGAGACCCAGCTTCCACACTCCATGCCTAATCCCTGGGGAATGTCACTGTCATTCAGAGGCCCCAGCCAAGCAAGTAAGCACTTCTGGGAGAAAGGGGATTCCTTTATCTGTCCCCTCCCCCAATGGCCTCCTCTGTCTTCTCTTATCACCAGGCTGTCCGTCTGTCAGGCCAGTTGGTCATCAGAGCATAAACATCTCAGGCTGTGTGCCCACCAGCTCTGGGATCAGGTGACCATTATGGAAGACTACACCGGAGGCCTCCGCATGCCAGCATGATGCCAGGAACAGTGAGAGCCTGAGATGTGCTGACCTCACAGCATGGGCACCCATGCAGCTGGCCTGGAGAGGGTCACTCCCTGGTGTGGCCTCTTTGATCATCCCGGGCCACATCACGGGCACAGGAACAGGAGACTGACTCTGGAGTCCCAGGCCCACAGTCAGCTGGCTGCATGATTTTGTTCCAGTTTCTCATGTGATGAATTCAGATTCAGGAGGACTGGGGGAGGGGGTAGCCTGCTCCTTGGACCATTTCCATCAAGAACTTGACTTCTCATGGTTTAAAGAATCCTAAGGAGGCCAGGTGTGGTGCACACCTTTAATCCCTGCACTCAGGAGGCCCAGGTAGGAGGATGACCATGAACTCAAGGACAGCCTGGGCTACAGAGTGAGTTCCAGGTCAGCCTAGGCTAAAGTGAGACCCTACCTTGAAAAAGAATCCTAAAGAAAACCTGTTGGGATGGAGAGAGATGAATTTGCATTACCCTCCCTCTCTCTCTCCCAAGGAACCCTCTGAGGAGTTATAAATAAGCATGTGCCAACTATCTGTGCAAGGAACTATGTCTACCTAAAAGATCAAGACATGACCCCTATACATGCAAATGTAATTTGGAAATAGAGACTTTTAAAGATGTGATCAAGGGCTGGGGAAATGGCTGAACGGTTAAGGCATTTGCCTGCAAAGCCTCAGGACTCCAGTTCAATTCCCCAGGACCCACTTAACCCAGATGCCCAAGAGGGTGCATGTGTCTGGAGTTTGTTTGCAGTGGCTGGAGACCCTGGCATGCCCATTTTGTTTCTCTCAATCTGCCTCTTTTTCTCTCTCTCTCTAATAAATAAAAATTTAATTTTTTTAAATTAAAAAAACAAGATGTGATCAAGTTAGGATGTGGACATTAAGGCAGATGCTAATCCAATACTAGTGGCATCTTGCAAGAGGGAAATTTAGATATAGATGTACAAAGGAGGGTGCCAAGTGACAACAGATGTAACTGCAAGCTTAAGAACACCCCAAGATTGACAGCAGCCACCAGCTGGGAAGAGGCAAGGAGGGGCTGTAGCCAGTCTTAGGTTATATTCAGTCTCACTCAACACGGCCAGATGTTTGGAACAAATTTTTCCTGTTGGGGAGATGACTCTGTGGGTAAAGTGCTTCCTATACAAGCATCAGGTTCTGAGTTTGAATCCCCACAACCCACATAAAAAGCTGAGCATGGTGTGGGTAAGGCAGGATTTTGGTGTTTGGGGGTACCCCAAGTTTAGGAACCCCAAATTTGAGTCCTATTCTATTTTTAATAAAGAATTAATAAAATGAACTCAAGAATGATAAATTATGAATTATGAAGCTTATTGATAGAGAAATCACAAATTATGAGGTTAATTTAAGGGAGATTGGGATCTAGGAAGAAGGCTAGAGAGTCATAGTACATGGCAAGTAGGAAACACGCTGTCATGTGAAAAACACTGCAGAGTTCATAAGGTTCATTTAAGAGAGATTGACAGTTTTTTTTTAATTTTTAAAAATTTTTTTAGAAAGAGTGCATGAGAGAGAGAGGGAGGGAGAGATTTGGCGCACCAGGGACTCAACCACTGCAATCAAACTCCAGATGCTTTTGCCACCTAGTAGGCATGTGCAACCTTGTGCTTGCCTCATCCTTGTGTGTCTGGCTTATGTGGGATCTAGAGATCAAACATGGGTCCTTAGGCTTCACAGGCAAGCACCTTAACCACTAAGCCATCTCTCTAGCCTGAAATTGAGTTTTTAAGGAAAGACTGCACTAGAGCCACAAGCACATGGAGGATAGGGAGATGTAGAAGGAACACACATAGCATTCACCTTGTGCTTACCATGGAAGTAAGTTAAGAGTGCAAATGGTGGGGGCTTAAGGAAGAATAGCAGAGGGAAAATATCAAAGCAGAGACCAAGGAATTCAGATGAGAAATGAATAGCAAAGAGAGTTACACCCATGGTTACTCAGAGTTTAGAGAAACTACACAGGTAACAGGCCTAGAGTTAGAGAAAGCACCCACGTGATAGATCTGGAGTTTAAGGGAAATATGCACATAGAAGATTCAGAGACCAGAGGAAAATCATGCATGTAATTAAAGTGAGAAGCTACCCCAAACTAGAACACAGAGGCAAACAGAAAATTACCCAGGCCAAGAAACAGTGCTCTGCTCTCCCCCATGCCCAGCCAGGAAGCCACTCGGGTGTATCCAAGCAGAGATGAGAGGGAATCCACAGAGAGAGAGAGAGAGAGAGAGAGAGAGAGAGGAAGCAAGTGGAAAACAACACAGACGGCCTTTATAGCTAATGGAAAATGGATTCTTTCATCACATTCCAGTTTTCAAGGGGAAGACCTGATTGGTTTGTAGATTTGAAGGGTGGACCCCAGAGGGCAGCCCACTTAGGTAGTAAGCTAGACTGTGGGCAGCAGGTGGCGCTGTAATTGAATCTTGATCAGACAGAAGTTCCAAAAGTTCCATTCATGCCAGGGCAAGTTGGCATGGGTTCTTTGTGGGCCAGTTTCTAACTGAAACTGCCTGAAGGAATCTAGTGTTCACCTATTGCTCCTTCAGGTTGCACACCTAAGACCCCAGAAGTGGGGCGGCAGAAACAGCTCTCCAGGACTTGCTGACTAGCCAAATGAATGGGCACCAGGTTTAGTGAAAGATCCTGTCTCAGGCTGGAGAGATGGCTTAGCTGGTAAGGCACTTTCCTGGAAAGCATAAGGACCCAGGTTCAATTCCCCAGTATCCAAGTAAAGCCAGATGCACAAAGTGGCATGTGTCTGGAGTTTGTTTGCAGTATCTAGAGATTCTGTAATGCCCAGCCCATTCATTCACTCATTCCTCTCCTCTCTCTCTCTCTCTCTCTTGCAAATAAAATAAATAAACTAAAAACAAATATTTGAGGGATGGAGAGATGTATTAGCAGTTAAAGCACATGCCTGCAAAGCCTAAGGACCCAGGTTCAATTCCCCAGTACCCAAATAAGCCAGATGCAAAAGGTGACATGTATCTAGGGTTCGTTTGCAGTGGCTAGAGGCCCTGGGATGTCCATTGTCTGTGTCTGTGTGTGTCTTTTTCTCTCTCTCAAATAAATAAGTAAATAAATAATAAAGATCTGAGTTCTGGGCTGGAGAGATGGCTCAGCAGTTGAGGTGCTTGCCTGTAAGCCCAACAACCTGGGTTCTATTCCCCAGTACCCATCTAAGCCAGGTGCACAAGGAAGCACATGTATCTGGAGTTTGTTTTCAGTGGCTGGAGGCCCTTGTGCACCTATATTTTCTCTCTCTTTCTATCTCTCTGCTTGCAAATAAATAAATAAAATATTTTTTCAAAGAAGATCCTGTCTCAAGAAATATGGTAGCCGGAGTAGAAGAACTGATTACAGGGAGGGGAATGGCCTAAGCGAGGCCATGGGAAGAGAATGCATACAAGAAGGGCAGGGGATCAATCTAAACTCAAGATATCATGAATAAGACATATGAAAATTACTTTTTTGAATAAGGGCCACTGTAGACTGAGACAGTACCTGGGATGGGATACCTTCCAGTGAGTTATTCCAGGTCAGCCTGGGCTAGTTTTCCTAGAGAGAAACAGATAGTAAACCCTATTGCTGAAGACATCTCAAAAAAAAAAAAAAAAAAAACCTTCTCCCTATAGACCAGCCATCTGAAAAGGAAAAGCATTGCAAATACTTAAAAAAAAAAAAAACAGTGGAAATATAGTAGACTTCAAGACTGAACTAGTGGCATGTCTACATTTCAGGTAACCAACTGCTCCATAATTGGACTGAAGGCCCAAAGAATATATACCTGGTACTGGTAAAGTCTATGGTAGGTGAGGTCAGGAGCCTTAGGGGTATAAGCCTGCTCTTCTCTCTAAATGTAACATTATTCTCAGCTGCCCTGAAAGCACTTGTTCATTTCACATATTACCTCTCACTTCTGGTTAGAGAAGCTGTTGGTGATGATCACTGGGAAACAAGACCAACATAGTGCTGAGAAGAAGGGATGGAGGAGTGCCATCACTGAAACACCTCTGTCACACCCTGGATGGTAGAGGGGGTGGATAGAATGGAAGAGCCAAAGGAAGGGTATGACAACAACTCAACAGAAACTGGCCTCGAGAATGACCTTGCAGTGTCTAGTTGACCCTCAAAATAGAAGAAAAAGATGATGACATCAAATTAAAAGAGGACTAATGGAGAGGGGAGGGGATTGATGGACTTGAAAAGTGAATGGGGATAAGGAAATATCAAAATGGGGTTTTTTTGTATGTATGTATAAAAATCAATAAAAACAATTTTTAAAAAAAAGAAGAAGAAATTAGGGCTGAAGAGATGGCCTGCCTTTAATCCCAGCATTTGGGAGGCAGAGGTTGGAGGATCACCAAAGCCAACCCTGAGACTACATAGTGAATTCAGGTCAGCCTGGGCTAGAAAACCCATGTAAAAAAAAAAAAAAAAAAAAAAAAAAAAAGAAATATAGTAGACTTCAAGGCTTGGGAACATTTCAGAAGAGTGGGTGGAAAGAATATAAGGATGGGAGGAGTGCTTTGAAACGCTACCTTCTGAACATGAAGTGCTCATTGCATTCATGACCTCACAGCAGCTGTTGTTATCTAAACAAGACTTGAACAGTACTAGGGCCATCAATACTCTGTCATGGATGGTAGAGGAGGGGAAAGAAAGCAACATCAAAGTAGAAAGACTAGTTGAAAAGAAGAAAGGGTTCAGTAGAAGGATACAGAGGAGATTGAACAAAAGGAAGGGATTATGATCAAAATGTGTTATGTGCATGCATGAAAATTGTCAATTTAAAAATTTAGGGCTGAAGAGATGGCTTAGTAGTTAAGGAGCTCACCTGCAAAGCCAAACGACCTGAGACCCATGTAAGCCAGATGTAGGTGGTAATGTTTGGAGGTCAGCCTGGGTTGGAGGCCCTGGTGTGCCCATTCTCTCTGTGTGTCTCTTTCTCTGTCTATGCCTCTCTCTTTCTCAAATAAATAAAATTAAATTAAAAATTTACAGAGATGGAGAGATGGCTCAGCAGTACTTGTTTGCAAAGCCTGATGGTTTGGGTTTGGTTCCTTAGTACCCATGTAAAGCCAATACACAAAGTGACACAAGTGTCTGGAGTTTATTTGCAGTGACAGGAGGTTCTGGTGTGTCCATTCTCTGTCTCTCTTTCTCTCTCTCTGCTTGTGAATATAAATAAATAAAAATTTAAAACATAAGGTGGAGAGTGATTGAACACAACACTCAGTGCTGACCTCTGGCCTTAAAACATGCAGACAGACATTGCTACACACCTGTGCCCATATGGATACTGGCACACATATGCACATATACATCACATACCACATACTTGTAAACAATAAATTTCTGATGTTTTAAGCCTCCTGATTTGTGGGTTTGGTTATGGCAGAAGAGGGACTAGAGCGAGGGAGATGCTGGGAGAGGATTTTTCCCTTGGTCTGAGAGACCCCAAAACTAAAGGAAGGAAAGCACAGCCAGATGGCTCATTCCAATTCCAGGACCACCAAGCTTCCTTCCAGTATGACATAGAGGTCAGGAAGCACCCGCCTGCCCACTTTCTCCCTGTTTGCTGTTGGTGCCTACCGAGTGCCCCCCACTCCTGCCCAGTTGAGCCTAATTGCCCTCCCACACTCCGTGAGCCTCTAAGAAGTCTTCCAGCCCACAGTTCCTCCCTCCTTGGAAGCCCTGTTGAGCTCATGGTTGGCATGCCCCACTTAGCAGCTGATAGTGTGTTACCTGGTGAGTCATTTTTTTTTTTTTATAATGTGCTCCCTTTTTACTTTTTCTTCTGTTAAATTTTTATTTATTTATTTGAGAGAGAAAGAAAGAGAAGCAGAGAGAGAGAGAGAGAGAGAGAGAGAATGGGCACATGAGGGCCTACAGCCACTGCAAGTGAATGCCAGATGCAAGTGCTACCTTTGCATCTGGCTTATATGGGTACTGGGGAATCAAACCTGGGTCCTCAGGTTTCACAGGCAAGAATCTTAACCACTAAGCCATCACTCAGGCTTTTTAAAAAAATTAATTAATTAATTAATTAATTAATTAATTTGTTTATTTGAAAGACCGAGAGAGAAAGAGGCAGAGAGAGAGAATGGGCATGCCAGGGCCTCCAGCCACTGCAAAGGAACTCCAGACACATGTGCCATGTTGTGCATTTGGCTTACATGGATCCTGAGGAATTGAACTGAGGTCCTTTGGCTTTGCAGGGAAATGCCTAAACCACTAAGCCATCCCTCCAGCCCATGACTTTTTATTTCTCTTGTGTCTTGTGTTGTTGTTCCCCTGACTGTACCAAGAATGCCTGGGCTGCAGAGACTAGGCACATCTTTGAGGCTTTTTCAGTATCACCAACATCTGTCCACATAAGGCCAAGCGCTTGTTTCTTTGATGCAAGCCAAAAAACAAAAATGTGGATTACAAAAACCTAGGGAAGACTGGCGTAATACCTCAGTCAATACAGCGCTTGCCTAATAAGCATGAGGACCTGAGTTCAATTCCCAGAACCAACATAAATTTTTTTTTAAAGCCACACATAGCTGGGCGTGGTGGTACATGCCTTTAATCCCAGCACTCAGGAGGCAGAGGTAGGAGGACCACCATGAGTTCGAGGTCACCCTGAGACTACATAGTGAGTTCTAGGTCAGCCAGAGTGAGACCCTACCTCGAAAAACCAAAATAAATAAATAAATAAATAAATAAAAAGAAGAAGCCACAAGGAGGGATGGTATACTTTGTAATCCCAGTGCTGAGGAGGTGGAAGGTGGAGACAGGCCTATCCCTGGGGCTCACTGGTCATCCAGTCTAACCTACAAGAGGAGCCTCCAGATCAATGAAAGACCATAAAAAAGGTAGATGGTACCTATGGTGGTTTGCATATAAATGCACGTCCCCCATAGCCTCAGGTATTTTTGCTTAAGCTTTTCCTGCTTAGTCTTTAGCAGGCAGAGCCCTGTGGGAGGAGGCATACCACCGGGAGCAGATCTTGAGTCCAGCCCTAAGGTGTATAGAGAGCCAACTTGAACTCTGGCTATCCATGCTTACTGGTGTTGGTGTTTCTCTCTGCGATGGATGTGTGATGAAGTGAACCAGCTTCTTCCGCCATGATGAAGCTTCCCCTGGCATCTGTAAGCCTGAACTGAACACTTTCCTCCCATAAGCTGCTTCTGGATGGGTGTTTGTCCCAGCAATGCAAAAGTACCTTCGACAGTGACTAAAGAACAATACCTGATCATTGTCTTCTGACCTCCACACACATGCTCACACACATGCATCTGTACACAGACATGCACCCACACATGAACACACATACACGAAACAAAAAGAAAAGGGGAAAGAAAAAAGGATAACGTAGAAAGCAGGAGTGGTTATATCCTGCTGCTGGCTTGCTGGTAGCAGTATTTCTAGGGAAAATGCCTTTAGAATAAAGGTCTGAGCGTGGATTCTAACAGCAGCTGTGTGAACTTGGGTGAGGTGAGTTCCCTAACTTCTATGTGTCAGTTTCCTCACCTGCAAAATGAGGATCTTGGATTCAAGAGTCACCACACTATGGTGGTTGGCACATTGTAGGTGAGTTATTCGTATAAGGGCTCAGCACCATGTCAGTGGCAAGCTCAGTTTCTCTGACTACATACAGAGCCCTTCTGTGTCCCATTTCTGTATGGGGATTTCTCCCCAGTGGCAAGCAAGAGATTCTGTAGAGATCTTTAATTCATAAGTTCTTTATGGTAAGATGTAAGGAGGCAGAAAGTAATAGAAAATAAGAGTTTCTGTGAACTGCCTTAGTGAAGAGAAATTCTACTTTCCATGCCCAGCTTTGGACAGAGAGCTATGATCAAACCCCCTAAAATGGATGCCAGTTAGGTTTCTTGGGAAGCAGATTTTTTCTTAACTTTTTTTTTGTTTGTTTATTTTTTGAGGTAGGGTCTCACTCTAGCCCAGGAGGACCTGGAATTCACTATGTAGTCTCAGGGTTGCCTTGAACTCATGGCGATCCTCTTACCTCTGCCTCCTGAATGCTGGGATTAAAGGTGTGCACCACGAGGCCCGGCTTTTTCTTAACTTTTTAATGACAGCTTCCATAGACAATATATCATGACCATAGTTCCTTCCTACTACCCTCTCTTTCCCCCTCCCAAATCCCCCCTTTCAAAACTCCCCTCCACTGAATCCCTTCTTTCCAAGTAGTCTCTCTTCTATTTTTTCTGTTTTAGAGAGATAGAGATTGAGAGAGGGAGAGATTTGGCATGCCAGGGCCTCGGCCACTGCAATCAAACTCCAGATGCTTGTGCCACCTAGTGGGCATGTGCAACCTTGCACTTGCCTCATCTTTGTGCGTCTGACTTACGTGGGATCTGGAGAGTCGAACATGGGTCCTTAGGCTTCACAGGAAAATGCTCTAACTGCTGAGCCATCTCTCCAGCCCCTCTCTTCTATTTTGATGTCATTATTTTTTTCAAGTCTAATCATGAAGCAGTTGGTTTCTCCCATAACAGACATGCCACTATTTCACCAGTTGGTACATTTGGCCTGGATGTCTAGCTGTAAAGCTTGCAAGGGTCTACTGCTGGTTAACACGATTGCTGACTCTCTCCACCCAACAGGTTGCATACATCTTTCCAGCATTCTGACAGCTAGTCAACAGGGAGGAAGCTTCCAGCTCAGTTCCAGCTTGATTTCTCCATGACCTGCAGCCCAAGCATATGGAGTCTTCAGCAATAGGGTCTTACCATCTAGTTCTGGTGGGTAACCAAGAGCCTACAATATTTTGGGGACATCAGGGGCTTCACTAACGAACAGATTGAGTTGCAGCGGAGACCTTGGCCAACATTACAAAAATACTAAAGCTTGGTGGCCCTTGCAAAGTGGCAAAGTGCTTCTCAACATCTCCATGCTTCTGATCTCCCAGCTCAAGTGACCATGCCTCTCTCCCAATGATGCTAACAAAACCTTACCACATTGCTATGTGCTGAACAAGAAGACATAGTCATAAATCAGTCAATGGCCAGGAAATTCAATCATCTGCTGGGCTGAACCTTAAGTCACATACTCATCCTGGTAATGTCAGTGCTACCTAAAGTATCATATTCAAGTGGGGAGTTTGTGGCTTCAATAGTGGAAAGTCACAGGAAGCCAAGAATGAGTGGGTTCTCAAGAGCCTGCCTACCAATCTTCCATCCTTTAACTGACCAAGAGCCAACATGTCCCTGGCTTTTGCCATGGCAGGCACGTCCTGAGCACAAAGAACTTGAGGCAACGAGCATATAAGGGTGTCTGGCACACACACACACACACACACAGAAGGTATTTGAAAAATGTTTGCGGGGAAAAAAAAAACTAAAGAAATATGTCCACAGACAACGAAATAAGCATACACCAAGCAATCGTTAGGCTGAGACTTAAACTTAGACCCAGAAGAGTTTGGAACTGCTAGAATGTTCTGCCTCTTCTACTGAGTGGTGGTTTCATACATGTGTGCATTTCGCAGAGATTCCTGGAGCTGAATTGTGTACGATAGTGTCCTTATCTGCATGTAGTTTACATTCCAGTGAAAGATTTCCTAAAAAATTAGAGGCAGAGAAAGATATAATAAATCTAGCATGGCTGAAGGTATGGGTAATAAAAGCTGCATTCCTTCCTCATGCTCTAATCTTTTCTTTCCGTCCATAATCTTGGACATGTTACAACCTTTCCACTGCTGGGTGTTTATTGCCCACAGAACCATTACGACAAGGTTGGTTTTCATGATAATGCAATGCCCGACAACATTCCCCGACCAACAGTGAGGATTCGGGCTTTTAAGCACGCACCATTATTGAAGCAGAGTGTTCTGAAGTGTGTGCTGAATAGTAAGTGCCAAAGACTCACTCACTAACTTCTTACTCTGAACTACTTGAGGGAAAATTGTAGGCACCATGACAGTCCACCTATGAATAACAAGTATTCTCAAAGAACAAAGATGTCCTCTACAACCAAACCATCTGGTCACCCTTGACCTTCAACAGTGATTCAATCACACAGAATCTCTGTTCACATGTCATCAGTTGTCAATCACAGGATCCTTGTTTTTTTCCTGCTTAGATAGCCAAATTAAACATTGTATTTGTTAATTCTCTGTAGAGTGCCTTAACTTAAAATAGTTGTCACATTTTGTTTTGTTTTCTTTCTTTTCTTTTCTTTTTTTTTTTTTTTTTTTTTTTTTTTGAAGAGTCCAGTTAAGTTGTTTGGAGGACTTAGTGTTCTGGATTGGTCTCGTCATTTTCTAAATTCATACTAAATTCAGTTAAAAAAATTTTAACAAGTAGGGCTGGAGAGATGGCTTAGCGGTTAAGGCTCCCGCCTCCTAAGCCTAAGAATGCTGGTTCCAATCTCCAGCGGTTCTAATCTCCAGGTCCCACGTTTAGCCAGATGCAGTGATGCAAGGGTGCAATGCCACACTTGACCACAAGGGGGCACACACATCTGGATTTCATTCGCAGTGGCTGAGAGGCTGCTGGCACGTCCATCTCTGTCTTCCTCTCCCTCTCTCTCTCTGTGTCTCTCTCTCAAAAAAAATTTTTTTAAAGAAGTATTAAAAAAAAGACTGGGTCTCGGGGGCTGAGGAAATGGTTTAGTGGTTAAGGTATTTGCCTGCAAAGCCAAAGGACCCAGGTTGGATTCCCCAGGACCCAAGTAAGCCAGATGCACAAGGTGGTACATGTGTTTGGAGTTCATTTGCAGTAGCTAGAGGCCCTGGCACACCCATTCTCTCTATATCTGTCTCTCTTTCTCTCTGCTTCTTTCTCTCTCTCAAATAAATAAATATTTTAAAAAATAAAAAAAAAATAAAAATAAAGACTGGGTCTGGAGAGATGGCTTAGCAATTAAGGTGCTTGCCTGTGACGCCTAAGGACACAGGTTTGATTCCCCAGTACCCAAGTAAACCAGATGCACAAGGTGATGCATGCATCTGGAGTTCATTTGCAGTGGGTAGAAGACCTGGTGCATCCATTCTCTCTATCTGCTTCTTTATCTCTCTCTCTCAAATAAATATATAAATAAAATATTTTTTAAAATTAGAAAGAAGCTGGGCGTGGTGGCACACTCCTTTAATCCCAGTACTTGGGAGGCAGAAATAGGAGGATCTCCTTAAGTTCAAGGCCACCCTGAGAACATATGAGAACATAGTGATTCCAGGTTAGCCTGGGCCAGAGGGAAACCCTTCCTTGAAAAACAAAAACAAACAAACAAAAAGATTGTCTTAAAAAATTAAAAAGAAAATGGAGGCCGATGTAGGAGAATTGCTGTGAGTTCAAGGCCACCCTAAGAATTCCAGGTCAGCTTGGGCTAGAGCAAGACAGTACCTCAAAAAACTAAAACAAAAAAACAAACAAACAAACAAAAAACAAAAAAAAAGAAAGAAAGAAAGAAAGAAAAGAAAAAGAAAAAAGAAAGATCCTGTGTGTATTGTTGACTTATGTGTTCCACTACCAGCAATGCTAAGATGTCACATTTATTTAAAGCACACCTTGTCTTTTTCCCTTTGTCATTAAAAACAATCTTTGGCTAGCTGTGGTGGCACACACTTTTACTCCCAGCACTCTGGAGGCTGAGGTAGGAGGAATGCTGTGAATTCAAGGCCACCTTGAGACTGCATTGTGAATCCTAGGTCAGCCTGGGCTAGTAGTGGGGGACCCTACCTCAAAACCCCTCCACAAAATAACTAAACCCCTCCCAGGCAAAAATAACTAATATATCAGCCCATTTTTAAATTTTATTTCGACTGGGCGTACAGTTTTTCCCAGCACCGGGAGGCAGAGGTAGGAGGATTGCTTCGACCACCCTGAGACTACATAGTGAATTCCAGGTCAGCCTGGACCAGAGTGAGACCCTACCTCGAAAAACCAAAAAATAAAAATAAAAAAATAATAATAAATTTTATTTTGACACAGAGTCTCACTCTGTGGCCCAGGCTAACCTCATACTTTTTAGTCTCTCTGCCTTAGCCTCCTCAGTAGGGTACCTGTTTTGTTTTTTAGACCATTTAAGTGCAATCATTTACCCAGTAGTTTTAAAATTTGTTAGTGATCCCAGACACTTATTACAAATGATGACTTCCTAATCATATCAATATTTCTATATTTCTACTTTTATTAGGTGATTTTTTAATATTTATTTATTTAAGTATCGCTCTCGCTTTCGCCCAGTCTGACCTGGAGTTTACTATGTCATCTCAGGGTGGCCTTGAACTCATGGCAATCCTCTTACCTCTGCCTCCTGAGTGCTAGGATTAAAGGTGTGTGCCACCACACCCAGCTTCTTTTATACAGAGTTTACCAGTCAGATATGGTATTACATGTCTGTCATCCCAGCACTTGGGAGGCTGATCAAGGAAGATGACAAGTTCAAGGCCAATCTGGGCTACATAGTGAAACTCTGAAAACAAAACAAGAACAGAGCTAACCTTTTCCCACCTTTCTCCTCTTCTTTCTCAGAAGTAATTTAAGGACATTATACTTGTTTTGCTCTTTTTATACTGGATTATTGGTCTCTTACCCCCTCAATTTTAAGAACTCTTTAAATATTAGAGAGATTAGAAATTTCATTTTTAATTTTTTTTAATTTTTATTTATTTGAAAGAGACAGGGAGAGGGAGAGAATGGATACACCAGGGCTTCCAGCCATTGCAAACGAACTCCAGACGCATGTGCCACCTTATGCATCTGGTTTACATGGGTCCTGGGGAATCAAACCTGGGTCTTTTGGCTTTGCAGGCAAGTGCCTTAACTGCTAAGCCATCTCTCCAGCCCTAGAAATTTCTTTTTTAAAAAATGTTTTTATTAAGTTGGGTGTGGTGGTGCATGCCTTTAATCCTAGCACTTGGGAGGAGGTAGGAGGATCGCCAATGAGTTCGAAGGCTACCCTGAGAATACATAGTGAATTCCAGGTCAGCCTGGGCTAGAGTGAGACCCTACCTCAAAAAACCAAATATATATATATATAATTTATCAGGAGAAAGAAGAAAGAATGGACACATCAAGGCCTCTAGCCCCTGCAAACAAATTCCAGATGCATGTACCACTATGTATCTGGCTTTGTGTGGGTACTAGGGAATCGAACCCAGATTGTTAGTCTTTGTAGGCAAGTGCCTTAACCAGTGAGCAATCTCTCCGTCCCTGAAATTAGAAGTTTCTATCTGATATTGATGTTTTAGTTTTTTCTTTTAACTATGTTTTTTCCATACCTATATTGTTTTTATTTTTTTAAGTTTTTATTTGTTTGTTTATTTATTTTTTTTTCAAAAGTATTTATTTATTTACTTATTTATTTATTATTTATTTATTTTATTTGAGAGTGACAGGCAGACAGAGAAAGAGGCAGAGAGAGAAAGAGAGACTGGGCATGCCAGGGCCTCCAGCCACTGTAAATGAACTCCAGATGCATCTAGCATCTGGCTTATGTGGGTCCTGGGGAAATGAACTCCCTTAGGCTACAGGCAAGTGCCACCATGTCTCTCCAGGCCCTATTTGTTTGTTTATTAGAGGAGTTCTGGGCATGGGGCCTCTAAGTTGAACTTGGGTCTGGCTTATGGTTCTGTGGGTCCTTAGACAAACTCCTTAATTGCTAAGCCATCTCTCCAGCCCCACTGTTTTTATTTTTATGTAATAAAATTCATCCATCTTTTCTTTTGTTGGATTTGTAGTTTGAGTCAGAGTTATAAAAATTTTCTCCACATTGAAACTATTTTTTTAATATTCATATTTCCTTCTGGTCTCTATATGAGTTTTGTTAATACTAACATGCCTGTCCATTCGGAGTTTATTCTTGTGTACAGTGTGAGGCATGGATGCAGTTTATCTTCTCCAAATGGCTATCCAGTTGTCCCAACACCACTTATTTAAAGGATCAGCTTTTCTTTGAAGATTTGAGATACCATATTTATCATTTGCCAAAATTCCATGTGGACTTAGGTCTAATTCTGGACTTTCCATTTTATTCTAATAGCCTGTTCATTTACCAGTTTTAATTATAGAGTCTTTATCATATGATTTATTAACTAACAAGTCTAACCCTCTTCTCACAACTCTTTGGGGATTCTTGACTTCATTCTTGAGTTTTATTTTCATATTAGCTAAAAGAATCAATTTCTCCAGAATAAAAGTGGCATTTTTCTTAGGATCTCATTAAGTGATATTAACAAAGATATAATAAATTACATATTATCTTGGCAGAAGTTGACTCTCCTTAATGTCTTCCCGTCAGAGAACAAGGAATGTCTTCTGTTCCATACAAGTCTACTTCATATCTTTTGAACGTATCTTAAAGTTTTCTTCAGACAATTTTCACTATTTCAGTGGTAGCAAATAAAGCACTCCACCCTCCAGCAGCTCAAAGCAAATGTTTTATTACAGAAAAAGTGATTCTACAGGAAAGGCATAGCCAAGCAAATCTCCATGCTGATACCAGCTGCCAGACAGCCCAGAGGGACGGGAGATGAGCTGCCAAGACAGAAAGCCGCACCTCAGCCCCTCTCCCGGTGCAGATACTGCCCACAGCCCCACGGCCTGGGTACCCTAGATGTTCCAAGTTGGTTACATGGGGCCCATTTTTAGAGCCCAGCTTGCCTGTTATACATCTTGTTTTCTCATTCATGGTTTTCTAAACCATTTACCAGATTTGTAGTGCCATGACTTTGCATAAACTACCCCTGGAAGACTATGTTAGCACTTCTACAAAGCTTGTATTTCCTCTTGGTTTGTTCCTAAGTATTGTTTCCTATCACACATAGGAGCCTCTCTTTTTGTTGTTTAACAGGTGATTTTAAAAATTATTTATTTATTTATTTATTTATTTATTTATTTATTTATTTGCAAGTAGAGAGGAGAGAATGAGCATGCCAGGGCCCCCTGCCATTGCAAACAAACTTCAGCTATATGTGCTACATTGTGGGTACTGGGAAATCAAACACAGGCTGGCAGGCTTTGCAAGCAGTGCCTTTAACTGCTGAGCCATCTTCCCAGCCCAACAGGTAATAGTTTATATGGATGTAATACATGTTTCTGTATCTCTCTATATATAGAGTTGTGCATCTGGACCTGCAGAATTATTTTTGCTTGTGTTAGTTTTGACAGTGTAACTTCTAAGGAGCTGAGGATGTGGCTCAGTGGGTACAGTGCCTGCCCAACCTAGCATGCACAAAGCCCTGAGTTTGATCCACAAGCCAGGTGTGGTGTCACAAGCCTGTTATCCTAGCACTTGGGAAGTAGAGCCAGGAGGATCAGAAGTTTAAGGTCATCCTCAGCTACATAGGGAACTAAAGGTCAGCCTGGGCTACATGAAACCCTGTCTCAAGGAAAAAAAATAAGATTTTAGATTTTCCAAAGATAGTTTCATTCTTTCATTTTTCAATTATACCTCTAATATATGATCACTTGGACTAATGGACATACTGAACTTCCTTGAGGCCTTGTTCCCGATCTTGTGTGTTTACCAAATAAGATGCTGACATCAGTGGTTTTAGAGATGCCTTAGCAAGCAGTTAAGGTGCTTGCCTGCAATCCCTAATGACCCAGGTTCGATTCCCTAGTATCTACGTAAAGCCAGATGCACAAACTGATTCTCCTACCTCTGCCTCCTAAATGCTGGGATTAAAGGGGTATACCACCATGCCCAGCTTCTTTCTCTCTTTTCCTTGTCTTTGAATGCGTATGTGTGTGTGTGTGCGTGCACATGTGCATGCAGCACGCACATGTGCATGCAGGCACATGCACAGATATGCTTGCATATGTGAGTACCTGTGTGTGGAGGCCAGAGGTCAGCATTGTGTGTCTCCCTCCACAGCTCTTCCCCCAGCTATTCTAGCCAACTTGTCTCAATTCTGAGATTCCAGGCAAGCACCCCCATGCTCAGCATTTACATGGCATCCAAACTCAGGTCCTCACGCTTGCTCAATACCACTGAGCCATCTCCCCAGCCCTATTCCTTCCTCCTCTTCCTCCTCCTCCTCCTCCTTTTTCCTCTTACTTTCCTTTTCTATGCTTTCATATTATCTGGTCTCTGAAGGATTGAAAGAATTAACTGTGAAATCTTCTAAGCCTGAGCCTGATGAAGAGATGGAAAAGGAGAAATGAGAAAAGAAAAAAAGGGAGAGAGGGAGGAGAGAGAGAGAAATCTTTGATAACCTTTTCTGATTCTTCCTGGAGTGGGTTCTCCAGTGGCCTGAGAGCCCTCAAGATTTCTTATCATCTTTTCAGGGTAGCTACAAAGTCATCCTCCACAACTGTCTATCTGCATGAGGTTAAACTTTTTTTGTTTGTTTGTTTTTTGGTTTTCGAGGTAGGGTTTCACTCTAGCCCAGGCTGCCCTGGAATTCACTATGTAGTCTCAGGGTGGCCTTTGAACTCATGGTGATCCTCCTACCTCTGCCTCCCAAGTGCTGGGATTAAAGCCTGGCTAAGCTTGCTTTCTTTTTTTTTTCTTTCTTTCTTTCTTGCTTGCTTGCTTGCTTGCTTGCTTGCTTTCTTTCTTTCTTCTTTCTTTCCTTCTTTCTTTCTTTCTTTTTTTGTAATCTTGTCTATTTACTTGCAATCAAGTTGTCCAACATACAGTATATATGGGACATAATGTTTCCACCTTTGCTTTTCAAAACCCATCTCCCAAAACGATTCACAAATGGAAGTTACAGGGAATTTTCAGATGTTCTCTAAAACCCATGGAGATCCTCAGAGTGAATAAAGGTGGGAGCTCAAGTCGATATAAACCACTGCTATTACTTAAAGCAGCCCTGCAAGGAGGACTGGGAGGTAGTCCAAGTCATTTATGCACTTCAATATAAAAGACATACAAAACCCTTATTATATTCCACAATCCATACTTGAAGACCTCAAGTACAAAGATAACTGAATTATACAGAAGTCAAAGTTTACAGAGGTGTTTCTGACCCCACTACATCTAAATTAGCACACCTGCAAATAAATCTGAATTAAGTATCAATAAAATTCACAAAGCCAAAAGCAGTTTTAATGCTCACAAGTTTATATTTTTAGGTTTGATAAAGAGTCTTGTGTATTTTCTAAATACACAGACAAAACAGTTTTGGAGGTTTACATACATGTCTTAGGACACTTATATGGTAGGTAAATTACATTTAAAAAATTGGTCTCTGTAAAAGATCTTCCCAGAGAGCTTTTACAAACAGCAGGCAGAAGAAAGTGTATTTTTATGTTTACAGTGTTTAAAATGCTGATTCTCCCATTTCATAATGGCCTCAACCATCCCCCTCCTGAACCCAAAATTTTGTTCTCAATAGCTAGTGCACTCCAAATTTAAGTACCCACTATCATAAACTTCAGGGCTAGGAAATATCTTTTAAAGTGTGCTTATCCCTAACACATTTTAAACATCCTTGCATTGTTCAGCTTCACGTGAAAGCAGGGATACTGCAGGAAGGAAAACAAAACAAAACTGAAAACAACTTTAAATCCTAAAGTGACTAAGAAAACACCTCTTAGTTCTAAGTGTGTAGATTAGGCACCATTGTTAAGTTTAAGGATCTGGGTGACTGAATGGCACAAAAACAGGGGCTTGTGTCTAGTTCTTCAAATTAAAAAAAAAAAAAAAAAAACATTCTTTTGAAGAGTGAAAATGCCACAGCCCACTAAGAGCATCTGCTACACTGAGGTGTGTCTTATTTAAGTCAAAGTGACAAAACCAACCACTTCATTAGAAGAAGGGAAGGGGACAAACCATGCTCACAAAATTCCTAATATAGCTCTTTTATAGGGAAAATATAAATTTACAAACTGTTATTTAAGAGGCACCAAAAAAGCCTCCTAGAAAGAGTGGTGCTTCAGAATCAGGCCTGATCAAACTCTGCTATAGCATAGGTGTGGTAAGTAAGTAAGTAAGCTTTCTTTTTTTAAGTGATACTTTTAATATTTATTTGAGAGGAAGAGAGAGGGGAAAATGAGTATACCAGGGCCTCCAGTTCCTTCGAATGAACTCCAGAGCATGCACCACTTTATGCGTCTGGCTTACATGTGTCCTGGGGAATTGAACCTGGGTCCTTAGTTTTCACAGACAAGCACCTTAACTGCTAAGCCCTTTCTCCAGCCCTAGACTTTCTTTTTATTTTTCAGCCCAAGCCACACATAACCAAAGACGAAATACAAAAGCAGATATGAGCATCCAATTGACTTTTACTTAGCTAAACATTAAAGAAATTTGCAAAAATAGAAAACAATGCCACCCTTCTCACTAATTTCTGCTATGGAACACAAATGACTCAAGATAAAAATGTTTATAGATTCATGGTTTGGCTGACTAGATAGGCACCTGGAAGAGAAAGATTGTAGTACAGGTGTGAAGAACCTTAGGGGAGGAGCTAGGAAGATAGCTCAGTCAAATGCTTGCCCTGGGCTGGAGAAATGGCTTAGAGGTTAAGGGGTTTGCCTGCGAAGCCAAAGGATCCCGGTTCGGTTCTCCGGGACCCATGTAAGCCAGGTGCACAAAGGGGCTTGTGCAATGTGGCTAGAGGCCCTGGTGCGCCCATTCTCTCTCTGTCTGCCTCTCTTCTACCTCTCTCTGCTTGCAAATAAATAAATAAATAAATAAATAAATAAATAAATAAATAAATAAATAAATAAAGAAAATTAGAAAAAAATGCTTGCCCTGCATGAGGACCTGAATGTGATCTCCAGCACCCACTTAAAATGCCAGATCTGGTGGCATGTGTCTGTAATTCCAGCACTGGGAAAATAGAGACAGAAAGATCCCTGGAACTTACTGGCCTCATTGGTGAGCTCCATGCCAATGAGAGACCATAAAGTGTGAGAGCATTGTAGACCGTGCCCGTCAGAAGCCATTCACCACAGAAGAGGCACTGAACAGTGTCAGTTAGTGCTGCCATTGGCTACCCCAGGACTGTGCTAACGGGTATGTGAAGGAAACACTCAGGTACCAGGGATGGAGCTGCTCAGTGCAAAGGGTCTTGGTTTTACTCACCACTGTGTTCCTAGATATGGTGCAGCAGCTGACAGCATCCAGGTGCTAATGCAGAATTTGTTCAGAATTTTCTTTTGATCTTGGGCTGGGGAGATGACTCAGCAGTTAAAGGCGCTTGCTTGCAAAGTCTGATGACCCAGGTTGGATTCCCCAGTACCCACATAAAGCCTGATACACAAAGTGGCGGATGTGTCTGGAGATCGTTTGCGGTGGCAGGAAGCTCTTGCATGCCCATCCTCTCACTCTCTCTCTTTCTGCCTCTTTCTCTCTGTCTCTCACATAAATAAATAAAAATATTTTAAAATATATTTTTCTGATGAGTGGATAATGAAGATGTGGCACATTTACAGAATGGAGTTCTACTCGGCGGTAAACAAAAATGAAGTTATGAAATTTGCTGGAAAATGGATGGATCTGGGAAGGATTATACTTAGTGAGGTAACCCAGGCTCAGAAGGCCAAACGTCACATGTTCTCTCTCATATGTGGATCCTAGCTACAAATGATTGGACTTCTAAGTGAGTAAAAATAAAACTCAGTAGCAGAAGCCAGTAAGCTAGAAAGGGGATATAAAGGGAATAGAAAGGGAGGGAGGCGGGACTTAATAGGATGGTATTGTACATATGTAAGTAGAAGAACAGATTAATGGGGGTGAAAAGACCTAAGTGAGATCAGGGGAAGAGATTGATTAAAGGAATGGTGGAGGGAGGGCTAATCAAAATCTAAGAGGATATAAAAAAATCATATGGAAACCTACTTTTCTGGACAATGTAACACTCAGAAGCCATAGATTGTTACTAGAAACTTTTCAGTGCCAGGGATGGGATACCTTCCAGTGAATTGTTGGCCAGGGAGGTCACAGATACCCCCAAAACATTATAGGCCATTGCCGAGGCCCTTGGTTTCCCACCAGGAATAGATGGTAAGACCCTATTGCTGAAGACTCCACATACTTGGGTGGCAAGTTCACTGAGAAATCCTGCTGGAGCTGAGCTGAAAGCCTCCTCCATGAGGACCAGATGACAGAAAGTTGGAAAAAGCTACACTGCATGCAGGTCAATGGGAAAGAGAAAACACCAGTGAAGGTACTCAACAGTGAACACTGCAAGCTTTAAATTTGGCCAGCCCAACAAAATGAGCCAACGGGTGAAATAGTGGCATGTCTGTTATGGGGGGAAAGCAACCACTCTCTAATTGGACTGGAGGCCCGCTCCATGGGAGGGAATACATTCCTGATACTGAAAATGTATGACAGGGGGAGTCATGAGCCCTAAGGGTGTAATGTCTGCTGGAGTCTCACTAAATGTATATACTATGCTCACCAAACTACCCAGTAAGCACTTCTCTTAATGTCGACACCCATACATTAATGCTACTCTCACTTTTGGTTAGAGAAGCTTCTCTTTTCAGATGGTGGTGACCTTGGGATGACTCAGAAGGCACCATGGTGCTGAGAAGAAGGGACAGAGGAGTGCTCAGCACTGAAACATCTCAAACCCACCTTCCAAGGCTCAGGGTCCATTGTGGAAGAGGGGGCAGAAAGAATGTAAGAGCCAAAGGAAGAGTAGGACTCCTTACAAAGTGCTCCTCCACACACAAAATGGCCTGGATATCCATGACCTCACAGTGCCTGACACTACCTACATAATAGGAGGAAAAGATCATGACATCAAACTGAAAAGAGAGACTGATTAAGAGGGGGAGGGGATATGATGGAGAGTGAAGTTTCAAAGTGGAAAGTGGGGGGAGGGAGGGAAATAACATGGGATATTTTCTACTATTAAAGAAGTTGTCAATAAAAATAAAATTATATATATATATAAGTTTTATTTATTTATTTATTTATTTATTTGAGAGAGTCAGAAAGAAAGACAGATAGAGAATGAAGGCACCAGGGCATCCAGCCACTGCAAGCAAACTCCAGATACATGTGCCACTTTGGGCATCTGTCTTACGTGGATCCTGGGGAATCAAACCTGGGTCCTTTGGCTTTGCAGGCAAACGCCTTAACTGCTAAGCCATCCCTCCAACCCAATAAGAATGTTTTTTAAAAAGAAAATTCTGGGCTGGAGAGATGGCTTAGTGGTTAAGGCACATGCCTACAAAGGACCCCGATTTGATTCTCCAGGTCCCACGTAAGCCAGATGCACAAGGGGCGCATGCATCTGGAGTTTGTTTGCAGAGGCTAGAGGCCCTGGTGTGCCCATTCGCACTCTCTCTCTCTCTTTCCTTCTCTCTGTCTATAATAAATAAATAAATAATAAAAAAGAAAAGAAATTTCTTTTGACCTTATCTGGAAAATAATGCTACAAACATCTATCAGAATGGGAACTGGGGCATAGTGGTGCCTGTCCATTATCCCAGTACTCAGGAGGTGGAGGCAGGAGGGTCAGAAGTTCAAAGTTATTTCTGCTACATAAAGAGTTTGCTGTTAGCATGAGCTACATGATTTGTTGTGATGATTGAAAAAGACAAAACATGAGCTGGAGAGATGGCTCAGAGGTTAAGGTGCTTACCTGCAAAGCTTAATGACCCTGGTTTGATTCCCTACTACGAAGGGATGAGATTGAGTAAAGGCAAGGTGGGGGAGGGTTAATCAAAATCTAAGAGGAAATGAATAAGCCATATGGAAACCTACTTTTTTGGACAATGGTTCACCCAGAAGCCATAGATTGTTACTAGAAAATTGTCAGTGCCAGAGATGGGATGCCTTCCAGTGAGTTGTTGGCCAGGGAGGTCACAAATACCCCCCAAACATTATAGGCCATTGGTTTCCCACCAGGAATAGATGGGAAGACCTTACTGCTAAAGGTTCCACATGCTTATCTGCAAGGTCAATGAGAAAAATATTGTTGGAGCTGAGCTGAAAATCTCCTCCGTGTAGACCAGCTGATAGAAAGCTGGAAAAAGCTATGCTGCATGCAGCACCATGGGAGAGAGAAGTCATCAGTGGAGATAAACAACAATGGACACTGCAAGCCTTTGGTCAGCCAGGCCAAATGAGCCAACGGTACAATAGTGGCATGTCTGTTATGGGGGAAACCAACTGCTCTCTAATCAGACTGGAGGTCTGCTCCACAGGAGGGAATACATGCCTGATACTGAAAACCTATGATGGGATAAGCCATGAACCCTAGGGGTGTAATGCCTGCTGGTGTCTGACTAAATGCATATATTATGCTCACCAAACTACCCAGGTAAGCACTTCTCTTAATGTTCAAACCCATATATTAATGCTATTTTCACTTTTGGCTAGAGAACCTTCTCTTTTCATATGGCAGTGACCTCTGGGATGACTCAAAAGCACCACAGCGCTGAGAAGAAGTGACAGAGGAGTGTTCAGCACTGCAAGGTCTCTATCACACCTTCCATGGCTCAGGGTCCATTGTGGAAGAGGTGAAAGGAAGAATGTAAGAGCCAAAGGAAGGGTAGGACTCCTTACAATGCACTCTTCCAGACACAAAATGGCCTGGATAGCCATGACCTTGCAGTTCCTGGCACCACCTACACAAGTCCAGTATAATAGGAGGAAAAGATGATAACATCAAAAGAGAGAGAGAGAGAATGACAGAGAAGGGGAAGGGATATGATAGAGAATGGAGCTGTGAAGGGGAAGGGGGAGGGAATTATCATGGTTTATTGTCTATAATTATGGAAGTTGTAAATAATTTAAAAAATTACCAAAAAGAAAAAAAAGATGCACAAAGTGGTACATGCATCTGGAGCTCATTTGTAGTGCTAGAGGCTCTAATGTACCTATTATCTCTGTCTGACTCTCTTCTCTATATCTCTCTCTGCTTGCAAATAAATAATCAAAAATATAAAATAGAGCCAGGTATTATGGCGCATGCCTTTAATCCCAGCACTTGGGAGGCAGAGGTAGGAGGATTGCTGTGAGTTTGAGGCCACCCTGAGACTACATAGTGAATTTCAGGTCAGCCTGAGCTAGAGTAAGACCCTACCTCGAAAAACCAAAATAAATAAATAAATAAATAAATTTAAATATATATATATATATATATTATTTTCTAGGGATGGAGAGATGGCTTAGCAGTTAAGGTGCTTGCATGAGAAGCCTGAGAACTCAGGTTTGACTCTCCAGAACCACATAAGCCAGATGCACATGGTAGCACATGCTTCTGCAATTCATTTGTAGTGGCTGGAGGCCCTGGTACACCCATTCTCTCTCTCCCTCTACCTGCCTCTTTCTCCCTCACATAATTAAATAAATGAAATATTCCTTTAAAAAATTCTGTAAGAAAGACAAAACACGGGCTGTAGAGATGAATCAATGGTCAAAGGCATTTATTTATAAAGTCTGACAGCCTGGGTTCAACTCCCCAGTACCCATGTAAAGCTAGATGCACAAAGTGGTGCATGCATCTGGAGTTGATTTGCAATGACAGGAGGCTCTGGTGTGTGCCCATATTCACTTTCTCTCTGTCTGCCTCTTTGTCTTTCTCTCTCAAATAAATAAATGAAAATATTTTTTAAAAGATAAAAGTGGTAAAATATTTAGCATGTATATGCTACAAGTGTATGTTTGATAAACAAGAGTCACTTTGCTGTTGAGAATAATACCAAGTGAAAGAGAACAGAAAAAAATACCATTAGGGCTTGTGGGATTATGATTAATAAAACAACAGATTCTAGGCCATTTTTCTTTGTTTCAAGGTAGGTTCTCACTGTAGTCTGGGCTGATCTGGAACTCCAGGCTGGACTCAAACTCACTGGGATCCTCCTACCTCAGCCTTCCAAGAGCTGAGCATAAAGGTGTACACTAGCACACCTGGCTTGCTTTAGCCATTTCTTATCATGTAGCCAAATAATATGACCTCAATTTTTGTATAATTTCAGACACTTTGTGATTAAGGTTAAAGTAACCTGGGTTTATTATCAATTTTATAACACTGGATAATTAAGTAAAAACAACTCTTTGTAGGGTTTCAAGGAATCAAAGAAGTTTTCCTATGTGGTCACCTTCATTGAAGAGAGACGCCTTTCTCTCTTGCCTTAGTTTCTTCTGCTGACATCCTTTGCGAAGAATGCACTGGCCGCAGGGAGATTCTTAATGGAAAAGGAGAGTCAATAATTCAAGTGACAAGTGGAGCTGCCTATGACTCCTGAGAGTTCAGGTGGCCAGCATTGGAGGGGAGCATATGCGGGTATGAACAAATTTAGAAATGAGTAGAAAATAGTCACAAATCCACTGTGCTAGATCCTAGGTTTGAAAGGGCTCAATGTCAAAAAAAAAAAAAAAGATGGGCAGGAGGAGATGGCTTCGTGGTTAAAGCACTTGCCTGTGAAGCCTGAGGACCCAGGTTCGAGTCCCCAGTACCCATGTAAGCCAGATGTACAAGGTGGTGCATGTGTCTGGAGTTCAGTTGCAGTGGCATGCCCCTTCTCTCTTATCCCCTCTCTCTTCTTCCCTCCCTCTCTCTCTCTTGAATAAATAAATACATTAATAAATCAATCAAAAGAAAAGACAAAGCAGGAAGAAGGGACCTTGCATATTCCCTCTCTAGTAAGGCATTGGCTCAAAATGAGCTCCAGATTCCCACTTCCGGCACCTACGCCTCCTCTGAACCTCAGCCTATTACACTGGCTGGATGCAAGTGCCAGGAGCCGTTGAGAAAGACACAGGCTTGCCTAGGTGAGTTCTGTGCCTTTCCAGAGTCCCAGCAACAGGTCAGCAGCAGGAAGCTTCCTCCTGCTGCTGGGTTTGTCCATTTGTGGCTCCAGAAATAGAGTCCAGTCCCTGCCTCTGCAAGTTCTGCCCCCTCCCTCAGAGAACACACTGACAGAGCTGGATTAAGGGAGCACTCTGCTCATGTAAACACTCCTGTGGATGAGGCCATTGGTTTTCCAAGGCCTCGTCTGCACCTGTTGGCAGACTATCAACTTCCTCCACTTCATCCAGGCTGCATGGGAGAATCCAGCTGAGGTTCAGTTACAAGTCAACAAGATTTGAGAAGCCCTGCCAGGCACCTTTGCTTAACCCTCACAAAAACACTGGGAAGTATTATTAGGCCCATTTTGGGGACGTGAGAACTGAGCCTCAAAGAAGTTCAGACACTTGGACAAGATGACACAGCAGGGCTAGGATTCAGATGAAAGCTGTGGCCAGTTCAGAGGCTGGCTTTGTGGATGACATCAGCCCCTAAACATGGAACTCTGGACTCAGGAAACTTTGAGACATTAATGCTCCTTCAAGAACCTAGAAATCAGATCATGAAAAAAAAATCTTTGCTCAAAAACACAATCACTATGTCTATGGACTGTTCAAAATGAGCATGTGGTAGTTTGAATGGATGTCCCCCAATACATTCAGGAGTTTATTATAACTTAGATCTCCAGACACCTGGCTGGAGGAGGTGTCACTGTGGGCAGATCCTAGGGCCCAACCCTAAGGTATGTTTGGGGGAATTCTAATCTAAAGAAATGCAAATGCTTGAGCTTTGCCTGGAGATCCTGAAATGTGCTTGCTTGTGCGGTGGTAGCTCTTCTCTCGCATGGACCAATGAAAGGAAGCCTGCTTCTTCCGCCATTATGGAACTTCCCCTCTATCTGTAAGCTTCAATAAACCCCTTCCTCCATAAGTGTGCCTGGTTTGGAAGTTCATCCCAGCAACTGAGGCTGACTGCCATAGAGCCCCCAAAATTGACCCTACTGCTGAAGACACCATATGCTGTCAGCACAGAACATGGAGAGAGCTGGCTGGAACCTGGAAGAGAGCCAGTCCCCAGACAGCCCATCTAGTGCTGGAAGGTGCTACATGAGCTACCACGGGAAAATGGCCAACATCTGTCTGAGAAACTCAAGATCTAAGTGACTCAAAAGCAAATAACCTGACATGATGTTCATACAAGTGCAACAGTGGCACACAACCTTGGTGGGTAACCATCTGCTTTCAGATTGGCTAACAGATCCACTCAGTGGAAAGGAACCTATAGCTGGATCTGGGAGTCAACTGGGAATCATATCCAGACAATGATTTTGCTCTCCAATATTAAGCTTCCACTAATCTTGGGCTATAAGAGGGACTACACCATTAAATTCTATCTAAATTAATAATGCTTATCCCATTTAACCTGTGCTCACTTCATTCTCTGTTGGATAATCTGCCTCTCTTTTTCAGATGGGAGTGGGACCACAGGAGATAAATGATGGATCACATTTCAGCCCGGCCCCAGCTGAAACCACAGAGGAATTGGGGAAATGAGTAAGAGTGCTGCTTTCTTAGTGAATCTGCTATCAGCACAAGGGTGAAGGAGATAGACACAGCACAAGGGTGAAGGAGATAGACACTGAGGACCCTCAACATCTACCAAACCAGAGATCCAGAGGATCCTAAGAGCCCATCACTGAAGTAGACTTAAAATACACCCAACATGGCTCAGGGAATTTTGTGGAAGATTGTTAGAGCCACAAGTTGGAACGTCATGCCCAGAGGCATTGCTTCTCCTCCACAACTGACTGCTGCCCCCACAATACACAACCCACAATCCCCATGGGGATGACCTGCATGCCCAGTGAGGAGGGTCCCTTTGGAAAAGGGGCAGGGATGAGAGAAAGAATGGTACCAACATGTGTTGTTTCCATACTAAGTTTGTCCATCACTAATAAAAATAAATTTAAAAAGAAAAAAAAAGAAATTTTACCACAGTGAAGAAAGCTAACAAAATCAAAACACAGTAAAAGGAATTAATACAAGTCACATGACAACATTTTCTGGCTAAATACTTCAATAATACGTTGCAGTTCCTCAAATTGAGGAACAAATACAAGAATAAAACATTAGGGGCCAAAATGTGCAGAAACTAACACCACCAACCAAATGGGAGATGAAAAGACTCTTAGGAATCTTGGCCAACAGTACAACCTAGAGTTCTACTTTTGGTTAACATGGAGGAACGGAGACAAAATTTACCCTCTTGTCAGAAGTTATAAGATAAACAAACAGATATGAAACCACAGTCGTTACATTTGACCCGCGGTACCAAGAAGAGCCCTTAATGAACAACGTAAGTCCCACGTTTGCTACAGATCACGGCCTTGAGGAAGCTTCCCGCCACTGTCCAGGGAAGGGGCGTTGGAATGGGGCAGGGTGGAGTCCCTGAACTGAGGCGACAGCTCCGCTAATGATTAGCACAGCCAGAATTTGAAAACAAGTCATTTTAACCCCAGCAACACTCAAATAAACTTCAGCTGATCTAATAATTAGAGATGGTCTTACCCTTAAAGGAACCTCATGAGCTTTATTGGATAAATGAAGAAACTGAGATCTACTTAGCCCAGGACACACATGGACCCAGGGGCAAGCTCAGGATTGTCTGAATTTGAAGCCAGTGATTTTTCTTGCTGTTGAGATCATGAGGGCAGCAGAAGGAAGGGTAACATAAGGCCCGCCTGCCCCGAGAAGGGCACAGACACCTGGAGATTCCTATCCAGCCAGCAGTGAACCTCCTAAGTCCTCAGACTAAGGGAATCGGTGAAGAAAACAGGAATGTTGAGACCCACCTCCAGCAGGTCTGGGCCTGTGCAGGTGAGCCAGGACCCCACAAGCTGGCACCATGGAGGTGCTTGTCAACAGTTCCTTACACCCTGCAAAGAATAGCTCATCTCACTTCTCCCAGGTCTGCCTTTCATATACTCACCAAACAAGGAGGAAACCCCAAAAGCCCTTCCTTCATTCTGCTGACAGATGCCGGCTTCCTTTGATGACTCTAATCAAAATATTCCAATAGCAAAATGTCTGGCCTTGGTTAAGAACTCAGAAGTCGTGGACGTTGCCCCACACCAGCTGATGATCATGCTCAGGATTACCGGGCTCTTGAACTCTGCTCACTCCTGGATTCTTAAGACCATTGAACTGTTAGGTGCTGGGTGAGGCCTCCCTCACTTCCCTTACCTTCTAGGTCTGTTGATACAACATGGACAGCTCCACTTACAGCAGCTTCCCCAACCCTGAGGATGCAGTTCAAAACCCAGTGCATCCCTGAAACCTGGAAAAGCACCCTAGTGCTGTGGTTTGATTCAGGTGTCCCCCATAAACATAGGCGTTCCAAATGCTAGGTTCGCAGCTGACAGAGATTTCGAAATTGGCGCCTCCCGGAGGCAGTGTATTGTTGGGGGCGGGTTTGCGGGTATTGTGGCCAGTTTTCCCTTGCCAGTGTTTGGCACATTCTCCTGTTCCTGTTGTCCACCTGATGTTGGCCAGGAGATGATGTTCACCCTCTGCTCATGCCATCGTTTTCCCCTGCCATCATGGAGCTTTCCCGCGAGTCTGTAAGCCAAAATAAACCCTTTCCCCCACAAGCTGCTTTTGGTCAGGTGATTTCTGCCAGCAATGCGAAGCTGACCGCAACACCTGGATACATTGCAAATACCTGCAATAAAGTTAGTTTATAAATAAGGTGCAATAACCAAGATCAATAACTACTAATCAGAGCCATTATAGCAGTGTACTGTAGTCAAAGTTCTTCAACTATGGCCTCAGTAGTGTGTGTGTGTGTGTGTGTGTGTTGCACACGCCCTTCTTGCAATGCTGGGAGATGCCTGCTGCAGTACCCACATGAGATGAGGTAAGCCTCAATGCTTTCTGGTATTGTTAATTGGGTTTCATTTTCTGTTTTTGTCTTCCGGCCACAAATGTTATACCTTTTCCATGCTAATTAAACCCCTGTCACACATTGTGGAGGTAACAATTCCAGTCTGAGGTGTGACAGCAACACTAGCACACACACCTCCTTTCCCTTCTTTAATTCCAGGGATAGAAGATTCATCTTACCGGAGATCTTAGCAACCTCGGTACATAATTTTTCCCCCATAAGTTGAGAACTTTCACTCTCACACTTAAAGAAAGTACTTTGAAGCTTCTTTCTGTCACATCTAAATTGGTAACATCATTCCTCTTGTTCATTGAGTAAGATAAGGGTGGACTAGAATGTAAGCATTGAGGTTCCCAATAGCCACCCTGACAACCAAGATGGCTGCTAAGTGGCCAACAGGCAGATAGTGTATCCACCCTCTCCCCCATGGATTCCCTGGACAAAAGGATTATTTACTTCCAAGATGGGATGGAGCAGGGCAGGGTAAGATTTCATCAGGTTACTCAAAATATCAAGTGATGTAAAACTTAGGAGGTTTTTTTTTTTTTTTTTTTTTTTTTGTTTCAAGGTAGGGTCTTGCTCCAGCCCAGGCTGGTCTGGAATTCACTATGTAGTCAGTCTCAGGCTGTCCTTGAGATCCTTCCACACTGAGATTATTCTACACTGGCCTCCTGAGTGCTGTATTAAAGGCATGAGCCATCACACCCAGCAAAATGTATGAATGCTTTCTATAATATTCCATATAATATTTTCAGGTCACAATTAACCACATGTAATCAAAACCACAGCAGGTGGTACAGTAGGTTAGATAAGAGTATTGTGTTGTGTCTTTTTAAGTTTAGGCACACTGGTGGGTGGGTAGTGAGTAACAACTCATGATTCTCATTTATTTTATTTCTATTTAACATTTTTATTTATTTACAAGAGGCAGAAAGAGTATGAACACACCAGGGATGCTGCTGCTGCTGCTTCTCCTCCTCCTCCTTTTGAGGCAGGGTCTCACTTTTTCCCAGGCTGACCTAGAACTAACTCTATAGTCCCAGGATGGCCTTGAACTCATGGTGATCCTCCTACCTCACTCTCCCCAGGGCTAGGATTAAAGGTGTGTTCTACCATGCCCAACACACCAGACTCTCTTGACTTTGCAAATGAACTCCAAACATATGCACCACTTTGTGTATCTGGCCTGACAAGGGTACTGTGGAATTGAACCCAGGCTGGTAGGCTTTGCAAGCAAGTGCTTTTAACTGCTGAGCCATCTTCCCAGCCCCTATGAGTCTCATTAATATAGGAGGACTTTCAATAGGTATGGACTTTTATGAACTACCCTTCAAAATGTTTCATCCACTTTTAAAAATTAAAATTGGATTGTCTATATTTTTCTGATTGGATCAACAGTTTCGTTTTTGTTATTCTTTTTTTTTTTTTCAAGGTAGGGTCTCACTCTAGCTCAGGCTGACCTGGAATTCACTATGCAGTCCCAGGCTAGCCTCGAACTTACAGTGATCCTTCTACCTCTGCTTCCCAAGTGCTGGGATTAAAGGTGTGCACCACCATGCCTGGCTATTACTCATTTTTAAATTTAACTTTTTATTTTATAGAAATTATAATAGGTTATTATTCTCTTATCCTCTTACCTCAGCTCCCGTTACTCTGGGGGCCTCCACAGCGAGGTTATGGTCTTCACTGTTGGGTCATGGAGGACTTAATCAGTCCCATTGGGTAGCAAAGGACCATGCCTCAGGGCAGTCCTACCCATTCTATGACTCTTACAATCTTTTTGCCCCCTCTCCCGCAATGTTCCCCGAGCCATGACAGGCCCATTGGCAGTCTGATTTAGTGCTGAGTTCTCTGTAGCCTCTGGATTTCTGCTTTGATGGGTTCTGATTGATCACCGCATCTGCCACCATCACCCTGGAGCTGGGTGTCAGGCGAGCAGTAAGAACAGTGTTCATGTCACCACTTCCACTGCAGTTTCTCCTGGGCCCTGGCAGATGTGGAAGAGGTGACACGTCTCATAGTGAGCCATCAGCTGTCTTCTTATCTTGGTTGCATCTTGATGCTCCTCCATTTTCTCTGCCATCTATAAAATAAAGCAGATTCTCTAACCAAGAAAGAGAGCGGCTTGAGTTAAAAGGGGCATGCAAATTTATTTATTTATTTATTTATTTATTTATTTATTATTATTTTTTTTTTTTTTGGTGTGCAAGCCCACTCTTCTTCTCCAGAGACCAGTGGAAGCTTCTCTCTGGAGTATGAGTTTCCTGACAGTGGAATTCTGACTTGGATTCCAGTACTAGAAAGGAGTTCTTTCCCACTGAGTGGGCCTCATGTCCAATCAGAGAACAGTTGGTTACCCACAGAGGCTGTGTGCCACTATTGCACATTTCTTGACCAGCTGGTTGATTTTATAGTCTGCAGGGTCCCCTGCTTATTCATGCAATTGTGACCATTTTCCTCTGACGGCTCCCATGGGGCTTTCCAGCACTATGAGGGCTAGCCAGATGGGAGCTAATTTCTCTTTTGATTTCAGCATGGTATTCTGATGTCCTGTGACCACAGTCTGTGGTGTCTTCAGCAATAGGATCTTACCTTTTAGCTCTGGAAGGTAATAAAGTCTTTCGGCAAAGGCTTTTTTGTTTTGGGGACCTAATGGGTCTCCCTGGCCAATAGCATACTGTGGGGGGGGGGCAACCCAATTCTGGGCCTGGGATTTACCAGCCAGAGTCCATGGATTTAAGGTTAAGCTTTTCCACCTTCTGTCTGGACTGTCTTCCTTCCCCCTTTATTGGTGGTTATATCTCATAGAATGCTAGCCAGAATGAGGATCTCTATGGAACTGGTTCATGTCTTAACTTTTGTGTAATTCCCTCCTCACCCTCCCTAGCCCCTACCCATCCAAGTTCCTCCCCCACCCCCAATGTTCTACCCTTCCCCTGACCTGTCAGGTAACTCCTCCCCTCTTTCCTTATTTCTTCTCTCTCCTGGTCTCATTCTAGTTTTATGTCCATATTCCTGGTGCTGACTACCATTTCCACTCATCTCCAATTGATACCAGATAGGAACTGCAGGTGAGAGAGTAGATTCAGTGTTTGTCTTTCTGTCTTTCATTATTTTATTTTTCCCTACCGCTGAGTAGAATTCTATTGTGTATATATACCACAGTTGATGGGCAACTGGGCTGATTCCAGTTCCTAGCTGTTGTGAATAGAGCAGCAACAAACATAACCGAGCAAGCATGTCTGTAGTAAAGAGTAAAGTCTTTAGGGCATATGCCCAGAAGTGGTATAGCTAGATCAAATGGTAGATCTAGTTTCACCTTTTTCAGGAGTTTCCATAGTGATTCCCATAGTGGTTGTACAAGTTTGTATTCCCTATAGCATTGGGTAAGGGTTCCTCTTTCCCCACAGCCTTGCCAGCATTTGTTGACATTCAATTTTTTTTTTTTTTTAAGAATTATGTTCTTTTTTTACAGACAGGCATGGTAGCACATTCCTTTAATCCCAGCACTTGGGAGGCAGAGGTAGGAGGATCCCCTTGAGTTCAAGGCCACCTTGAGACTACATAGTGAATTCCAGGACAGCCTGGGCTAGAGAGTGAGACCCTACCTTGAAAAAGAAAAAACAAAACAAAACAAAACAAAAAGAATTATGTTATTTAGTTTCATGAGGACCCAGTGCTTGAGTGCTGATCTAATTTCCTGAGCTACTGGAGTCTTATTCAGAAAGTCTTTCCCTATACCTATATTGTATTCTCCCTGCTTTTTCTCCTAGTTGTTTTAGAGTTTCAAATGTTATAATGAGGTCCTTCATCCATTTGGAATTGACTTTTGTGCAGGGTAAGAGAAGTGAGTCTAGTTTCATTCTTCTACATGTGGTTATCCAATTTTTCCAGCACCACTTGCTTTTCTCCAGTGTGCATTTTGGCCCCTTTGTCAAAGATCAGGCAGCTGTAGTTGCTAAGATTTGGAGATGGGTCTTCTATTCTATCCATACCATTCTATTCCATTACTCTGTGTGTCTGTTTTTGTTCTAGTACCACGCTGTTTTAGTTACTCTGGCTTTGTAGTGTATCTTGAAATCAGGTATGGTAATACCTCCAGAGGATACTTTTGATAAATTATATACTTCTGTGTTTGGTGCATGTAAGTGGTCTTCTTTCTTTGTCTCTTTTGATTGCTTTTGGTTTAGTCAATTTTGTGTTTAAGTTTTGTTATGTGATGAATTACATTTATCCATTTCCATATGTTGAATCATCCCTGCGATGAAGCCTACTTGACTGAGATGAATGCTGCTTTGACATGTTCTTGAATTCAGTTGGTGAGGATTTAATTAAAAGTTTTTGCACCTAAGTTCATTAGGGATATCAGTCTATATTTTTCTAGTTTTGCTGTGTCTCTGTCGGGTTTAAGTATTAGAATAATGATGGCTTCATAGAAAGAGTTTGGGAGCCTTCTCTCATTTTCAGTTATGTGAAATAATTTGAGAATAAATGGTTTTAGTTCTTGGATGGTTTGGTAGAACTCAGCAGTGAATCCCTCTGGGCCTGGATTTTTCTCATTAGGAGATTTTTCAATTACTTTTTCAATTTTGTTAGAAGAAATAGGTTTGCTTAGGAAGTCTAACTGTTCTGGATGTCGTCTTGGAAGGTGATATGAGTCAAGGAATTCATCCATTTCTATCAGGTTTTCAAATTTGTGAAATATAGGTTTTTGAAATATGTCCTAATGATTCTTCCAATTTTATTGGTGTCAATTGTGATGTCTCCATTTTCATTTCTAATCTTGTTGATTTGAATCTTTTTTTCTTTTGATCAGTTTGGACAGTGGTTTATCAATCTTGTTTACTTTTTAATTTTTTTTTTATTATTTTATTTATTTTGGAGAGAGACACAGAGAGAAACAGAGAGAGAGGGAGAGGGAGACAGATAGAGATGGGCATGCTAGCAGTCTCTCAGCTGCTGTGAACGAAATCCAGATGCATGCACCCCAAGTTCGGCATTGCGCCCTTGCGTCACTTTGCATCGGGCTAAACATGAGACCTGGAGATTGGAACTGGGTTCTTAGCCTTAGCAGGCAGGCGCCTTAACCACTAAGCCATCTCTCCAGCCCCTTGTTTACTTTTTTGAAGAACCAGTTCTTAGGTTCATCAAGTTTTTAAATTGTTTTCTTTATTTCCAATTCATTGATTTCTGCTTTGATCTTGATCATTTCTTTCCATCTTGTACTTTTAGGCTTAGACTGTTCTTGTCTTTCTAGCACAATCAAATGGATATTTAAGTTATTTACTTGAGCTCTCTCTGTTTTTGTATTGCAGGCATTTAGTGCTATAAACTTCCCTCTTAGGAATGTCTTTTTGTGTCCCATAAGTTTTGATATGTCATGTATTCATTGTCATTCAGGTTGATAAATTTATTAACTTCCTCAACAACCCTTCATTGATTAATAGTGAGTTGTGCAGTCTCCAGGAGTTGGTATGTTTTCTGTTGTTAGTGTTGTTAATTTCTAGTTTTAATGCATAGTGGGCAGATATAATGCAGGGAATTATGTCAGTTTTTTTCTGAATTTGTGGAGACATGTTTTATGCCCTGGTATATTGGCTATTTTGAAGAAGGTTCTATGAGCTGCTGAGAAGAATGTGTATTCAGTAGAATTAGGGTGGAATGTTCTGTAGATGTTTGTTAAATCCATTTGATCTATGGCGTTATTTAGCTTCATTGTTTCTCTGTTTATTTTCTGCTTAAAGGATCTATTGACAATTGTAGGGTGGTAAAGTCTCATACTATTACTGAATTGGGATTTAGCTCTGGCTTATTATCTAGTAAATTGTGCTTTATAAAATTAGATGCTTTTGTGTTTGGTGCATATAAGTTTATGATTGTAATATCTTCATGTTGAATTGTTCCTTTAATGATTATGAAGTGGCCTTCTTTATCTCTTTAGATTGCTTTTGGTTTAGTCAATTTTGTCAGAAATCAGTAGAGTGATTCCTGCCTATTTCTTGTTTCCATTTGCTTGAAAAATCTTTTTCCATCCTTTCACCCTAAGGTGGTGTTTATATTTAATTGTAAGGTGGGTTTCTTGTACACAGCAAATGGATGGATCCAGGTTTCTGATCCAGGTTGTTAACCTCTGTCTTTTGATTGGGAAGATGAGCCTATTAATGTTCAGAGTTATAATTGTGTGGTGTGAGTTAATCCCTGTCATGTTGAATGTTTTGTGGAGTTTGGTATTGTCTTGGTCATTGCATGCTTTATGTCCATTCTAATTTTGCTTCTTTTTCTTTCTATATGTGCATTTTGGTTTATCTCCTGATTGTGGAGTATTCCATGCAGTATTCTGTATAGGGCTGACTTGGTACTCATGAAATTGTAAAGCTGGTTTATATCATATCATGAAAGGTTTCTCTTTCATCTTCCATTATGAGGGATAATTTTGCCAGGTATAGTAGTTTGGGTTGGCAGTCATGGTATTTTAGCTTTTGAAATATCCCATTCCAAAGTCTTTTGGCTTTAAGAGTTTCCACTGAAAAATCGGAGGGTAATTCTGATAGGCTTACCTCTGTGTGTAATGAACTGTTTTTCTCTTACTACTTTTAGTATGCTCTCTTTGTTTTCTGTGCTTAGCATTTTTTTATTTTTATTTTTTACTTATTTATTATTTGAGAGAGAGTGAGAGAGAAAGAGGCAAATAGAGGGATAGAGAATGGGTGCAACAGGGCAACTAGCCACTGCAAACAAACTTCAGACACATGTGCCACCTTGTGTATCTGGCCTTATGTGGGTACTGAGGAACTGAACCTGGGTCTTTTGGCTTTGCAGGCAAGCACCTTAACCACTAAGGCATCTCTTCAGCCCTGTGCTTAATGTTTTGATTATTATGTGATGTTGGGTGTCTATTCTCTGGTCCTCTCTATTTGGTGTTCTGTGTACCTCCTGTAGTTGGATCAGTCTCTTTTTTGTAAGGTTAAGGGACTTTTCCTCAATAATTTTATTGAAAATATTCTCTATGCCTTTGGCTTTTATTTCTTCCCCTTCCTGTATGCCTAGGATACAAATGTTTGGTCTTTTTAAGATGTCCCAAAGTTCCTTCATGTTCTTTTCACACATTTTTTTTGAATTTGACAATGTTTATGGAATCCAATCTAATTCTTCTGTCTTGTCCTCAAGTTCCAAACTTCTGTCTTCTATGTTATCTATTCTGTTGGTGAGGCTTTCTTAGGAGACTTTAAAGAGAGCTATTGCATTTCTCTTTTATGTTATGTTTTTCTTCAGCATTTCCATCTCTTCCTTGAATTTCATTTTCATTTCTTTTTTAAAAGATATTTTTAATTATGTTTTAAGCTGAGAGAGAGAGATTGAGAGAGAATGCAAACACTAGGGCCTCTAGCCACTGCAGATGAACTCCAGATGCATGCGTCACTTTGTATATCTGGCTTTATGTGAGTACTGGGAAATTAAACCCTGGTTGTTAGGCTTTGCAAGCAAGTGCCTTAACTGCTGAGCCATCTCTCCAGCCCCCATTTCTTCTTTGTTTGTTCGTTTTTGAGGTGGGGTCTCACTCTAGCCTAAGCTGAACTAGAATTCACTATGTAGTCTCAGGGTGGCCTGGAACTCACAGCAATCCACCTACCTCTGCCTCCTGGGTGCTCTGATTAAAGATGTGCACCACCATCCCTGGCTTCCATTTTCATTTCTTGATTTGACCTTTTTATTGTCTCTTGAAATTCATTCCTGCATAAGTCCTCATTGAGCTTGTACTGCTGGCCCATGAGCTCATTTATTTTTTGATTCTCCTCAAATTCCTTTAGCTTTCTGTTGATCTCTTTTAAAAAGACATTTATTTTATTTACTTATTTGAGAGAGAGAAAGAAGGAGAGAAGAAAGAGAGAGAGAGAATAGGTGCACCAGGGCCTCTAGCCACTGCAAATGAACTCCACATGCATGTGCCCCATTGTGCATCTGGCTCACGTCGGTACTGGGGAATCAAATCCTTAGGCTTTGTAGGCAAGTGCCGTAACTGTGAAGCCGTCTCTCCAGCCCTGTAGATCTCTTTTTGATTGACTTTGATTTCATTAAGTAGTCTATGGTGTACTGTTTTCCTGATTCTATTTGGTTTCCTTCAACCATCTATTGAGTTGTTTTTGTTGATTATCTGCCATGTCCTTCATCCATCCTTAACTGCTAAGCCATCTCTCCAGCCCTTAAAAAGAATTTTTTTATTGCCAGGCATGGTGGTGCACACCTTTAACCCCAGCACTTGGGAGGCACAGATAGGAAGATCACTAAGAGTTCGAGGCCAGCCTGGGGGCCCCCACACACATAATTTCTTTTTACTTGAGTGAGACAAAGAGACACAGAGTATGGGTGTGCCAGGGCCTCTTGCCACTGCAAATGAACTCCAGACATGTTGGGGTCCCCCCCAAGGCCAGCTCAGGAGGGACGATAGGGTCTCTGCCGAATTGGGGTGAGCAGCGCGGAGTCACGACACAGACTCCGGGAGTTGGGTGAAAGTGGGAGCGAGAATCCACAAACTCGTTTATTCAGGAAGTACACATGGGTTTTAAGGGGCTGTTAACCCTTGTATGGGGCAGTCCCCTTTTGGTGACCAATGACAGCTTGTTTCTGGACAGGACATCTCGTAGTAGGCTTCTCGCGAGCATGGGGCTGTAACTGTTGTCACAGCATGGGGCTTTTTACAGAAGCTGTTGTCACATCACGGCTAGGACCAGGCCTGTATTGTGCCATACATAGATGTTGGGGTCCCCCAAGGCACCATTTTGAGCAGCGCGGAGTCACATGCACACAGACTCCGGGAGTTGGGTGAAGCCACTTCCTGTTGTCTTTTGCCATGCGGTCTGGCTAGGACCAGGCCTGTATTGTGCCATACACAGACACATGTAGCACTTTGTGCATCTTGCTTCATGTGGGTGTTGGGGTTTTGTAAACCAGTGTCTTTAACTGCTGATCCATCTCTCCAGCCCAGTATTTTTCAGTATTTCTTTTCCTAAGAACAGTCTTCATCCTTCGCTCACTATTTATTTATTTATTTATTTATTTATTTATTTATTTATTTGAGAGAAAGAGCGAGGGAGGGAGAGAAAGAGAGATAATGGGTGCACCAGGGCCTCCAGTCAGTGGAAATGAACTCCAGGCTCATGTACCACCCTGTGCATCTAGCTTACATGGGTTTTAGGGAATCAAACCTGGGTCCTTTGGCTTTGCAGGCAAGCGCCTTAACCACTAAGCCATCTCTCCAGCCCCTTTTGCTCACTTTTAAATTAGTTTTTTTTCCTTTTCCTTCTAACAACGAAGACCTCTTTCTATACTGTGGAGATTAGCCTCACATTGTAACAGCTTGTTGTCTTTTGGCTTTGTTAACTGTGCACTTTGGGCCACATTGGTTTTCAAAAGTCTGTTAAATTTATCAATATTTTATGATGTATAATCATTTTAAGTCCAAATTCCCTTTTAGATACCAAAGGGAAATGGTATCAGGCAAGGGCCAGCCTTGTCACACTGAGCAAGCAGAAAGGCTTAAGGAGACAGGGGCTCAAGTTCTTTCTCCTACTTATTAGCTGTGGATCTTGGGGCAACTTCATTCACCTTCTCTCAACATAGTCAGATTCTCTACCACAAAATGGGGGTGGTAGGGTCCCCTTAAAATGCCCTTCTCTTATTAATGAAGAGTGAATGTGATGAAAATATATTGTGTACATGTATGAAAATGTCAAAATGAAATCCATGGTTAGGCATAATTAACATATGTTAAATGTTATCAGAACTAAATGAGATTATGTATGCAAAGCAGCTAGCACATGCTTAGCAGATTATCAGCCCTCCATACAAAGTTCTCACTAAGTGACTTGTGTGCAGGTGTGTCTTACTCTGCATGTGTGCATATGTGTAACAGGTGTAAATGAGGGTTTTAAGTGGGAGGAGGCTGGGCCCGGCTGTGAGATACAGACACACAGTTGGCTCAATTACTCACAGCCTCAAAATAAAAAAGCTGCTTGAAGTATTTACAGGCCCCAGGGTAACTGTAAATTGCATAGCCCTGGCTCCAGGCCAGAGTACTCCTTGCTAACCCTTTGCTGCCTTCTTCACTGGTGGCCAGCACCAGGCTGCCTCCCCACTGCCTAACCCACTGATGCCCAGAGGAATGGAGACACTAGGGTGGTCTGAAAAGCAGAGGCTAGGTCCTTGGTGGTCTGCTAGACTTTCTAGAGGCCTGCATCTGGACTTGTTGCCTGCCTGGAAACCTCTCCACATATAGAGATTCGTGCAGAACCAGTAAATAGAGGGATATAAGGCTTAGGCCTCTCCCCCTCTCCCCTTGGCTAAGCCTGGTATGCAGATCCCAAGTTCCTTGCAGGAGCTCACGGAACAAGTGAGGCTTTATGTTCGGAGGCAATGGGGATTCCAACCAGCCATTCCCCACCCTGAGCTCTGGGAGAGTTCTCAATTTAAAGGTGCCCCGCTGTGAATTTATTTCTAAGCAGACCAGCCACCTCCTCCCTGATGCACTTTGTTGAGCTTCTGTGAGGACGCTAGAGGGGAGGATGGCCCTGTCTCCACCCAGCCCCCTTCATTGTCAGGTAGCTGGAGCTAGGAAGAGGCTTGTGGGAAGCAAGTTGTTGCAGTCAGGTTCGCATTGCTGGCAGAAATCACCCGACTAAGAGCAGCTTGTGGGAAAAAAAGTGTTTATTTTGGCTTACAGGCTCGCCTGGGAAGCTCCATGATGGCAGGAAAAACGATGGCATGAGCAGAGGTGGACATCACTCTCTGGTCAACATAAGGTGGACAACAGCAACAGGAGAGTGTGCCAAACACTGGCAAGGGAAGCTGGCTATAATACCCATAAGCCCAGCCCCCTCAACAATACTCTGCCTCCAGGAGGTGTTAATTCCCAAGTTGCCATCAGCTGGGAACCTAGCATTCAGAACACTTGTAGTTTATGGGGACACCTGAACCAAACCACCACATTCCGCCCCTGGCCCCCATAAACTGATAATCACACATGATAAAAATGTAATGCATTCATGCAAATTTAAAAGTCCCCATAGTTTTTATCAATTCCAATGATGTTCATACATCCACATAATCCAAGGTCTTTTAACTGAGCCATAATACCAAAAATATCCCAAAAACCCATAATGGCACAGAATAAAACATTCACACTGCAAAGGATGGCATTGGGCAAAACAAAGAAATACTTAACCAATACAAGATTTTAAACAACCAGGGCAAACGTCAAACTCTGTAATTCCAATCCAACAACTACTCAGTGACAAATCTCCAAGTCCGATAATTCTGAGCAGCAACAAGTCTCTGGAGTTCCACTTCACGCCCCTCCAGCTAGGCTACTCACAGTCCTGGAAAACTTCATCCAGGGCGGCAGCTCTCCTTGGCAGCCATCTCATAGTCCCGGCATCTCCACTGGGTCTCCACTGCAACCCACTGTCCATCCTCATGGCCCCATGGGATCTCCATGCAGGCATCCAGCAAACCTGCTTCACACTGCCCATGGCCATTTCCAAAACATAAGACTGTCCAGTCAAACTCAATGACCCTCTCTTTCCTGCATTTGTTATACTCCATAATACCAGGTAGAGTGCCAATTTGTTAATCCAGGGGAATAAATCAGACTTTGAAGAACAGGACACTCCTTCAGCATTCAGGCCCCTTCAAAAGAGTCTGCATTCTTCCTGTTGCCCCAGTGCAGGTCAGCTGGCCCAATCTCAAAAATGAAATTGTAATCTCTCAATTGCAGCTGAATGGGCAGAGTTCACCCAAAGATTTCATTTTTTTCTGTGCCATATCTCTCTGCTCAAGCCAGTTCATTTCTCAGTTGGCTCAAGCAACCCTGCACAACTTCTCAGGACATGGGCATAACAGCAAACTTATGCACACAAACTGCTAGCCCAGTCCAAATAAAGCTCTTTCTCACCCTCATAAGCCAAACCTCATTTTAGTTCTTCCGCTTGAAAAACAGCTCCAAAAGGCCAAAGCCACACAGTCAGGTGTCTAGCAGCAACCCCACTCCTGGTACCACTTTACTGTTGCAGTCAGGTTTGCATTGCTGGCAGAAATCACCCGACTAAGAGCAGCTTGTGGGAAAAAAAAGAGGTTTATTTTGGCTTACAGGCTCTCTCTCCATGATGGCAGGAAAAGATGATGGCATGAGCAGAGGGTGGACATCACTCTCTGGTCAACATAAAGGTGGACAACAGCAACAGGAGAGTGTGCCAAACACTGGCAAGGGAAGCTGGCTATAATTTCACCCATAAGCCCGCCCCCAACAATACTCTGCCTCATTGAGGTGTTAATTCCCAAGGACCATCAGCTGGGAACCTAGCATTCAGAACACTTGAAGTTCATGGGGGCACCTGAATCAAACCACCACACAAGTTGAATCTTTTCATTCTACTCAAAGAAAAGTGGGCCTTGAGAAGGGACATGACCTGCCCAAAGTGACTACTGGAGGTATAGATACAGCCTGGGGCACAGATCTAGAACCTAGGAATACTGTCTGGTCTCCCCTCCATCCCAACATAGTTAACAGGCTTGGAGTGTAATGTGAGTTCAAAGTAATGGTTGGTAGACTCAAACCCAGGATTCCTGTTGGCCCATCCAGGACTCTGTTTCCCCAAGATGCCACTAGAAAAGTTCTAGAGGAAAAAAGTATTTTGTAAGATCCTTCAAACTTTTAAAAATTTATTTGCAAGCGCATGCATGTGCGTGTGCACACACACACACACACACACACAGAGAGAGAGAGAGATTAAGAGAGAGAGAGAGAGATGCAGTTATTGAGAATGGATGCACCAGGGCTTCTAGCTGGTGCAGAGGAAATCCAGATATATGTGCCACTTTGTATTTGTGCATCTGGCTGTACTTGGGTACTGGGAAATCAAACCCAGGTCTTTAGGCTTTGCAAGCAAGTGCCTTAACCACTGACACATCTCTCCAGCCCTAAGATCCTTTTTGAAGCCAGCTGTGGTGGTGCACGCATATAGTTCAGCGTTCTGGGACTGAAAAAAGATCACAAATTCAAGGCTTGTGCTCCATAGCGAGACCTTCTTTCTCTCTCTCTAACAATGTGCTGGACAAATGGAATGGCAGGAGATTGAGAATCTAGGGCTTTCAGAGCTGGGTCATTGGAAGCTACCGTAGCCATTTGTTGACACATTCTTGTATCCCTGAACGTCCATGTTAGAAGTCCAGTTGCCCTGAGACCTCCCTGCCAGAGAAACCACTGCTCTCTTTGGCTGACAGTGGCAACCTGTCCAGGCTTGTACTCACCTCAACAACTCACCATGGTGAAGCCACTTTGGACATCTGACAGCTCAGTTCTACCTATATCAGACAACAATATGTCAGGGAAAAACACTTAGCTGCGCCCTGATGAATTCCTGACCCACAAAATCATGAGATGTGATAAAATGGTGGTGGTTTTGATCTGAGTTTGGGTATCATTTCTTACACAAAATTGATATCTCCATCTTGGAAAGATAGCTGATAAGTCTTTCCTACTGGATCTCATATAACCCTAAACATGGATTATTTATTTATGTATTTAGAAACAAGCTCTCCTTATGTTACTCTTGGACTGGATTTGTAAGCAAGAACCTAAAACCGCTAAGCTATCTCTCCAGCCTCCTGGACTGGATTTGTACAGAAGCTCTTTTATTTTCCCCAAATTTTTTATTTTATTTATGAGAGAGGAAAGAGAGAGAAAATTGGTGCACCAGGGTCTCTAGCCATTGTAATCAAACTCTAGGCAAGTGTGTCACCTTGTGCACAGGCACCACCTGGTGCATCTGGCTTTTGTGGGTTCTGAGGAGTTGAACCTGGGTCCTTAGGCTTCTCAGGCAAGTGCTTTAATTGCTAAGCCATCTCTCCAGCCTCAAAATATGAGGAATCTAACTTGGATATCAACTGAATCTCACACACACACACACACACACACACACACACACACCCTTCACTCTGATGGAGCAACTACTTTGTGCAAGGGATGCTGTTCTCACTGAATTCTCAACCCACCTCTGAAGGCAGCTTCATTGGCTGAAAAGACATGGGGACAAAAGTTTAGCGAGCTTGTCCATGACCATGTGACCAAGTGGCATGGCTGAGGTTCAAACCTCCTATTTCCAGTCAACGGAACTGTCTGCCACTGTGAGACATGCACACTGGGGTAGGTGCTGGAGTGAAGGTCCCAGTGCCCTAGGAGAGCTGCCTACAGGAAGATAAACAAGAACAAACCCCAGCACAGCCGTTCTCGGCACCCCAGCCTCCCTCCTCGGGCCCCTGCTGCAGCTGTCACCATCACAACCTCCCTCCGATCCAGTTACAGACCCTGAGCCCCTACCGCCTCCTCCCTCCAGTCCGCACAAGGGCAGGGACCCATCCATACTGGGAACGTGGAAGCTGGATTGTGGATCTGTCAAAGACACTGCCAGCTGCTGACATTGTGCCCACCCCCCTTGGAGCTCATTCCCTGGGGCCTAAGGCTGCTGGTGCTGAAGAGGGACAGGAATGAGGGCCTGTGGTGGGGATGTGTGGAATCTTGCAGTTGGCTTTGTTTAGACATTCAGTGCGGCACCAGGCCTGCACTCTGCACCTGCTGCTAGAGGAAGTCACCTCCTACTTCCCACCCCATCTACACACACACACACACACACACACACACACCCCCTCCCACTCAGGCCTCCCATGCACTACTGCCTCAGGAGACATAGACTAACTCCGGGTTCATCTGGGTGACTCTAGGCTCCTTCTTAATCTAAACTTCAGCTGCCATAAATTAATACCTCATTTTAGCCTGGTTCTTAATCAGCAGGAAAAGTGGGTCAGTTACCTTCACTAGAAATCCAGGTGACCCTTGCTGTGTCACCTGTGTGTGAGTTCTGCAGACTCAGTTCACCACAGCACCTGACTCATAGGGGTTTATATTCCATGTAACAAATGATTGAACAAACCCGACGCATCCCTGAAACTGAACCATGTTCGTTTCTCCGGCACAGACGATACCTGTGCTCTTCTCTTCCCCATCCCACACCCACCCAGCCAGGCTTGGCCTGAGTAGCTGGCAGCCCCCCCCCCCCCCGCCGCCGCCAACCCTGACAGCCCAGGAGCTACTTTCTTCAGGGTCACACTTCTTGAAGGCTGAAGTGGGAGTCAGATCTTCCACCTGGAAATAAGGCACAAGTGTACTCATTGTATGGTCTTACAGCCATAGACTTAAGTATGGCTCTCCAAGCGTCACCTTTCTTTTATATATACAAATTTATTTATGAGAGAGGCAGAGTATGGGTATGCCAGGGCCTCCTGCCTCTGTCAACAAACTCCAAATGTATGTGCTATTTTGTGCATCTAGAATCAAACCTGGGTGGTCAAGCTTTGCAAGCATTTATCTGCTGAGCTCTCTCTCTAGCCCCTAACTTTCTGGGTGAAGGTAACTGACCCACTTTCCTACCAATTAAGACCTGAACTCTATCAACTGAGATGTTCATGTATAGCAGACTACAGGACTGAAAACTGGAAGTGATTCTTGTAAGAATCCAAAGGGTTATAACTTGAATTGCCTTATAGGACTTTTATTGTCCTGTGTGATGTATGTTCACATGTGTGAAGGTGAGCACACATGTGGAGGTCAGAGGACAACCTACTGGGGTCAGTTTTCACCTTCTACCTTGTTTGAGGCAGGGTCACTAGGCCAGCTGGCCCACAAGCTTCCAGTCTCTGCCCCCACATTTCATCATCAGGGTACTGGATTGGGGAGAGCATCTGAGGTTCTGAACTGAGGCTTGTGAGCCAGCACTTTATCCACTGTGCCCCACCCTATAGCTTTTTGTGACTATTTTTAACTTTTTGAAAATCATGCTTCAACACAAATCTCACCCTTCAGGAAATCAGAGCTGGGGTGGGGGCGTCTCTCAAGGATGGAAACTAGGAAAGTAGAAGCTGTGGATGATGAAGGCTGAGCAAGAGGCAGGGAAGTGTACCTGTGTCCTGAGTAATGACACATAGGATGCAGTCTGTGGTAATCAATAGGGGGAGCGGCAGACATAAAAAAGCTGTGACTAATGACAACAGTGGTAAAACAAAGTACCTCACTGGTCCTTCATTCCAAACCTGAGGGTTGCAAGGAAAGAGGTACAAGGAAGGCATCAGTGGGTGGGATACAGTTTCTGGAAGGCTATTAAGAAGTGGGTTTGTTGTTGTTGCTTTTAGTTTTTTTTTTTTTTTTTAGTTTTTTTTTTTTAATTTTTATTGATTTTTAACCTTAACTCACTAAGCGTTTTTTGAGGTAGGTCTCAGGCTGGCCTCAAACTCACAGCGATCCTCCTACCTCTGCTTCCTGAGTGCTGAGATTAAAGGCCATGCCCGGCTGATAAGTTTTTGAGGAAGGTGAAAGAAAATGGGCATTGGCAGATGGCCAAGACCTTGGTCCAAGAATAAAGGCAGTTCCTGCTGCAGGGCTGGATTCTGAAAGCTGAGCAAGATCACTGTGGTTTTCCTTGGCAAGCCTCCCATTGGCTGGTGGAGACAACCAGTGATTGGGTCATCTCATGTTGGCTTTAGCAAAAATCTCTCTAGAAAACAGTAGAAGGGTTTACTTCCAGTTCATAGACCAGCCTTTGTTCTAAGGGTCAAAGGTTTTAGGAGCCCTGACCCTACTCTGAGAGACCCATCGATTTCCCTGGCTAGAGGGACTTACTTGTAACCCTATCTAGACCTTAGAATCTGTAAAGAGATGAGGGGGAAAAAAAAAAAATCACATGAGCCACTCTGTATTGGTTTTTTTCATTGCCAAAATACTTGAGACAACTTAAGGGAGGAAAGGTTTACCTTGGCTCCATTTCAGAGGGATTTCAGCCCATCATGGTGAGAGGGGAGATTTCGGTCCATCATGGTGAGAGGGGAGGCAGGTGGAAGCTGCTTCATCTCGAGTGTGAGGCAGAGCAGCTGTTCACATGCTGGCGGAACAGGAACCAGGGCTGGCATAACCTTCAAAGGCGGCCCCCAGTGACCTACTTCCAGGCCCCACCTCCTAAAGCCTCCACACCCTTTAAAATGTGTCACAGCTGGAGACCAAGTGATCAAAACACAAGCTTATGGGACACATTCCAGACTCAAGCCATCACGCCAAGGGAACACAAGGACAAGGATGGGGCACGCTGGCAGCACACAGAGATTCAAACTCTGGTTTGCTAGTGATTGGATGTGGGGTCTTGCCTACATTTTTGTCTTTTTGCTTGTGTGTGTGTGCGCACGTGTAGTGTGGTGGGTGTAGTATATGAACATGTAAGTGCCCTTGCAGCACCCCATATACCAGTGGTGGCTGGAGTGGACATTTGGGTGTCTTACTCCATTGCTCTTCTGCCTGGTCTTGTTTGAACCTGGGTGACTCGTGGGTCTCACAAGCATGCATAGCCACACCTGGAAGGATATGTGGGATCTACAGATTTGAACTCGGCGGTCGCAGACAGACCCTCAGTTCCTCCAGCTTGCACAGGAAGCACACTTAAATGCTGAGCCCTCTCTCCAACCTTTGCCTACATGTTTAACAAAGTTCTGGTGAAGTTATTCCAGAATATTATTCAGTCTCTGTGCACCTCCCTAGGATGAGGTAAAGAAGGCCATCAGGGCAGCTTCTCTCCATGCTCTCTGGCAGAGCCTGGTTCCAGAACCGTGGCAATTCAGGGTTGTGGGCGAGACTGCTGAGAGAAAAGCAGGCTGGGGTGTTACTCAAGCTGATCACCCCCAAGTGGGCTCATGCACTGACAGAGGTACCTCGTCTCTGCAGAACTCAGACATGAACAAGTTTTGTATCATTATGGCTTTTGCTGTCTTGCAGGGTGGGTGATAACCTCTGAGGCTCAGTTCTTTCTTCTGGAAAATGGGAAACAGTCCTTTGTTCAAGGCTGCTGTGAGGCTTGTCTGCCATAAAGAATATAAATCACTACACAGAATCTCACGGTGCAGAGCAAGTGTCAATTAGCATTACTAATCGCTTGTTCACTCAGTAAATACTCAATGGATAACAACAACCGAAACAACAGAACAAAAACAATGGTCCCAATATATACAGGTCATAGGGGAACATTTTACTCTAAGAAAAGGGCTGGGGAGATGGCTCGGTGGTTAAGGCACTTGCCTACAAAGCCTACAAAGGACCCAGGTTCAATTCCCCAGTGTCCACATAAAGCCAGGTGCATAAAGTAGCACGTGTGTCTGGAGTTCGTTTGCAGTGGCTGGAGGCCCTGGCACGTCCATCCTCTCCCTGCCCTCCATGTGCCTTTTTCTCTGACAAATAAAAATGACGTAAGAAAAAAGATGGGACTGAGGGGATGGCTCCATTGGTAAAGTGTTACCACACAAGTATGAGGACCTGAGTTTGGAATCCAAGTACCTACATAAAGATTGGACAGCCATGGCAGTGTGCCTGCAATCCCAGTGGTTAGGAGGCAGGAAAAGGATCTCTGGAACCAGCTGGCTAGCCAAACTAGCACTCCGGGTTTAAGCAAGAGCCCCTGCCTCAGAACATCAGGTGGAGAGCAATCCAGGAAGACACCCAACTTCAACTTCTGGCCTCCACACACACACACATGCATGCCTACCTGCACACGATGCAAATACACACACAGCCTTGGGAGGACTCGGGGTGGCTCAGTGGATAAAGGTGCTTGCCTGCAAAGCTTGCTGGCCAGGGTTTAATTCTCTCACATAAAGCCAGACACAAAAAGTAGTGAATGTGTCTGTCATTCATCTGTGGCAAGAGACCCTAGTGCACACATGCATACCTAAAATAAATCAATCTAAACAAAAGTGACAGAGGGAAAAAAACAGCAGGAGAAAATGCAGGTTTGCTTAGATGAGAGCTCTGCCCCACTCCTTCTTTGGACTCCATCTGTTGGTACAAGAGATTAGAGATCTGAGAAAAGGACAAAGGAGCTGGAGTGATGGCTTAATGGTTAAGGTGCTTGCCTGCAAAGCCTAAGGACTCAGATTTGATTCTCCAGAACCCATGTAAGCCAGATGCACATGGTGGCACACACATCTGGAGTTCGTTTGCAGTGGATAGAGGCTCTGACATGCTCATTTTCTCTCTCTACCTCTCTCTCAAACAAATAAAATATATTTTTAAAAAAGAAAGAAAAGCCAGGCCCAGGATAGCTGAGCCCTAAGTGACAGGCCCAGGTGCAGTGGCAGAGCCCGAAGTGCAATCTTTCCTCTTTTTCTTTTCTTTTTTCTTTTTCTTATTTATTTATTTATTTATTTATTTATTTATTTATTTATTTATTTTGATTTTTCGAGGTAGGGTCTCACTCCAGCCCAGGCCGACCTGGAATTCACTATGTAGTCCCAGGGTTACCTGGAACTCATGGCAATCCTCCTACCTCTGCCTCCCAAGTGCTGGGATTAAAGGCATGTGCCACAACGCCCGCCTTCTTTCCTCTTTTAAGAGTGGACAAGGGCTGTAGCGGGAGCAAGCGAGAGGAGCTAAAGGTAGAACAGAGCCAAAGACCTTCCCTGGTCACCTGCTGATGATGTACATGGATCCTTCTCAGTCACCATGTGCAAAAGCCTCTGTTTTCTAGCATGTTGTTAAAGCTGTCTTCTTACAGCATTCCTAGGTGAGAGGGAATCAAGCAACAGGAGACCAAAGCTCCACACATACCACTAGCTTTGAAATTGCCCTGTCTGGCAGGGCATGGTGGTGCATGCCTTTAATCCCAGCACTTTGGGAGGCAGAGGTAGGAGGATTGCCGTGAATTCGAGGCCACCCTGAAACTACATAGTGAATTCCAGGTCAGCATGAGCTAGAGTGAGACCCCACCTCGAACCAAAACCAAAATAAATAAATAAATAAAAAATGAAGTTGCCCTGTCTGCATTGACATTAATTTCATTTCAGTTGGCATTAACTTCATGTTAGTTGAAAATAGCAGCCAAAGAGGTCTGGCAGAATAGAATAAACCAGGTCTCTACTCCCTGGAATTTTCTTTCTTTCTTTCGTTTTTGTTTTTTGAGGTAGGGTTTCACTCTAGCTCAGGCTGACCTGGAATTCACTATGTAGTCTCAGAGTGGCCTCGAACTCACAGTGATCCTCCTACCTCTGCTGCCCAAGTGCTGGGATTAAAGACGTGCGCCACCACGCCCAGCTTCCAACGGGAAGTTTTGTTTTGTTTTGTTTTGTTTTGTTTTGTTTTGTTTTGTTTTGTTTTGTTTTTCCACGCCCGGCTCCAACAGGAATTTTTTTTTCTTTTCTTTTTTTTTTTTTATTTAATATAAATATATATTTTTTATTTATATTATTTTGATTTTACATTCATAGTAAAGGATCCATTGTCCTCCTCCCTGTCCTCCCTCTTTCAAAGGGACCCTTGTCAATGGGGAATGTGGGTCAAGCATTGTGAGGTTGGTTAAGAGTTCTGGGGTTGGCCCCAGTCTCTGTGCATAATGCCCCAACTATGGCTCTAACAATCTTTCCGCCCCTCTTCCGCAAGTTTCCCTGAGCCACATAGGGGTCATTTTAGTTCTGCTTCAGTGATGCGGTTTGGGAGCCTCTGTGTCTCTGGATCTCTGGCTTAGTTGGAGGTGGATGTTCTCTGTGTTTATCTCCTTCGGCCTTTTGCTGGTGTCATGATCGCCATGAATACTGAACTCTTGCCCTTCCCCTGCGTTGTTCTATGGTTTCAGCTGGGGCCCTGGTGAGGTGTGGTTAGCTGATCCTCCCTTCAGGTTCGATGTCCACCTGAAAAAGATAAGCAAATTCTCCATCGGAGAGAAAAGTTAGTACTAGGTAGAAGGGATGACCATCTATGTTTTAGAGGGAAATTTATATGTTGGCTCTCTTCTAGCCCACATTTGGTGGTATCTTGATCTTGGAGACTGAGCTCATTTTTTGTACCTGGTTTTGACTTATTTCCCAGTTCCAGCAATGAGTTCCATACCACTGAGTGGATCTATTAGCCAAATCAAGAGCAGTTGGTTACCCACCATGGCTGATTGCCACTACTGCACTTGTATGAGCATTACGTCAAGTTGTTTCCGGCTGGGTATCTTAGACTGCCAGTTGTTTGGACAGATGTCCAACAGGAATTTTTAAGCAAGTTATTTTATTATACTCTTAAGGAAGTTTAGCTGCTGCTTCTGCAGCCGAGAGTTACCACCACTCACTCTGGGACTGAGTCCGCTGAAGCTGAGGCCTAGAAGCAGGGCTGAGTGGGCACAGCAGTAAGGAATCGTGATTTCTGGAATAATCCTGAAGCCTCCTCCAAAGCTACAGAGATTCGGATAAGAAAACAAGTATTTCCATCACCCCAAGAGAACACAGGAGACCATGATTCAGACAGTTTTGTTGGGGAGGGAACCTGCAAACCAGTGACTGAAATGCAACATTATAGGTAAAGCTGTTGTGATTAAGGAATGCCAAGTTAGAGCACACAATGGAAAATGAGGGAAACTAGGACAACCTCATCTGGGTTTGAGGAATCTGAAAGGCACAGGCAGAGAAACAAATAAGGCTGTTGCTAGAATGATGCCTTCCAACAGCTGTGGTGCAGCTTTCTGAGCAGTGATATAATCTGCTGTACTCGTCAGGTAAATTTGGCTAAAAGCATCCAACTTATGACTGAGCTGCAAGCAGTTGACACTTAGCTCATGCAGTCATGTAACAGAGATCTCAAGAATATCACACCCTGACTTTTCTCATTGCTCCTGGAACTCTAATAGGGAACTAATTTGAGAAATTAGACCAAAACAAGAGGTGGGGTTGGCATGTATCAAGGGCCCCCTCTAGTGGTTCTGGGAAAATAAAAGATTTGGGGAGTTTGGGTACCAGGAGGAAAAGGAACAGCACAGTCCAAGCTAAAGAAAGCCTCCACCTTACCCTTGTGGGCAGGCATGAAGGACCCTGTGTTCAGAAGAGGCTGTCACCTTAGATGTGGCATAGCCTTTCCCTGCATTCTACATTTAACACCCGCTGTAACCCTTGGCCTTTAACCCATGTCCTTCAGGTTCAGCTTTTCATAATACCTACAAGTAAGTACTGTGAGTTTTTAATGACTCAGTATCTTCAGGCTGGGCAGGCAGAGGACTTAGGATCACTGCGTATTTTGAGGTTTGTGCTTGATAACCAGCCAGCAGGCACTCAGGAATTCAGCAGATAAGTAACATTCAAATGTTAATGTCTCTTTGTAAGACAGACCAACCAAAGATATGGCTTGAGAGTAAATATAGCCATGTTCTCTTTGCAAATGGAACCTCCAAGCTGCCTCATATGCCTGCGCAGCTATTGGCTGCCACAAGGGTTCTTACACCCAGGAGACTCTCTGTCTCTAGGAAGGGGAGACAGAGTGCCACATGGTGGCAGATTTATGGAGCAACACTGGCATATTCCATGCAGAAGGCTGTCTGCCAGAAGTAAACCAGTCCCCTAAGACATGAGGCAAGTGACCAGAGTGTACCTAAACAGGTAAGGGCCTAAGAAAATAGGCAAATGGTGGCAAAGGGCAAATAAAAGATGGTAAAGACTCTTATCTCCAATGGGTAGTATCAATCAGCATTGTACAAATACGTTAAAACTGCCCCCTTTTAGCTCACAAGAGAAACAAAGAGCCAGTGTATTAGAACACTCACTCTACTATAGGAGGAAAGCCAGGGTTTGGTTCTGGCTGTTTCTAAGCATCCTCATGTATTCATTTGGGTTGCTTACCTGACCTGAAGTTCAACTTTCCTCATCTATGAAATTCAAGTATTAAACTTAAAATAAAAAAAAGCATCTCTAGATACAAATATATCCCAATTGCAAGGTCCTGTTATTTTCAGCTTAATGTGTAAGTAAGAAAGCCACATTAATAGGGCATTTTGCACAACTTAAGCTCTGCCAAATGAACACTCAATCCACTCTATGAGGAACTATGAGCAAAGTAAAGGCCCCAGCTATCTCCTGGGCAGACTACTGAAACAGATTTCGTTGGTGTTCACTTTCCCCAAGACTGAACTAAAGGAAAGGACACCACTACTGCTTCATCTTCACATAGAGGAGAACTTCTGCCGACCTACCCGTAATTTGGAAAGAACAACATCAGGGCTGGATAGAGGGATGGCTCAGCAGTTAAAAGAGCTTGCTTGCAAAGCCTGATGGCCTGAGTTCAGTTTTCCAGTACCCATGTGTTGGGCCTTGCTAGTAACAGGCTGGACCTGTGAGAAGGCTGGCCCAAACTATTGGACATGGCCAGGGACCCTGGGCTGTGGGGTTGTAGCTGGCCCTCTGTCAGGAGTCCCTGGAGATGGTAATGGCCTTCCCTATGTTGTAGGGTGTAGTGAGCTGTCATCGCCCAGAGTGGACAGAACTGGCAAGGCACTCCCCCCAGACCCCAAAAGGCTCTGACCATTCCATAAGTCAGACTTTGCCCACCACAGTTCCTGACCTGTGGCTAGCTGCCCAAGAGACCCTCATGTGGCTAAAGTCACATAGCCTTCCCATCCCCCACAGTTTTGAAGTCACAGCCTCCTGTTAATCTCCTCTTCTGCCCTTCCCCCTACCTTCCTTTATCCTTTCCCCATAGCTTTGAAGTTACTAGTCCTTCCACTAGATAACAGCCCATAAACTATGCATCCGATTGCCATATAGTCTGTATGTGCCATCTCAACCTTCCCCAAGTGTTTATAAACCCATCCCCCTTTGAATAAACGAGTGTTGTCCATCACATGGTCTCCCGGGTGCTCATTGCCCTGTCATGTGTTCGTGTGTCCTCGCATTGCACTCACCCGCCCAGCCAGGAAGGACCCTGCTGCTCCCCTTCCAACTCCTCTCTCCCTCACCCGGGACGTTGGTGGCCAACGACCCCACCCGGGGAACAGGAATGGAACGAGCTCCACACCCATGCAAAGCCAGATGCACAAAGTGGTGCATGTCTCTGGAGTTTGTTTGCAGTGGTAGGAGGCCCTAGCGTGCCCATACTCTGTCTTGTTCTCACAAATAAATAAAAACATATCTTTTTAATACTTTATTTATTTTTGCATGCAGAGAGACAGAGAGAAAGAGACAAAAACATAGAATGAGCATGCCAGGGACTCCACCCACTGCAAACAACTCCAGATGCATGTACCACTTTGTGTATCTGGTTTTATATGGGTACTGGGGAATTGAACCTGGGTCATTAGGCTTTGCAGGCAAACACCTTAACCACTGAGCCATCTAACCAGTCCAATAAAAGATTTTTTAAGAAAATCAAGAGCCAGGCATGGTGGCACACACCTTTAATCCCAGCACTTGGGAGGCAGAGGTAGGAAAATCACTGAGTTCAAGGCCAGCCGGAGACTACATAGTGACAGGTCAGCCTGGGCTAGAGGGAGACCCTGGCTCAGAAAAAAAAAAAAATCAGTCCGAGCTGGAGAGATAGTTCAGTGATTAAAGATACTTTGTAAAGCCTGATGGCCCGGGGTTTGATTCCCCAGTACCCACTAAAGCTAGATGCACAAAGTGGTGAATGCATCTGGAGTTTATTTGCAGAAGAGGAGGTCTTGGAGTGACTACACACTTTTTCTCTTTCTGTAATGCCCAGTTCACAGCGCCCCCAGTGACCACCAAGGATGACCAAACACGTATGCAAACACAAAGAGCTTTACTTGGGCTTAAGCTCGGTCTCTTGCCTTCACCAACACAGTGGATCCGTGCAAGAGCCCCAAGAAGCAGAAAAGCGGGCTTTTTATTGAGGTTTGAGCAAGGGGGAGATGGTTATCACCCACGCAACTACATGATTGGCTAATTTGAACAGTAACTGACTTGGGGGTTCTTGATTGGTCTTAGGGTTTTGGCAGGCTAGGTCTAGGGGAATTTCTAACTTAATTGACTCAGCAAGTGACGGTTACATTTGAAAAGGTTGGCGCACACGGTTACATTCACTTGATTGGTTGACATTTACAAAACTCTGAGACGGTGGATCTTATTGGGCCATCTAGCCCAGGACCACAAGAATGTTGAGTCATGCTCACACAGCAAGTTTATGGTTTTTCCTGGTACTGCTTGTTCTTCCCTTGATTCTGGGAACTCGCCCCTGTGGCCTACAGAGTGACTGAGGCCTGTCACGGTGCTACTCTGTCCTGGGTCTTTCATGTCTTTCATCTCAAGTAAATAAATATTTTTAAAAGTCAGCCATTGCCTTTTTTATATTTTATTTTTATTTATTTATTTATTTGAGACAGAGAAGAAGAAGAGAGAGAGAGAAAGAATGAGAATGGGCATGCCAGGGCCTCTAGCCACTGCAAACGAACTCCAGATGCATGCACCACCATGTGCATCTGGCTTACGTGGGACCCGGAGAATTGAACCAGGGTCCTTAGGCTTCACAGGCATATGCCTTAACCACTAAGCCATCTCCTCAGCACCCCCTTTTTTAAAGATTTTATTTTTATTTAGACTTTTTAATATTAAATTTACACTATTCAAACCAGTCGTGATTTCTGAAAAACGACATCATCCTTAAGAAACAATTACTAAAATAATTATTTGAGAGAAAGAGTAGAGGGCTGGAGAGATGGCTTAGTTGTTAAGGCACTTGCATGCACAGCCTAAGGACCCAGGTTCAATTCCCCAGTACCCATATAAGCAAGATCTAAACAAGGTGGCACACGGGTCTGAAGTTCCTTTGCAGTAGCCACAGGCCCTTGCAAACCCATCCTCTTTATCTGCCTATTTCTCTTTCTCTCCTTTAAATATTTTTTAGCCAGCATGGTAGTGCATGCCTTTAATCCCAGCACTTGGAAGGCAGAGGTAGGAGAATCACTGTGAGTTCAAGGCCACCCTGAGACTACAGAGTGAATTCCGGGTCAGCCTGGGCTAGAGTGAGACCCTATCTTGAAAAACAAAAATATATATATTTTTTTAAATAAAATATTTTTTAAAAAGAGATGACTATAGACATACCAGGGCCTTTTGCCATTGCAAACAATATATATGTTCCATTTTGTGCATCTGGTTTTATGTGATTATACTGGGGAACAAAACCTAGGCTGGCAGGCTTTGCAAGCAAGTGTCTCTAACCTCTGAGCCATTTTCCCAGCTCCTAAAAAATGCTTTAAAACTATTTATTTTGCACCCATGTGTGGGTCAGCACTCTGTGCTCCACCTTCTTTGGGACAGAGTCTCTTGCTAATGCCAACAAGTCTGGCTGAGCTTCAGATTCTCCTCCATCTCCCACTGTTGTAGGTGTGCTGGGATCACAGATGCATGAACCATTTTGTGTTCAGCTGTACAGAGATGTTGGGGAAATGAACCCAGGCAGGCAGGCCTTACAAACAAGCACCTTTAACCATTGAGCCATCTTATTTTCAACTCACAGTAATTTCAGTTTCTAAAAAGGTGTAACACTCCATTAAAGAAGACTGCCTTACTGATTCCTAAGAATTAATCTATCTTGGTAAAGTAGTCATAAGTTCTCAAGTTTTATATATAAAAGTGTTCAAGCCTAACATGGTGGTACAAACCTATGGCCCCAGCTATTGGGGACACAGAAGAATCACTTGAGCTCAAGAACTTGAAACCAAGCTGGGTATGGTAATATGCACCTTCACTCCCTGCACTAGGGAGGAGGAGGTAGGAGGGCTGCTATGAGTTTGAGGCCTCAGCTAAAGTGAGTTCCAGGTCAGCCTGGGTTTGAGTGAGACCTTGCAGGGAGAGAGGAAGGAAAGAAAGAAGGAAAGAAGGAAGAAAGGAAGGAAGGGAGGGAGGGAGGGAGGGAGGGGAAGGAAGGAGGGAGGGAAAGAAGGAAGGAAAGAGGGAAGAAGGGAAGGAGGGAGGGAAGGAGGGAAGGAGGGAGGGAGAGAAGGAAGGAGAGAAGGAAGGAGGGAAGGGAGGGAAAAGGAAGAGAAAAGAAAGAAGAAAGAGAGAGAAAGAAAGGAAAGAAAGAAAGAAAGAAAGAAAGAAAGAAAGAAAGAAAAAAGAAAAGAAAAGAAAAGAGAAAGAAAGACAGACTAGATTGAGCAGAATAACTAGAAGAGGATAAAACACCTCCATTTTCTCCATTTTTAAATTCTAAAATCAGTGCCTTAGGGAAAAAAAAGAATGCATGAAGATATTATGCTTATGTAACTTTGAACAGTATCATAAGAACAGATCTTGGGCTGAGGATACACAGCTCAGTGGTAGAGTGCTTGCCAAGCACACACAAGGCCCTAGGTTTAATCCCCAGCACCAGGGTGAGGGGGCAGCCCAAAACATTCTTATATATATCAAAGATACCTTATCCAAAATACACTTGGGACAGAAATGTTTCAGATTTTTTAATATTTATGTGGGCCTTACTACCAGTTTAGTGCCCCTTTCCTGAAGATTCAAAATGTCCCAATCTGAAACTTCTTGAGCATCAACATACCACTCAAAAGGTTTGTAGATTTTCAGCTTAGGAGTGCTTATACCAAGTTCTCTATCAATTATAGCAGATCAATTATAGCAAAGCTGCAGAGTCTAAATTTAAAATCCAGAGATTCAGCTAAGTCAAAGACTCAAGCTGGGCATGGTGGCACACACCTTTAATCCCAGCACTTGGGAGACAGAGATAGGAGGATCACCATGAGTTTGAGGTCACCCTGAGACTACATAGTGAATTCCAGATCAGCCTGGGCTAGAGAGATGGTTCAGCACTTAAATGGGATTCCTACACAATCACGAGAGCCTAAGGAAGCAGGAAACTGCTCAAGTATTCACCTGCATCCACCTGAAAAGCTGGGTGTGGTTGCTAGGGGAGAGGAGACATTTTCTTCAGTGATGCATCTAACAGCAAGTTGCCTGTATGTCAGTAAATAAACCCAGCCATGCTCATGCAAGCATCCCCGATGAAACCCAGTGAGTCACACACACACAAATGTGGGCCTAGTTGGGAAAGGGATTCAGCAGGACAGAGAAAAGGACAAGATAAAGTAATGGAAGGTGAATATTGCCAAATACATTATATAAATGTGTAAAAGTTGTCAATAAATGAAATAAAAATTTTAAAAAATACAGCCATTATTGCTGGTTGAGATGATCCAAAATACTCTAAGGAGAAAGGTCACCACTAAATTACTGAGGGAAGAAATAGTCATTTGAATAAACTGTGGCCTCTCTAGCAGAGATTCAGTAGGGAAAGAATTTTCCATCGACAATCAACTTGTGGCTACAAATGGGAACTTCTAAGAATATATTATTGCTGAGCTTATAAAAGCTATATAATACTTTGTAAGTATTACATACACAATGCTGGGTTAAATAGCCAGGATTTTTTCAGTATAATATGATCAAAATTATATCTAACAGAAATCTCTGCATATCTAAAACAGACCAAAAAGCAACAACAAAATGACTATAAGGAATTGTCTGTAATCTAGATATTGGGTCTATTTGTACATTTGTATGTTCTGCTTATTTCATCCTAACTTTTCTTTAATGATCTTGTTCTTTAAATAAAAAATAAGTTCTTGGCAAGAGAAATTGCTCAGTGGTTAAAGGCACTTGCTAAAAGAATAAGTTCTTGGGTTGGAGAAATGGCTTAGCGGTTAAAGCACTTGCCTGTGAAGCCTAAGGATCCATCTGTGACTCTCCAGGTCTCACATAAGGCATACAAACAAAGTGATGCAAGTGCACAAAGTCATACATGTGCACAGGTGGCGCATGCATCTGGAGCTAGACTGCAATGGCTGGAGGCCCTGGCATGCCAATTCTCTCTCTAACATTAAAAAAAAAAAAAAGTTCTTGGGGCTGAAGAGATGGCTTAACAGTTAAGGTGCTTGTCTGCAAAGCCAAAGGACTGAGGTTCAATTCCCCAGTACCCATGTAAGACAGATGCACATGGTGACACATACATCTGGAGTAGGTTTGCAAGGGCTGGAAGCCCTGAGTGCCCATTCTCTGTCTCTCTGTGTCTCTCTCATAAATAAATAAAAAAACAAATAAATAAATAAAATACTTTAAAAATAAGTTCTTATCAATTGTGTCCAGATACATCACCTAATCTAAATCAAACAAATTTGGGGGTGTGTGACTCTTTAGGTATTTCTGGGTTCCACTAAACATTGAGTAGTTCCTAACAAGCAAACTCTTCTACGCTTCACTCTAAGCCCCTGGGAAAAATCAGCAAGAAAATTCTAAGTTAAAGGAAAATATGCTGGGAAGGAACCAAGCTGCCCCTGTTTGAATGTAACAATTAGTTATGCAGAAGATCTCCAAGACTATACCAAAAGATCACTGTGCTGGGAGTTTTCCAAGGCCACAGGAGACCAGCAGTGCAGGCTGCACTTACTTTCAAAGAACAAAGTATGAGAAGGCAGGGGCGGGGAGATGGGGAGATCCAAGGTTACAATGGAGAAACAGCATACAATCTTGGGCAGATGATCAAAGTCAACACTACTATTAACAATGTCTACTGCTGATATGAGAATGCTTCACTTCTGTGGTGTGTCACACCCCGGAAAACTATCAGGAAAACCTAACTATCTGAAAAGCACTCCTCTGAATTGTCAAGGTATGTCAGGCATGGTGGCACACTACTTCAACCCCAGCACTTGGGAGGTGGAGGTAGGAGGATCACCTTGAGTTCCAGGTCAGCCTGGGCTAGAGTGAGACTCTGTCTCAAAAATAATAAATAATAAATAAATATGTAATACAAACAATAGAATTTTAAAATGGGCCAAGGATGTGAACAAAGGTTGTACTAGAAGATACACAAATAGCAAGCACATGAAATGTCATTTGATATTCAACATCAGGAAAATGCAAATTAAAAACCACTGAGGACCAGAGTGAGACCCAACCTCGCAAAACCAAAAAAAAAAAACAAAAACAAAAACAAAAAAAACCACTGAGGTACCACTTCATACCAATAGGAATGATAATAATAAAAAAGAATAACAAGTGTTGGTAAAGATATGGATATTCATAACTCTGCACTACTAGTACAATGGTCAGCATCTTTGGAAATCTGACAGTTCCTCTCAATGTTCAACTCTGTGACTCAAAAACTCCATTCCTAGGTACATACCAAGAAATATGAAAGTATATAACCATACAGAAAGTTGTTCAGTAATATTTATAATAGCATTATTTATAGTAGCAAAAGCACGAGGAGAGCTAAAGAGATGGCTTAGTGGTCAAGGCACTTGTTGCAAAGCCAAAGGACCCATGTTCAATTTCTTAGAACCCACATAAAGCCAGATGCATAAGGTGACACATGCATCTGGAGTTCATTTGCAGCAGCTGGAGGCCCTGATGCACTCATTCATTCTGTCTCCTCTCTCAAATAAAAAAAAATACATAAATTAATTAAAAAAAAAAAAGCATGAGGGGGCTGGAGAGATGGCTTAGTGGTTAAGGTACATGCCTGCAAAGCCTAAAGACCCAGGTTCGATTCTCCGGGGCCCACGTAAGCCAGATGCACATGGTGGCACATGCATCTGGAGTTTGTCTGCAGTGGCTGGAGGCCATGACGTGCCCATTCTCTCTTTCTCCCTCTCTCTATCTGCATCTCTCTAATAAGTAAATTAAATAAAAGAAATTTAATTGTACACAGGCATATAGATTAAATTTTATGGTGATATGAATTAGATCTCAAAAAAGTCACTTAAAGATAGGCAAAAATGCTGGGCATGGTGGCACATGCCTTTAATCTCAGCACTCAAAGGGCAGAATTAGGAGGATCACCATGAGTTCAAAGCCACTTTGAGACTACATAGTGAATTCCAGATCAGCCTGGACTAGAGTGAGACCCTATCTTGGAAAACCAAAAAAAAAAAAAAAAAGAGAGAGAAAAAGCCTCAAACCCCTACAGTGTGTGGAGGGATATTTCAAGGAATCTTGTTGTATTAGGGATTGAACACAAGACTGCATACAAGCCAGGTAAGCACTCTACAACTGAGCTAAATCCTCCAGCCAGTAAATTTTCTGAAATGACCTTCACTTATCCAGAAAGACAGAGAAATTGCATGTTCTTGTTTTGGTGTTGGCTTGAGTGTTCTGAGTTACATTTACAACTGCTTTCCCAGAGCTTGGGAGATGACCGAGTGAATCAAAGCACTTGCTAGGCAAGCATGAAGGCCCGAGTGTAATCCCCAGCACCCATATAAAAAAAAAAGGTGGGTGTGGCCATCCACAGTGATAATCCCAGTCCTGGGTGGACAGGAGGAGGAAGACAGGACAATCGCTGGAGCTCACTGGTCAGCCAGTCTGACCCAAAACAGCAGATCCAGATTCAATGAGGAGACTCATCTCAAAGAAGCATGGAAGAATACAAGAGTGTCACACCCAGCTGTTCCTGGAGTAATACCAATATACATCTATTCACCCTCAGATCCAGGACACCAAAAAAAGACCAATATGATTCCAAGTAAAGTTTAGTGAAGTGACCAGTGAGCTTACTGGGGTTATTGTAGGAGCATGGATGACTCAAAGATAACTACATCACCGAAAAGCACACTTCAGCCTATGTGATGATTCATGGGAACAAGCACATCACACAACTTGCAGGTAGGAAGTCTCTTCTCCCAAGTAGTTCTTTCAGGTACCTAAACTTAGGGAGGGAGCTAATGGATCTTATAAGTTTCAGTAACTTCCTAAGACTTGTAAGGCCCTGAGCCTTAACTAGTTTCTGAGTCAAGTAGTCTGTTTTCAATTTCTGAATTCTAGGATGAAATGCTTCAACTAGGGAGAAATTGTTATATCAGGACACCAAATGTTCTCTAGCCTCAACACACACCTGCATATTCTTGCATATACTACACACACACACACACACACACACACACACACACACCCTACCGCCTACATATACCACACACGTTAAAAAGAATAAAACAACAATAAGCCAGGCGTGGTGGTGCACGCCTTTAATCCCAGCACTTGGGAGGCAGACGAAGGAGGATCACTGAGGTCAAGGCCACCTTGAGACTACATAGTGAATTCCAGGTCAGCCTGAGCTAGAGTGAGACCCTACCTCGGAAAACCAAAACAATTAAATTAAAAATAAAACAACAACAAAACACACTAGTTTCCCAATCTACAAATTCTGTTAAATATATTGTCATCTTAAGTTAAAAATAATCTTTGGGCTGGGGAAATGGCTCAGCCGTTAAAGGCACTATGCTGTAAAGCCCAATACCCACTGAAAGCCAGATGCACAAAGTGGCTCAAATGTGTCTGGACTTTCTTTGGCAGGAGGCCCTAGCCTGTCCATACTCTCACTCATCTCTCTCCAATAAGTAAAAATATTAAAATAATAATTTTCATGGGGGGAAGGCTAATCAATATCTAAGAGGGTATGAATAAGCCATATGGAAACCTTTTTTTTTTTTTTTTTGGACAATGGAACACTCACAAGCCATAGATCATTACTAGAAAATTTTCAGTGACAGGGAGGGGACACCTTCCAGTGAGTTGTTGACCAAGGAGGTCCCAGATGGCCCAAAACATATAGGTTATTGCCGAGACTCTTGGGTTCCCACCAGGAATAGATGGTAAGACCTGATTGTTTAAGAGTCCACATACTTGGGCTGCAAGGTCACTGAGAAATCCTGCTGGAGCTGAGCTAAAAACTTCTTCCATGTGGACCAGCTGACAGCTGGAAAAAGCTACACTGCATGCAGTTCAATGGGAGAGAGAGAAATCACCAGTGGAGATACTCAACAGTGGACACTGCAAGCCTTATATTTGGCCAGCCTGGCCAAATGAGCCAACAGGTACAAAAGTGGCATGTCTGTTATGGGAGAAACCAACCACTCTCTAATTGGACTGGAGGCCTGCTCCATGGGAAGGAATACATGCCTGATAATGAAAACCTACAATGGGGTAGTCATGAGCCCTAGGAGTGTAATGTCTGCTGGTGTCTGCCTAATGTATATACTATGCTCACCAACTGCTCATAAGTACTACTCTTAATGTCCATACCCATATATTAATGCTACTCTCACTTTTGGTTAGAGAACCTTCTCTTTTTAGACAGAGGTGACCTTGGGATGACTCAGAAGGCACCATGGTGCTGAGAAGAAGTGACAGAGGAGTGCTCAGCATTGAAATCTCTCTCAACACCTTCCAAGGCTTCAGGTTCATTGCAGAAGAGGTGGTGGAAAGAATGTAAGAGCCAAAGGAAGGGTAGGACACCTTACAATGTGCTCCTCTAGACACAAAATGGCCTGGATATCCATGACCTCACAGAGCCTGATACCTACACAAGACCATCCTAATAAGAGGAAAAAAATGATGACATCAAAATAAAAGAGACTGAGATGGGTAAGGGATATGATGGAGAGTGGAGTTGCAAAGGGGAAAGTGGAGGGGGGTGGATTACCACGGGTTATTGTCTATAATTATAGAAGTTGTCAGGAAAAGAATAAATTTTTAAAAGGATCACCGAAAAATTATTTATTGCCGGGCAGGCCACCCTGAGACTACATAGTTAATTCCAGGTCAGCCTGGACCAGAGTGAGACCCAGGTCCTTGCAAAACCAAAAAAAAAAAAAAAAAAAAAAAAAAAAAAAAATTATTTATTTGCAAGGAGAGAGAGAAAGAGAGACAGAGAGAATGGGCATGCCTGGGCCTCTAGCCACTGCAAACAAACTCCAGATGCATGTGCCCCTTGTGCATCTAGCTTACATGGGTCCTGGGGAATTGAACCTGGGTCCTTTGGCATCACAGGCAAATGCCTTAACCACTAAGCCATCACTCCAGCCCAAAAAGAATAAATTTTTTAAAAGTGTGGTAGTTTGAATATATGTCCCTCAATATATTCAGTCTTTTATTAGTTTGTAGTTTGCATCTGCAGACACCTGGCTGAAGGCAGTGTCACTGGGTGGATTTTAAGGTGTGGTGGTAGGTTTGAGATTTCAATATAAAGATATGCAAAGTGTGCCTAGCTGGAGTTCCTCAAGTGGAATGTGCCTTTGGCTTCTGGCTTTCTCTCTCCCTTGCCTGGTCCTGTAGGAGCAGGCCAGCTTCTTCTGCCATTATGGAACTTCCCCTGGATCTGTAAGCTTCAATAAATCCTTTCCTCCATAACTTTGCCTGGTCTGGAAGTTCATCTCAGTGAACCTGAAACTGTCTGCTACAAAAAGTATTAATTTTCAAAAAAACTGTCATACTGAGTTAAAGCAAGGTTTCTAACATCCTCACTGAAACTCAGCCACCTGAGGAACTTTACTAGCAAAAACAACAAGAATCCAGCAGTACTGCATTTTATAAAGTTCCTAGGAGACTGAAGCATGCAGGCATAACTGAAAGCCACTGATGTTATGTAGCGAATAGAATATGGAAGGATTTAGAAACACTTTTTTAAACTAAAAGCAATACTTGAGTTTTTTATTTATTCACTTTTTAAAAAATGTTTTTTATTTATTTGAGAGAAAGAGAGAGGTGAGAATGGTCATGCACCAGGGCCTCCAGCCACTGCAAGCGAATTCCAGATGCATGTGCCCCCTTGTGCATCTGGCTTACGTGGGTCCTGGAAAATCGAACCAGGATCCTTTGGCTTTGCAGGCAAATACCTTAGCCACTAAGCCATCACTCCAGCCCTATTTATTCACTTTTTATTTATTTGAGAGAGAGAGAGAGGGGCAGACAGAGAGAGACAGTGAATGGACACACAAGACTTTCAGCCACTGCAAACAAACTCCAGATGCATGAGACATCTTGTATGTCTGGCTCATGTAGGTACTGGGGAATCAAACCTGTGTCCTTTGGCTTTGTAGGCAAGTGCCTTAACTGTTAAGCCATCTCTTCAACCCAATACTTTGATTTTTTGAGGCAAGATCTCACTCTAGCCCAGGCTAACCTGGAACTTACTTTGTAACCCCAGGTTGGCCTGGAACTCATAGTGATCCTATCTACTTCATCCTTCTGAATGCTGGGATTAAAGACAGGAGTCACCACACCCAACTCTAAAGCAACACTTTCTTATGCAAAATATATTATAGAAGAGAAAATAAGGCTGGGTGTGATGGGGCACAGCTTTAACCTCAGCACTTGGGAGGCTGACATAGGAGGATTGCTGTGCATTCAAGACTAGCCTAGTGCTGTAGAGTGAATTCCAGGTCAGCCTGGGCTAGTGTGTGACCATGCTCCAAAACAAAAACAAAGAAGGCCACAATAAATGCTATTAGTCACAAAACAATTATTTAATTAAAGCTATAAAAAAGAGGCAGTATAATTGAGCAAATAATCTGGAAGAATATTTCAGAAGATTTAAAACAGGAGGACACTTTACAAAAAGCTGTATGGGAAACAAAATTCCTAAACTAAGAGTAGAAATGTAACATTACAGAATATCTTATAAAATACAAAGACAGAAGTATAAAAGGACTGTGTGTTTTAAATTCAAAAACTTAATAATGACCAAATATTTAGGCTTATAATTTACAGTTCTTAGGTATGAGGACCACATAACTATACACATCTTCCATAACAGCAGGCCGTATTTTCAATTATCCATGTGTAGTATCGTCTTCTACAAAATCTTTGGCCATCTCTGCTGTGATCACATCAATATGACTGACCTGAAGAACAATTAGTGTTAAAATATGTTAAATATTAAAGAAATATATCAATTGGTGCTTGTAGTGTACAAGGCAATATTTAATATATACAGCCCATCACCCATCTGTACATCCCATGTACATTGTACATCCCATGTCAAATGACTCTGAAGCACTCATTTAAATGGAGTTGGTTCTACATGAGTAAACATTTACAGCCTAGCATGGTGGCACACACCTGAAATCTCAGCACTCAGAAGACAGAGTGAAGAAGACTGCCAGTTTTGAGGCTGGCTGGGACTAAATAGAAATCAAGGTCAGGCTGAGCTATGTAGGGGTGACTTAATCTCAAATAAACAAACAATAAAAAGAAAAAAAATGAAGGACTGTGAGGTAGCCCAATGGTAGAGCACTTGCCTAGCATGTGCAAGACTATGACCTGGGTTTAGTCCCTAGCAATCCATACACACAAACCTACATTTTAATGCTTTGCTCTGAAGACACAGTATACCCCTTTATTCAATTTTTATTACTTTGCTGTTTAAAAGAATCTTAAAGGGGCTAGAGAGATGGTTTAGTGGTTAAGGTGCTTGCCTATGAAGCCAAAGTACCCAGGTTCAATTCCCAACTACCCACATAAACCAGATGCACAAGAGGGCACATGTATCTGGAGTTCGTTTGCAGTGGCTAGAGGCCCGGGCGCGCCCATTCTTTCTGTCTCCAATCTCTCTCTCTACATGCAAATAAATAATTTAAAAAAAGAATCTTAAAATTGGGCACTTGGAAAACTGAATGGTCCAGCCAAAATGCTGGAATTGCTTAGAATTGTTCTAAACGCTTAGAAGTGTTAAGGGCTGTGAATTTGGGTATAGTGGTGTATGCCTGTAATCCCAGTACTCAGGAAGCAGAAGAAAAACAAGTTCAAGGCCAGCCTGCTCTCGGGAAGGGGGAGACCTTACTTTAAGAAGCACTGAATAGACAAACCACCCCTGCACACTAGCCCAGAGCACTTCAGATTAGGCCCAGCAAGACACAGATGACAATGAATACCAGCAGACCCAAGACTCATCAGAATGACAAGAAAAGAAAGTCTACTGCCTAGTGCAAGACAATCATCTCTATCACATCTGCTAGGACCCAGGAAATAGGACAGAGGAAATGGCAAGTGCTACACTTCAGTGCTAACCTGAGAATCTCCTCCAGGGGGGTAACACTAGACAGAGTAGAGACTTAAAGCTCATCAAAGCAGGCCTGGAGAGATGGCTTAGCAGTTAAGGCGCTTGCCTGTGAACTCATGTTCAAATCTCCAGGTCCCACATAAGCCAGCTGCACAGTGATGCAAATACACAATGTCACACGTGCACACAAGGGGGCGCATGCATCTTGAGTTTATTTGTAGCAGCTGAAGGCTTGGGCATGCCCATTTTCTCTCTCTCTCTGATTCTGTCTCTCAAATTAAAAAAAAAAAAAAAAAAAAAAAAAAACCTTTAAATGTGCAGCAGGGAATAAAAATAATTAAAAAAAAAAACTAATCAGAAGCTGGGTGTGGTGGCACACACCTTTAATCCCAGCACTTGGGAGGCAGAGGTAGGAGGATCACTGTGAGTTCGAGGCCACCCTGAGAATACAGAGTGAATTCCAGGTCAGCCTGGGCTAGAATGAGACCCTACCTCGAAAAACCAACCAAACAAACAAAAAAAAACTAATCAAAGCAGAAAATTAGAGGCTGCAAAGGACTCAACACTAAGGGAGACTTGTAACATGCCCTCTAAAGTTCAGGGAACACTGGAAGAGGGAATGGAAAGAGTGTAGGAGTCATAGGCTGGGAAGGTGTACTCTGAGGCACTGAGACTGACTGGTGCATTCATGAACCCACAATACAAACTGATAATCCTACTGAGGAGGGCCCTCACTGGAGTGGAGATCAGAGAGAAAGGACATTAGAGTACAATATGATGAAAATATGACAACACTGCAATATGTTCATATATTAAAGTCCTCAGTTGAAACAAAAAGCAGCACTGAATAGACAGGAAGATAATGTCTCTTTTAATATTAATGAAAATACAAAAAAAAATCAAGATAATATGTGCTACGAAAGCTTTTTCCTTGTCTAAAAGATGTCAAACAAGCAATGACTTTCTAAGTATTCTATCATTGTTTAAAGTGATATAAAACCAGAACCCAGAGCCAGGTATGTGGTGACACATGCCTTTAATCCCAGCACTCAGAAGGCAGAGGTAGGATTCCTGTGAGTCTGAGGCCAGCCTGGGACTATAGAGTGAGTTTCAGGCCAGCCTGGGCTACAGTGAGACCCTACCTCAAAAAACTAAATAACTAAATAAGTATCCAACAAATACAATGGATAAATTACCAGTAAACATAAACCTGATGTAAAATACAATTACCTTGTTTCTGAACTTTACACCATAGAATTTGTCAGCTGATTCAAGCAGTTCAGGCCTAAAAGTAGTCGTAATAAATTGAGCATGTACAGCAAGTTCCATGATCATATCTGTGAAAACAAAGCATAACATAATAAATCCTCTCTTCAAATCTGAACATCTGAAAAGCAACTTTTTAACTCTTACCGAAAATTAGGGCTGGAAAGATGGCTTAGTGGTTAAAGCACTTGCCTGCAGGGCCAAAGGACCAAGATTTGATTCACATGCATCTGGAGTTCCTTTGCAGTGGCTGCAGGCCCTGGTGCATCCAATTCACCTCCTGCCTACCCCCATCTGCCTCTTTGTCTCTCAGAAATAAATAAACGAGTAGTGTGTGGTGGCACATGCCTTTAATCTCTGCACTTGGGAGGCAGAGGTAGGAGGATGGCTATGAGTCTGATGCTACCCTGAGACTACATAGTGAACTCCAGGTCATCCTGGGCTAGAATGAAACCCTACCTCAAAAGACCAATTAATTAATTAATTAATTAATTCATGCCCACCCAGGGACACCAAATAAATAAATTAATTAAATTAAAACCTGTGGAAGCAGCCTATGATTTTTATGTCTTAGCAGTTAAGGTGCTTGCCTGCGAAGCCTAAGGACCCAGGTTCGATTCCCCAATACCTATATAAGCCAGGTGCACCAGGTGCCACATGCATCTAGAGTTGGTTTTTGTGGCCAGAGGCCCTGATACATCCATTCTCTGTCTGCCTCTTTCTCTCTCTCACAAATACGTAATTATTTTGCAGAGGAGTATCCCACACTGAAACATCTCTATCATATCTTCCAAGCTCAGGGTCCATTGTAGAAGAGGTGGCAGAAAGAATGTAAGAGCCAAAGGAAGGGTAGGAGTGCTTACACTGCAATTGTTCATACAAAAATTGGCCTCGATATCCATGACCTCGCAGAGCCTGGCACTACCTTCACAAGGCCCTCATAATAGGAGGAAAAGATAATGACATCAAAATATCAAAAAAAAACTAACTACTCCCCCTTCTATTCCTCTATCCATAATTTAAAATATATTTATTATTTATTTGTAAGCAGACAGAGAGAAGAGAGAGAGACAGAGGGTAGCTTCCAGCCACTGCAAACTAACTCCAGATGCATACATCACTCTGTGCATCTGACTTTACATAGGTACTGGGAATCAAACCAGTGTCATTAGGCATTGCAGGCAAGTGCCTTAACTGCTGAGCCATCTCTCCAGCCCCTACCCAAAATTTTTTGAACTTGTCAGATCAGAATTAGATTTTCTAAACACAAAATGATTCATCACAGGTACTAGTCAAAACTGAGGAAAAACAAGCTTAAAGCTTTAGTAAAAATTTTAATTGAAGGAGGATTTTCCAATTAAATTCAAAGATTTACATCTATTTCTACAACTAAACTTTGAAAACAGTCTATTAAATGAGAAATTATCTTACTATATATTGTCTAGTCCTCACAAATACTTTGGGCAAAAAGGAACCACTAGAAAAGGGGTAAGTCATCATCATCATTAAGCAAGTTCTTCTTATTTTTTTTTTAATAGGTTTTCATGCATCCCAAGCTAGCCTGAAACTCACGATGTAGCAGATGCTGGCCTTGAACTCTTAACTCTCCTGCCTTCAACTCCCAAGTCTTCAATTATAACTATGCACCATTACACACAGTTTATGAGGCACTGGGTAGTGAAATAAGGGCTTTGTGTATGCTATACAAAGACTCTACCATCTCAGCTATATCCCCAATCCAGCAAGTTCTTATTAAGAGGAAAATCCAAACTGTACCTGACACAGCTTTTCTGTGCTGAGCATCCAGAGCTTGGTCAATCTCATCAAACAAATAAAAAGGAGCTGGGTCGCATTTCTGAATGGCAAAAATCAAAGCAAGGGCTACCAAAGATTTCTGTCCACCTGAAAGCTGTTGCATTTCTCTCATCTCACCTTGCTTTCCTGTAAATGACACCTAAGAAAATATATTAGAAGTTAATGTCCTAAGGGGGTATCATTACCTCTTCAAAGTTAAATTACAACAATGCAATTTAGATATGCAAAAGATTCTATAAATTCTACTAGGGCAATGCTCTGAGGTAAATTGAATGTGAAGTATTTTACCCTAATTCCAACTCCTGTGAACTGGTCAACTGATGGGACGCTGCTTTGTGACCCAGAACCCCTCTCACTTTCACCACTCCCTTCTCCTTCGTCCTGAGACTGACTGCCCTCCACATCGCCTTTCTTCATCACCAATGTAGCTTTGCCACCAGGTACTAACTTCTGGAATACTTCGCTGAAGTTCTTTGATACCTTCAAGAAAAAATAGTGTCAATTTAAACGTAAGTTTTGTTTTGTTAGAAATATACTTATTTCTAGCTGGGCGTGGTGACACACGCCTTTAATCCCAGTACTTGGGAGGCAGAGGTAGGAGGATCTCCAAGAGTTCGAGGCCAACCTGAGAATACTTATTTCTGCTTAAAACAAACATTTAAAAGCAATTAGATTTTTTTTTTAAATCTTAGTAACTAGCACAGGGCTGGGGAGATGGTTCAGTGTATAAAGCACTTGTCAGTCCAACCTGAGTACAATTCTTTCATGCTGATTAGATGGGAGATGCAAACAGGAGAACATCCCCAGAAGCTGAGCAAGCACAGCAAGAGGAGAGAAGGCAGGGACCATGTTGGGAAAAGTTCTGATCTTCTCCACATGTGCTCTGTGGTGTGCTCAAGCCTACACTCACAAACATGTACACACACCTCTCTCTCTCTCTCTCTCACACACACACACATCAAAACAATAAAGTTTTTTTTTTTTAAAGAACTAGAATATAACGGGATCCTTTCCAGAGCTGTGTAAAGCATTTATGTTCCTGTTAGCAGACTGTAAACTGGGTTAGTTCACATACGCTAGTTAGATCCCACCCTACAAACTAAGGAATAGCTCACAATTCTGCCCTCAGTGCTTTAACTATAAACACAAACATACCTGCTTGAAAGTCAACTGAATAGCTTCATATTTTCGAAGTTCAAGTACATTCATCAATTCCATGATTGATTTGTACCCCCTATCCAATTCTTCTTGTCGCTTTATCAACTTTTCTTTCTGCTCAGAGAAATTTACAAACTGATCTAAAGCTTTTTTGTTAACATGGCTGTACTTCTTTAATTCTGTGTTGCACTGCTCAAGTTTTCGGAACAGCTGAAAGAGAAAAAAAATATAAAAACATTCACATGCTGCAGGGAAACATACAAGACTTTAAATTTAAACCCAACAAGAGGAGTTTGAGGCCAGCCTGGTCTACAGGGAGATCCTACCTTAAAAAAAAAAATGAGTAAATAAGCAAACTAAAATACACCCAAGATTTACCTGCTTAAGGCTCAGTGTCTGGTACTTTTCAAATGCTTCCTGGGGAAGGGACCCAAGCTCTCGAATTTTCTTCATACATTCTTCTTTCTTCTTCAACAGCATGCCTTGTCGATTTGTCATCTTTTCCAGTTCTTTTGTATCATGATTTATAGCATCCATGTGTTCTTTCTCCATATTTTTCCAGCGCTCCATACTTTTTTGAAGCTCTTTGATTCCAGCCTCTGTTTTGTCAATGGAGTTATCTAAATCTAAGATGGGGAAAAAGCAAAACTAAGCTATCAGGCCTTTGTCCCAGCCCAAGCAAAGAGTTAATGTTCAAATCTTCTAAAATAAATAGGTTTTAAGATTTCTCAGTGTTTAAATTTTACTAGGAAATTTCATAAATCACTTAATTCTGGACAAAGTATACATGAGTCAAAAAAATTAAGAAAATAGGAAGCAAAAGTATATATGAGTCATTCAAGGCTCATCTTGACAGTTACATTTACACCCACTAATTAATGGTGCTTTCAGCCTCAATCATGTAAGTTTCTTTTTACAGTAGGCAGAGGTTAATACAGACAGACCTAGCTGATGAAAAGTGCTGAGGATGACGTGACTACTGTGTTTTCAGTGCTAGATGGGGGACATCTATCCAACTCCCTCCAAGTCTCAGGGAACACTGCAGAAGAGGGGGCATAAAGAATAGAGGAGCACTGGGCATGGTGGCACACACCTTTAATCCCAGCACTCAGGAGGCAGAAGTACGAGTATCACTATTAGTTGGAGGCCAGCCTGAGACTAGATAGGGAATTGCCATTCAGCCAGGGCTAAAGTGAGACTCTAACTCTGAAAAAGAAAGGAAAAAGAAAAAAAAGGGCGGAGAAGGAGGAGGAGGACCATGGAGGAGTACCATGGAATGATGTCTTCTGGGACACAAGATGGCCATTATACTCATGAACTCAAAACAGCTGTGGTTTCTTGTACAGGACTAAGCCTTCAAACATTCCATCATGGATTAGGGATTAGGATTACAAAATCCCACTCTTCCCAGAGTAGTAAATGGCAGTTAATGGTTGTTGAAGGAGGGGAGTCATATTCTTCAATGGTGTAGCAAGTCACCCAACTCCAGTACATGATCCTGAATTCATGCAAGCAACCCTGATTCAACAGTGGCTCACCACGCCCCCACCAAAGACATGAAATTGGAGTGGAATTAGTTACAAAGAGGAGGAATGAGTGAAAAAGTTGGAGTAGGAAGAGATAAGAGAGTGTAATGGAGGTTAATATGATCAAAACACATTATACAAAAAGAAAATTTAGGACTGGAGAGATGGCTTAGTGGTTAAGGCACTTGCCTAAAAAGCCAAAGGACCCAGGTTCAACTCCCCAGGACCCATGTTAGCCAGACGTACAGGGGGCACACACATCTGGTTTGTTTGCAGTGGCTGCAAGTCCTGGCATGCTCTCTCTCTCTCTCTCTACCTGCCTATTTCTGTATCTCTCACTCTCTCTCAAGTAAATAAATAAAAATAAAAATAAAAAATTTTTAAAAAGAGAATTTAAAAAGAAAGACTCATCCAGAGACAAACGGCTCATTAGTTTCCATTATTTAATGTTCATTTTATGAAAACCTAAAAAATTTTTTTCTTCTCAACAGGTGATTAAGAAACTTAATTCAACAGGTGTGGTGATACCACACCTTTAATCCCAGCACTTGGGAGGCAGAGGTAGGAGGATTGCCATGAGTTTAAAGGCCACCGTGAGAATACACAGTGAATTCCAGGTCAGCCTGGGCTAGAGTGAGACCTAACCTCAAAAAACAAAACAAACAAACAAAAAAAGGAAACAAGAAACTTAATTCAGGTATTTCATTTTTTTGTTCACAAATGAACCATACTCCAAATCTGTCCAAAATATTTCAACGTAATAAAAATTACTATTTCTAATTAGTCCACTAAACTCCATTCAACACAAATGATTCATTATGACGAGCAACAAAAACAACACAGTACATGCTTCTGTCTACTTGGACATTTCACACTGTACTAACAAGTTCGTAAAACAAGCTAAGTTTAAATACTGAAAAGATTTTTATAAGCATTTACCTTCTGATCGTGCCATAGTATCTTTTACTCTTTTATTGATGGCTTCGAGTTCTGATGTAGTAGCAGTAAGGACAGTACCCCCTTCTGTCTCTCTCAGTTCATTAAGTTCCTGAAACACAAAAGGCCTTATGAGCATTAAACCACAAAATATCAATTCTGTTAAGCCACGAAAATGTAACTGAGTCAGGCATGGTGGCACATGCCTTTAATCCGAGCATTCAAGAGGCTGAGGTAGGAGGACCATGGTGAGTCTGAGGCCAGCCAAGACTATATAGTGAAATCCAGGACAGCCTGGGCTAGAGCAAGAGCCTACCTTGAAAAACCAACAATAGAAAAAAAAAAAAAAATTCTGTAACTACCAGAAGTTTCTATAACTGTTATTTTCAAATGACTATTCAAGGAAAGCAATACATACGTACATACATACATATATACACACACATATATATATAAATTTCACATAATTGGAATATCTATTAAAGGAGAAAAAAATAATGATACAATTACTAAAAAATTTCTCAGAATGTACACTAATAAGAAATGATTTACTAACATTTACTGAACATCTAGAACATATCAAAATAGTAATCATAAAAAGCAAGTACTACTATCACAGGGATAGAAATATGACTTGCCAAAATTGCACACTAGGAGGCAGTGCAACAATTCCCATCCTAGGACTATAGTCAGGTCTTTTCTTTCCCCCAAACAAAGCTTCCAGTAAGAGCTTCTTAAACATACACTTTAAACAGGTTATGATCACACAGGAATCCTCAAAACAACAACATACCTGTTCTACTTGGTCCAAGCGTTTTCTCAGATTCTCATTGAGATAAGTTTCCACCCGAGTAATAATTCCTTCTAGTTTAATTCTTTCATTTAGCAACTGTCTGTTTTCCTAAAAAAGAAAAATGAGTTGTCTTAAGCATGAAAATGTCCCTCAAGAAATGCTTTTAGGGTGGCATGGTGGTACATGCTTTTTTTTTTTTTTTTTTTGTTTTTGTTTTTGTTTTGAGGTAGGGTCTCACTCTGGCCCAGGCTGACCTGGAATTAACTATGTAGTCTCAGGGTGGCCTTGAACTCACGGCGATCCTCCTACCTCTGCCTCCAGAGTACTGGGATTAAAGGCGTGTGCCACCACGCCCGGTGTGGTACATGCTTTTAATCCCAGTACTTGAGAGGCAGAGGTAGGAGGATGGCCACGAGTTCCAGGTCACCCTGGACTAGAGCAAGACCTTACCTTTAAAAAAAAAAAGAAAGAGCCGGGCATGGGGATGCATGCCTTTAATCCCAGCACTGTGAGTTTGAGGTCACCCTGAGACTACATAGTGAATTCCAGGTCAGCATGGACTAGAGTGAAACCCTACCTTGAAAAACCAAAAAAAGAAAAATAGAAAGAGAGAGAGAGAGAGCGAGCAAGCAGGCATGGTGGCGCACGCCTTTAATCCCAGCACTTGGGAGGCAGAGGTAAGAGGACTGCCATGAATTCAAGGCCACCTTGAGACTACATAGTGAATTCCAGGACAGTCTGGGCTAAAGCGAGACCCTACCTTGACAGGGGGGAAAAAAGAAATGTTTTAAAATCCATTTTGTGCTTGTCAAATGAACTCAAAGATTTATATATAACCTTGCAAAAAAAGTTAATTTTGGGTGGTAGCTGGTTCTTCTTTTTTTTTAAGTATTTCTCTCCATACATGTGGGTATGAGTGCAGGCATACATGTAGACAGAAGTCAGTGGACAACTTTTAGACCAGTCCTCACCTTCCACCTCACTTCTAGGGGATTATAGATCACCACAGTTTTCAGCTTTTCTGAGGGGTTTGAGGATTTGAACTCAGATTTGCACTTCAAGTGCTTTATCTACTGAGTCATCTCCCTAGCCCTGCCTGGTTCTTTTTATAAGATGTTCTTTCCCAGTTCTTTTAAAAAATATTTTATTTATTAACTTGAGAGAGAGAAGCAGATAGATAGGCAGACACACATACACACACACACACACACACACTTGTGTGCATCTAGCATTACGTGGGTACTGGAGGATCAAACCTGGGTCTTTTGGCTTTGCATGGAAGCACTTTAACCACAAAGCCATCTCTCCAGCCCTGTTCTTCATTTTATTTTATTTTGTTTTATTTTATTTATTTTATTTTTTTTGGAGAGAGACAGGGAGAGAGAGGGAGAGAAGACAGATAGACAATGGGTGCACCAGCAGCCTCTTAGCCACTGTGAACGAACTCCAGATGTGTGCGCCCCTTGTGGGCAAGTGCAGCATTGCACCCTTGCATCACTTTGCATCTGGCTAAACGTGGGACCTGGAGATTGGAACTGGCGTTCTTAGGCTTAGCAGGCAGGTGCCTTAACTGCTAAGCAATTTCTCCAGCCCCATTTTATTTTTTTTTTTAAAGTTTATTTGCTAGTAGAAAGGGGTACAGCGTGAGAGAATGAGAATGAAAGAGAGGAAATGGGTGAGCCAGGGCATCCTGCCATTGCAAATGAACTCCAGGTACATGTGCTACTCTGTGCATCTGGCTTTACATGAGTACTGGAGAACTGAACACGGGTTGTCAGGCTTTGTAAGCAAGCACCTTTAACCACTGGGTAATCCCTCCAATCCCTGGGTTCTTCAATTTTTGGACTTGGAAAAACAAACAAACAAAAAAAAATCACATGTCCTGAAATAGGATGCTTATGAGTTAAAAGACCAGCATAAGTTATACATCACCAGTCCCCCAACTCTAAGAAAATGAAAAAGAAAACTATCACTAAAAATATTTACTCAGTCAGACATGGTAGCACACGCCTTTAATCCAGCACTGGGGAGGCAGAGATAGGAGGATTGCTGTGAGTTCCAGGCCAACATGAGACTACATAGTGAATTCCAGGTCAGACTGTACTAGAGAGACCCTACCTCAAAAAACAAAAAACAACAACAAAAAATTACTCAAAACATTATTGGGCTGGAGAGATGGCTGAGCGGTTAAGGCACCTGCCTGCTAAGCCTATGAACGCTCATTCAATTCTCCAGGTCCCATGTTTAGCTAGATGCAAAATGATGGAAGGGTGCAATGCCACACTTGCCCACAAGGGGGCGCACATATCTGGAGTTCGTTCACAGTGGCTGAGAGGCCACTGGTGTGCCCATTCTGTCTCCCCCCCACAAAAAAATTATTGCATATGTCAAGGTGGTCATATCAATATATATGTGTATGCATGCATATATATATATATATGTATATGTATATATAATGTTGAATGCAGACTAAGAAGAAAACAAAGAATTCTTGAATATTAACATATCCAGAACAGCTTAGACAAGCTCATTAAAACCTTATGTATTCTTTTTTAAAAATTTGAGAAAGAGGCCAAGAGAGAGAAAATGGGCATACCAAGCCCTCGAGTTACTGCAAGCAAACTCCAGATGCATGCACCTCCTTGTGTATCTGGCTTTACATGGGTACTGGGGAATTGAACTTAGGTCCTTTGGCTTTGATGGTAAGTGCCTTAACTGCTAAGCCATCTTCTCCAGCCTTCTAAAACCCTATTTATTCTTAATGGATACTAAAATTATATATCTTATTTATATATTTTCTCAAGTCATTCACAGCAGCATCTCACTATAACCCAGACTAACCAGGAACTCACTCTGTAGCTCCAGGCTGGCCTCAAATTCACTGAGTGCTGGCATAAAGGCCTGCTTCACTCATTCCTTTTACATTTAAAAAAAATTATTTTTTTGCATCTGTAGTACTTTGAATGCCCCTAATAGACTCAGGTGTTTTTATTAAAAAGCTTGTCTCAGTCACCTGGCTGGAGGTGTCACTAGTGGCAGATGTGATTTCTAAAGGTATGCAAAGTGTTTGAGCTCTATGCCTGGGTTCTGACCAGCTTCTTCTGCTATGATGGAACTTCCCCTGGATCTGTAAGTCTGAAATAAATCCTATTTGTCCCATAAACTGTTTTCTGATTTGGAGGTTCATCCCAACAGTGTGGAGCTGACTACAACTGCGCATGTGTGTGCGTGCTTGCGTGTGTGCACATCTCTATGGCCACATTTTACTGCAAACACCATCTGCTTGAGCCACTTTTTGTGTTTTACCTATGTGGGTAACTTGGGAATTGAACTTGGATCAGAAGGCTTTGTAAGCAAGTACCTTTAGCCATTAACCACTGAGCAATCTTCCCAGCCCTACATTCCTTTATTATCAAGAAAGGCACTATTCAGGAGTGGGATAACTTCTAGGGAGTTCTGGTCAGTGAAACCCCTAAAGCCCACCAAGCCTTTACAGGCTATTGCCAAGACTCTCAGTTGCCCACCAGAAGTAGATGATAGGACCCTATTGCTTAAGAGAACACATGTTTGGGCTGTAGGACACTGAGCAGTCAAGCTGGAGCTGAGTTAGATGCCTTCTCCTGTTGACTAGCTGTCAGAATGCTGGAAAGGTGTATGCAACCTGTTGAGTGGAGAGAGTCAGCAATGGTGTTAACTAGCAGTAGACCCTGCAAGCTTTACAGCTGGACATCCAGGCCAAATGTACCAACTGGTGAAATGGTAGCATGTCTGTTATGGGGGAAACCAACTGCTTCATGATTAGACTTGAAGCTTGCTCCATGGGAAGGAATTCCTGCCAGGGACTGAAAATCTAATGAAAAGGCTATGGCTTGGCATAAGCCCTAGGGGGAAAACTACTATTATTGTCTAGCTAAATGGATATATTATGGCCAGCAGGCTGCCCTCTAAATACTTACATTTATGCCCCTATATTAATGGTACTCTAACTTTTGGTTAGAGAAGCTTCTCTTTTCAGAGGGCAGTGACCACTGAGGTGACTCAAAACTCATCAAAATGCTAAGAAGAGGCAGTGTGGTATTCAGTGTAAGTGAGATATCGCCCTCCAAGGCTTACGAGCAACTGCAGAAGAGGTGTCAGAAATAATGTTAAGAGCCAAAGGAAGGGGAAAAGTACTTTGTTTCACTGTCTTACAAATACAAAGTGGCCAAGGTTTTCATAACCTCACAGTTCGCTACCTAAACAAGACCTACAAAACAGGAGGGGGAAAATAATGACATGAAAATAGAAGAGAGGGCTGTAGGCTAACAACCTGGGTTCAATTCTGGAGTTCGTTAGCAGTGACTTATTTTTTTGCATCTGTAGTACTTTTGAATGCCCCTAATAGACTCAGGTGTTTTTTATTAAAAGCTTGTCTCAGTCACCTGGCTGGAGGTGTCACTAGTGGCAGATGTGATTTCTAAAGGTATGCAAAGTGTTTGAGCTCTATGCCTGGGTTCTGACCAGCTTCTTCTGCTATGATGGAACTTCCCTGGATCTGTAAGTCTGAAATAAATCCTATTTGTCCCATAAACTGTTTTCTGATTTGGAGGTTCATCCCAACAGTGTGGAGCTGACTACAACTGCGCGTGTGTGTGCGTGCTTGCGTGTGTGCACATCTCTATGGCCACATTTTACTGCAAACACCATCTGCTTGAGCCACTTTTTGTGTTTTACCTATGGGTAACTTGGGAATTGAACTTGGATCAGAAGGCTTTGTAAGCAAGTGCCTTTTAGCCATTAACCACTGAGCAATCTTCCCAGCCCTACATTCCTTTATTATCAAGAAAGGCACTATTCAGGAGTGGGATAACTTCTAGGGAGTTCTGGTCAGTGAAACCCCCAAGCCCACTCAAGCCTTTACAGGCTATTGCCAAGACTCTCAGTTGCCCACCAGAAGTAGATGATAGGACCCTATTGCTTAAGAGAACACATGTTTGGGCTGTAGGACACTGAGCAGTCAAGCTGGAGCTGAGTTAGATGCCTTCTCCTGTTGACTAGCTGTCAGAATGCTGGAAAGGTGTATGCAACCTGTTGAGTGGAGAGAGTCAGCAATGGTGTTAAGTAGCAGTAGACCCTGCAAGCTTTACAGCTAGACATCCAGGCCAAATGTACCAACTGGTGAAATGGTAGCATGTCTGTTATGGGGGAAACCAACTGCTTCATGATTAGACTTGAAGCTTGCTCCATGGGAAGGAATTCCTGCCAGGGACTAAAAAATCTAATGAAAAGGCTATGGCTTGGCATAAGCCCTAGGGGGAAAACTACTATTATTGTCTAGCTAAATGGATATATTATGGCCAGCAGGCTGCCCTCTAAATACTTACGTTTATGCCCCTATATTAATGGTACTCTAACTTTTGGTTAGAGAAGCTTCTCTTTTCAGAGGGCAGTGACCACTGAGGTGACTCAAAACTCATCAAAATGCTAAGAAGAGGCAGTGTGGTATTCAGTGTAAGTGAGATATCGCCCTCCAAGGCTTACGAGCAACTGCAGAAGAGGTGTCAGAAATAATGTTAAGAGCCAAAGGAAGGGGGAAAGTACTTTGTTTCACTGTCTTACAAATACAAAGTGACCAAGGTTTTCATAACCTCACAGTTCGCTACCTAAACAAGACCTACAAAACAGGAGGGGGAAAATAATGACATGAAAATAGAAGAGAGGGCTGTAGGCTAACAACCTGGGTTCAATTCTGGAGTTCGTTAGCAGTGACTAGATGCCTGGTACACCCATTCTCTCTGTATCTGTCTCTTCTCTCTCTGCCTGTATGTATGTATGTATGTATGTATGTATGTATGTATGTATGTATGTATATATATGTATGTATGTATATATATGTATGTATGTATGTATGTATGTATGTATGTATGTATATGTATATAAAGTATAAGAGAGACTATTTGGAAAGAAGGGATTTAGTAGTTGTTAGAAAAAGCAGGAAAGGCCAGGCATGGTGGAACACGCCTTCAATCCCAACACTTGAGAGGCAGAGGTAGGAGGAGGATTATCCTGAGTTTGAGGTCACCCTGAGTTCAGCCTGGGCTACAGCAAGACCCTACCTAAAAAAAAAAAACAGAAAAGAAAAAAGAGAGACATCTTAGCTCAACAGCAGAGACAGGCTTTACTGGGGAAGCCATGAAAGGGCTCTGGCTAAGCAAGCCAGCAGCCCCTTCCCTTATAGACTAGAGGAAACTTATGGGGCAGTAGGGTATTGCAATTGTTTGGTTGCAGGGCGGTCCACCTTGCTTCAGGGCTTGGGAAGTGATAATCGGACAGGTGGTTTGGGCTATTCCAGGAAAATGATAACTGGGATGGGTGGTCTAGGGTACTCTTGGGAAAGAGTTACAATGAAATAGCAGTCAAGAGTCTAAAACTTGGAGACATTTTAGATATAACAGGAGGAACAGAAGAGGGAAAAGAGGATGGTGGGAGGGGATTATGACCACAGTATAGTGTCTATGTTTATGGAGGTTGTCAATAAAAAGTTAAAAAGGAAGCCACTAACAATAGCCAATTATCAATAAATTGTCTTTCTTGTACTTACCTGCTGAAGTTGGCGAATTTCATCATTCAGTGCATCTACTCTTTTCTGATCTTCCAGACTAAGTTGAGAAAGCAAGTCAGTTCCCAGTTCTGCCTTTAGAGACTCTCTGGTGGACTCCATAGCATGCAGACTTGCCTCCAAAGATTGTAAGCTACGTTGCTACATAAGAGATTATCCTTTATTAATAATGCTATTAGTCACTATAGTACTTATAATGCTGAAAAATGGAAAGCAATTTATAATCACATCAACTCAAAAAGCACTATGTGTTGCTAAGCTCTTTTGTTAAGTTAGGCATAATAAATCAATTTTCAAGTTGTGTTATTTGCAACTTAGTATGGATTTACTGGTACACAACTCCATAAATAGAAGAGCTTCTGTACTAATTTTTCTTTTTTCCTTTTGGTGGTGTTGAGGAGCTGAACCAAGGCCTTGGCATCAACTCTGCTGAGCAATGCTCTACCATTGGGCTGTACCCCCAAGTCCTGTACTAATTAGATAATTAGAACTATGTAAATAATGCCACTGATATTACTAATTAAGTTTGATCAAAAATGCTTCAAGGTAGGCTTGGAGATGGCTCACCCATGGTTAAAGGTGTTGCTTACAAAACCTGCTCAAATTGGCACACTGAATTGGAGTTTGTTTGCAGGGATAAGAGGTTCATACTTTCTGTCAAATAAATAAAAAACATTTTTAAAAATTGCTTCAAGCTAGGCATGGTGGTACATGCCTGTAATCCCAGCACTCAGGAGGCTGAGGTAGGAGGATTGCTATGAGTTTGAGGCCAGCCTGAGACTAATTCCAGATCAGCTTGAGCTAAAGCTTCAAGATTATGAAACAATAGCAAACTATTTGTAACAAGAGTCTTCTTTCTACTAATTTTTATACAATCTGGAGAACAATCAAATATTCAAATAACACTATAATGCTTTTTAGATAAAAATGGTTGGAGCATCATCAAGAGTTCTGGGGCTACAGAGTGAGGTCTAGGTCAGCATGGGCAAGACAGAGACACCCTACCTCAAGAAAAAAACAAATTGACTGCAACCTACACTAGAAGACTTTGAGTATGTATGAGTGTGAAGTACAGTTCCAAACAAATAAACAAAAAGGAACGTAAGATTCAATGATAATCCTAACAACATATGCTCTATCCCACATCTATAAAATTAAAGAAATCTCAAGAAATACTTACAAACCTTAGGCATAAAGGTTTTCTCTGACTGCTGCCTCTTCTCTTTTAGCATCTTCATTTCTGATAATATGCTATCTCTGGATGCTTTAAATTTCCTTTGTTGGGTCTCTATCTGCTGCATTTGGTTCATTAACTGATCAATTTCATTATTAATCCATATACAAGGCTAAGGAAAACTTATGGATATCACATGTTCTAAATTCTCTTTAGTCCTTTTAATTACAATTCCATGCACCATTTCCCTTTCTTTACCCTTAAGTAACAAATTTATGGACCTAACAATGTTGAGCTAAATACTATCACTAAACATGTTCAATCATAAAAGAAACTTTAAGCATTTCACCCCACATTTCAGTTTCAAAACTGTATGTATACTTATTTTACTTAAAGCTTTAAAAAACAACAATGAACAAAAATATCTTTTAGGGCTGGAGAGATGGCTTAACAGTTAAGGTGCTTGCCTGCAAACCCAGGCTGGATTCCCCAGTACCCACCTAGGCCAGATGCACAAGGTGGCACCTTTGTCTGGATTCATCTGCAGGGGCTAGAGACCCTGGCACATCCATTCTCTCTTTTTATCTTCCTCTTTCTCTCTCTTTCAAATATATAAATAAGTAAATAAGTAATATCTTTTAGAATTCATACAGGGCATTAAGTAAAACTGGGTCAATAGTGCATCTCCCCCTCTCTCTCTTTTTCTTTCTCTCTCTCTATATATATTTAAGTATCTATCATTTTGGTGTTCCTGAAATTCTGTTCTTTCAAAAAAGTAGACTCAGCTGGAGAGATGGCTTAGAGGTTAAGGCATTTACCTGTGAAGCCTAAGGACTCAGGTTCAATTCCCTAGTAACCCATGTAAGCCAGATGCACAAAGGGGACACAAGCATCTGGAGTTCATTTGCAGTGGCTAGAGGCCCTAGCGTGCCTATTCTCTTTCTCTATCTGCCTCTCCCTCTGTCAAATGAATAATAAAATAAAATAAAGAAAAAACCACTTTTTTAAAAAAAGTAGACTCAGACTCATTAGTATTAGCTAACTAACAGTTAGGCAGAGTCAGTATTAGTTTTTAATTTTCTCCTTTACTTTTCAGAAGCTAAATAGACAAACTCCTGTGTTTAAATAAAAGCTGAAGTGAAACATGGGGTGTTTTTCCCTGCTATACACATAATGACACATCCAATATGCAAAAGATATACAATGATCAAAATGTAGTTCTTTCTTCACAATATGTACCAATAAGCACACACACAAAAAGATATTTTCAATGTTTCTACGCAGGTTTTCATTGAGCTTCGCTTCAAGCTCACCTAGCTCTTCTTCCGCTTTTCTAACATCTTTCTGTAATTCAAGTCGAGATTTTCTTGTGTCATAATAACCTCCAGTTAGAGCACCCCGATGACTGACTTGGTCCCCTATAACAAAACATAAAATGGCATTTATCATTAAATAACAACTTATAAAGGATAAAGCCTTTAGCAAACATGAAAATTAAAGGGAAAAATTAGTAATTTAAGCCATCCAGAAAAAATTTACTTTTCAATGCTAAAAATGTACCTTCTGAGCCAGACATGATGGCCTACACCTTTAATCCCAGCACTCAGGAGGCAGAGGTAGAAAGATCACCACGAGTTCAAGGCCATCCTGAGGCTACAGACTTAATGAGTTCCAGGACGGCCTGGGCTAGAATGAGACCCTACCTCAAACCAACCAACCATCCAACCACCTTCTGGATGAGCCTGAGCAAAGTGCTAAAGACTAATGAAGACAGGTCCAGGACCTAGTTTCAAATTACCACTAGTTTATTTAGGAAGATTTGAACATCAAAAGTAACAAATTAAATTAAAAAAAAAAAAAAGGATTAGGCACCCTCCAAGGCGTAGGGACCATTGCAAAAGAAGTGGTAGAAAGAATGTAAAAGCCAAAGGAAGGGTAGTACTGATTACAATGCAATCTTCCAGACACAAAATGGCCTAGATATTCATGACCTCACAGGACCTGACATTATCTACACAAGACCTTCATAATAGGAGGAAAAAAATTATGACATCAAACAGTGGATTCCAGGTCAGCCAGAGAGAGTGCCCTACCTCGGAAAACATAGTGGTGCATGCCTTTAATCCCAGCACTTGGGAGGCAGAGGTAGGAGGATCATCATGAGTGCAAGGCCACCCGGAGACTAGAGTGATTCCAGGTCAGCATGAGCTACAGCGAGACTACTTCAAAAAACCAAAATAAAATAAAATAAAAACAGAAGAGAGACATTAGAAAGATGGGATTGAATGGAGGGTAGATTTGGGAGGGGGAAGTACAGGGTGATGGAAGGGAATTATCATGGTTATTGTTTATACTTATATAAGTTGTCAATGAAATGTTTTAAAAAAATGAGGGCTGGGGAAATGGCTCAGCAGTTAAAGGCACTTGCCTGCAATGTCTACAAGTCCATATTCAATTCTCCAGTACCCATATAATGCTAAATGCACAAAGTGGTGCATGCATCTGGAGTTCCTTTGTGGAAGCAAAAGGCCCTAGAGTAAACATACTCAAGTAAATACAAAAAAAAAAAAAAAAAAAAAAAAGGAGGGGGATAGAGAAATGGCTTATCAGTTAGGCACTTATCTGCAAAGCCAAAGGACCCAGGTTAAATTCCCCAGGACCCATGTAAGCCAGATGTACAAGGTGGCACATGCATCTGGAGATTGTTTGCAATGGCTGAAGACCCTGGCACACCTATTCTCTCTATCTTTTTACCTTTCTCTCTCTCTTAAATAAAATAAAATACTTTTATAAAAAGGCTAGGTGTGGTGGCTCACATCTTTAATCTTAACACTCAAGTGGCAAAGGTAGGAGGACTGCTGTGCATTCAAGGGCACTCTGAGATTACACAGTGAAGTCCAGGTCAGCCTGGGCTAGAGCAAGACCCTACCTCAAAACAAACAAATAAAAATACATACACATCCATGAGTCACAACAGTTGTTTAAGAAAAATGAAAGAAAGGGTTTCTTCTTTGCCAAAATGTGGTAGATAATAAATGAGAATTTAAGAATCACCATTTGGAAATCCTTATTGAGTCAAGGATTAACAAAGGAGACTAAAAAAGTTGTTAAGGAACTTGGTTCATGCAGTCTTAAGAATAACCGCACATGTCACTCGCTAGTTGAAAAGAAACAGGGGCACCTTTCAATTGCGACAACTGCTAGCAATAAAATGCAGCATCATTAATGGAGGCAGCACATGATCTGGTACACCGTATCACTGTTGTACCTAATGAACTCAACACTGACCTAATGAAAGTGTCTAACTAGCTAAGTTCCAATCGAGGTTGAAGTACCAACATTTATGAAGTATTTATGCCAAGAATATTTAATTTGAACCCAATGAGGAGGAAGAACTATGACAAATTCAGAAAAGGACAGTGATTAGAGGAATTGCCTTATATTTATCTAATGGAAAGATACTTCATTCATCCTTGTTTGAATTGTGCAATAGAAAAATATTTTGGGGCAATAGAGAAATTTTGAACATAGTTACTTTTGAGATGTTATTGTTAGGTTAATGTTCATTTTTTTCCTTGATGTAACAATGATATGATACTTGTACTGAAAAATGTCCTTATTCTTAGGAGACACATTTTAGCAATGAAATGTCAAAATGTTTACAATTTATTATCAGATAATTAAATAATAACAAAATGTACACAGAAATAAAATCTGAGACAAGTATAATAATATTTTTTTTTAAATTATAAAGACCATGCCAGTAGTCCCAGCTCCTTGGGCACTAAGGTAGGAAGATGGTTTTGAGTCCAGTTCAGTGCTATAATGTACTATGCTGATCAGGTGTCTACATGAAGTTCAGCATCAGTATGGTAACCTCTCAGGAGTGGGGACAACCAAGCTGCCTAAAAAAGTATATTCAGTGATGAATCAAAACCTATAAAAGCAGAAATCCAGAGGTTATAGAGAGCTCAACACTAAATCAGACTGCCACAGGCTTCGCATGGCTCAGGGAACATTATGGAAAAGGAGAGGAAAGATTGTAAGAGCCACAGATTAGGTTGGAATATCCTGAGGCATGGTTACCCTCCCCCACTATTACCCTACAGGGACTGACTGAAGCCTCCATGATCGCACAGTGAATACCATAACCCTACTGAGGAGGGCTCCCAGGATAATGGGAGCAGGGGCAAGTGGATAATGTTATAATATATATAAAATAAACAACAAGTGGGGGGAAAAAGGACTGTCTTGGCCCAGGTAGGAAATGGAGATCAAAAAAATTATAAAGAACTTACAAAATGAGGACAAGGAAACATATATACCAAGAATTCTTAAAAGTTACCTTTTCTACTGGACATGGTGGCACATGCCTTTAATCCCAGCACTCAGGAGGCTAAGGTAGGAGGACTGCTGTAAGTTTGAGGCTATCCTGAGACTCCATACTGAATTCTAGGTCAGCCTGGGCCAGAGTGAGACCCTACCTCAAAAAAAGTCACCACTTCTTTGTATGTAAAAACAGTAGTGTTATCAGTAGCTACAACTTTGATGAGAGAACAGTTAATAAGATTACACTCATCACAAATCTCAAGATTTTGTTTACATAAATAAGTACTTAAAAATGATGGCAGTGCCAGGCATGGTGGCACACTCCTTCAATCCCAGCACTTGGAAGTTAAGAGGTAGGAGGATTGCCGTGAGTTCAAGGCCAGTCTGGAACTACAGAGTGAGCTCCAGGTCAGCCTGGGCTAGAGTGAGACACTAACTTGAAAAGAACCAAAAAAAAAAAAGAAAAGAAAGAAAGAAAAAAAGCAAGCAAGCAGGGTATGGTGGCTCATGCCTTTAATCCTAATACTTGGGAGGCAGATGTAGAAAGAAGGATCACTGTGAGTTCAAGGCCAGCCTGAGATTACATAGTAAATTCTAGGTCTGCCTGGGCTAGAGTGAGACTCTATCTCAAAAATAACAAAAAATAAATAAATAACTAATGGTAGTTATTAGACCCACTGCTAAATCTTGTTTTTTTTTTAAAAAAAATTAGGTGCCGGGCATGATGTCGCACGCCTTTAATCCCAACACTCAGGAGGCAGAGGTAGGAGGATCACCATGAGTTCAAGGACATCCTGAGACTACATAGTGAATTCTAGGTCAGCCTGGGCTAGAGTGAGACGCTACCTCAAAATACCAAAAAAAAAAAAAAAAAAAAAAAAAAATTAGTTCGAGGCCACCCTGAGACTACATAGTGATTTCCAGGTCAGAGCTACAGTGAGATCCTACCTCGAAAAACCAAAAAAAAAAAAAAAAACACAATTAAGGGCTGTAGAGATGGCTTAGCAAAGCCAAAGGACCCAGGTTTTGTTCCCCAGTACCCATGAAAAGCCAGATGCAAAAGGTGACACATACATCTAGAGTTCGTTTGCAGCAGCTGGATGTATCCATTCTCTTTCTCTCATTCACTTTCAAACAAATAAATAAATAGTAAAATAGTAAAAAAAAATACATTTAAGAATCATTATTTAAAATTTTTTTATTATAATGCCAAAGTATTTTATTTTATGCATTTATACTGTTTGAGAAAGGGCCTATAGACTTCATCAAACAGCCAAAGGGGCTCATGGTGCTAGAGACCAAATGTTTACACTTCAATCAGTTAAATCTCAAGCATGCCTTCTGTGTTCTCACTTGAACAGTCATTTGGAAAAAGATGAGGGACTGGAGAGATGGCTCAGCAGTTATAGCCACTGGCTTAAAAAAGCCTGCTAACCTCAGGTTCACTTCTCCAGTTCCCACACAAAAAACAAATGCACAATGTGGCACCTGAGTCTGGAGTTCATTTAAAGCACCAAAATGCCCTGAAGCACCCATACTGTCTTCCTCCCTCCTTCTCTCAAATAAATAAGTACAAAATTAAATAAAAATAAATAATATGATGAAATCACTGACACGAATTTTCACACCCTCTTAAAACAATGACTCTAAGTTATTAGATATACTCATAATATATGCATATGACTCAAGTGACATATACAGTGTATTCCATGTGTTAAATGTTTTATTAATGTGCCTAAAGCTAAGCATTACTGTTACAAACCTTCCAAAGTAATACAATCCATAGTGAAAGCACGGGCCAGCTGGGTTGAAACTTCCATGCTGCGGCAAATAAGCGTCTTTCCAAACACATGTTTGAAAGCTTTGTCAAATCTGGGATTGTACCTCAGTTTACTGATCATAGGAATAGCATCCTAAAAATGAACATGTTGTTAACAAAATGACTGAAACACAACTGGTCAAAAACTGATTGATCAGTTACATAGAACTAAATAAATACAAAACCAGTATTTCCTCAAAATGTTTTTATAGATTAACATTACAGATAACATTTATTTTCATTTTTTCTCCTCCCTATTCCTCAGAATAGGACTTGTAATTTCTAAATTATGAAATGTATCCTATATAGAAAAATATAACAAACATATTAAAGTTTAATAATTATAAAAAAAATACCCCACTATAACCACCAAACCTAACACTGACAGTAGTCCAGAAGCCACAAGAGCCCTTCCTAATCACCCATCTGTTATCTGCACTGGTCACCATTGAAAATGGTCACTATCATGACCACTTCCTGGCACCTTCTAGTTCCAGCATCAGTTGCTTTTTATGTTGTACAAAAGTAACTATACTATATATATTGTGTCTTGTCTCATCCATATATCATGTCTAAAAGCTTCACTTCCCACAACCAAAATATCAAAGATAATTTATAGATCTGAAAGCAGGAAGTTAGACCTTTCAATACTTTTATGAAGTTCTCAATATTCCTTTGAAGTCCTTCTAATATGGGTTCAGTCTAAATCTTACACAATGATTAACAGTTTGCTACTATAATCAACATTCTAAGATCAAATACCTCAAGACAATTAAACTTTTCAAGGATGATGTCTGAAGAATATTTTTAATCCCCTTACCCAAATCCCTAACCTCACTGCTGTCATCCAGAAAATAAAGACCTTTGCAAAGATTTGTTTCATATCTTGGCAGTGACCCCCTCCCTCCCCAACCTAGCAATAACTACTCTCCATGCAATATTTACTTTAAAGGCCAACAAATACCAATGTCTTTCTACACTAGCATGAAGTAAGCGGATGTTATTCTAAAAAGTTAACAAAGAAAGAGAGATCTTAACACACACTTGACTCACGTTGGTTTCAGGATAGGCAGTGTCCCTCACATCTAACTTGTTAAGAGGCAGAAATGTGACCTCTCCAGGAAGATTCATTTTATTAAACTCCATTAAAATCTTCGTGCTGACTTCATCTGAATCAACAATGTGATAAAAGAGCCTAAACAGAATGAGACACATCGTTACTGCCAGACTTTAAGGTGTTACAACTATATAAGGAACAAACAGTCCACTTTTATTCTATGTATCCCAATTCATATGGAGAAAAGACTACTTAGAATATTCCAATGGGTGAGGAAGAACCCTGAAAGGGTAAAGTTCTAGTTCCTACAATTAGAAGTAAAGGCCTAACCTCTACTCTTTAATTAGGATATTAAATACGGGAGGCTGGGGAGTTTGCTCAGTGGTTAAAGGCAATTGCTTGCAAAGCCTGCTGGTCCAGGTTCAATTCCTAAGGAGGATGGGCATTTGTTTGCAGCAGCAAGAGACCCTGGCAAGCTCACACACACATGCAAATACATAAAAATTAAAAATTAAGAAAAAAAAAACAAATAGCAGAATAGGCATGATTGCAGAAAATTAAATGGAACTAAGGATACAAGAAAACAATTGTATTAAAACTACAAAAGTTGCTTTTAAGATTATTATTCCTGTTTCCAAGGAAGGAAGGAGGGGAGGAAAGGAGAGGGAAGAGATAAAAGAAGAGAAACCTTAAATATCAAGCAAAAAAATTCACCTGTTCCCAGCAGTGACTTCTACACAAGTGTAGAAAGCTGGCTCACATTCAAAGTTATTCATCACAATGCCATGGTAGCCGTTTTGAACATGCTGGTTTATTCCTTTCCGGCGAAAGTGGTCTAGCACTTTGTTTATGCTGTCTATTCCATTTAAAATGGCCTGTAAAATGGTGAGTGAAAATATCAGTATCACTAATGTCAATCCTTCTGATAAGAAATGAGTCGATTATGCCATACCTTTAGATGTAGAGCAAAGATTAAATTAAGCATCCCATCCAACATATCCCCTCCAAATATGCTAAGAACATTTTACACAATATTACAGGTTCTACTTTATGATGCTTTTATTTAAAGTTCATCTCTTCATTGTACTAATAACATGGGTGTGAGCCAGAGGTGATGGCACAAATCTGTAAGTGAAGTACTAGGTTACGTAGGTAGAATGTGTACAGTAAAAAGCAAAGTAAAAAAGGGAAATAACAATGGCTTATGTAATCCCAACCATGTCTAATGTATAAGCTAAGTGACTATGGACTCTACTTGCCTATTTTTTACCTGGAACTTCTGGCCTATGGTTTGAAAGCTGATAAATTCTTGTGCAATGACCAACCACATGACTCAGGTAACAAAGAGGCTGCCTACCTTTCCTGTGGCTGCTCTAAGGAGTTGCTGCTTCTTTTCCAGATCTTCTCTTTTAGCAGCAAGCGCTTGCTGTTCTGCATTCTCTTCTCTCCACAAGTAACTAATGAGTAAGAATTAGATGACCTTTAATTTTAGACAACTAAAATATACTAACATCATATGATTTAGAATAAATTACTGAGATGAACAGTTTAATCATAACTAGGACCATGTAAAATTAAAGTATTTTAGTCCACTGGGCATGGTGTCACATGCCTTTAATCCCAACACTTAGGGAGGCAGAGGTAGGAGGATTGCTGGGAGTTAGACGCCAGCCTGGGGCCAGAGCTTCAGGTTAGCCTGGGCTACAGTGAGATCCTACCTCCCTCCCCCCCCCAAAAGAAAACAGAAAAAAGAAGAAAGTATGAGCCCCTTACTAACTTTCTTTCACTTTGCAATTCATCTTTCTTATTTTTGACTTCATAGTATTTTCTATCCAGTTCTTCAACTCGAGCTTTGACTTCATTGAGATCCTGATCCAGTTTCTATGGAAATAAAAATTCAAACTTAAAATTCAAGCCGGGCATGGTGGCACATGCCTTTAATCCCAGCACTTGAGAGGCAGAGATAGGAGGATTGCCATGAGTTTTAAGCCACCCTGAGAATACAGAGTGAATTCCAGGTCAGCCTGGGCAAGATGGGCTACAGTGAGACCCTACCTCAAAAAAAAAAAAAAAAAAAAAAAAATAAATATATCATATTTTATCAATTCAATCCAGTGACAGTAAGCAGATCACTGGTTGTAAATGATTATGGGAGAACAGCAAGGGTAAGGGAGGGATTACCAAGGAATATAGAAAATATTTTTGAATAAATATCATCTTAATTGTGTTCATAAGTTTTACAATATATATATACATATATGTGTGTGGTAGTTTGAATATATGGCCCCCAATATATTCAATGTTTTATTACTTTATAGTTTGCATCTTCAATCACCTTGCTAGAGACAATGTCACTGGGGGCTGGTCTTAAGGTGTTAATGTTGGGTTTGAGATTCCATTGTAAAGATATGCAAATGTGCCTAGCAGGAGTTCCTGAAGTGTGCTGTGTGACCTTTTGGCTGTAGTTTTGCTCTGTGTGCTGTGGTGGCTGGTTGGTTTTTGCTCTCTCTGCTTGGCCCTGTGAGAGCCCTGTGAGAGCAGGTTGCTTCTTCTGCCATAACTATGGAACTTCCCAGCAAACCTGGATCTGTAAATGTGTGTGTTGAAATTCTTCACCATCTAAATGATATCCCTTCCTCCATAACTGTGCCTGGTCTTTAGCAAAGTTCATCTCAGAAAAGACAAACTGTGAAGTGTACCTGAAATGGAATGTATGCAACAAAGAGGAATGTGTGTGTGTTGAAAAAGTTCATCATGCATGGAAATTTCATGACACATCTAAATATGTTCAATTTAATCGTGCATTGGTTATACCTAAGCTATTGGAAAATCTAATTTCAAAGTGTCTTTAGGGCTGGACAGATGGCTTAGCATTAGCTTCAGAAAAAGACAAACTTCAATTCTCCAGTTCCCACATAAGCCAGATGTGTACTACTCTGAAATGGAATAAACAAATGATAAACAGATAGATAATAAACAGATAAATAAAACAAGAGGATGGGGAGTGCAATGGGGCAGAGTGACAAATAAGAACAAAGTATGACATACATGCATGGAAATTTCATAATGAAACTATTACTTTGTATGCTAACCTAAAAAACATTTTTTAAAAAAGAACTCTTTCAGAAAACATTGTTAAAATTAATGTGAAAAATCAGCTCATTACTGATCTAAATAATTCAACCACTGCCTTCTATCCTGAATAAAGGACACATTTCATCTTCACAAATGACCATTTCAATTAACCAAAGGTGTGGCTGAAATTTACTGAAATTCAAGAAAACACAGCCTATGAAAAATATATGGAACATTATAACAGATCCCAGCACCCATGTAAATGCCGGGTGAGGCGGCACACACTTATAATACCAGTGAATGGGAAGCACAAACAGGTAGAGCCCTGGGGCAAGCTGGCTACTTAGGCTAGCCAAACCTATAAGCTCTGGATTCAGTGAGAGAGCTTGTCTCAGTAAATACTGTGAAGAGTGATTAAAGAAGACAACTAACACTAACCTCTGGCTTCCACACAAGCACATCTCATGAACATGAACCCGCACAGGCGCACCGCTCCACACATCCATTCAACTCTAATCCAGGGCTGGACAGATGGCTGGTGGTGCACGCCTTTAATCCCAGCACTTAGGAGGATTGCTGTAAGTTCATGCCAGGTCAGCCTGGGCTAGAGCAAGACCCTACCTCGAAAAACCAAAAAAGAAAAAAAAAAAAAGGCATGTGCTATTATTGGTGATTCCATGAACTCAAGATAAAATTCATTTTATTTCAAGAAAGGATATGTAGCTATTATGCTAAAACCATACTAACCAATTTCCATCATGCCCGGCAAGAGTTTATGTTTTAATGTGTATTTTTGTCTGTGGTATACACACAGGTTTGATAACCAACACCTGGTGGAGCTGTCTGCATCCCTCTCCATGGCTCATCCACCTTTCCAGAATTTGCTGGTTTGCTTTTCTTTCTGTGAGCACAGCTATTTATAAGAGTGCTGGGAATGGAACTCAGCAGCTCTAGGACCCCTCAGGCTTTCATGTTTGCATGGAAAGCGTTCTTTACTCAATCTTCAGCCCATTACTTGATAACCAACTGGTGGATAATCCCTGGGCTCTCTTCTCATCTAAATCATCACCTCTCACTAACCTGAACACACCATGCATATCACTTAAGAAATCATTTTTCCCTTTTTATTTATTTCAAGTAATGTATCCTTTTCTTTACTCTTAAGTAAAAATTCTTTCACTTTTATATTTTAGAAAATGCTAGCTATGTTAAATAATGTTTATTTAGAAAATGTTTGTATTCTCTCTATCTGCCTTTCTCTAATAAAGAAATAAAAGAAAAAATACCTTTAAAAATTTAAAAGGGTTGGAGAGATGGCTTGACAGTTAGTGGGCTTAACAGTCCATCCTCGCTCTTAAATAAATAAATAAATCTTTTTAAAAAAGTTTGCAAACCACTATTGTGTGCACCAACAAAAATGTTCTGCATTGCTATTAAAATGACAGAAAATTATGCTAGAATAAAAAAATGAGGGCTGGAGAGATGGCTTAGTGGTTAAGGTGCTTGCCTGTGAAACCTCAGAACCCAGGTTTAATTCACCAGCACCCACGAAAGCCAGATGCGCATGGTGGCTGGCGCATGTATCTGGAGTTTGTTGGCAATGGCTAGAGGCCCTGGCGCACCCATTCTTTCTCTCTATAATAAATATATAAACAAAAATTACTTTAAAAAAATTAAAAAGGTTTTAGAGTTGTACACCAGGCTAAAATGAAGGGCAGAGTGGATACACACTACCAATTTGTAAAACTATTTAAAATATACTCAACCTACAAACACTGACAAACTATCAATAAACAAATTTAAGAAGAAAGCTGGAAAGATGTCTTAGCGGTTAAGAAGTTTGCCTGCAAAGCATAAGGACCTGAGTTGGATTCCCATTCTTTTTTTTTTTATTTTTTTAAAATTATTTTATTTATTTTTGGAGAGAGACACAGAGAGAGACAGAGAGAGAGAGAGGGAGAGGAAGACAGAGATGGGCGCGCCAGCAGTCTCTCAGCTGCTGTGAATGAAACCCAGATGTGTGCACCCCCTTGTGGGCAAGTATGGCATTGCGCCCTTGCATCACTTTGCATCTGGCTAAACGTGGGACCTGGAGATTGGAACCGGGTTCTTAGGCTTAGCAGGCAGGTGTCTTAACCACTACCATCTCTCCAGCCTCCCATTCTTTTTTTAAAAAAGTTTTTATTTTATTTACTTGAGAGAGAGAGAGAGAAAGGACATGCCAGGGCCTTCAGCCACTGTAAACAAACTCCAGATGCATGTGCCACCTTGTGCATATGGCTTACATGGGTCCTGGGGAATCAAACCTGGGTCCTTAGGCTTCACAGGCAAGTGCCTTAACTGCTAAGCCATCCATCCAGCCCCCCATTCAGGGTATAGGAGAAGGAGAAGAATTTCACTCCAAAGGCATACTAGGCATTTTCAACAAAATCATAGAAGAAACCTTCCCCCAAATTGGGAAAGAGATGTCAATGCAGATACAGGAAGCCTTTAGAACAACAAATGGACAAAACCTGGAAAGAACCTTCCCTTGCCATATTATAATTAAACTACCTAACATACAAACCAAAGAAAATATATTGAAAGCAGTTAGAGAAAAAAAATCAAGTCATATACAAAGGCAAGTCCAACAGGATCACAGCAGATTACTCAACACAAACTTTGAAAGCCAGAAGGGCTTGGAATGATTCCAAGTTCTGAAAGTTCTGAAAGATAACTACTGTCAACCAAGGTTCCTTTATCCTGCAAAGCTATCCATTCAAAGAGATGGAGAAACAATGACATTCCACAACAAAACCAGGCTAAAGCAATTTTTAAAGACAAAACCAGCTCTACAGAAAATACTTGAAAGGATCCTCCCTGCTGAAGAAAAAGAAAAGCACACATATAAGGACCCTGGAAAAGAGAAACCATACTCAAATACTAGTTAATACGAAAGAGTAAAGTAAAACCCAAAAAACTACAAAACAAGAAAAATAGCAAAAATAAATGCATACCTTTCAATAATAATTCTTAAGATCAACAGCCTCAATGCCCCAATCAAAAGACATAGGTTTAAAGCAGACTGGGTTAAAAAGCAGGATCCTTCAACTTGTTTCCTCCAAGAAATCCAACTTTCTACAAAGGATGGACACTATCTTAGGTTGAAAGGTTGGAAAACAGTGTTTCAAGCGAACGGGCCTAGAAAACAAGCAGGGGTCGCTATCACAATATCTGACAGGGTAGACTTCAGACCAGCATTAGTTAAAAAGATAAGGAAGGTCACTTTATATTGATTAAAGGCACACTCCAACAGGAGGACATTAAAATCCTAAACATATATGCAACTAACATGGGGGCTCCCAATTTCATCAAACAAACACTATTAGAACTAAGGTCACAGTTGTAGTGGGTGATTTCAATACCCCACTCTCATCAATTGACAGGTCATCTTGGTAAAAAATAAACAGAGATGCATCTGAATTAAATGAGGTCATAGAACAAATGGACCTAACAGATATCTACAGGACATTTCATCCAAATGCTGCAGAATACACATTCTTTCTAGCAGCACATGGAACAGTCTCTAAAATAGACCATATATCAGGACACAATGCAAATTTTAAAAAATACAGGAAAATTGAAATACTTCCTTGCACTCTATCTAATCACAATGAGGGTCAAACTACAAATCAATAACAAGAAAAGCTATAGAGCATACACAAAATCATGGAAACTAAACAATACACTACTAAGGATGAATGGGTCAATGAAGAAATCAAGAAGGAAATCAAAAAATTCATAGAGTCAAACAATAATGAGAACACAACATACCAAAAACTTTGGGACATAATGAAGGCAGTCCTAAGAGGGAAATTTATAGCTTTATGTGCCTATATTAAGAAATTAGGTAGGTCACAAGTGAAAGACTTAATGCTTCACCTTAATGCCTTGGAAAAAGAAGAACAAGGCAAACCAAAAATCAGTACATGGGAAGAAATAATAAAGATTATGGCACAAAATAATGAAATAGAACCCCCCCAAAAATCCAAAGAATCAATGAAACAAAGAGTTGGTTCTTTGAAAGGATAAACAGATTGATAACCCCTTAGCAAATCTGACCAGAAGAGAGAAAAGACACAAATTAATAAAAGTAGAGATGAACAAGGCACTATCACAAGATACCAGAGAAATTCAAAAAATCATAGGGACATACTATAAGAACATATACTCAACTAAGTTTGAAAATCTGAAAGAAATGGATGATTCCTTGATTTATCTGACCTACCTAAATTAAATCAAATGAGATTAATTAATGAGATTAACCACTTAAATAGACCTATAACAAGTATGGAGATCCAAGCAGTTATAAAAAAATCTCCCAACTAAAAGAAGTCCAGGCCCAGATGGATTCACTGGTGAATTTTATAAGATCTTCATGGAAGAACTAACAACAATGCTTCTTAAAACTTTTTGATAAATTAGAAAAGGAAGGAATCTTACCAAACTCCTTCTATGAAGCCAGCATCACCCTGATACCAAAACCAGACAAAGACAGAACAAAAAAAGAAAATTACAGACCAATCTCCCTCATGAGCATACATGGAAAAATTCTCAACAAAATACTGACCAACAGAATACAAGAATGTAACAGAAACATCATTCACCCTGACCAAGAGGCTATATCCCAGAGATGCAGGGATGGTTCAACATATGCAAATCAATAAATATAATACATTATATAAATGGACTGAAGGACAAAAATCACATGATCATCTAATTAGATGCAGAAAAAGCATTTGACAAAATCTAACATCCCTTCATGATAATAGTCCCACTGAGACGGGGAATAGAAGGAACATATCTCAACATAATAAAGGCTATTTATGACAAACTCAGAGCCAACATAATATTAAATGGAGAAAACTTGAAGCTTTTCCACTAAAATCAGGAACAAGTCAAGAGTGTCCGCTGTCCCCACTTTTATTTAATATAATACTGGAAGTCTTAGCCGTAGCAATAAGGCAAGACACACACACAAAGGGGATACAATTTGGAAAAGAAGAGATCAAGTTACTATTTGCAGATGATATGATTCTATACATAACGGACACTAAAGACTCTACCAGCAAACTGTTAGAGCTGATTAATATCTATAGCCATGTAGCAGGATACAAAATAAACACACAGAAATCAGTAGCCTTCCTACATGCTAACAACAAACACACAGAGGATAAAATCAGAAAATCACTCCCATTCACAACTGCCTAAAAAAAAAAAAAAAAAAAAAAAAGTACCTTGGAATAAACCTAACCAAGGAAGTAAAGGATCTCTACAATAAGAACTTCAAAACACTTAAGCAAGAAATTTCAGAAAATACTAGGAAATGGAAAGACATCCCCTGTTCTTGGATTGGAAGAATCAATATTGTGAAAATGGCAATCTCACCAAAAGCAATCTACACATTTAATGCAATCCCCATCAAAATTCCAATGGCATTCTTCACGGAAATAGAAAAAACAATCCAAAACTTCATTTGGAAGCACAAAAAACTTTGAATATCTCAAACAATTTTGAACAACAAAAATAAGGCTGGTGGTATCACCATACCTGATTTTAACCTATATTACAGAGCCACAGTAACAAAAACAACATGGAACTGGCACAAAAACAGACATGTAGATCAATGGAACAGACTAGAGGACCCAGATGTAAGTCCAGGTAGCTAAAACCACCTGATCTTTGACAAAAATGTCAAAAATATTCATTAGAGAAAAGACAGCCTCTGCAGCAAATGGTGCTGGGAAAACTGGGTATGTGTCTGTAGAAGGATGAAAACAGATCCTTATCTCTCTCCATGCACAAGAATCAAGTCCAAATGGATCAAAGACCTTAATATCAAACCTGAAACTCTGAAACTGCTAGAGGAAAAAGTAGGGGAAACCCTTCAACATATTCGTCTTGGCAAAGACTTTCTGAATAAAACCCTAATTGCTCAGGAAATAAAACCGCAGATCAACTGCTAGGACCTCATGATATGACAAAGCTTTTATACAGCAAAGGTCACTGTGAATAGAGCAAAGAGGCAACCTATAGAATGGGAGAAAATGTTTGCCAGCTATACATCTGACAGAGGGTTAATATCTAGGATATACAAAGAACTCAAATAACTAAATAATAAGAAATCAAACAACCCAGTTAAAAAATAGGCCATGAAACTAAGTAGAGTTCTCAGAAGAAGAAATATAGATGGCATATAAACATCTAAAAAAATGATCTACATCCCTAGTCATCAGAGAAATGCAGATTAAAACTACATTGAGATTCCATCTCACTCCTGTCAGATTGGCTACCATCATGAAAACAAATGACCAGAAATGCCCGCAAGGATGCAGAAAAAGAGGAACCCTCCTACACTGCTGGTGGGAATGCAATCTGGTCCAGCCATTGTAGAAATCAGTGGGGAGGTTCCTGAGACAGCTAAAAATAGATCTACCATATGACCCAGCTATACCACTCCTAGGCATATATCCTAAGGACTCATCTCACTACCTTAAGAGATACTTGCTCAACCATGTTTATTGCCACTCTATTCACAATAACTAGGAAATGGAACCAGCCTAGATGTCCCTCAACTGATGAGTGGATAATGAAGTTGTGGCACATTTACACAATGGAGTTCTACTCAGTGGTAAAGAAAAATGAAGTTATGAAATTTGCAGGAAATGGATGGATCTGGAAAGGATTATACTTAGTGAGGTAACCAGAAAACCAAACATCACATGTTCTCTCTCATATGTGGATCCTAGCTACAAATGATTGTACTTCTATGTGAGTAGGAATAAAACTCAGTAGCAGAAGCCAGTAAGCTAGAAAGGGGATATAAAGGGAATAGAAAGGGAGGGAGGGGGGATCTAATAAGATGGTATTGTACATATGTAAGTAGAAGAACAGATTAAAGGGGGTGAAAAGGCCTAAGTAAGGTTAGGGGAAGGGACTGAGTAAAGGAAAGGTGGAAGTGAAGGGCTACTCAAAATCTAAGAGGCTATAAATGATACAGAAACCTACTTTTCAGGACAATGGAACACTCAGAAGTCATAGATTATTACTAGAAAATTTTCAGTGTCAGGGATGGGATACCTTCCAGTGAGTTGTTGGCCAGGGAGGTCACTGATACCCCCAAAACATTACAGGCCATTGCCAAGGCCCTTGGTTTCCCACCAGGAATAGATGGTAAGACCCTATTGTTGAAGACTCCACATACTTGGGCTGCAAGGTCACTGAAAAATCCTGTTGGAGCTGAGCTGAAAGCCTCCTCCATGTGGACCAGCTGACAGAAAAGCTGGAAAAAGCTATATGGCATGCAGTTCAATGGGGGAGAGAGAAATCTCCAGTGGAGATACTCAACAGTGGACACTGTAAGCCTTAAATTTGGCCAGCCAGGCCAAATGAGCCAATGGGTGCAATAGTGGCATGTCTGTTATGGGGGAAACCAACTGCTCTCTAATTGGACTGGAGGCCCACTCCATGGGAGGGAATACATCCCTGATACTGAAAACCTACAACAGGGGTAGTCATGAGCCCTAGGGGTGTAACATCTGCTGGTGTCTGGCTAAATGTATATATTATGCTCACCAAACTGCCCAGTAAGCACTTCTCTTAATGTCCATACTACTATTAATGCTACTCTCACTTTTGGTTAGAGAAACTTCTCTTTTCTGATGGGATGACTAAGAAGACACCATGGTGCTAAGAAGAAGTGACAGAGGAGTACTCAGCACTGAAACATCTCTAACACACCTTCCAAGGCTCAGGGTCCATTGCAAAAGAGGTGATGGAAAGAATGTAAGAGCCAAAGGAAGGGTAGGACTCCTTACAATGTGCTCCTCTAGACACAAAATGGCCTGGATATCCATGACCTCACAGTGCCTGATACTACCTACACAAGACCATCAAAATAAGAGGGAAAAAAATCATGATATTAAAATAAAAGAGAGACTGATTTAGAGGGGGAGAGGATGTGATGGAGAGTGGAGTTTCAAAGGGGAAAGGGGGGGAGGGAATTACCACGGGATATTGTCTACAATAATGGAAGTTGCCAATAAAATAAAAATAAAAATTAGAGCCGGGCGTAGTGGCGCACGCCTTTAATCCCAGCACTTGGGAGGCATAGGTAGGAGGATCGCCGTGAGTTCAAGGCCACCCTGAGACTACATAGTTAATTCCAGGTCAGCCTGGGCCAGAATGAGACCCTACCTCGAAAAACCAAAAAAATAAACATAAAAAAAATTAAAATTAAAAAAGAATAAACTTTCTTACAAATAGCACAAAGCATAAAACTGTATGGTTATCTCATCTAAAAGATTTTCAGAGCCAAGCATGGTGGTACACGCCTTTAATCCCAGCACTTGGGAGGCAGGGGTAGGAGGATTGCCAAGAGTTCGAGGTCACCCTGAGACTACATAGTGAATTCCAGGTCAGCCTGAGCTAGAGTGAGACCCAACCTCAGAAAAACAAACAAACAAAAAAAGATTTTCAGGGCAAGGTATATGGCTCAGTTGATAGAATTCTTATCCAGCATACACAAAGCCTTGGGTTAGATTTCCAGTATAGCATATACTAGGCAGGGTGGTACACACCTGTAATCCCAGTACTTAGGAGGTGGAAGCAGGAGGATTGTCTTGAGTTTAAGGCCAGCCTGGGCTACATAATGAGTTCCAGGCCATGCCAGGCTATAGAGTGAGCCTTTGGTTTCAAACCAAAAAACAAAAGGCAAACAAACAAAAAAGTTCTCACATTATACTGCTCCAGATTTTTCTCTTTATTTGCCTCTGTGTCCTCCAAATCCTTATGTATGGCAGCAATCTGTCTCTTCTTATCATTAATAGCCTGATCTAAAGACTTGAGTTCCTTTTTAATCCACTTATCCCTTTCTTCTTTTGATGTAAACTGGCTTCCTCGACCCTGCTTTGCATAAAGATCTGTTCGTTCCTGAGTAGCTTGAGCCAACCTACAAAATACAGAAGAGAATAAGAAATAACCAAGTTTAATTGCAATCAATAACTGTTCACTAAAACAATCCATTTTTAAAAATATATATAAAAAGGCATTAAGTGTCAAAAACAACTGCTAAATAAAAGCTCTTTAGATTTGCTAGTTTTATGTGACATCAACTTAACTTTGAAAAACAATTAAAGTCAAGTAGAAAATCCCATTCCCTAAGGATTTCAGTCAGATCTAGTGTTTATTCCACACCTGGGATAGTTATTAAATCTAGACAATTCTAGTGCCCCTTCTGAGGAACTTTCAGCATGTTCCAACTCTATCTACTCAACTACATAACCACTTCCAACTCCTTGTAATGCTCTAAAAGACACAGTATTTGTAACATAGAGAATATTAATGTCCAGATTTTATAAAAAATTCCTATAAAACGAGGGGAGAACTTTCAGGGAAAAAAATAGGCAAAGGGGGCTGGAGAGATGGCTCAGTGGTTAAGGTGCTTGTATGAAAAGCCTAACAACCAGTGTTCAATTCACCAGTACCCATATAAAGCTGGATGCACAAAGAGATGAATGCAACTGGAGTTCATGTGCAGTGGCTAGAGGCCCTAGTGTGCCCATTCTCTGTCTCTCTTCTATTTCTGATTGCAAATAAATAAAAATATTCTTTAAAAATGGGCAAAGACTTCAGGCAAGAGACACACTGAAATAAATACAAGTGGTGTCAAAATGTAATGTACTATACAGCTGGTTCTGTGGCTCTGTAGAGCACTTGCTAAGCAGTTAAGAGAAAATCAGTATATGAAATCAGCAAACACTGACAAGTCCAATCTAGATAGATACTGAAAACCCAAAGCAGCAGAATGAAACACAAAGATGTTGTTTAGAAGAAGGTGTGGTGACATATGCCTGTAACCTCAGCATTTAGGAGGCTGGGGAAAGATTATTAGGAATTCAAGGCCAGCATGGGCTACAAGAGATCTTGTCTCAACCTCCATCCTCTTAAAGATGCCATTTGGGTTAAAAAAGCAAACAGACTGAAAACTCAACATGGTTGTCTTAACTTCTTAGAACCTCATGTTTGTTTAAATTAAAATGAGTACAATGCCAATCTCCTAGGGCTTTTGAGTAGCTGTAAATGTAAGTGTGTGTTTGAGAGCACATGGCCCGTGAGTATGGTGCCACATGACTATAATCCCAGCACTCTATGAGGCCTGGGGACTTCAGGTTAAGATACCAACCTGGGCTACAAAGTGAGATTTTTGTCTCAAAAAAAAAAAAAAAAACTTACAGTGATAGATTTAACATTGGCTATTTGAAGCAGGTATTTAACTTTTGCCTCTAGTTACTGTGCGAGTATTTTTCAAAATATTTTATTATTTATTTATTTATTTATTTATTTGAGAGAGAGAGAGAGAGAAAAGAAAGAAATACAGATATAGGTTGGTAGAGAGAGAGAATGGGTGCGCCAGGGCCTCCAGCCACTGCAAATGAACTCCAGATGCGTGTGCCCCGTTGTGCATCTGGCTAACATGGGTCCTGAAGAATCGAGCTTCGAACCAAGGTCCTTAGGCTTCACAGGCAAGTGTTTAACCACAAAAACATCTCTCCAGCCCTATGGGAGTATTTTTAACCCACAACTATGTAGGTTCTATAGAAGAACTATGTAGAAATGTAAGAGTTGATGAAAAATTTCAGACCTAGCAATTCCTCGCTCCTCTTTTTCTTTTACACTGTTGAATTTAGGTTCTGTTTCTGCCAGCTCTTTCTGCTTTTCTTCTATTTTCTCAAGCAGCTTCTGCCTTTCTTTTAATAAACGTTTCTGTAAATAAAGTAAAAATACAATCTGCTTAAATTTTTGGGTTTAATTTGTACATCCAGAATAAAATGTTTTCTCTTGAGAAACTCAAAAATAACTCAATATGACAACATAAAACTAATTTTAATACAATAAACAAAAAGTATTAAATTGCTACCTGAATATAAATTGTGACAAAATTTTTAGAAAAACCTGAAGCACAGATCTGTCACAGAAAGGATTATCTTCACCGGTTCCAACTCTCTCTCCTTCCCAGCATTTTTACTTACCCTCTGTTCACTGTTGCCTGCCAATTCGTCTTGTAAATCCTTGGCTTTAAGCTCCAACTTAGTCCTCTGCTTAATTTGCTCTTGTCTTTCAGCACTCAGCTGTTCTTTTTCTTCTTTCATAGCTGAAATTTTTGTTTTCAATTCTCTAACCTGACGCTCAATATCCTGTTAGGTAGTATCCAAGAGAAGATGTGTCAGACACAAAAGCACAGCAGAACTGCGGCACCATTCAGCTTGCCTGCTTTGCTCTTTTCCTTCACTTAGAAGTTTTAGTTCAACTTCATCTTTCTAATGCCCCAGTTCTATTAATCCCCTTGTGCTTACCACTCTATTAGTTCTCGTACAAAAAGATTTGCTGCAGCTGAAAATACAATAACCCTGAACCTTACCTCCATTTTGTCTCTTGCATCCTGTTGGGCATCTCTTAACTGTCTGGACTTTTCTCCACTAGTCTCTCGCTTAGCAGAGAGCTGAAAAACAGAACAAGCTACTATATCTAACTCATTTTGTATTTATTTGTCCAATATTTCATAACATCTGGTAACTTATAATTCATAAAATAAACTAGTAGTAACCATTCACTTAAAAAATTTAAATATTTTTTTCATGTTCTTCTTTAAATAAAAAACTCAAGGAGCCGGGCATGGTGGCGCACGCCTTTAATCCCAGCACTTGGGAGGCAGGGGTAGGAGGATCACCGTGAGTTCGAGGCCACCCTGAGATTACATAGTGAATTCCAGGTCAGCCTGAGCTAGAGTGAGACCCTACCTCGAAAAAAAAAAAAAAAAAAAAAAAAAAAAAAAACTCAAGGATTACCTAAAACAAATTCTGTACAAAATATGCCAATACTAATTTATAAAATACATTCTAAAATACCAAGTAAAAAAATCTGGTCTACCTGACATTACCATCTTATATTTCAGATGCAATTATACCAAGAATAAGAGTCTAAGCATTTTCTTCACAGTAAACTAAGAAAAAAAACTGGTCAATAATGAGTATTTTGTAGGGAATGCTGGTGCGCTCATACTTTTTGTGCTCAGGAGTCAAGGCTAGCCTAGGTTATATATAGTAAAACCTTGATTCAAAACACCAAAAACAAAAAAAGCTTTTAAGTTTCTGTTTAAAAATCACTGAAAAGTATAAATACAGGGAAAATTTAACATATTCACAAATAAAATTAATTTGACTGTATTTTACCTCATCGAGCTTAGCACGAGTCTCATTAAGTTCCTGATTGTAAATGGTATATTCCAGGGCTCGTCTCATTTTATCCCACTTCTGATACTGAGCTAGTTCTTCCTTTTCTTCCTCTAAAGTATGTAATCTCTCTTCAATGTATTTTAACAACTCATTGATTTTTTCCCGTTTGCCCTCTTAAAAACAAACAACAACAAAAAAAACAATGATAGGATGGAGTTACATAATTTTCACATTATTACTTCTCAAACATTTCATGAATTAAAATTACTCTTAAGAATTATAACTTTCACCTTTAATCCCAGCACTCGAGAGGCAAAGGTAGGAGGATTGCAATGAGTTCAAGGCCACCCTGAGACTACATAGTGAATTCCAGGTCAGCCTGAGCTAGAATGAGGCCCTACCTCGAAAAACCAAAAAAAAAAAAAAAAAAATTATAACTTTATTTTGTGGGTTTTATGTGAGAACCAATCTAAGATATTAAAATGGCAATTTAGGAGCTAGGGAGTTGGATGGCTCAGTGATTAAAGGTGCTTGCTCTGAAAGCCTGCTGACCAAGTTTGATGTCTAGCATCATGTAAAGCCAGATGTAAATTGGTGCTCATTTGTAATCCCTATATGCCTTTGGCAGTGGGGGGCTAGACCTGGGAGAACCAGATTCCCAAAACTTGAAGGCCAGCTACACTGCACTTCCCAACAGCAAAAACCCAAAGAGAACCTGTCTTAAGGAAGGTAGAAGGAGAGATGCAATATCCTCTGGCTATCCTCTGACCTCCACATCCACACAACCATACAACATACTCTGATACATATACAGAGAGAATTCTTTTTTAAAGGCAATGCTAGAGAGTAGTTAAAGTGCTTGCCTACAAAGCCTAAGGTCCTCAGTTCAATTCCCCAGGACCCACAAAAAGCAAGATATAAAAAGTTGCACATGTGTCTGGAGCACATTTGCAGTGACTAGAGGACCTAGCATGCCCATTTTCTATCTGCCACTTTGTCTCTCTCAATCTATCTCAAATAAATTTTTAAAAAATTAAAGGCAATTGAGATGCTTTTAGATGGAAAGCACTGAGAACTAATTTATACACTATAAAAATGATTCTTGCCAGGCATGGTGGTGCATGCCTTTAAGCCCAGCACTTGGGAGGCAAAGGTAGGAGGACTGCAGTGAGTTCAAGGCCACCCTGAGACTACATAGTGAATTCCAGGTCAGCCTGTACAAGAGTGAAACCCTACCCCGGAAAAAAAAAAAAAAGATTTTTATATTATCTTCAATTACATGTAGCAAATTGCCACAATTAAGTCTTTCTTCTTTTCTCCTTTCCCTTCTCCCTTCCTCTTTCCCTCCCTCCTTTTCATTCCTTCCTTTTGCTTTCTCACATTAAAGAAAGAAGAAAATCACTGGCATTACTGAGTTTCATTTTTTATCATTAATGACCCTATGGATAACTATCACATATGGAATACCTATTATGTTTCAGTCATAGCATTACACTGCTCTTTATTTGAGAACTCAATCTACAAAAGGAGATTTTGCAGATGGGGAAACTAAAGACCAGAGATCAAGTCTGAAGTCATGTCAGTGTGTTTTTAGTCAGAATTTGACTCTAGGATACCTGACTCTAGCCATGGTGTGGCACAGCACTTGAGAAGCAAAGTAGGACTTCCAGAGTAAATGTGCTGATAAAGATCCTAAGTTCAAGTTTTGTATATACTTGTTTCTGAATGATTTAAACATTTATAGCAATGGATTCCACATCAGCAGAGGAGGAAGAACATCCAAATTTATCATCCTCATTAATAATGGAGAAGCTGGAGTCCAAAGTAACTGACCTGCAAAGGTCCTGTTATCAAATGATCCTTCTTTATTCAAAGAGATGAACTACTAGCAGACTCAAACCTTAAAGCAACCTCAATCTAATTTTCTCTCCATCTAACATATAGGCAAACTATCAGGCAATGTTCTGAAAACAGACAAAACTTTTTAATTACTATAACAAAATAAAATAATCTGCAACAAAAAATAGGGCAGGGCTGGAGAGATGGCTTAGCGGTTAAGGCTCCTGCCTGCTAAACCTATGAACCCGGTTCCAATCTCCAGCGGTTCCAATCTCCAGGTCCCACGTTTAGCCAGATGCAAAGTGACTCAAGGGCACAATGCCACACTTGCCCACAAGGGGGCGCACCCATCTGGATTTCATTCACAGCAGCTGAGAGACTGCTGGCGCACCCATCTCTATCTGTCTCTCTCTCTCTCCAAAAAAAAAAAAAAAAAAAAAATAGGGCAGTATCACATTCATTTTACCTGTTTCTTTCATTAAGGAGATGCTTTCTTCTTTCCGCTCATCATACACTCTAGTTCCAGCTACTTCTCTTAATAGCTTCAGTCTCTGAGAATCTGGTGCTGTTGCCATCTGGTTTATCTAAATTTAAAAAAATAAAAAAAAAAAAAGGCTGGAGAGATGGCTTAGTGGTTCAGACACTTGCCTGTGAAGCCCAAGGACCCAGGCTCAATTCGCCAGGACCCACATAAGCCAAATGCACAAGATGGTACATGCAACTAGAGTTCGTTTGCAATGGCTGGAGGCCCTGGGCACCCATTCTCTCTACCTGCCCCTCTCTCCAATAAATAAATATTAAATATATATTTAATAATAAAATACTTAATAATAAAATAATATGTATTTAATATTTACTTACTTATTGGAGAGAACAGGAGTATGTATGGGCACACCAGAGCCTCTGGCTGCTACAAAGGAATTCCAGCCACACAGACCACTAGTGCATCTGGCTTTATGGAAGTACTAGAGAATTGAATCCGAACCAGTAACCTTTTTAGGTAAGTGTCTTTAAGTGCTGAGCCATCTTCCAGCCCCATCTTAAAATTTTTAATATTTTTTAAAGAACTTTTAAAAAATTTTATTTTTATTAATATTTATTAATTTATTTATTTATTTATTTATTAGAGACAGAGAGAGGGAATGAGAGAGGGAGAATGAGAATTGGCACACCAGGGCCTCTAGCCATTGCAAACGAATTCCAGACGCGCATGCACCCCTTGTGCATCTGGCTTACATGGGACCTGGAGAATCGAACCAGGGTCCTTAGGTTTCACATGCAAACACCTTAACTGCTAAGCCATCTCTCCAGCCCCAAAATTTTTTAATGTTTTTGTTGGGGGACTAACTACAAAGCTCAGGCTAGCCTCAAATTTGCAATCCTCCTGCTTCAGCTTCCCCATGCTAAGATTACAGGAGTACACCATTATGTTTGGCTCTCAAAGGGTTTTTCATACAAATATACATAGGCTAAGTTTTTGGTAGGTGAAGATTTAAACAGAGCTGGGGAGATGGCTCAATTGATAAAGTGTTTGCAGAGCAAACATAAAGATCTGAAGTTGGATCTCCAGCACCAGCATAAAAAAACTGAGTGTGGTGGTATATGCCCACAGAGGAGGCAGAGACAAGAGTTTCTGGGACTTGCTCACAAGCTAGTCAGCCAAATAGGTGAGCTCCATATTCAATAAGACCCTGCCTCCAAAAATTCAACTTCAGAGATATGGCTCAATGGTTAAAGGCACTTGCTTGTAAAGCCTGACAACCAGGGACTGATTTCCCCAGTATCCATGTAAAGCCAGATACACAAAGTGGTACATGTGTCCGGAGTTCATTTGCAGTGGCAAGAGGCCCTGGTGTGCCCATTCTGTGTCTATCTGCCTTTCTCTCTGCTTGTAAACATAGTAAATATTTTTTTTTTTTTAAAAAGAAATACACATCGTTTTACCTTTCCTTGTTTAACAATGTAATAAGGATTGCTTCGAGAGAATCCGGCACTTTCAAGGAGATTCATCACATCATTTTTCCTGTTGATAAACATTGAAATTACTTTCAGATACATAAGACAATAAGCAAACTAGCTCCTGCATTAAACAGCAATGGGAACTACAACTAGAATTTGAACTATCTGTTGTATCAGCCTTGAAGAATCTTCTTATTGTCATGTTCACATTCTAAACACTGACTTGGCTGAATATTAGGCAAGCATACCTTAGATGAGATAATATGTATATGCTTTTGTAAATAAATTGTAAACAAAGAAAAAATCCTTACGTGACCATCTTCTTGTCTAGGAAATACTGATCTTTTTTGGCACCAATTACTCTTCGTAGTGAAACTTCTTCTTTATCAATCTAAGGGGAAAAAAAATGTAAAAGCCCAAAGATAGTAAACTAGAAATATTTTACATAATTTTAAAGTCCTTGATAATGACTATTTATTTTACAACTTCAATTATCTCACTACAGATGATGCTATATGATTATTTAAGACATTTCTTAAATAACAGCTTATATAATCCTATTTATTTACTAGAATGTTCACTATAATTTAAAGACAAAATCAGTAAATAAATGTATTATATATATTAGCATGAACTAAATTATAAATGCTTAAGCAGAGTCATAAACGTTTCAAAGTATAAAAAACACCAGGCATGGTGGCACATGCCTATAATCCCAGCACTCAAGAGGCAGAGGTAGGAGAATCATCATGAGTTTAAGGCCACCCTGAGAATACAGAGTGAATTCCAGGTCAGCCTGGGCTACAGTGAGACCCTATCTTGAAAAAACAAAACAAAACAAAAAAGTATGAAAAAACTAGAAAGAGCAAGGAAATTTTCTACATTATTACAAAATAGCATTAACAGTTACTTACTGGTAACCGGTTGTCTGAATTGTCAAAAATGATTTCCACGAAAGCAGAAATAACACGAGGACCTGTGCCTTCCTGAAATGAGAAAATGGGATGTTTGGAATTTATCATTATTATATCCTTTAAATACCTTTTAAAGTCTAGTGCAGCTGGGTGCAGTGTCACACACCTAATGACAGCACTTAGAAGAGGAGACACTAAGGCAGGAAGATTGATGTTAAGTTCAAAGCCAGCCTGGACTACACAGTGAGATCCTATCTCAAAGAAACAAAACAAGGTTTAGTGCATGGTAACAAATCGGATTCAACAGTGAAATAAAAATATCAGGATAATAAAGCTTCCCTACCAAGTATTTTTGTTATTCTGAATAAAAAAAAAAAAATGGCTGGGGAGATGGTTTAGCAGTTAAAGGTGCTGTTTGCAAAGCCTGCTGGCCTGGGTTCAATTCTCCAGTTCCTATGTAAAGCAAAATGTACAAAGTGGTGCGTGCATCTGGAGTTCATTGACAGTGGCAAGAGGCCCTGGTACTCTCATTCTGCTTCTCTCCCCCTCTAAAATAAATAAATTATATATTTGTGGTGGTTAAAATGTCTACCATAGTGATTAAGCCTCATACTTTTGTCTCCAGCTGGTAGAGCCTCTGGAGGTAGAATCTTGGAGGAAAGGTGTCACCAGGGGCAGGCTTTGAGATTCATTAGTCTGCCCCCACTGAAGCTCATTTTGCTGCTCCTTCCCTGTTGCAGGAAAGAGGGTCAGGAAGTACACATGGTTCTGTGAGACAGGACTGAGATTCCTGCAAGGGAAGCCTGTGAGGCTGTGACATAAAGCTGGGAAGCTGTGCGTTGCAGTGGCAACCCCAGGATTTTGGAGATTCCAGGACTATGGGACTGCTGCCAAGGAAAGCAGTTCATTCTGCTTCGGGTAGATCTGCCCTGAAAGCAGGGATCCAGAACTATGGGGGCATAGTTTGGATTCCCAACATTTCATCATAGGTTCCAGATGTGAGACATGGGCTGCAAGAATTGATGTTTGACCTGCTTGTTTTTGATCTTGCATCAGTCCAATCTTTCCTGGCTATGCCCAATTTCTCCTTTAGAAATGGGAATACTTATTCTGTGCTATTGTTGGAAGGACCTAACATGTGTTTTGGTTTTACATGGCTCTTAGGTAAGAGACTGTATTGGGTCTCAGATGAGACTGTGGACTATTTATTTATTTATTATGTTATTATTATTATTTTATTTTTGGTTTTTCAAGATAGGGTCTTGCTCTAGCCCAGGCTGACCTGGAATTCACTATGTAGTCTCAGGGTGGCCTCAAACTCATGGCAATCCTCTTACTTCTGCCTCCTGAGCACTGGGACTAAAGGCATGTGTCACCATGCCTGGCTTTTGAGACTGTGGACTTCTGAATGGTGTTGAGATTGGTAAAAACTATGGTACTTTTAAAGCTGGAGTGAGTACATTTTATACCACAAGATGGTCACGAGTCTATGAGGGTCAGGAGCATAATGTGGTGGTTTGAATGTGAAATATCCCCAATAGCTTAATGATTCATGATTAAGCCTCATATTCAATCTCTAGCTGGTGGAGCCTTTAGGAAGTGGAGAGTTGCTGGAGGAGATGTGTCACTAACCCCAGCTAGTTAGCTCACTGCTATTTCCCAGGTGATGTGACAAGGTGTAATGCCCAAGCTTCTAGCCTCTGCTCTGCTGTGCTTTATCATAATGAAGCTTCTCAAAACTGGAAGCTAGGGCTGGAGAGATGGCTTAACAGTTAAGGCACTTGCCTGTGAAGCCTAAGGACATAGGTTTTATTTCCCAGTACCCAACTAAGCCAGATGCAGAAGGGGATGCATGTGTCTGGAGTTTGTCTGCAGTGGCTAGAAGCCCTGAAGCACCCATTCTCTCCTTCTCTCTCTGCCTCTTTCTGTCTCAAATAAATAAATATTTTAAAATATTTTTTAAAACATTTTTAAAAAACTAGAAGCTAAAGTAAACATTTTCCCTCCCATAAGCTGCTTTTGGTGAGATGTTTTGAACCAGTAGTGAGAAGGTAACTGCTACAAGGGATTACAAAGGCTCTGCCATGTTCACAAAGGATCTGAAGTGTAAACTTTTTTTTTTTATTAATTTACTTGGGGAAGGGGAAAGGCACACGTGCCAAGGCATGCATGTGGAGATAAGAGGACAACTTCAAGAGTCTGTGACCCACTTTCTTTAGGACAGGGTCTCTTGCCACTGCAAATGGCCCACTAATTGGCCCATGAGATTTCTATTCTCCTGGCTTCACCTCCCACTCTCATAGGTACCTTGGGACCAGAGAAGCATCCAGCTTTATGTGGGTACTAGGGAATTGAACCAGGCCAGCAGGCTTTGTAAGCAAGTTCCTTTAACCACTGAACAATCTCCCCATCCCTAGCCACTCAATGTTTGCTTGTTTGTTTTTTTTTTTGAAATAGGTTTTCACATTAGCTCAGTCCGGCCTAGAACTATGTAGGCCCAAGGCTAACCTCAAACTGGATACAATCCTTCCTGCCTCAGCCTCTTGAATGCTGGGATTACAGACATGAGCCCATACTCAGCAATCTTTTTTCTTTTATTAAAATAATACTAACAATGTATGTTTAAAAATACAAAATAACATCTTAATGTGTCTCACTCACATGCAACAAAGCCAGTCGCTGTTCTGGACGAAGATGACTAAACTCATCACTGAGAACAAACTGAATTGCTGGAAAAACAAAAATAACTTGATTTATTCAAAACATCTCATACCTTAATACAATATGCCAGGTAATAATAAACACTGCAGATAAAACTAATTACTTGTTTCATATAGACAAAATTATAGAAAATGTTCCAATTTTTATTAGACTAATCAGTTGGGAAATGATATGACAAAAATAGTTTTCACTAAAACAGATGAAGTAAATAAAGAGAAAATAGCAAGGTACAAAAAAAAGAGACAGAATAAAGTAGGTTTATCTCATCGAAGTATTTACTGATACTATAGTCATGCACTGCACAACAAACTACATATGTCAAGTATGGCCCCATATGCTTTCACAGGAATTGAAAAAGTCCTATTACCTAATATCACAGCTAATGTAGTGCACACATTTCTCAAAACTGAGGAAATTTAGGGAATTGTTTCAAAAACCAAACTTCTACTACACTGCTTAGATGGGCCACTATGCCCAAGAAATGGACTCTTTATTTATCCATCCTGTCCAGGTTCACCCAAGGGATCTTTGGAGTTCAGTCTGTGTGAGTGTATGGTGGAGGCAGGGGTACTAACGCTAATGCACTGATATGAAATGCTTGGAGAATGTGTATGCTTAGAACAGAGACTGGTTGCTCTGATAAATACCTAGGAAGGACAGGTTCAAACTGCTCTCATTTCCCTGGGATTCTGAAATACATACATACTTCTCTCTGCTCTCTCATCACTCCCAAAATGCAACTACTACAGAGCATATACAGCTAGCTTTCTATGCAGAAAAGGGAGACGGGACAGAACCTTTACTCCTACTAAACCTTTTCCCTCAAACACTACCCAATTTAGGAGTTCAAAAACTTTTTAACATTGCTTTATATAGTCCAATTCTGTTATTTTTCTCCTCAAAGAAATTAACAAAGGTATACTTAAATGCATTCTGTCTTTAGAGAATTTTCAAAGCTCCGAATACCATCTTCAAACAGACAACAGTCTTTTAGTCTCAAGGTTTTTTACATCCCTTCATCTTTTCTCACAACCCACCTAAAAAAAACACTTCCACTATTACAGTACAAAGAATAACATCAAGCAGTATCTTGCTCAGTCTCACAAGTCAGTCACCCGAGACAGAGAACTCAGATTTGCACACTATAAACCCTCTACATGAACTGCAACCATGTATGAAATGGTTCTTGGGTTCTATGGAGACATAATCTCAGAAAATCAATGGCTTTAATAAACTACCCAAAGACCTTGGGTCAATATATTTAGAATTCAAAACTCAATACCTACCATAGAAAAAGTTACTTTTTCCGGATCCATTTCTGCCCACTATAAAATTTTAAAACATACAGGTTACTTCATATAAAAACCAGTAAAATTAAAATTACTAACTCTACTCAAAAATTTTAAATGAATTTTTTCAAAAACATCTTGTTATTTGAAATTAAATGCAAATAGGTAAAAAAGATTATCAATATGCACTTGCAATAACCTAATAAGTTTAATTTTTATATAGACTTCAAATCATTTTTGTTTTCCTCTGAGACAGAGTCTTACTATGTAGTTTAGGCTGACTTTGAACTCATGGCAATCCTGCCTCACCTATCAAGAGAAAATTACGGGTATGTGCCACCATGCCTGGCTTGATAGTTAAAAAAAAAAAAGTAACAAAAGAGAATTTGTTGAATTTATTTGCTCTTTCCCAATAGTTTTTTATTTTGTTTTTTTAATTATTTTTATTTATTTATTAGAGACAGAGAGAGAGAGAGGAGAAAGAGAGAATATGGGCATGGCAGGGTCTCCAGCCACTGCAAACAACTCCATGTGCCACCTTGTGCATCTGGTTTATGTGGGACCTGGAGAATCAAATCAGGATCCTTAGGCTTCACAGGCAAGCACCTTAATTACTAAGCCATCTCTCCAGCCTTTTTTTTTTTGTTTGTTTTTGTTTTTTTTTGAGGTAAGGTCTTGCTCTAGCCTAGGCTGACTGGAATTCACTATGGAGTCTCCAGGAGGCCTCGAACTCACAGCAATAAATCCCATCTCTGCCTCCCAATTGCTGGGATTAAAGGTGTATGCCAGCATACCCACTATAATCTAAATATACTACATGGCACTAATAATTTATAACAATAAATGTAAAATTCTACTTTTAGAGGCTGAGAATGGTTCAGTGGTTAAAGACATTTGCTTGCAAAGTCTGTGGCCTGGGTTCAGTTCTCCAGTGCCCATGTAAAGTAAGATGTATAAAGTGGTGCATGTGTCTGGAGTTTGTTTGCAGCAGTAAGAGGCTCTGGCCCACCCATGCTTTCTCCTTTAATAAAATACATACATTCATACGGAAAAATTCTACTTTGGTTCTATATGCTATTTTTAGCAAGCTGGATTCACATATTGCTAACACTCTAAAACACTTAATTACTTTAAACTCAAACATTCTCATACTAAACTATTTATGATTACAGCCCTATATATCACGTATACTCTAATGGAACCACAAAATAGGCACTTTTTCACTCTGTAAATTTAGATATAAATAATCCTACACATAAAGGCTCAGTAGTAGCATGCTCGCCTAACATGGGTTCAATCCTCAACACCGGATGTGGGGAAATATTAACAAGACCCAACTTGTAGGAGACTTTTAGTTGGCTAATCTTTTTTAAAAAATATTTTTGTTTGTTTGTTTATTTGAGAGCGACAGAGAAAGAGGCAAATAGATGGAGAATGGGCACACCAGGGCCTCCAACCACTGCAAATGATCGCCAGATGCATGCACCACCTTGTATATCTGGCTTACGTGGGTTCTGGGGAATCGAGCCTCACTTCACAGGCAAGTTCTTAACCACTAAGCATCTCTCCAGGCCCTTAGCTGGCTAATCTTAAAATGAACACCACAACTGCTACTGTAATTAATGGTGGAGGGACTTTCTACCAATTACAAAATGACAAATATGTAAAGGAGAAAGAGCTCTTAATAATGCTAAACCTAAGACATAATTTTGAGTTTTATAAACATTTTAATTTATTTATTTAAGAGAGCACAACAAGGCCAGCCTGAGACCACACAGTGAATTCTAAGACAGCCTGGGTTAGATTGAGACACTACCTCAAAAACTCAAAAAGGAAAGAGAGAGAGCATGCATACAACAGAGACAAATAGGTGGACTGAGAGACAAATTAACTATAGTAGAACAGGAGCCTCCAGCCACTGCAAATGAATTCCAGATGTGTATAACCCTTTGCACATCTGGCTTTACATGGGTACCAGGGAATTGAATCCAGGCCATCAGACTCAGCAAGCAAGTGCCTTTAATCACTGAGCCATTTCTCCAGTCCCAAGATAATTCTGATAGAGAGACATTACTTGTATGATCCAAAAGTACCTCCCTATATTATTTGCCAGAAAATATTTTTTAAAAGTGTATGTTGAAAACACTGGACACCACTATTGGAGAAATGCAAGTAGCACCATCAGTAAAAGGTGGATGGATCTCATGCCTCAAGATGTGATACACTGAGAATACATCAACATGGTATTTTTCAGAAATAACTGTTTTAAAAAACAATCAACACCAAGCATGGTGATATACACCTATAATTCCTGCACTTTGGGAAGCTGAGGCAGGAGGATTTTGAGTTAAGGCCAGCCTGGGCAACATAGTGAGGCACTGTCTCCAAAAAAGCCACACACACAAACTGTAGAAATGCTTCAGATCCAAGGAACTTAAAGAAATATGACAAATAAATATAGCATCGAACCCTAAATTGCATCTTGTAGAAAAGGAGGGAAAATGCCAAAGAACATTTCTGGGTTAATCAAAGTAACTAAAACCCAGAGATTATGGCATTAATGTTAAATTTAAGCACTATAATACGTAAAAGAATATCCCTTAGAAAGTAAATATTGAAAAAAAAAGAACATATTGAAATTAAGGGCAAAAAGATATACATTGTACATTAACTTAAATGTGTGTATATAAAGTATGAGTAAGTGTAAATGACAAAGAAAGCAAAAAATGTCAGCAATAGGAAAATCCATATAAAGATTACAGGAGTAATCTCTGTACAATCTTATTTATTTATTTATTTAGGTTTTTCAAGATAGGGTTTCACACTAGCCCAGGCTGACCTGGAATTCACTATGTAGTCTCAGGGTGGCCTCGAACTAATGGTGATCCTCCTTCCTCTGCCTCCTGAGTGCTGGGATTAAAGGCATGCGCCACCATACCCAGCTTCTCTGTACTATTTTTATTTTTATTTTTTGGTTTTCAAGTTAGGGTCTCACTCTAGCCCAGGCTGACCTGGAAATCACTAGGTAGTCTCAGGCTAGCCTTGAACTCATGGCGATCCTCCTACCTCTACCTCTCAGTTGCTGGGATTAAAGGCATGAGCCATCATGGCCAGCTACTATTCTTTTAACTGCCTCCCAATTGCTGGGATTAAAGGTGTATGCCAGCATACCCACTATAATCTAAATATACTACATGGCACTAATAATTTATAACAATAAATGTAAAATTCTACTTTTAGAGGCTGAGAATGGTTCAGTGGTTAAAGACATTTGCTTGCAAAGTCTGTGGCCTGGGTTCAGTTCTCCAGTGCCCATGTAAAGTAAGATGTATAAAGTGGTGCATGTGTCTGAGTTTGTTTGCAGCAGTAAGAGGCTCTGGCCCACCCATGCTTTCTCCTTTAATAAAATACATACATTCATACGGAAAAATTCTACTTTGGTTCTATATGCTATTTTTAGCAAGCTGGATTCACATATTGCTAACACTCTAAAACACTTAATTACTTTAAACTCAAACATTCTCATACTAAACTATTTATGATTACAGCCCTATATATCACGTATACTCTAATGGAACCACAAAATAGGCACTTTTTCACTCTGTAAATTTAGATATAAATAATCCTACACATAAAGGTTCAGTAGTAGCATGCTCGCCTAACATGGGTTCAATCCTCAACACTGAGCACCAGATGTGGGGAAATATTAACAAGACCCAACTTGTAGGAGACTTTTAGTTGGCTAATCTTTTTTTTTAAATATTTTTGTTTGTTTGTTTGTTTATTTGAGAGTGACAGAGAAAGAGGCAAATAGATAGAGAATGGGCACACCAGGGCCTCCAACCACTGCAGATGATCGCCAGATGCATGCACCACCTTGTATATCTGGCTTACGTGGGTTCTGGGGAATCGAGCCTCACTTCACAGGCTAGTTCTTAACCACTAAGCATCTCTCCAGGCCCTTAGCTGGCTAATCTTAAAATGAACACCACAACTGCTACTGTAATTATTGGTGGAGGGACTTTCTACCAATTACAAAATGACAAATATGTAAAGGAGGAAGACCTCTTAATAATGCTAAACCTAAGACATAATTTTGAGTTTTATAAACATTTTAATTTATTTATTTAAGAGAGCACAACAAGGCCAGCCTGAGACCACACAGTGAATTCTAAGACAGCCTGGGTTAGAGTGAGACACTACCTCAAAAACTCAAAAAGGAAAGAGAGAGAGCATGCATACAACAGAGACAAATAGGTGGACTGAGAGACAAATTAACTATGGTAGAACATGAGCCTCCAGCCACTGCAAATGAATTCCAGATGCGTATAACCCTTTGCACATCTGGCTTTACATGGGTACCAGGGAATTGAATCCAGGCCATCAGGCTCAGCAAGCAAGTCCCTTTAATCACTGAGCCATTTCTCCAGTCCCAAGATAATTCTGATAGAGAGACATTACTTGTATGATCCAAAAGTACCTCCCTATATTATTTGCCAGAAAATATTTTTTAAAAGTGTATGTTGAAAACACTGGACACCACTATTGGAGAAATGCAAGTAGCACCATCAGTAAAAGGTGGATGGATCTCATGCCTCAAGATGTGATACACTGAGAATACATCAACATGGTATTTTTCAGAAATAACTGTTTTAAAAAACAATCAACACCAAGCATGGTGATATACACCTATAATTCCTGCACTTTGGGAAGCTGAGGCAGGAGGATTTTGAGTTAAGGCCAGCCTGGGCAACATAGTGAGGCACTGTCTCCAAAAAGCCACACACACAAACTGTAGAAATGCTTCAGATCCAAGGAACTTAAAGAAATATGACAAATAAATATAGCATCGAACCCTAAATTGCATCTTGTAGAAAAGGAGGAAAATGCCAAAGAACATTTCTGGGTTAATCAAAGTAACTAAAACCCAGAGATTATGGCATTAATGTTAAATTTAAGCACTATAATACGTAAAAGAATATCCCTTAGAAAGTAAATATTGAAAAAAAAGAACATATTGAAATTAAGGGCAAAAAGATATACATTGTACATTAACTTAAATGTGTGTATATAAAGTATGAGTAAGTGTAAATGACAAAGAAAGCAAAAAATGTCAGCAATAGGAAAATCCATATAAAGATTACAGGAGTAATCTCTGTACAATCTTATTTATTTATTTATTTAGGTTTTTCGAGATAGGGTTTCACACTAGCCCAGGCTGACCTGGAATTCACTATGTAGTCTCAGGGTGGCCTCGAACTAATGGTGATCCTCCTTCCTCTGCCTCCTGAGTGCTGGGATTAAAGGCATGCACCACCATACCCAGCTTCTCTGTACTATTTTTATTTTTATTTTTTGGTTTTCAAGTTAGGGTCTCACTCTAGCCCAGGCTGACCTGGAAATCACTAGGTAGTCTCAGGCTAGCCTTGAACTCATGGCGATCCTCCTACCTCTACCTCTCAGTTGCTGGGATTAAAGGCATGAGCCATCATGGCCAGCTACTATTCTTTTTAAAGAAAAAACTTTTTTTAAAATTTTATTTATTTATTCATTTGAGGGGGGCTGGGATCTAGGAAGGATCTAGGTAGATAGAACAAGAGAGAATGGGCACGCTAGGGCTTCAAGCCACTGCAAACTCCAAATGTATGTGCCACCTTGTGCATGCAGCATTACATGGGTACTAGAAAATCGAACCTGGGTGCTTTGACTTCTCAGGCAAGTGCCTTAACCACTAAGCCATCTCTCCAGCCCTAAAAAATGTTTCTTAATGTATTTGTGTGTAGGAGAGGGAGAGTGATTATAAATGGGCAAATCAGGCCTCTTGCCCCTGCAAATGAATTTTAGATACATGCACTACTTGGTGCATATGACTCTATGTGGGTCCTAGGGAATGGAACATAGGCAATGGCTGAGCCTTCTTTCCAGCCCTCTGCACTATTCTTATTGAGACAACTTCTCTGTAAAGTTTAAATTATTTCTAAGTAAAAGTTGAAATGATCATTAAATGAATATAATTTAAACTTTATAATCCATTGGTAACTGAAGTTTTAAATTTTTCTGTCTAATTATTGTTCCTACCCAGATTGAAAAACACTACTTAGTAATTTTAAACAATTTTTTTTTAAGAGAGAGCGAGAGACAGAGAATTGGCAGGCACCAGGGTCTCAGCCATTGCAATCAAACTCCAGACACTTGTGCCACCTAGTGGGCATGTGCAACTTTGTGTTTGCCTCACTTTTGTGAGTCTGGCTCATATGGGATCTGCAGAGTCAAATAAGAGTTCTTAGGCTTTGCAGGCAAGCGCCTTAACAGCTAAGCCATCTCACCAGCCCAAATATTTTTAATACTTCATTTATTTATTTACTTGAGAAAGAGGAAGAGAGAGAAAATGGGCACACCAAGGCCTCAAGCCAGTGCAAACAAACTACAGACACATGCACCACCTTATGCATCTGGCTTACATGGGTATTGGGGAATTGAACCTAGGTCCTTAGGCTTCTCAGGCAAACACCTTAACTACTAAGCCATCTCTACATCCTGACAATGGATATTTAATAAGATATTCAAGATTTATTCTGAGCTAGATATAGTGGCACATGCCTGCAATCCCAGACTCAAGAGCCTGAGGTAGATCTTGAGTTTGATGCCAGCCTGGTTCACGTACCAAGACCCTGTCTCAAGGGGAAAAATGTATTTGCAGGGCACACACCTTTCATCCTAGCACTCGGGAGGCAGAGGTAGGAGGATCACCATGAGTTCGAGGCCACCCTGAGACTACATAGTGAATTCCAGGTCAGCTTGGGCTGGAGTGAGACTCTACCTTCAACAACCAAATAAAACTGTACTCTAGCCAGGTGTGGTGGTACATACCTGCAAGTCCACCAAAGGAGGCAGAGGCATGAGGAATATGGCAAGTTTGAGGCCAGCTTGGACTACGTAGTAAGACCTGTCTCAAAAAACAAAAACAAGCCAGGCATGGTGGTACACTCCTTTAATTGCAGCATTTGGGAGGCGGAAGTAGGAGGATCACTGTGAGTTCAAGGCCACCATGAGACTACATAGTGAATTCCAAGTCAGCCTGGGCTAGAGTGAGACCCTACCTCAAAAAAAAAAAAAAAAAAAAAGAAAGCTGGGAGTGGTGGCACATGCCTTTAATCCCAGCACTTGAGAGGCAGAGGTAGGAGGATCACCATGAGTTCAAGGCCAGCCTGAGACTACATAGTGAATTCCAGGTCAGCCTGGACTAGAATGAAACCCTACCTTGAAAAAACAAAAAGGAAGGTGGGGGGGCTAGAGAGATGACACAATGGATAAAGGCATTTTCTTACAAAGCCTGCCACCCTGCCTTGATTCCTCAGTACCCACATAAAAGCCACATGCACAAAGTGGTACATGCATCCAGAGTTCATCTGCAGCAGCAAGAGGCCTGGCACATCCATAATCTCTCTGCTCACAAACAAAAATAAACTATTTGGGGCTGGAGAGATGACTCTCTCCAGTAAGTAAAGGCACTTACTTGCAAAGCCTGATGGTCTAGTTCAAGTCTCTCACTCAAATAAATATTTTAAATATTTATTTTTTATTTATTTATTTATTTATTTATTTATTTATTTGAGGGGGAAGAGAGAGAAAGAATGGGCACACCAGGGCCTCTAGCCACTGCAGAATTCTAGACGCATGCACTGCCTTGTGCATCTGGCTTACTTGGGTCCTGGAAAAATAAACCTGGGTCCTTATGCTTGCCTGCAAAGGCTAAGAACCCATGTTTGATCTCTCTCCAGATCCATGTAACCCACACACACAAAGGTGATGCAAGCACAAGGTCACACATGAGCACTAGGTGGTGCAAGCATCTGGAATTCAACTGCAGTGGCTAAGGCCCTGGCACACCAATTCTCTGTCTCCAAAAAATAAAAATAGAATTTTTAAAAATACAAAAAATTAATTGGGGGCTGGAGAGATGACTCAGTGGTTAAGGCACTTGTCTACAAAGCCTAAGGACCAAGGTTCAATTCCCCAGGACCCATGTAAGCCAGATACACAACGTGACTCATGCATCTGGAGTTCTTTTGCAATGGCTGGAGGCCCTGGCACACCCTATCATCCATCCATCATCCATCCATCTATCCAGCCATCTACCTGCCTACCTACCTCTCTCTCTGTCTCTCAAATAAAAATTTTAAAGAAATCAATCTGAAGATAACAGCAGACTGCCCGAGATAGACCCAGTTTATATGGAATCTGATTCATCTGCCAGGCTGCCTCCTAATACCTTTGGTTGTTCCAGCATTTTCTGGAGGCACATGTAGGTAGGCCAGTGAAGATCCAAAGAAAGGTAAAAATGCATTTTTAAAAATATTTATGTTTGAGAGAGAGTGAAAGAGAAAAAGGTAGATTAAGTGAGTATGGGTGCACCAGGGCTTCCTGCCACTGCATGCACCACTTACCACATCTGGCTTTACATGGGTACTGGGAAATTGAACCCGGGCCATCAGGCTTTGTAAGCAAGCACCTTTAGCTGCTGAGCCATCTCTCCAGCCCCCAAAAGGTATAATTCTATGACTACTTCAGGAAGGTTTGTCTCCTGAGCAGCACATTCCAAAAATGGGGAAGTAAATGCCCTATACAGTAAACTTGGACCAATGAATGACTGGCACCAGCAGACAAATCTCTCTTCATTCCTCTCCCATCTGACCTTTCAAATGCATGGTGCATCTAGAAAAGTCTGTCTGGAAGTTATCCAACATGACCACACACCAGCTGTGTCTTCTTTATGAAACTGAGATCAGCTTTTCTCCTTGACTACTGCCCTCAGATTGCACCTTCTAGTAAATCTTCAGCAGCTAAGCCTACTTATTTTTGTTTTCTAGGAAAACTAGTTGTTGATAATAATGGTTATAGAGCCAGGGATGGTGGCACATGCCAAAAATCCCAGCATTAAAAGAAGCTAAAGAAGAGAATTCAAGCCAGACATGGTGGTGCACACCTTTAATCCCAGCATTCAAAAGGCAGAGATAGGAGGATCACCAAGAGTTCAAGGCCACCCTGAGACTACATATGAATTCCAGGTCAGCCTGAGCTAGTGAGACCCTACCTTGAAGAAACCAAAAAAAAAAAAAAAAAAAAAAAGAAGAAGAAGAAAATTCAAGGCCAGCCTGACTACATTGTAAAGCCTGTCCCAACAAGAAGAGAGAAGGGAATGATTATTTCTAGATGCAATTAACATTTAATTTCTTTTAACTTTCATGCTTTCCCATAACAACCTACGTTAACATGTGCATGTGCACGTGTTGGTTTTTTCAGGTAGAATCTCACTCTAGCCCAGACTGACCTGGAACTCTGTAGCTCCAGGCTGGTCTCAAACTCACAGTGACCCTACCACAGGCCTCCCAAGTGCTGGAATTAAAGATATGTGCCACACACCACACCTCCAGAAAATGCTGGAACAACCAAAGGTATTAGGAGGCAGCCTGGCAGATGAATCAGATTCCATATAAACTGGGTCTATCTCGGGCAGTCTTCTTTTGTTAGAAGAGGGGAGAGGCTAAAAACAGCAAAGTTGTATGCTTTCACCAAATATTTTTAAAAGTTAATTTCTGTACTTAACTACTTTTCATCTTTCTTAAAGTACCTACTTTTAAAATGTTTAACCAGGGATGGAGAGATGGCTTAGCAGTTAAGGCACATGCCTGCAAAGCCCAAGGACACTGGTTTGATTCTCCAGGTCCCATGTAAGCCAGATGAACATAGTGGCCCATGCATCTGGAGTTCGTTTGCAATGGCTAGAGGCCCTGGCATACCCACTCTCATTCTCACTCTCTCTCTCTCTCTCTAATAAATAAATAAATAAAATTTTTAAAATGTTTAACCACTAAGACCACTTTAGATTTGTTTCAGTTAAAACAAACCAAAGTGTCTGGAGAGATGGCTCAGCAGTTAAAGGCACTTGTTTGCAAAGCCTGCTGAGTTCAATTTCCCAGATGCACAAAGTGGTGCATGAGCCTGGAGGCTATTTGCAGAGGCAGGAAGCCCTGGTGACCCATTCTCATTCATTCCCCCCCCCCCCATTTAACTTGTAAATAAAGAGGCTGGAGAGATGGCTCAGTAGATAAAGAAACATGCTTATAAATAAGTATTTTTATAAATGTTTTTTAAAAACCCACAGATTTCTTACCCAATTTTCCTCTGTAACAACGCCTGCAATGCTGTAACAAAATTAGCAAAACAGTGGCTTGATAACAGCTGAAACAAAGATAGCTGGCAGACCTTATATACATGATGTAGTCATTTTAGATAATAATGGCCATCACTTCATAGACCACATAATTATACATCCAAAATCTTGGGCTATTTTCAGCTTCTAAGTAAAAGAAATAACACATATCTAGTAACTATTTTTTTCCATTTCAAAAGATTTTCAAACTGACAAAAAGAAAGAAGAAAAAAAGAAAGAAAGAAAGAAAGAAAGAAAGAAAGAAAGAAAGAAAGAAAGAAAGAAAGGCCTAAGTGCTATTGGCAGTTAATGGTTGCTGGGAGAGGGGAGACATTGTTGCCCATGCTCTGGAAAACAACCCCCACCCATGATCATGCAAGCAACCCTAATTTAAACTCAATGGGTGGCATATACACACAAAAGGCATCATTAAGCTGATGGAGGTTTTCACACCTACACTTCCTGCACTCAGAAGGTACAATCAAGAGGAAGGTTCTGAGTTGGAGGCCAGCCTGGGCTATAGAATGAATTACATGTTAGCCTAGGCTAACAATGAGACCTGCCTCCAAAAAAAAAGGACATCAAAGAAGGTGAGACTAGCTGCTGGGAAGAAGGGGTTCAGTAGGAATAGGAGGACATGACAAGATAACAGTGTGGGGGGGTAATATGATCAAAATACTTTTTTTTTTTTTTTTTGAGGTAGGGTCTCACTCTGGCCCAGGCTGACCTGGAATTAACTATGTAGTCTCAGGGTGGCCTTGAACTCACTGCGATCCTCCTACCTCTGCCTCCAGAGTGCTGGGATTAAAGGCATGCGCCACCATGCCCAGCTCTCAAAATACATTTTTATATATGTATAATTGCCAATAAAAAATCAGAAGCCCAAGCAATCAAAATGGAAGCAGGGGGCTGGAGAGAGAGCTTAGCAGTTAAGGCACTTGCTTGTAAAGAAAGCCAAAGGACCAAGATTCAATATCCCAGGACCCACATAAACCAGATGCACAAGGTAGTACATGCATCTGGAGTTCTTTTTTTTTAATATTTATTTTTATTTTGGAGAAAGACACAGAGAGATAGGAAGAGGAAGACAGGCAGAGATCTCTCTGCCAGCAGCCTCTCAACCACTGTGAACGAAATCCAGATGTGTGCGCCCCCTTGTGGGCAAGTGCAGCACTGCGCCCTTGCGTCACTTTGCATCTGGCTAAACGTGGGACCTGGAGGTTGGAACTGACATTCTTAGGCTTAGCAGGCAGTCACCTTAACTGCTAAGCCATCTCTCCAGCCCCACATCTGGAGTTCTTTTGCAGTGGCTGAAGGCCCTGGTAAGCCCATTCTCTCTCTATATATATATACATACATTTATATACATGCACAAACACACAAAGATAGACAGACAGACAGACAGACAGACAGACACATATATCTGCCTCTTTCTCTCAAATAAATAAATAAATAATGGGGGGGGAGGTGATACAGGGTCTTGCTCTACCTCAGGCTGACCTGGAACGGAGCAAGGACCCTAGAGAACCTGAAATCTGGCCTGTTAGAGACACAAGGAACCAACAGCAAGACAAAGTTCTCTCTGTTGAAATTTTATTAATCCCAGAATGCCTTTTATACAGCAGAACAGGTAGTATCTTAGGTATTCTATAATTATGTTTCAACAGGATAAGACCCCAGCCCCAAGGCTATAGGATGTTCCACAGGATAAGGCTCCAGCCCCAAACCATAAGATTAAACTTCTCAATCTCTGTGCATTTAAAAGAAAACAAAACCTTGTGACTTCCCTGAACAGAAATGGTTCACTACTAAGATGGAGCACTTTTGAAGCCTAAGGACCCAATGGTTGGATTCCCCTCAGGCTGACCTGGATTTCCAGATCCACATCTGGTCTGTTACATAACATTTTTAAATGTAGACATGTTCAGTGATCTCTGTTGAAATGATAGGCCAAGAATGGTATATCACATCTGTAATCCCAGAACTTGAATGGCAGATTTTAAAATGAGTTCAAGGCAACCTGGTGGTTTACACCTTTAATTTTTTAAAAACAAAATGGAGGCAGAGCTGGGAGAAATGGTTTGAGTTTGTGCCAGCCTGTGAAGCCTAAGGACCCAGGTTGGATTCCCCAGAACCCACATAAGCCAGATGCACATGGTGGTACAAGTGTCTGAAGTTCATTTGCAGTGGCTAGAGGTGCTGACACAGCCATTCTCTAATAAAAAAAATTTTTTTTTAATTTTAAAATGAGCCGGGCATGGTGGTGCACGCCTTTAATCCCAGCACTTGGGAGGCAGAGATGGGAGGATCGCCATGAGTTTGAGGCCAGCCTGAGACTACATAGTGAATTCCAGGTCAGCCTGGGCTACAGTGAGACCTTACCTCGAAAAACCAAAAAAAATAATAATAATAATTAAAATGTAAGCAAAAAATAAGTAAATAAAAAATAAAAGCCAGGCATGGTGGCGCACACCTTTAATCCTAGCACTCGGGAGGCAGAGGTAGAAAGATCACAATGAGTTCAAGGCGACCCTGAGAATACAGAGTGAATTCCAGGTCAGCCTGGGCTAGAGTGAGACCTTATCTCGAAAAACCAAAATAAATAAATAAATAAATGTAAGCAAAACCCTACTACAATCAAGCTTTATGGCATATAAATTCAATGAACACTAGTAGCTAGAGCATGGGGGAAAACACATTTTCTGTATTTCCACCTAGAGGCTGCAACTGAAGCAAGAAGCATCTGCCCTGCACTTTACATTTTTTGTGTATTTAATTTTATTTTGAGGTAAGTTCTTACTACATTGATCAGGATGGAACAAGACCTCATCAACATAGCAATACCTTCCCAACAGCCCTCAGCTCAAGTGATCTTCTCAGCTCAGCCTCCTTAGCTGGGACTACATGACCACATCAGGCTCTGACTTATTTTACGTAAAAGTATGATTCTCTGAGGGTCTTCTACGAACATGAACATTCAGTATTGCCTTTTAAAGTTTTTATTTATTTATTAGAGAGACTATATGGGTGTACCATGGCCTCTTGCCACTGCACATGAACTCCAGTTGCATGCTCCACTTTGTGCATCTGGTACTGGGGAATCAAACCCAGGCCATGAGGCTTTACAAGCAAACACCTTTAGCCACTGAGCCATCTCTCCAGCCTTCAATCTTTCCTTTTTACTGATTATTGCATACAAACCTCACTTATACTATAGACTGGGAGATAATATCAAGGCTAGATGACATCTTGATGATGGGGAACATGTGATCAAGATATCAGTTATCTATTAGAAAGAAAGGAGCACTCACCAGAAACTAATTATGCTAGTACAAAGACTTCTAGCCTCCTGAACTGTGAGAAAACCAGTCTACAGATCCTTGTAATGGCTGCTGAGGAAGCTTGAAGTGAGGATACTATATGAATACCAAAACTGTCACTAGCACATTCTGGTTTTCTCATATCTAAAAGCATTCACTCATCCATCCTTTAAAAATTCAAGAGGCCTGGGGAGATGGCTGAGTGACTCGAGGCACTTGTTTGCAAAGCCTGCCAAACTTGGTTTGGTTTCCCAGCACCCACAAAAAGCAAAGTGGCTCATCCATCTGGCATTCATTTGCCACAGCAAGAGACCCTAGTAAGCCCATACATACAAGCAAACACTCACACAAATAAATAACAAATTCAGCAGAATATGAGAAAACATTTTTTTCTAACTATAATAGCAAAGTGGAGATTATAGTGACTAACCATTGTATGGCAATCATCAAAAGCTCTTTATCTGCTGGGCATGGTGGAGCACACCTTTAATCCCAGCACTTGGAAGTCAGAAGTAGGAGGATCACTATGAGTTCAAGGCCACCCTGAGTGGCCATAGTGAATTCCAAGTCAGCCTGGTCTACAATGAGACTCTGCCTCAAAAACAAAAAACAAAACTAAAAAATACAATATGCAATTCATCAGTGCAGATGAAAGACAAAAGAAGTAATTTCACAGAGAAATAAATACATAAGCTTAACATACAAAGACAATTCCTGTCTCCTTAAGCATACATACAGATGAACAGAATATGTGTATTTGTGTAAATTAAAAATTTGGGGACTGGGGCTGGAGAGATGGCTTAGCAATTAAGGCGTTTACCTGCAAAGCCAAAGGATCCATGTTCAGTTCTCCAGGACCCGCGTTAGCCAGATACACAAGAAGGCACATGCATCTGGAGTTTGTTTGCAGTAGCTGGAGGCCCTGGCACGCCCATTCTCTCCCTCCCCTCTCTCTCTCTCTCTCTCTCTCTCTCTCTCTCTCTCTCTAAATAAATAAATAAATAAATAAAAAGGAAAACAAAAAAAAAAGATTAAAAAAATCTGGGGGCTGGAGGGATGGCTTAGTGGTTAAGGTGCTTGCCTGCAAAGCCAAAGGACACAAGTTCGATTCCCCAGGACCCACTTAAGCCAGATGCACAAGATGGCACATACATTTGAAGTTCGTTTGCAGTGGCTGAAAGACCTGGCAGGCCCATTCTCTCCCTCTCTGTCTCTCAAGTATATAAAATAATTTTTTTAAAAAATCTGACATAGCAAACCATGAACACTTACCAATAACGTTATGTTTTGAACTGAAGGGATCTACAATTGTTTGATCTCTATAACTTCGAAAGCCCTGGATAATCACCTAATAAATAAGAAACATTTTTGAGCACACACACAAAGAATGTCTAAGTCAACATCTTTTGCATTTCTCGTTTCTCACTTCGTCCAAGACAGAAAACGAGTCCACTTCACCTAAGAAATTTTCATTTTGGAGCATGCGGGTTAAGAACACTCTGCTGAAAACCATCCTAATTGTCTGCAACCTCTGCGGACGCAATGTTGATTTTTCAGGGAATGACCCTTAGCAACCGTCTACGGAGCTCTCAAAATTAGGAAAACTGTCTTAGTTCAGTTGACTGGCACACTGCCGAGCTGGCTCCCCAGCTTTTCCTGCCTCCAAGGCTAAGCTTGGGAGGGCATCTCTCATGCAGACTCAACGGCCAACCAAGGGAGTCCATGTTCCCAAAGGAGGAGTGCTTTAGAGACCCACACATCCAATAGAAAAATATCCCCCAAATGCTCTGTGCAGGGGCTCGTCTGGGCGGCTGGACGCCGACGCGGGGTGGGGGGGAGTCCATTTTGACAGACGTCAACAACCGAGGGAGCGGGTCAGCGCCACACGTCCTCCGGACCTCGGGTCCCCGAGGACGACGAGAGAGGCCCCAGGTCGCGGTGTCCCCGCGCAGGTCCACCATCCATCCCCGCAGCAGGACAAAGCAGCCTGCGCTCCCGGCAAGGCCCCGGCGCCTCCGCCCACCAGCGGCCCGGAGCGGCGAGCCCGCGCCCCTCCCCTCCCCCTCCACGCCCAGGTCCAGCCCGCCGCGCGCCTCACAGGACCCGGGACGGGTGGTGAGACGAGAGCCGCGCCGGCCTCACCTGCTTGATGTACATGGCTCCGCGCCCCCGGGCCCCGGAGAAGACCCGCCCGCAGAGCAGCAACAGCCGGGTCTCACGGTCAGGTGAGGCGCCCAAGGAGACCCCTCCCCCCGAGCGCCGCTCGCGCCCCTCCAGCCGAACAAAATGGCGGCGGCCGCGGAGGCGGAGCCCGCGCTCTGGACGGAACCATTCTCGAATCCCCCATGGGGCGTAGGGGGAGTCACGGCCAGACCTGCTGCTCTTTCTTTTCGGGGGGGGGGATAATAATAATAAACCATGTGGCAGTCCTAAATGGATTCCATTTGGAAACTAATGTTTTAATTGATTGTTTCCTGGGATGGAAGACTTGGATGGGAGATTCCTTTGCAGAGACTCTGAGGGATCTAGCCTCCCTCCGTGCGCGGCGCTAATGGTCGCATCCACAAGGGGGGCCGGTTCGGCGCCAAAGCCAAGAATGAGAGTCGCAGGGCCAGTCGCGGAGCGGGCTGGTGGTCACGTGGGCCCTTGGGTGTCTAAAGAGCTGACCAGCGCGGGTTTCCCGGGCCAGAAGGAATTCCGTGTGCTCGGTCTCCTCCGCTCCATTTTCTCTGACCCTAGCTCTTGTTAGGAGCGCCTCCTGCTGCTTAGGAGCCGCCTGCAACCCCGCACAGATGGGCTCATGCTGCAGTTTTGTTTTGATTCTTGGTTTGTTTGGGATTTTTAAAAATATATTTTTAAATTTATTTATTAAAACGAGAGAGAATGGGCGCGCCAGGACCTCCAGCCACTACAAACGAACTCCAGACGCCTGCGCCACCTTGTGAACCTGGCTTATGTGGGCAGTGGGAAGACGAACCTGGGTCCTGAGGCTTTGCAGGCAAGCGCCTTAACCGCTAAGCCATATGTCCGGCCCCCCCCCCCACACACACACAGTTTTTTTTTTTTTTTGTTTGTTTGTTTTTTGAGGTAGGGTCTTACTCTAGCTCAGGCTGACCTGGGATTCACCATGTAGTCTCAGGGTGGCCTCAAACTCACAGTGATCCTCCTACCTCTACCTCCCCAGTGCTGGGATTAAAGGCGTGCGCCACCACGCCCGGCTTCCATACACAGTTTTTAATAATAATAATGAAAACCTCTGATACTGTAAACCTATTCTCACTACTATTGTATTAGTTCACAGTATCTAAAACAATGAAGACTCTAAGAACAGTGCTGGTAAAGCACACTGGCATGTGCATACATGACAAGACTCAATTTCATGGTGTCGGTCGGAGTCCTCTCTGTTTCCTTTCCAGGGCTGAGAGTTCCGTGATAAAGTTCTAAGCTGTTCTCACTTCATGAAGAAAGGAATCATGAGCTGACTTCATCTCTCTTCCTTTCTCCCTTTTTTCTTCCTCCTCTTCCTTCTCTCTTCTCCTTCCCTTCCTCCTTCCTTTTCTTTTCTCTTTAATGTTATCCTATTTCATTCCTATGTGGCACAAACTTTCTGCGGGTATTCCCCTATCAGGAAGAGATACCTCACTATATCCCAGAATCTATTTATTTCTTATGCATGAAAGTGGCACCCCAATAATGGCACCAAATCACAATGTTTTCTTAAATCCTAAATCACCTAAAAACCCCATCCTGACAAGATAGAAGCACAGCACTCACAGGGAAGATGAGACTTGGAAAAGCAAGAGTAAGTCTTTTCTTGCTTGGTCCTTATGGAGAAAAAACAACAAAGGAATAAAAGGAAACCTTTTCAGATATCAGGTACAATTTCCAAACACTGTACATCACAGGAAATGCAGACCCTTGTCTCTCCACTAGATGGCATTAGGAACACTGTCATTTTTGTCATTCAAAAAACAAACTGGGCACAACGCCTTTAATCCCAGCACCGGGGAGGCAGACATAGGAAGATCGCCCTGAGTTTGAGGGCACCCAGAGAATACATAGTGAATTCCAGGTCATCCTAAGCTAGAATGAGACCCTACCTGGAAAAAAATACAGTGCTGAAGAGATAGTTTAGTGGTTAAGGTGCTTGCCTCTAAAGCTAAAGGACCCAGGTTCAATTTCCCAGGATGCACATAAGCTAAATGCACAAGGTGGCACATGAAGTCTGGAGTTTGGTTGTAACAACTGGAGGTACTGGCAAGTCCATTTTCTCCATTTTCTCTCTATCTGCCTCTTTGTCTCTTTTCTCCTCAAATAAATAAAAATAAAAATGTTTAAAAATCAACTGCATCCCAGCACTCGGGAGGCAGAGGTAGGAGGATTGCCAAGAGTTTGAGGCCACCCTGAGACTACATAGTTAATTCCAGGTCAGCCTGGACCAGAGTGAGACCCTACCTTGCAAAACCAAAAAAAAAAAAAAAAACAACTGCAAATTAAAAACTAATGGGCTAGAGAGATGGCTTAGCAGTCAAGTTGCTTGCCTGCAAAGCCTAAGGACCGAGGTTCAATTCCCCAGTACCCATGTAAGCCAGATGTACAAGGTGGCACATGCGTCTGGAGTTCATTTGCAGTGGCTGGAAGCCTTGTTGCATCCATTCTCTCCCTCTTTCCCTCCTTCCCTTTCTCCATCCCTCCCTCCCTCTCTCGTTCTCATAAGTAAAGAAATAAACATTAAAAAGTGCTCTAAGTCAACCATGGTGGCATCTGTAATCCCAGTACTTGGGAGGTGGAGGCAGGAAAACCAGAAGTTCAAGGTCATCTTTAGTTACATTGCAAGTTTGAGACCAGCCTGGACTACAAGAGACCTTGCCTCAAAAAACAAAATCAGGCTGGGCATGGTGGAGCACACCTTTAATCCCAGCACTCGGGAAGCAGAGGTCGGAGGATTGGTGCAAGTTCTAGGCCAGCCTGGAACTACAGAGTTCCAGGTCAGCCTGAGCTAGACTGTGACCCTATCTTGAAAAAAAAAAAAAACACAGAAGTCCCATGGGTCTGTAAGGGTCCGAAAATCGCTGAAGAAAGACCCCAGAGTCAAATAGTATGTAAAAGCATAGAGCGTTTATTCTGCAGAGTTAGCCAGCATGCTGGGGTGAACCACTCATACAAAATGGCGACGACCTGAGGAGCTCGCAGGCTCCCTTTTAAGCACAGCTAAAGGAATTTTGGCGGGCTTTTAGTCTTTTAACATGATTGGCTAATTTGAACAGTAACTGCACTTGTGGTTTTTTTTTTTTTTTTTTTTTTTTTTTTTTGAGAGACACAGAGAGAGAGAGAGGGAGAGAAAGACAGGTAGAGATGGGTGCGCCAGCAGCCTCTCAGCTGCTGTGAACGAAATCCAGATGCATTTGCACCGTTGTAGTCAAGTGCAGCATTGCGCCCTTAGGTCACTTTGCATCTGGCTAAACATGGGACCTGGAGATTGGAACCAGCGTTTTTAGGCTTAGGAGGCAGGCGCCTTAACCGCTAAGCCATCTCTCCAGCCCTGTACTTGTGTTTTTTGATTGGTCTTAAGGTTTTGGCTGCCAGGTCTAGGGGAATTTCAGGCAGAGGAGGTAACCTCCTAAAGTGATTGGTTAAGCAAGCAGCAGTTACGTTTGTACATACTCAGCCCCCAGAACTCGCCCCTCCTGGAAATTGAAACTTTGGCCTAGTTAGGGCAGCACCTTACTGAAGCCTGTCATGGCGTCAGTTTGGTCCCTTCAGGTCCAGGTTGTACATCATTTTTCTGAATAAGGATCTTGGGGGAGGGGTGGGGGGAAACCTAAAAATAAGCTTTCTTGGGTCTGTTAAACATTCTCTAAGAGCTAAAGACCAAGCCCTCAGACCTACAGGAAATACACACACCATCTCTCCACAGAATTAACCATGTATGAAAAATGACAGACATTACAAAAAAAAAAAAAAAAAAAAAAAAAAAGGCAGTGGAGGGCTGGAGAGATGGCTTAGTGCTTAAGGCACTTGCCTGTGACATCTAAGGCCCCAGTTTCAATTCTCCAGGTCCCATGTAAGCCAGAAGCACAAGATGGCATATGCATCTGGAGTTCATTTGCAGTGGCTAGAGACCCTGGGGCACCCATTTTCTCTCTCCCACCCCCTGTCTCTAATAAATAAATTAAAAGTTTTTCAAAAAAATTTTTAAAAGGGCTGGGCGTGGTGGCGCACGCCTTTAATCTCAGCACTCGGGAGGCAGAGGTAGGAGGATCGCTGTGAGTTCGAGGCCATCCTGAGACTATATAGTGAATTCCAGGTCAGCCTGAGCTAAAGTGAGACCCTACCTCGAAAAACCAAAAAAAAAAAAAAATTTACAAGGCAATGGAAAAATAAAAATTGCCTAAGTAAACCCTGCTAAACCTTTTGTCCCAACTCTCCAAAACCTTCCTATCTCACAGTAGAACCATATACTCCATAATGGTTTATGTCTGTCTGGCTTCTTTCCCTTAGCATGATGCTTCTGAGGTTCATTTGTGTTGTTACATGTGTTAGCATGCTTTAATCTTGACAGTGGGATTTCCACATTGTGTTTATTAATTTGCTGGTGTGCACATGCGTGCATGCATGTGTGTTTGCACAAGCACATGTGCACACCTGGGTCCCTTGCTTCTGCAAGTGAATGCCCATCCAGCTTTACCTGAGTGGCTGGGGGAATTGAACCCAGGCCTGTAGGCTTTATAGGCAAGTACCTATAACTGCTGAACCATCTCCCAACCCCTCTACTTGTTGACTGCTATAAACACTACTGTCTAATCTTTTGTTTGTTTCTTGACACAGGGTTTCATTCTGTAGTCCAGGCTGTCAGTCTTCAACTCACTATGTAGACCAAGCTGGTCTTAAACTCATGGTAATCTATCTGCCTCAGCCTCCCAAGTGCTGAGATTATAGGTATGAGCTTTCATGTGTAGCTTTAACCTACAATTTTTGTGCTGATACAGGTTTCCCCTCCTCTTGAACATGTGCCCAGGTGTGGAGTTTCTGGGTCACATAGTAGTTCCACAATTAACTTGGGAGGACCTATCAAACTGTTATCCAAAGGAGCTGTACCATTTTGTAGCCATACTATGAGACATGACCAGTGTGTGAGGGAGGGTTCCAATTTTCCACATTGTCACCCAAGCCCGTTGTCTTTTCTTTCTTAGCCATCCTAGTAGATGTGAAGTGGCATCTCATTGTTGCTTGCATTTTATTTCTTTGATGACTAAGGAGCATCTTTTTTTGTATTATTTGAGTGTTGGTAGTTTATATGAAAGGTGATATCAGAGAGCAGAAGTAATGGAGTGGGAAGAATGAAACAGAAAAGAGAGCAAAGCCAATAGCTTGTGCTCTATTGAACTGGATCCTGTGTGGTCTCTGAGATAAACCCCACTAGGAAACGCTGAGATGAGCACAACATACCTCAGAATTGTTATAGCAAAGTACAGGGGGGCTGAGGCATCTGTCCACTGCATTCCACCTCGCTGTGTTGAAGGTTGCCTTCAGATGCTTCACTTCCCCATGCTTTGGAATTGCATTGTGCTTCACTGTGCAGCCTTCCTCAGTCTTAGGGAAAGAAAGCAGTGAAGAATTGGACAGCTTGCATTGGCACAGTCTGGAGGATGGAGTCTAACAACAACCTGCTATGCTGAGGGCATGTGCCAATCCTTTCGATTGCTTGAACTTTGCATATATATATGTTTTTATTTTAGAGAGAGCAGGCAAGAGAGAGAGAGAGAGAGAGTGGTGCACCAGAGCCCCAACCACTAAAATTGAACTTCAGGTGCTTGCGCCCCTAGTGGGCATGTGCTACCTTGCATTTGCCTCACCTTTCTGCGCCTGGCTTACATGGGATCTGGAGAGTTGAACATGGGTCCTTAGGCTTTACAGGCAAGTGCCTTACCTGCTAAGCCATCTCTCCAGCCCTAGTTTGGTTTTTGTTTTGAGACATACATAACCAGGCTGGCCTGAAACTCTGCATCCTCCTGAATCATCCCTCCAGAGTGCTGGGATTCCAGATGTGTGCCACCATGCCAGGATCTCTGTAGTCTTCTGTTGTTTTGACTGTTTCCACATACTTTTGTCTTATCGCCTCACCTCTGTATTACCCTCCTGACAAGCAAGATGATTGACCAATTTGTAATACATTTTACATTCTCTGGAAATTAAGCAGTGACATACACATTTGTCAGTAGTTTCTTCTTCCTCCTCTTCTCCTCCTCCTCCTCCTCCTGCTGCTCCTCCTCCTCGTTGTTGTTGTTGTTGTTCTTCTTCTCCTCCTCCTCCTCCTCCTCCTCCTCCTCCTTCTTCTTCCTTCTTTTATTGTTAACCTAAAAATATGACCAAAAAGGAAGGAAGATATGTTTAAACACTTGGAAGTTTATATCCAGATGATCTGGACTTTTCTTACCCAAAATACTGGATTGGCCTTTGCCTCCAAATTTTGCTCATCTGAGAAAAAGAAACTAGACAAGTATCATTATCCCTAAGCCAGGTAGTAAGCAGAACATTAGCTGTAAGAGTCTGTAGGCAAAAAAAAAGCTGGAAGCCATGAAAGAAAATCTCTGGGGTGTGCAGATGCCACCTAAAGTCACAGCTGTCTTCCCAGAGCTTTGTTAAGGGGACAAAGATAGCGATGTGAAGTGCTTTATAGTCACTTTAATGACTTCTCCATGAGGAAAGCCAGTGATTCTGCTATCTGAAAGAAAGTCATGCTGTGGGGGCTGAGAAGATTGCTCAGTGGTTAAATGTGCTTGCGTGAAAAACATGCTGGCCCCATTTCAGTTACCCAGTACCCACATAAAGCCAGATACACAAAGTGATGCATTCATCTGGAGTTCATTTGCAGTGGCAAGAGGCCCTGGAATGCTCATACATACACAAACTCTCTCTCACACTCTCTTTCTCTCTTTGCTTGCAAATAAATAAAAATATTTCTTTAAAAGAGAAACTCTTGGTGGGGGCTGGAGAGATGGCTTAGCGGTTAAGACATTTGCCTGCAAAGCCTAAGGATCCTGGTTCAATTCTCCAGGTCCCACGTAAGCCAGATGCACAAGGGGGCACATGCATCTGAGTTCATTTGCAGTGGCTAGAAGCCCTGGCGTGCCCATTCTCACTCCCTCTCTCTCTTTCCCTCTCTCTCTTTTCCTCTTTCTCAAATAAATAAATAAATAAATAAATAAATAAATAAATAAAAATAAAATCTTTAAAAGAGAAACCCTTGGGTCTGGAGAGATTGCTCAATGGTTAAGGTACTTGGCCTAATGACCTGAATTCTAGTCTCCAGTCCCACATAGAGCCAGATGTACAAAGTGGCATATGTGTCTAGAGTTTGTTTGCTGCACACATTCTCTCTCTCTCTCTCTCTCTCTCTCTCTCTCTCTCTCTCTCCCCCTCTCTCTCTTTCTCTCTGCTTGCACATAAATGAATATTTTTTTCAAAAAGAATACCTTATTGTGAAGCATTAGCCCTAAATAACCAAAACAGTGCTAATGTACAGTTACATGACCAAGCCACCATATACAACTAGATGACCAAGAAAATGTCACCATGTACCAACTGTGTGGCGTGCTTTGCATAGTTTCCAGTGTACTGTTCCCATAGTTGTGCAATATGGAGACATGCTAAGGACCTTGAAGAAAATCTTCTCAAATAAGAAAAAAATGAATACAGAGAGTGTTAATGGGTGTCTGAGCTTTTGAATGGTACCAGTTAGCTGACCTAGGCCCCACAACTTTGTCCTGAGGAAGACAGTGAAGGCTGAGATTGTGTAGTTGGAAATAATAGTCTTAACTAATGACCAGGCTCTATGTTCAATATTTCACATAGATAATCTCATTTCATCCACTTATAAATTCATTTAAAAGATGCAGAAGCTAAGCTGGAGAGATGGCTTAGTGGTTAAGGTGCTTGTCTGCAAAGCCAAAAGACCCAGGTTTGATTCCTTAGGACTCACATAAGTCAGATGCACAAGGGAGTGTCTGGAGTTCACCCACAGTGGCTAGAGGCCCTGGCACACCCATCCTCTCCCAATCTCTCTCTGTCTCTCTCCTGCCCTCATATATATATATGGTTTTTTGAGGTAGGGTCTCACTGTAGCCCAGTCTAACCTGGAATTCACTATGTAGTCTCAGGGTGGCCTTGAATTCACAGTGGTCCTCCTACCTCTGCCTCCCAAGTGATGGGATTAAAGGCGTGCACCACCACGCCCGGCAAAATAAATATTTTTAAAAAGATGAAGAAAGGCTGGGCGTGGTGGTGCACGCCTTTAATCCCAGCACTTGGGAGGCAGAGGTAGGAAGATTACCATGAGTTCGAGGCCACCCTGAGACTACATAGTTAATTCCAGGTCAGCCTGAACCAGAGTGAAACCCTACCTCGAAAAAAAAAAAAAAAAATGAAGAAGCTGAGTGAGAGTATAACATGAAAGCATTAAACTTGAAGCAAAATGGCTCACTACTCACCCTTCAGTGGTCAGTGCTATTCACAGTGTACTTCTGGGATCCCAGCAGTCTATAGACTTTATATTATATCATATCATATTATATTATATTATATTATATTATATTATATTATATTTATTATATTATATTATATTATATTATATTATATTATAATATTATAACAGGTTATCCTCTTTTATCTCCTCACCCCTGCTCCTTTTTTCCTGGAGCCCTCCTCAGTGGGATTATGGGAATCCCTGTGGGGTCATGAAGGCCTCAGTCAGTCCTTATGGGGTAGCGGGTATGGGGCAGGGACTATGCCTCAGGGTATTCCTACTACTCTGTGGCTCTTACACTCTCTTCACCCTCTCTTCTGAAATGTTCCCTGAACTATGACAGGCCTGTTGGCAGTCTGATTTAGTGCTGAGTTCTCTGTGGCCTTTGGACTTCTGCTTTGATAGGTTTTGACTGATCACTGTGTCTGTAGCCACCATCTGGTTGTCAGGCTAGCAGTAAGAGTAGTATTCCTATCGCCTCTTCCATGGCATCTAAGGTCTCTTTATCAGTCCACAAGCAGAGCAGTGCAAAGTAGAAATAGACATTTAGAAACCTTTCCAGCAATCTCATATTCAAGTGAATGATTAGGGAACTTGTCTCATTGAATAAGGCTAAGATCCATCAGGAGCTGCCCATGAACTTTGTGTCCAAAAGGACTGTGGCACAGTATGTGAGTTTTTTACATTTTATTCATTCATTTGCAATCAGAGAGAGATAGAAGACAGACAGAGAGAATGGGCACACCAGGGCATCCAGCCACTGCAAACAATCTCCAGATGCATGTGCCACTTTGGCTTTACATCAGTTACCAGGGAATCAAACCGGGGTCATTTAGGCTTTGCAGACAAGTGCCTTAACTGCTGAGCCATCTCTCCCACCCCAGATTTTTTTTTTTTTTTTTTTTTTTTTTTTGTTTTGCAAGGTAGGGTCTCACTCTGGTCCAGGCTGACCTGGAATTAACTATGTAGTCTCAGGGTGGCCTTGAACTCTTGGTGATCCTCCTACCTCTTCCTCCCAAGTGCTGGGATTAAAGGCGTGCGCCACCACGCCCGGCCCACCCAAGAATTTTAAAGTTAGGTTGTATGTTCACTACTTTACTCATTGCTGTGATCTAATACCTGTCAAGAATAAGCTCAAGGAGGGACAGGGTGTATTCTGACTTACAGTTTCAAGGGGACGCATTCCACCGTGATGGGGAAAGGCATGACAGCAGGAGTGGAGACAAGCTTGTTGCACTGGATTCACAGCCCAGAAGCAGCCAAACATGGTGGCACATGCCTTTAATCCCAGCACTAGTGAGGCTGAGATAGGAGGATCATCATGAGTTCGAGACCAGCCTGGACTACAGAGTGAGTTCCAGGTCTGGGCTAATGAAACCCTGCCATGAAATTAAAAAAAAAAAAAAAAAAAAAAACAGTCTGGACTACAAAACCCAGTGACCTACTTCCTCCGGCAAAGTCCACCTCCTAAAGTTCCACAACCTTCCCAAACAGCACCACCAGCTGGGGACCAAGTGTTCAAACACAGGAGCCTATGGGGACATTTCATGGTCAAACCAGGAATTGGTCAACCTCAGTTGTAAACCAAAGATATGTTAAAAAGCTATTAAATAAAAGCACTTATTTCTTTTATAAGTTGTTTCATAATTTAAAAATGTTAGCTAAATTACAGCCAGGCGTGGTGGTGCACACCTTTAATCTCAGCATTTGGGAGGCCAAGGCAGGAGGATCACTTTGAGTTTGTGGCCAGTCTGGGACTACACAGTGAGTTCCAGATCAGCTGAGGCTAGTGAGACCCTACCTTAAAAAACAAGAACAAAAACAAAAGTTAGCTAAATTGGAGAAACAGTTTTTATAGCAATTTTTTTTTAAGGCAGGGACTCATGTAGCCCAGGCTCTCTTCAAACTCACTATCTAGCCCAGGATGGCCTTTAACTCCTGATCTTCCTGCCTTCCCCACTCTAGTTCTGGGATTACAGGTGTGTGTCATTGTACCTGACTTTTATTATTATTATTATTACTTTTCTTTTTGTTGTTGCTGTTTTTCTTTTTGGTTTTGGTTTTTCAAGGTACAGTCTCACTCTAGCCCAGCTCAGACTAACCTGGAATTCACTATGTAGTCAGTTTCAGGCTGGCCTCAATTCATAGTCTCATAGTGATCCTCCTACCTCTCCCTTCTGAGTGTTGGGATTAAAGGCATGAACCACTATGCCCAAGTCTAATTTTAACTAATTTATGGGTGTTAAAACAACTTTACTAGACTTCTTTTGTTGTTGCTGTTTGCTTGTTTTTAAGATAGGGTCTCAATGCTTAGCCAGAGCAGCCTGGTCTTGATGGGTAGCCCAGACTAGATAATCCATGGTAGCAGAAATAGTCAAGGAAATGTTACTATTTCCTCCTAGGTTAATGTTCTTGTCCTGATATACTCTCACTCAGCTTCTTCTTCTTCTTCTTTTTTTTTTTTTTTTTTTTTTTTTCGAGATAGGATCTCACTCTGGCCCAGGCTGACCTGGAATTAACTATATAGTCTCAGGGTGGCCTCAAACTCATGGCAATCCTCCTACCTATGCCTCCCCAGTGCTGGGATTAAAGGCGTGCGCCACCATGCCCGGCAGCTTCTTCATCTTTTAAGTGAATTTATAAAAGGTTAAAGTGAGATTATCCACATGAAATCTTGAACACAGAGTCTGGTCACGAGTAGATGGTAGGACTATTACTTTTGGCTAATATTTGACTACTAATATTGAAAGTGATTTGAAGGAAATTACAGCCCAAAGAATTTGTAGTAGTTTTACTCAGAAGTATGAAGTTTTTTTTCTTTACTTTGAGACAAAGTCTTATTCTTTAACTCAAACTGGCCTGAAATTCATGACAACCCTCCTGCCTCAGCTTCCCTATTGCTAGAACCCAGCTAGAAGTATGATTCTTATACTCAGTTCAGTTTTTGTTTTTTGTTTTGTTTTTGTTTTTGTTTTTGTTTTTTTTTGTTTTTGTTTTAGGTAGGTAGGATTTCACTGTAGCCCAGACTGACTTGGAATTCACTATATAGTCTCAGGCTGGCTTTGAACTCACAGAAATCCTCCTACCTCTGCTTCCCAAGTGCTGGGGTTAAAGGTGTACACCACCACACCGGGCAAAAGAGAGAATGGGCATGCCAGGTCCTCTAGCCATTGCAGATGAACTCCAGATGCATGCTCCACTTTGTGCATCTGGCTTTACATGGGTACTGGGGAATCAAACTCTGGTCATTAGGTATTGCAGGCAAACACCTTAACTGCTAGCCATCTCTTCAGCCCTGTGTGTGTGTGTGTTTTTTTTTTTGTGTGTGTGTGTGTGTGTGTGTGGTTTTTTTTCTTTTTCCTTTTTTGAAACAAGATCTCATGAAACCTCAGACTCATTATATAGGCAAGGATGACCTTGAATTTTTCATCCTTCTGTCTCCACTTCCCAAATGTTAAGATTACAAGCATGTGCCACCACACCCAGTTTATGTGGCACTAGGGACTTGAACCCAGGCCAACCCTCTGCCAACTAAGCTACATTCCCAAGTCCTGAGTTCAGTTTTGCAGAGATGTGCTAGCTAATATCAATAATAAAATCATTTTTGAAATATTTATAGCTGGGCTTGGTGGTACACACCTTTAATCCCCGCACTCAGGAGGCAGACTTAGAAGGATCACTGTAATTTTGAGGCCAGCCTGGGTCTACAGAGTGAGTTCCTGGTCAGCCTGTACTAGAGTGAGACCCTACCTCAAAACAACAACAAAAACAAACAAACAAAAAAAAAGAGTATTTATAAAGAGACAAAAGACACAAATTCAAAACCTAAAGAACATTTTTATGAGAGAGAGAGAATTGGCATGCTAGGTCCTCCAGCCATTGCAATCAAACCCCAGATGTGTGTGCCACCTTGTGTGTATATGCAACTTTGCACATGCATCACCTTGTGTGTCTGGTTTATGTGGGATCTGGAGATGAACATGAGTCCTTAGGCTTCGCAGGCAAGTGCCTTAACCTCTAAGCCATCTCTCTAGGCCCCTATAGAATATTTAAAAAGAAAGAATATTGTATTTAAAAATTGGAGCCGGGCGTGGTGGCATATACTCAAACTACCACTGGTGACTGGGAAATTGAACCCAGACTAGCTGGCTTTTCAAGTAAGTGCAAAATGTTTGTTTAGGCCAGGTGTGGTGGCACATGACTTTAATCCCAGCACTCAGGAGGCAGAGGTAGGAGGATCGCCATGAGTTTGAGGCCATCCTGAGAATACAGAGTGAATTCCAGGTCAGCCTGGGCTAGAGCGAGACCCTACCTCGAAAAAAAAAAAAGTTTTTTTTTTTAAAATTACAGGTTGTTAAATGTGTAATCTTGTCAACATAACAATGAATTTGGCATTTGTGTGATTTGAGCATAGTGAAGATATGAGGAATTCAACTCATTTGAGCTTCATTATTGACAAACACATCAAGTTCTAAACTATGTAAAACAGTACATGATTATATCACAAAACAATATGGATGGAGTTTAAGTTTGGTTCAGGAACATGTCCAGCTTCATTGGCAGAAAAGCAGCCTGAGTATGTTACCTAGAGTAGAAAGCCTGAATGAGAGTGCAAAATCAATACGCTGCTTCCCTAATCAAGAAAAATTCAAAAAATGTTAGCTGAACTACATGGTAGCTAATTATGCTAAGGCTAATGCATTAGCTATGAGATCATTTGCTTTATTATATGTCACATGGAAATGGATCAAAAGCAGATGCTGGTGGTGCTAAGATATGACTCCTACTGATGGGGAAAGCTCTAACAGAAATGTCTGACTAGAAAACAAACTCTTGATGTCTCTCTAGATAGTAAAAAAAAATTCAACTGGGCATGGTGGTGCATGCTTTTTTTAAAAAAAATTTATTTATTTATTTATTTATTTATTTATTTATTTGAGAGAGAGAGATACAGAAATAGGCAGGTAGACAGACAGAGAGAGAGAGAGAGAGAGAGAATGGGTGCGCCAGGGCCTCCAGCCACTGCAAACAAACTCCAGATGCATGCACATCTTTGTGCATCTGGCTTATGTGGGTCCTGGAGAATCAAGCCTTGAACCAGGGGCCTTAGGCTTCATAGGCAAGCGTTTAACTGCTAAGCCATCTCTCCAGCCCGGTGCATGCTTTTAATCCTAGCACTCAGGAGGCAGAGGTAGGAGGATCACTGTGAGTTCAAGGCCAGCCTGAGATTACATAGTGAACTCCAGGTCAGCCTGGGCTCATCAAACAAACAAAACAAACAAACAAACAAAAATTCATCTTTATAAGGTCCTACCCTTTTTTAAAAAGCATTTTTTTCCATAATAAAAATGTATTCTTACACAAGCCCAAAGCTTCTGAAATACAAACTTATTTCAAACAGGTGTTTTTATTTGTGTGATTTTTGACAATTTGAATTTTATATTTCTAAACAAGGAAAAATGCCATCCATAAGATGAAAGGGGAAAAAAAAAAAAGCAGAAAGTTGGGAATGAATAGATAGATTCTACAGACTAGTATAAAATTCCCCATAACTTAGCAGCAATAATCAGTACATAAGTGATGACCTATTTGGTGGTGTGATGTGTGTGTGTATTTGTTCATGTGTGTGAAGGGCTGCACAGGCCACAATGAGCGTGTGGAGGTTAGAGGACAACGTCAGGTATCAATGCTCCCACCTTGTTTGGAGTTGCAGTCTCTCTTTCACTGCTGCATTTGCCAGGCTTAGCTGGCCCACGAGCTTCCAGGGACCCTCCTGTTTGCACTCCCTTCTCACCATAGGTGTGCTGGGATTATGGATGCTCACACTACAACATCTGGCTTTTCATGGGTTCTGGAGATCCAAATGCAGGTTCTCACTTAAGTGTTCCTTCCACCAGGCTGTCTTCCAAGCCCCTAGTGGTCTTGATTTCACATCAGTATAAGTTATAGATGAGACAGAACTGCTGAAATTTGATTTCCATCAAAAGAAGCGCCATCCCCCATTGCTTTCATTGAAAGATAATTTAATTCGTACATAATTGAAGAGGAATCTGAAAATACAGAATCATTCACTTTATCTTGGATAAAAGTAAAATATATTTCCAAGCTCCCTCAAACTGCCTTAATTCTCTTCTACTTCTGTGAATTTCTATAAAACTGATTTCTCCATTAACCTTGATTTTAAAATTATTTAATGTATTTGCACGTGTGTGTGTGTGCATGTGCATGTATGCTACTGTAAATGAACACCAGATGCTTTGTGCCACTTTTCTGTCCAGCTTATGTAGGTAGCTTGGCAGGCATTGCAAGTAAGTGCCTTTAACCACTGATCCACCCCTCTCTCCAGCCACTCCATTAAACTCCTATTAAAACAAAACAGGGAGCAGGGCTGGAGAATCCCAGATGGGAGGCAGAGGTAGGAGGATTGCCGTAGCTCCAGTTAAGGTGAGACCCTACCTGCCTGAAAGATGCCTAAGGACCCAGCTTTGATTCTTCAGAATATATGTAAACCAGATGCACATGGTAGCACAGGCATCTGGAGTTCATTTGCAGTGGCTAGAGGCCCTGGAACACCCATTCCCTCTCTCTCTGTCACTTTCTCTATCATAAATAAATTAAATTAAAATTAAATTAAATTAAAAATTAAACAAAACAGTTTTGGTACATGTTGCATCCTACATTCTTCCTGGATTGGATAGGTTAATGAGCAATCGAGCAATTGTAAATTGGTTTTTTGTTGTTGTTGTTGTTGTTGTTGTTTTGGTTTGGTTTGGTTTGGTTTGGTTTGGTTTGGTTTGGCTTTTCCAGGTGGGGTGTCATTCTAACCCAGACTGATCTGGAATTCACTATGTAGTCCCAGGGTGGCCTAGAACTCATGGCAGTCCTCCTACCTATGCCTTCCACGTGCTGGGATTAAAGGTGTGCGCCACCATGCCTGGCCAAAATTTTTTTATTCATTAGAGTCTCTCACGTGGGTATACACAGTGCTTGTGCAAAGCAAGGAAACACTGTGCTGCTCATACTTTGTCATTGAACTGTGGTTGCAGAATAGCAGAGTGCAGGTCTCAGCACTGCTCTGAGTCCAGCAATATCTTGACATGGAGGTCGGAGGAGGACATAAGGAAGGAGACAACAAGACAGGGAAGAACTACTTGAAAGAGGAGGGTCCTTGGGGGCTGATGCTGGAGAAACGGGTTGGGATAAAACTACTAGGATATGTTCATATCAGATCTCAATGATTTTTAAAGAAGTGCAATTCTCTATATCACTTATTTAATATGCACATTCAGTGGACATGTAGAGACTTTGTAATTATTTTCCCAGTTATGTTTGTTTTATTGAAATATAATTTTACCTATTGAATCTTTTTTTGTTTTGTTTTGTTTTGTTTTTCGAGGTAGGGTCTTGTTCTAGCCCAGGCTGACCTGGAATTCACTATGTAGTCTCAGGGTGGCCTCGAACTCATGGTGATCCTACTATCTCTGCTTCCTGAGTGTTGGGATTAAAGGTGTGCCCCACCATGCCCAGTTTATCTGTTGAATATTAATGGTTAAAAAAAATTGGTTATCTTTGTGTTTTGATGTAATTTATCCAGTAACTCCTTTCTTTTGTACTTTGCAACTGATAAAAAAAATACATCTGATGATGGAGAGTGAACTTTCAAAGGGGAAAGTGGGGGGAGGGAGGAAAATAACATGGGATATTGTCTACAATTAAAGAAGTTGTCAATAAAAATTTTTAACAATACATCTGAGCCTGGTGTGGTGGCACACACCTTTAATTTCAGCACTTATGAGGCAGAGATAGAAGGATCACCATGAGTTCGAGGCCACCCTGAGACTACAAGGTGAATTCCAGGTCAGCTTGGGCTAGTGTGAGACCCTACCTAAAAAACTAAATAAATAAATAAATAAATCAACCACCTGGCTCTTCCTTAGTCAGTTTGAGAAGCACTGTTCTCCACATCAACTTTATCCGGGAAGTGGGTATGAGCTGCTACCTTTTATTCATTCATTTATTTATTTGTGGTGAGTTTTTTGTCCATTTGTTTGTTTGTTTTGAAACCAAAACTATTGAGATAGGGTCTGCCTATGTAGCCCAGGCCAGCCTTTAACTCACAGCCAACCTGCTGCCTATATTCCAAAGTGCTGGGATTACAGGCATGTGCCACCATGCCTGGCTCATTTTGGGGCTGATCAGAATTTTATACTGTGTAAAGTCCAATGAGTTAACCATTAAAAGGGGGTAATTTTCAGTATTTGCTGCAAAGGCAAGCGGATTGTTCTGTGGGTCACTTCCTTCTGATTCCCACTAGAGGGCAGTCAAGAAGCACTTATCCTGGTGAGATGCATCAGTGCTCAAGCACCTGATAAACTGCAGGAAAAATAAAATGCAGATATACAGCACAAATCATTTACCCAGTGAATATTTGGGGTGAGCAACCATTCTTTGCTACACTAAGCCTTAATAAAGGGGCTAGAGAGATGGCTCAGTGGTTAAAGCGTTTGCCTGCAAAGTCTAACGACCCAAGTTCGATTTCCCAGTACCCAAGTAAAGCCAGCTGAACAAAATGGTGCACATGTTTGGAGTTTGTTTGCGGTGGCTGGAGGCCTTGGAGTACCCTTTCTCTCTCTACATGCAAATAAATAAATAAAATAATTTTTTTTAAATACTGAAAGACTTCAAGCCCAGTGACCATGTTCTTATAGCTAAAAACCAAGTAAGATGGTAGATGAAAAGTGAGATGAGGGGCTGGAGAGATGCTTAGAGGTTAAGGCTTTTTGCCTGCAAAGCCGAAGGATCCCAGTTCGATTCTCTAGGACCCACGTAAGCCAGATGCACAAGGGAGCACACGCGTCTGGAGTTCGTTTGCAGTGGCTGGAGGCCCTGGCGTGCCCATTCTCTCTCCCTTTTCTCTCAAATAAATAAATAAATAACTTTTTTAAAAAGCGGGATGAACATGAGATTAAAGACAGCACTGTTCAGTGAGAACTGGAGTGTGTGATCATATAAATGGGCTTAATGCCATTGAACTGCACGTGTAAAAATAGTCAACATGGTAAATTTGTATTATGTCTATTTGATTATTTAAGAGAAAAAGAGAAAAAATGAGTGACATATTTCATGCATCATTCCAGAAGACTAGAGTGGTCAAGGACTGTCTTACACAAGCAGCTGTAGCTCACGGACATAGAAAGGAGACATAGAAGGCATGGGCCAGCATATCACAGGTGTTGTAAGCCTTTACTCTGCGCGCGCGCGCACACACACACACACACACTTTATTCTGAGTTGCCATTCTGCCTCAATTTTTTAATATTTTTATTTATTTATTTGAGAAAGGGAGGGTGGGAGGGAGAGCAAGAGAGAATGAGCACACCAAGGCCTCTTGCCACTACAAACATACTCCAGACATATATGCCACCTGTGCATCTCACTTTATATGGGTCCTGGGGAATCGAACTTGGGTTCTTTGGCTTTGTAGGCAAGTTCCTCAACTGCTAAACCATCCCTCCAGCCCTCTGGATCAATTGTTTAGCCCCTGGAAAATTTAGGGACCTTTTCCAGTTCATTCATTCACACATGTATATATTCATGAATTCATTTGATCATTGTTCGCTCAATGTTGACTTCTCCTCTGTTCCAAGTACTTTCTTTCTGTCCTTTTTCTTTTTTTTTTTTTTTTTTTTTTGAGAGAGAGAGACAGAGAGGGGGACAGATAGAGAACTCCAGATGCCTGCACCCCCTTATGGGCAAGGGCAGCATTGCGCCCTTGCGTCACTTTGCATCTGGCTAAACGTGGGACCTAGAGATCCAACAGGCGTTCTTAGGCTTAGCAGGCAGGCACCTTAACCACTAAGCCCTCCCTCCAGCCCGCCAGGCACTTCTAAGTCACTGGGATACAGCACTGAAGGAGGCAAAGAGCTCTGCCCCCGGGGTGTTTAGGAAACATGACTCTCTCTGGATGAGACCATGAGGGTCCTGGGAACTATTTTTGTCTCACATGGGCATCTCTTTCAGTCATTCACAAGTGGGCCATTGGGAGCTGCTGTTTCTGAATGTGTTCCCTTGAATCAGCAGGAAGACCAGGAGGAAAGAGGAAGAATGACTTCAGAACCACAGAGGGACCTAGGGTTGCCTTGGCAACAAGATCAGAGAACACTGTTCAAGGCCATGCGATGCCAGGGCTGGACTCTGAGTCTTGGCTGTTCCATGTCACCCTTTGACTGTCACAGAACTGCACAGAAGTGAGTCTTTGAAATCAAAGGAACAGTGGCCCACGCACTGAGGAATTTGTCCCACACCCGCCCTGACCTCGTTCTGATTCTGCAGAGATACAGGATGTCCTCGCCCCAAAGCTTTGGAGACAGCAGGAGGCTATGCTAGGTCACGAATAAGAGTTTGCTTTAAGAATCTAACAAGTTTCAGTTGAAATGGCCTAGACCCAAAAAGTATGTTTAAACCTCAGTTTCCCCGTTTGTAAAGTGCAGATAATAATAGCAACATTCCGAGGATGTGAGCACACACTTGGCACAGGCAACAAGCACACAACACTGGCTTGAAAACATGGTTGAGCTGAAGCTCAGAGGTCACCTCACCTGATTCTTCCATGCTACAACTACGGTGACAGAGGCCCAGCAGCCTAGCAAAGGCAGAAAGATAAGAAATGGTGGATTTAGGCCGGGCGTGGTGGCGCACGCCTTTAATCCCAGCACTCAGGAGGCAGAGGTAGGAGGATTGCTGTGAGTTCGAATCCACCCTGAGACTACAGAGTGAATTCCAGGTCAGCCTGAGCTGGAGTGAGATCCTACCTCAAAAAAAAAAAAAAAAAGATGGATTTAGACTGCTTTTGAACCTTGGCTCCACCTATGGACTTTAGGAATCTGTGAAATGTAGCAATGAAGTTGCTCCAAGGACTAAAAGAGAAACATTAAACTTCTGGCACCAGAGCCTGACATGACAATTGTCCAGTACAAAGTTTCTTTGCTTTGCTCCTTCTATTTGGCTGTCCAGAGTCAAATGCAGGTCTCAGGGAGTCCTGCTGACCCTCACTAATGGGAGCTCAGGAGTCCAGTGCGTCCCATTCCACATCAAGTTCCTGATATTGTTCCTGATATTGTAAGGTCTGTAAAAGGATAACAATAGTAGCTATCTCCTGGAGCTACCATGAAGACAATTCTCCCTTTGGAAGTGTACAATAAATGTCCCATGCCTTTGGGTTTTTGAGACAAGGTCTTGCTACATAGCCCAGGTTGTCCTTGAACTTATAGCACTAACCGTGCCTTAACCTGCTAGGAGCACATGCACACAGTGCCACACCTGGCTGAAGGGTTTCTTGTTCTGTCCTGTAACCTTGCTCTGATCGAAAGGAGACTCTCGGGTAGATAAGTAGTCAAGGTCAAGCTCGTACTCATTCATTGATTCATTCACGTATCTGTGGGCTAGGCTGTTACCACACTGGGGCTCACAAGATTAGACAAGACTCCTGCTCTCAAGTTCCTCACAATCAAAAAGAGGACTCTCCAGCTGAGCTTCTGCATCTTTTAAATGAATTTATAAGTGGATGAAATGAGATTATCTATGTGAAATATTTACCATAGAGCCTGGTCATTAGTTAAGACCATTATTTCCAACTACACAATCTCAGCCTTCACTGTCTTCCTCAGGACAAAGTTGCGGGGCTTAGGTCAGCTAAGTGGTACCATTCAATAAGCTCAGACACCCATTAACACTCTCCTTATTCATTTTTTTCTTATTTGAGAAGATTTCCTTCAAGTTTCTTAGCATGTCTCCATATTGCACTACTATGGGAACAGTACACTGGAAACTGCAGAACACGCCACACAGTTGGTACACAGTAACATTTTCTTGGTCATCTAGTTGTATATGGTGGCATTATCTTGGTCATGTAGCTGTACATTGTAGCACTGTTTTGGTTATTTAGGGCTAATGCTTCACAGTAAGGGCGTGGTGGCTCATGCCTTTAATCCCAGCACTAGAGAGGCAGAGATAGGAGGATCTCCATGAGTTTGAGGCCACCCTGAGACTACATAGTGAATTCCAGTTCAGCCTAAGCTAGAGTGAGACCCTACCGCAAGAGGACTTAGGTGCTTGCCTGAGAAGCCTAAGGATCCAGGTTAGATTCTCCAGGTCCCGCATAAGCCAGTTGCACAACGTGGCACATGCACTGGAGTTTGTTTGCAGTGGCTAGAGGCCCTGGCACACCCATTCTCTCTCTTTCTCTCTGTCTAAATAAATAAATAAAAATCTTTAAAAGGGGGGGGGACTTAGGGGCTGGAAAATTTGTAGTTAGATTTGTAGAGAGCTTGCCTAGCATGCACAAAGCCCTAAGTTTCCATCTCCAGCACTTCCTAAACTGGGCATGACAGCACTCCAGGGGAAGAGGCAGGAAGATCAGAAGTTCAAGATCATCCTTGACTACATATCAAGTTCAAGGCTAGTCTGAGGTATAGGAGACTCTGTCTCCAAAACTATAAAATTAAATTTAAAAAAGAGACTTGGGAGACTCTAGGTAATGGCTACAGGACTATAGATAAAGAGCTTTGAGGAGAGGCTGGGCAGCCAGCCATTAATAGTGCAGACTCTGTAGTCTGACAACGGAGTTTGCCCTCAGCCTGCCACCCTGTGGTGTTGTGCAATCCTTGCCAGCCCTGTGCCCCTGTATCATAAGGATGACCACAGGACTTCATTCATGAGGTCGCCATGAATGCCAAGTCGTTTTGTTTTCTCAAAGGTCTTAGAACAGGGCCTGGCACATACAATGTGCTCTGTCCATGCCTGCTTGCTTAACAAAAACTTAAGTACAAATGGTGACGGCAGCATTCTGAGAGGGGGGTGATTTTCTAGTAGAAGAAATTAGTGAGAATCCTGACAAAGTCAGTGCTTTTCCATATACCTCAGCTCCTCTAATTTCACTCAAAATAGTCCCACCAGCCACACCGGGAAGGGACTGTGGAAAGCTTTTGGTTGAAGACTCACAGTGAACAAACACACTGAGGCCAGAGAGAAAAAGTAGCCTGCCAAGGTAAGGAGGGCAGAAGACAAATAATGCCCACATACATCCACATTCTGATCCCGAAACCTAGAAATGTGTGAGCTCGTGTGGCAAAGGGACTTTGCTGGTGTGATAGTTAAGAATTGTGAGGCCACAGGAGGGACCCCAGGCTGAACTCTCTCCCTCTCCAAACCTGCAGGCACTGCGTATGGTAGAATGATCAGGGCCCAGGTGGCAGCGAATACCCAAGAGACCCAAGGACCATCAGTATGACACTTGCCTAGCACAACACGAGTCATTTCTATCACATCTGCCAGGGCCCAGAAAATGTCACGGAGGAAGTGGTGGCTTAAATATGAGTGCGGCTCTCACTGCTAGTCTGAGAACCTCCTCCATGCAGATGGCAGTAGATACTGAGGAGAAGTCATCAAAAAGTCATCAAAGCAAGCCAAGCATGGTGGCGCATGCCTTTAATCCCAGCACTCGGAGGCAGAGGAAGGAGGATCACCATAAATTCGAGGCCACCCTGAGACTACATAGTGAATTCCAGGTCAGCCTGGACTAGAGTGCAACCCTACCTGGAAAAAAACAAAACCAAAACCAAAACAACAACAACAACAAAAACTCATCTGAGCAGAAAATCAGGGGTTGCAGAGAGCTTGACATTCAAGCTTATAACACTCCCTCCAAGACTTAGGGAACATTTCAGAAGAGGAGTGGAAAGAATGTAAGAGCCACAGGGTGGGAAGGTGTAACCCCCCCCCACACACACACTGGTGCTTTCATGACCCCACAGTGAACATTGATAACCCCACTGAGGAGGACCCCCCCCCGAGTGAGAAGGGGTGCGGGGGAGAGGAAACAGAAGAATATAACCCAATAGGAATATGAACAGCATGCAAGCAATATGTTCATATGGTAAAGTTCTCAATTAATAAAACAACTAAATAATGGGGCGGGGGAAATAGCTCAAGGTTAAAGGCACATGCTTGCAAAGTCTGCCAGCCCAGGTTCAATTCCCCAGTACCCAGGCAAAGCCAGAAGCACAGTGGAACATGCTTCTAGAGTTCATTTGCAGTGGCAAGAGGCCTTGGCACATCCATTCTCTCTCTGCTCATAAATAAATAAATAAGATAACAAAATAATAAAAAGAATTGTGAGAATATCCTGGATTAATAGGGTGGGTCAAAGGCCATCACAAAAGTCCTCAGGAGGGAAAGAGAGTTGGAGAACAGAGGAGACTGCAGAACTGGACATTGGAGTGATGTGGGCCAATGAGCCAAGAAAGGTGTATGTAGCTGGGGCCTCTTCCCTCCCCGCATCCCTTCCCCCACGGGTGCCCATCTCATCTGAGTTCTCGTTTCCTGCTATTTGTCCAGGAACCAGGTTTGCTACTTGCAGCCCTCATTGATGGAAGCTGGGGTGTCCACAGAAAGCTAGCGGAAATCTCTGCAAAGAACATACCTTGGGCAAGATTTGCAAACAGGGCTGATGAGATTGGGGAAAGTAGCAGATAACAGCCGATAAGAGGTAATCTCATTAAAGATCATGGGTCCTCGGAGAGATAAGACTTGGAGGGTGGGATGGGAAATTAGCCTGAGACCATTTCTCCAGAGCTGTGTACACACTCCAGAACTAATCTGGGCAGAGGATTTAACCAGGCAAGAATTGGTTCCACACCTCCTTTTTCTGGATACGGAACTCCATGGAAGCTCAAGTCTTTTGTATGAAACAGCATAGCATTTGCGTAGTACCTTGTCCCTCCTCCCACATACTGAAAACACCTCTACTTTTAGCAACTCGTGCAATGGGGATGCTGTGTAAATGTTGTTTGCTTGCTACATTGAGGGAACGCTCAGAGCAGACACAAGGTTTTTGTTGTTGTTTGAGGCAAGGGCTTGTTATGTAGCTCTGCTGGGATTACAGGCATGTGGCACCAAGCCCAGCGTTGTTTCTTTTGTTTTTGTTTTTTGAGACAGAGTCTCACTATGTAACTCTGACTAGCCAGAAGCCAGTCTAATAGACCAGGCTGCCCAAGAACTTGTGGTACTTCTCTTGCCCCTGCCTCTTAAGTGCTGGGATTTCAGATATGGGCCACTACACCCAACTTTAAAATACTCTTCGTTCTTTTTTTTTTTTTTTTTTTTTTTTTGAGGTAGGGTCTGCTCTAGCCTGGAATTCACTATGTATTTTCAGAGTGGCCTCAAACTCACGTCGATTCTCCTACCTCTGCCTCCCAAGTGCTGGGATCAAAGGAGTGCGCCACCAGGCCTGGTTTACTCTTCATTCTTTTTTGTTTTGTTTTGTTTTGTTTTGTTTTGTTTTGTTTTGTTTTGCGAGGTAGGGTCTCACTCTAGCCCAGGCTGACCTGGAATTCACTATGTAGTCTCAGGGTGGCCTCGAACTCACGGTGATCCTTTTACCTCTGCCTCTCAAGTGCTGCGATTAAAGGCATGGACCACACCCTAAAGGAGACTTTTTAACTTGCCTCCTCATTTAAATAAAAAAAAACTCTGTGATCTCTTGTTCTTTCTCTTTCCTCTCATTTTGGGTTTCCGACCTGGCTACTCTTCATTCTTGATTGGTTGAATCCCTGCATACAGAACCTGAATATACAGACAGAAAACTGTATTTGGACAGAAATATACATATATTTGAGGAGAGAAAATCAGGCTGAAGAGAAAAAAAAAAAGAATCCACTGAACGCAGGGTTGGCCTGCGTCAGGGTCATGGATGCTGCTGTGAGGGGTGGGAACATAAACTTGCATGAAGTTTCTGGAAGGCTGTCAGTAGGGACTACAGATTCTTCTTCAGGAAGTTGACCGTAGGGGAGTACTAGAAGGTGTTCGCTGCAGCCTTGTTTACAATGGGGGAATGGCTCAGCGACATGGGAGGGTAAATTGATGGTATGGCCATATCATGAGTCACTAGACCACACATTGTTTTAAAAACTGATGTTGCAGAAGATTTCAAGATGGGAGGCATGCCTTTGATCCCAGCACTCAGGAGGCTGGGTAGGAGAATCACCATTATTTTGAGGCCAGCCTGGGTTACAGTGTGAGTTCCAGGTCAGCCTTCAGCCTAGGTTAGAATGAGACCCTATTTAAAAAAAAAAAAAAAAAGCCAGACATGGTGCACACACCTTTAATCCCAGCACTCGAGAGGCTGAGGTAGGTAGATGGCCAAGGGTTCAAGGCCACCCTGAGACTACAAAGTGAATTCCAGGTCAGCCTGGGCTAAAGCTAGGCCCTACCCTGAAAAACAAACAAACAAAAAAATCCCAGCAAATCCATGTTTGTCTCTGTTGAGGACATGGCTCAGAGGGAGAGTTCTAGGTTCAAGCCCAGCACTGAAAATGAGATTCCGAAACTGATAAAAGAGCAAAGTGCATCATACACATGTATGAAAATGTCATGATGGAAGATGTGAGATGATGGTAGTTCACGATCACAAGTGAAAAGAGCAAGTTGTAAAGCAGCAAAGGAAAAGAATCCCATCTATAAAGAACAGTAACGTAATCATAATAATGATATGGAGATGGGGAGATGGCTCAGTGGATAAAGTACTTGCTAAACATTCACAAGGACCTGAGTTCAGATCTCTGGCACCCACATAAAAGCTGGGTGTAATGGCATGTGCCTATAACACCAGCACTGGGGACACAATCCCCAGCGCTTACTGGTAAGCTAGTCTAGCTTAACTGGTGATCTCTAGGGTCAGTAAGAGATCTTGCCTCAAAAAATAAGGTGGGGCTGAAGAGATGGCTCAGCAGTTACTGTGACAAGAGTTTGATTTCCCAGTGCCCACATAAAGCCAGATGCACAAGGTGCCTCATGTGTCTGGAGTTCGTTTGCAGTGGCTAGAGGCCCTTGTGTGCCCATTCTCTCTCTCTCTCTCTCTCTCTCTCTCTCTCTCTGCCTGGCGTGGTGATACATGACTTGAATTCCAGCCCTTGGGAGGCTGAAATGGGAGGGTCTCTGTGAGTTTGAGGTCAGCCTGAGACTACATAGTGAATTCCAGGTCAGCCTAGGCTAAAGCAAGACCCTACCTCACAAAAAAAAATAAATAAATAAAAGATAAGGTGGAGAGTAACTGAGGAAGACACTTGACATTGATCTCAGGTCTTGACATGTACACACATACATGTGCACATGCACCTCCACACACAAATATGAACACACACATATACTTGCAAAAATATTAAATTAAATATTATTTTTAAATCCATTTAAAGCCGGAGTGGTAGTGCACGCCTTTAATCCCAGCACTCGGGAGGCAGAGGTATGAGGATCACCGTGAGTTCAAGGCCACCCTGAGACTACATAGTGAATTCCAGGTCAGCCTGGACTAGAGTAAGACCCTACATTAAAAAACCAAAAAATAAAATAAAAAGCATGGAAAGAGAAATAATAAAATGCTACGGATGGTTATCTCTGGCTGATGGGTTTGTGGAAGGTTTTAACTTTTTTCTTTTTTGTTTTTTGAGGCAAGCCCAACAGACTGACCTTTTTTTGATGAGAGAGAGAGAGAAAATTGGCACACCAGGGCCTCCAACCATGTAATTGAACTCCAGACACATGCTCCACCTTGTGGGCATGTGCGACCTTATGCACTTGTGTCACCTTGTGCATCTGGCTTACGTGGGATCTAATGAGTTGAACATGGGTCCTTGGGCTTTGCAGGCAAGCACCTTAACCGATAAGCCATCTCTCCAACCCTTATTTCTTTCTTTTGCTTATCAAATATTTTTCCATTTTAGTAACTAACATAATGTAAACTTTGCCAATGAAAAATATGTGTAAACATAGTTAAAAGGAAGTAAGCAATCGTTGGCACCTAGCTTGGGCCTAACTCTTTCCATCGCTCATCTCATTTAGCCTTAAAGGAGCTCTCTGAGTTAGGTGCCCAGGATCTATTTTACTGCTAGGAAATTGACACACACGATGCTTTTTTTAAAATTATTATTTTTTATTGACAACTTTTATACTTACATACAAAAAACCCACCTGATATTTCCCTCCCCTCCCCCATTCCACTTTAGAGCTCCAGTCTCCATCATATCCCCTCCCTCTCTCCATTAGTCTCTCTTAATTTGATGTCATCATCTTTTTCTTCTATTTTGAGGGTCTTGCGGAGGTATTGCTAGGCACTGCAAGGTCATGGATATCGAGGCCAATTTCTGTCGGGGCAGTTGCATTGTAAGAGGTCATACCCTTCCTTTGGCTCTTCCATTCTATCCGCCCCCCTCTTCCACAATGGTCCCTGAGCCTTGGAGGGTGTGACAGAGGTGTTTCAGTGCTGGGCATTCCTATATCCCTTCTTCTCAGCACTATGTTGCCTTTTGGGTCATCCCAGTGGTCATCGCCATCTGAAAAGAGAAGCTTCTCTAACCAGAAGTGAAAGTAGCGTTAATACGTGAATATGAACATTAAGTGTAGTGCTTTCAGGGCAGCTTGGTGGGAATAATATATACATTTAGTCAGACAAGGGCAGGCTTATACCCCTAAGGCTCATGACCTCACCTACCATAGACTTTTACTTAGGTTTTTCAGTACCAGGTATGTATTCCCTCCCGTAGAGAGGGCCTTCAGTCCAATTATGGAGCAGTTGGTTACCCCAAGAGTAGACATGCCACCATTGCACCCGTTCAGTCATTGGGCCTGTCTGGCCAAGCTTGAATATTCAGTGTCCACTATTTTCACTGCTGATGACTTCTTGTCTCCCATACGCTGCGTGCAGTGCAGCTTTTTCCAGCTTTCAGTTGGCTGGTCTACAGGGAGAAGGTTTTCTGCTCTGCACCAGCTTGCTTTCTCAGTGACCTTGCCTCTCAGGCAAGAGATGTCTTCAGCAATAGGGTCTTACTATCTGTTTTTCAAGGGAAACCAAGGGCTTTGGCAAAAGCCTTTAATGTTTTGGAGGCTACCGGGACCTCCTTGGCCAACAACTCACTGGAAGGTATCCCATCCCAGGTACTGAAAATTTTCTAGTAATGGTCTACAGCATCTAGATGTGCCCTTATTCAAAAAAAAGTAATTTTACATAAGTCTTATTCACAATATCTTGAACTTAGATTGAGATGCTTTAAAAAAATTTTTTTTATTATTCTATTTATTTTTGGAGAGAGACACAGAGAGAGATAGACAGAGAGGGAGAGGGAGACAGATAGAGATGGGCGCGCCAGCAGTCTCTCAGCTGCTGTGAATGAAATCCAGATGCGTGTGCCCCCTTGTGGTCAAGTGCAGCGCTGCGCCCTTGTGTCACTTTGCATCTGGCTAAACATAGGACCTGGAGATTGGAACCGGGTTCTTAGGCTTAACAGGCGCCTTAACCGCTAAGCCCTCTCTCGAGCCCACACGATGCTTTTAAGGAACACCTACAGTCACATAGTTAATAAGTGCTGGAGCCAATGATTGCAAGCTTGGTCTATCTACTGCCTCCCTTTGAAGATTTCCCAAGTGCCTCAGGGCTTTATTCTAGGTGACTTTCTTTGGGGATTGGAGTGGTTTGAGGCAAGGTCTTGTTATATAGGCCTTGACTGGCCATGAATTCATTAAGTAGCCAGGCCGGCCTCAAACTCTCAGAAATCCTTCTCCCTTAACCTCCCAAGTGCTGGGATTATAGGCACATGCCACCCTGCCTAGCTTTGGGAAACCTTCAGTTTATTCAGCAGCCTCGACTTCCTCACCATCAGGAGAGAGAACAATGCTATTGCAGTGGTCATCTTGCTGACCTTGAACTCACTGCCTAGAAACCAATACATCTGTTTCCTGTTTCACTTGGTCCTTTGGAACCTGATTAAGCATAGCAGAGCTGGTACCATGGCACAGGACCAGGCCCGGGAAGCGAAGCTGCCATCTCCTTGCAAGCCTCCTTCACCCTGGTGCCCAGTTGGTTACTGGGAAATAAACTGAGGGTTCTGTAAATACCAGTACCTGGGTGATCCCTGGCTTGTGCTAACCCAGGACGCTGGGATAAATGTTGGGTTCCATTGTCAAGTAACCAAACTTAGCATCCACGCCGCTCTACAGGTGCTCACCATGGAAAAGACTGTCCACGTGGGATGAATCAATCCCTGACGGCAGGAAATCCGTCAGGTAGCAACAATCCTTGCCCTGCCTGTGGAGAGAACTGGAGGCAACTGCTTCTGCTGTGTCCACACATGCCCTTTGTTTACTTTCACACATTTTCCAGAAGACATGTGTGTGCATATATTATGTACACACTGTGATGGTTAATATTGTTAACTTGCAGCACTGGGGGAGATAGGAGGATCGCCGTGAGTTCAAGGCCACCCTGAAACTACAGAGTGAATTCCAGGTCAGCCTGAGCTAGTGTGAAACCCTACCTCGAAAAGCCAAAATAATAATAATAATATTGTTAACTTGACAGGACCTAGAATCACCCAGGAAAGTAGCCTCTGAACCTGCCTGTGAGGGACAATCTTGATTAGGTTAACTGAGGTGGGAAGACCCACCTTTCCTGTGGGTGGCACTATTTCATGACTGGGGTCCTGGACCGTATCAAAAGGAGAGAGCTAGAAACGTGTGTGTGTGTGTGTGTGTGTGTGTGTGTGTGTGTGTGTGTGTGTAAATCATAGGACAACCTTGAGGTGCCTATGCACTACCTTTGTAGAGACAGGGCCTCTCGCCACTCAAATGAACTGCCAGGCTCCAAAGAACATCAGCGTAGGGCTGGGGCGATGGCTTAACGGTCAAAGGAACATCAGACCAGCTGGTCCAGGAGCTTCATACTCTTCTGGCTCCGCCTCCCATTGTTATAGGTACATTGGGGTCACAGATGCTTGTGCTACTTTGTATCAGCTTTCATGGGTGCTGGGGAACTGAACCCAAGCTGGCAGGTTTTGGAAGCAAGTACCTTTAAATCACTGAGCAATTTACCCAGCCCCTTGGAAAGTTTTAAACCAGGATTTTAATTTGAATGTACATCAATAATACATACACATGGTAAATATGCCATGAAGTGCTAAACAGTCTCTGTCATTTCTAGACCACCATCCTCCAGTCCTCTTATCCAGAGGTGAGTACCATGAGCTGCTTCCCACGTATCACTGTGGCTTTCCACTGAACAACCCAAAGGCATTTTATTGGCCATCTATAGAATACGCACTTACATATCCCCTAAAAGAAACTTTTCAGTCTTCATTCAGCTGATGTCACTAGAGGCCAGTGACACTGAGGCAAGGTCTCCGAGTATGCTTGAGAACTTCTAGGAGCTCATAGTAGTGCAAAGGGGAGCAAATACATGATCACACTGAACGGAGCACTCTGATTGGTGGCCAAAATGCCCTGCAGTCCTGTCCCACCAATCCATGGCACCACCTAATGGCACTGTGATTGGTTTTCCAGTGTAGCTGCAGGGTCTGTGGAAGGCCTCCAAGGAGGGCTAATCCCGTGGACAGAGAAATTATTCTCTTCAAAGTACCAGAAGGTATCCAGTGGCCCACCCTTGGAGCAGGTCTCATGAATGCGTTTATTCAGACCCTAATACCATTGAAGTGGAAGGCACATCAGACTCCACACATCCTGACCTCATTACAGGGACTTCTGGCCGTGGTGAGAACGCAACAACAACTAGTCACACCCTCCCTAGGACAACCCACTCAGTGTCCAACATCAGGAATGGTTAGAAAGATGACATGGTGATATCCACCCACTGCTTCCACAGCAAGATTGTCCAAACAGTGCTGATAAGATCAGCAAATTAAATTAAAATTAAATTAGGGGCTGGAGAGATTGCTTAGTGGTGAAGGCGTTTGCCTGCAAAGCCAAAGGACCCAGGTTCAATTCCCCAGAACCCATGTAAGCCAGATGCAAAAGGTGGTGCCGTGTCTGGAGTGTGTTTAAAAAGATGAAGCAGGGTGTAGTGGCACATAGCTTTAACCCTGGTGCTTGGGAGGCAGAGGTAGGAGATTGCCATGAGTTTAAGCCCACCCCAAGACTACATAGTGAATTCCAGGTCAGCCTGGACTAAAACCCTATCTCAAAAAAACAAAACCAAAAATAAATTCAAATTAGTGATTAGAGTATTTTTATTTTTTTAAGCACTGAAGTAGTCATTATGGGGAAATCAGGATCTGATTACATTTTCTCATACTTGTTTTTATTTTTTATTTTTTTATTTTTTTGGTTTTTGCAAGGTAGGGTTTCACTCTGGCCCAGGCTGACCTGGAATTAACTATGTAGTCTCAGGGTGGCCTCAAACTCAGCGATCCTCCTACCTCTGCCTCCCGAGTGCTGGGATTAAAGGCGTGCGCCACCACGCCCGGCTCTCATATTTGTTTTTAATATTTGTCTATTTATTATCATTATTGCTTGTGTTTTGAGACAGGGTTTCATTCTAGCCAGTGCTGACCTGGAACTCACTCTTGCCCAGGCTGACCTAGAACTCACAGTGCTCCTCCTACCTCAGCCTCCTGAGTGCTGAGATTAGAGCTATGAGCCACCATGCCCAGTTAACTTTTGGTGTTTTGAAGTTCCTTGCAGCTCAATGATGCTAGGATCTCATGTATCCCACACTGGCCTCAAACTCACTCTGCAACAGAGGTTAACTTTGAACCTGATCCTCTTGCCTACACCTTCAAAGTGCTGAGGTTACAGGAGTACACCACCACTCTTGGCTGTTCATAAGATTCCATTTTATTTTGTTTTGTCTATGAAAATGACTCTGAGACAGAAATACCATAGTGTTTAGAATTTTTGTTGTTTTAGTTTTGAGACAGAGTCTCATTTCTTTGAGGACGAGCTTGAATTTCTTTTTTTTTTTTGTTTGTTTTCTTTTTTTTGTTTTTTGAGGTAGGGTCTCACTCTAGCCTGACCTAGAATTCACTATGTAGTCTCAGGCTGGCCTCAAACTCATGGTGATTCTCTTACCTCTGCTTCCCAAATGCTGGGATTAAAGGTGTGTGCCACCATGCCCAGCTGACCTTGAATTTCTGATCCTTCTGCCTCTGCCTCCTAAGTGAACACCATCCTGCTCAAGTTTATAAGGTCCTAAGGATTGAGCCCCAGGGTCTTGTGCATGTTAAGCAAGCACTCTATTGACTGAGCTATATCCCTAGCCCCACCTTTAGAGTTTTAAGATTTCCAAACCTGGTGTGATGGCACATGCCTGTAAAACCAGCACGTGGAAGGTAGAGGCAGGAAGGTAAGGAGTTTAAGGTCTTCCTTGGCTACAGAAGACCCTGTCTCAAAAAAAAAAAAAAAAAAACAACCATTAAACAAAAGACTTCTCAAGCCGGGTGTGGTAGCCCATGCCTTTAATCCCAGCACTAGGGAGGCAGAGGTAGGAGGATCACCATGAGTTCGAGGCCACCCTGAGAATACAGAGTGAATTCCAGGTCAGCCTGGGCTAGAGTGAGACCCTACTTCAAAAAAAAAAAACAAACAAACAAAATAAGACTTCTCAAGACTTCAAACCACCCCTGATAGTCACAGATTGACTGTCTACATTTACCCAGGGGAAGTCTCCCCTACCCCATAAGGCCCCTCAACTAGCTAATAACTCTCTTGCTTCCTAGCTCTGTGTCAGGGCAATTTGTCAGCTTCTAGGAAGCCTTTTCTGATCAAGTGGAAGGGGACTGGGGTTTCCCCCAAAGACACACAATTCCTTTGGCATCTGTCTTTCCATTCAGTGTCCTGACCCATGTACTAGAGCCATGAGGATCCAGTGAGTAGGTGCCCACAAGGAGTCCACATTGAGTGACTTTCTGGCTGAGGCTTGAGCCTCCTCCGCCCACTGGTGACCATCAGCTTACATCACCAGCCATGGAAATGGTCCTTTGTCTTTTGAGATAACCATCCCACCAGGACTGTCGCATGATGCTGCAGCTAAGCCTGTGCCTGCCAGCCTATGCAGGGAGAGTATCAGAGGGCTGACTCAGCCTTCAGCGCCATCCAGAGACCATAATCATTGTGGTACTTATCACTACGTAGCAGCATAAGGACTCCGGGGAGCAGGGTACCCGGAATGGAACAGGAAGTGGTCACTATGATTCAAAACCAGAACTTTTCCCTGAGTGTCACTGTCAAGAGTGACACAGCCTCTGGGAAAAGTCACCGTGCTGAAGCGGGGGTGAGGAGAGAGTGGGCAGTGAAACCAGGAAGGGGAACACCCTCCTACCGCACTGGTATCGCCGGAACCCCCCAGGGCCAGCCTCAGCATCAGTCCTGGAGACTGTACTTCCCTGTCCTACCTCCAGGCGGCCTGTCTCTACCTTCCAGACCTAAGACCTGATGAACAGAGTGATCATTTAGTCAGGACACTTACGTCTCTAAGCTTCTCTTTCCTTGTCAATATAATGGAGATACTGAGGTAGCAGAAATCAAGTAAGATCTAAATATACATTACTTAGAACACATAGGTAAGCTGGCCATGGTGGCTCATGCTTGTAATCCCAGCAGGTGGTGGAGGCAGAATCCCAGCAGGTAGTGGAGGCAGCAGGATCAATAGGTCAGCCTGGGCTACAGTGAGATCCAATTTTTTTTTTTTTAAGGTAGGGTCTTGCTCTAGCTCAGACTGACCTGGAATTCACTATGTATTCTCAGAGTGGCCTCAAACTCATGGTGCTCCTCCTACCTCTGCCTCCTGAGTGATGGGACTGAAGGCGTGTGCCACCACACCCCACATGAGATCCAATTTAAAAAAAATAATAATTGGGCTGGAATGATGGCTTAGTGGTTCAGGTGCTTACCTGAGAAGCCTAATGACCCAGGTTCAATTCTCCAGTACACACGTAAGCAAGATGCACATGGTGGCACATGCACCTGGAATTCGTTTGCAGTGGCTGGAGGCCCTAGAGTGCTCTCTCTCTCTCTCTTTTCTCTCTCAGTCTCTCAAATAAGTAAATTTAAAAAATAAAATAAAAGAAGGTGACAATACACACTTTTTAAAGTAGAAACATTAGCCTCAATCATTTTCTTTTGGAAAAAAACATCTGAAGTATAATAAGGGTCCTGATGTCTCTAAGGTTCCAGAAGCACGTTTGTACCAGGGCCAGGGTTCTCACTTCTCAGCCCCTTTCACTCTTTCTCTCCTCTTCCCTTCCTCCTGCTTTACTGTGGACCATTCACCCGGTCTTTGTGTGGGCCCGCAAGGTGAGCAAAGAGCTCCATCTCTCGGATGCCATGTCATCAGAATGCTTCCCTGCCTCATCAATATGGTTTACAACTGTCTCCAGCTGGGCATGGCAAGTGACGCCTGCCATCCCGGTTTCTCTGAGGCAGAGGATCAAATTCAAGTTCAGCCTGGGTAATATAGGGAGACCCCATCTGAAAAACAAACAAGACCCCACGACTCTGTCTCCAGCCACCCTCTGGGGAAGTTCTCACAGATGCATCCTCCTCCACCACACTAATCCCCGCCCACCCCCGACACCACTTACTCTCAGCTATTTGTCCACAGCCTGTTCTAGCAGGCACAACAGTCAGTACCCCCATAAACACATAAGGGGGAGGACAGTGTCTCGAACACGTGGGTGGATCTTTCAAATCACAATTCTCTCAAAAGTTACAAAGCATAATTTAATAACAGACAGCCATGTTTCCCTTTGTGTTCCACACCAGGCTCCCTTCAAAGTGTTTTACATGGAAAGTCCTTTAAATACATCTCCGATTCTCAGCAAGCAAAGAGAATTCCTCCCCAGCCACCATTCCCCTAGGTTTGCCCTGGCTTCTCATAGCTCAGCCAAGGCAGCTCAAGCTGGTGGCGTGTCTGCTCTTAGGAGGGCTCAGTCACATGTTGGGAAACAAAGATTGGAGGTGGATACATAACCTGGGTACTTGAGGACTCAGCCATTCAAACACATTCACTGTAAGGTTTTTTTTTTTTTTTTTTTTTGTAAGGCCAGTGCCCCAATAAGGAAGATTTTAATATTTTAGATACTTCCTTTTTGTTTAGTTGCCAACATACACCAGCATGAGAATGTATATTTTTGTAAATTTCTTAAAGAGATTTTATAAAGAATTTAAAGATTTAATATTTTATTTTTTTTATTTATTTGAGAGAGACAGAGTCAGACAGAGGGAAAGAGAAGGAGAGAGAGAGAGAGAGAGATGGGCATGCCAGGGCAAATGAACTCCAGATGCATGTACCATCTTGTGCATCTGGCTAATGTGGGTCCTGGGGAATCGAACCTGGGTCCTTTGGCTTTGCAGGCAAGTGCCTTAACTGCTAAGCCATCTCTCTAGCCCTATTTTTGTAAATTTATATTTACCTGGTGTTCAAGAACAATTTTAGAACTCAAATGATGAAATATTTTGGTTCATGATTTCACTTTTTTTTTTTTTTTTTTTTTCGAGGTAGGGTTTCACTCTGGTCCAGGCTGACCTGGAATTAACTATGTAGTCTCAGAGTGGCCTCGAACTCATGGCAATCCTCCTACCTCTGCTCCCAAGTGCTGGGATTAAAGGTGTGTGCCACCACGCCCAGCAATTTTGCATTTTAAAAAAAGATTTATTTTTATGTATTTATTAGAGACAGACAGAGGAAGAGAGAGAGAGAGTGAGAGAATGGGCACGCCAGGGCCTCTACCCACTGCAAAGGAACTCCAGATGCATGAGCCACCATGTGCATCTGGCTTGCGTGGGACATAGAGAATCAAACCTGGGTCCTTAAGCTTTGCAGGCATGTGCCTTAACCACTAAGTCATCTCTCTAGCCCTCACATATTTTTTTTTAACAATAGCTGGGCATGGTGGTCCATACCTTTATATATATTTTTTGTTTATTTATTTATTTATTTATTTGAGAGAGAGAGAATGGGTATGCCAGGATCTCCAGCCACTGTAAACAAACTCCAGATGCATGCTCCCCATTGTGCAGCTGGCTTACATAGGTCCTGGGGAATCGAACCGGGATACTTTGGCTTTGCAGGCAAATACCTTAACTGCTAAGCCATCTCTCCAGCCCTGATTTCACATTTTTAAAAGTAGGTACAAAAAAATCATTTTTCAAAATAAATTATCTCCTAATCTTCTCAAGCACCCTTTGCAACTTAAAAAAATTTTTTTATTGACAACTTCTATACTTACATACAAAAAAAAAAAAAAAAGGCATGGTATTTCCCTCCCCTCCCTCATTCCGCTTTAGAACTCCATTCTCCATCATATCCCCTCCCTCTCTCCATTAGTCTCTCTTTTAATTTGATGTCATCATCTTTTTCTTCTATTATGAGGGTCTTGCGAAGAGGGTCATGGATATCAAGGCCAATTTCTGTCTGGACAGTTGCATTGTAAGGAGCCATGCCCTTCCTTTGGCTCTTCTATTGTATCTGCCCCCTCTTCCTCAATGGGCCCTGAGCCTTGGAGGGTGTAACAGAGATGTTTCAGTGTGGGGCACTCCTCCATCCCTTCTTCTCAGCACTATGTTGTCCTTTGGGTCATCCCAGTGGTCATCACCATCTGAAAAGAGAAGTTCCTCTAACCAGAAGTGAGAGTAGCATTAATACATGAATATGAACATTAAGTGTAGTGCTTTCAGGGCAGCTTGGTGGGAATAATATATACATTTAGCCAGACAAGGGCTGGCTTTATACCCCTAAGGCTCATGACCTCCCCTGCCATAGACTTTTGCTTAGTTTTTCAGTACCAGGTATGTATTCCCTTCCATAGATTGGGCCTTCAGTCCAATTATGGAGCAGTTGGTTACCCCAAGAGCAGACATGCCACTATTGCACCCGTTCAGTCATTGGGCCTGTATGGCCAAACTTGAATATTCAGCGTCCACTGTTTTCACTGCTGATGACTTCTGTCTCCCATACAGCTGCATGCAGTGCAGCTTTTTCCAGCTTTCAGTTGGCTGGTCTACAGGGAGAAGGTTTTCTGCTCTGCACCAGCTTGCTTTCTCAGTGACCTTGCCTCTCAGGCAAGAGATGTCTTCAGCAATAGGGTCTTACCATCTGTTTCTCAAGGGAAACCAAGGGCTTTGGGCAATAGCCTTTAATGTTTTGGAGGCTACTGGGACCTCCTTGGCCAACAACTCACTGGAAGGTATCCCATCCCAGGCACTGAAAATTTTCTAGTAACAGTCTACAGCTTCTGGATGTGCCATTATTCAAAAAAGTAGGTTTACATAAGTCTTATTCACACTATCTTGAATTTAAATTGACCCTCCCCCTGCCCTTTTATTCATTCTCTTCCCATGGCCTCCTTAGGCCATTCCCCTCCCTGTAATCTGTTCTTCTACTTACATATGTGCAATATCATACACTTAAGTCCTTCTTCCTTATAGCTCTTATAGCCTTTTACCAGCTTACTGGTTGTAAGGGTTTTTTTTGGTTGTTGTTGTTTGTTTTGGTTTTTCAAGATAGACTCTCACTCTAGCTCAGGCTGACCTGGAGCTCACTCTGTAGTCTCAGGGTGGCCTCAAATTCATGACGATCCTCCTACATCTGCCTCCCAAATGCTGGGATTAAAGGTGTGCACCATCATCACGCGGCAAAAAGTATTTTATTTGTTTATTGGAGAGAAAAAGAGAGGCAGATATACAGAGAGAATGGGCACGCCAGTGCCTCCAGCCACTGCAAACAAACTCCAGACGCATGTGCCACCTTGTGCATCTGGTTTATGTGAGTACTGGGAAATTGAACCTGGGTCCTTAGGCTTTGCAGGCAAGCACCTTAACTGCTAAGCCATCTTTCCAGCCCTCACTGTGATTTTAAAACTATCTCTGGGGCTAGAGAGATGGCTCAGCCATTAAGGCACTTGCCTGCAAAGCCTAATGATCTGAGTTCAATTCCCCAGTACCCATGTAAAGCCAGACGCACAAAGTGGGGCATGCATCTGGAGTTGGCAGTGGCTGGAGGCCCTGGCACTCCCATTCTTTTTCTCTCTGCTATGTGTGGTGGCACATACCTTTAATCCCAGTACACTAAGAGGCTGAGGTAGGAGTCACTGTGAGTTTGAGGCCAGCCTGAGACTAATTCCAGATCAACTTGGGCTAGAGTGAGACCCTATCTCAAAAAATGAAAAAAAAAAAAAATCTCAGAGAGTTGCTGCTCCCCTGCCTCAGCAGGTGGTGTCTGCTTCCCTCAGCTTTAGGATCAGATGTCCAGTCTAAAATTCTGAGGGATGGGCTGGAGAGATGGCTTAGCAGTTAAGGCGTTTGCCTGTGAAACCTAAGGTCTCTGTGGGTCCCTGGCCACTTGGTGGCCATTGTGCACCAGCATCCCAGACACATCCAGATGGCTGGGGATCAGGGTCTTGAGTGGCCGTGAGCATAATGTTTTTTTTTTTGTTGTTGTTATTTTGTTTTATTTTTTGTTTTTTTTTTGAGGTAGGGTCTCACTCTAGTCCAGGCTGACCTGGAATTCACTCTGTATTCTGAAACTCATGGTGATCCTCCTATCTCTGCCTCCCAAGTGCTGGGATTAAAGGCATGCGCCACCATGCCTGGCAAGAAAAAAAATTTTTTTTTAATTTTTAATTTAAATTAGAAAAAAAATCACATTGGCAAACCATGGCCTGTAGTATTTGTTATTGTTTGACAGGGACTTGCTGTATAATCCAGGCTCCTTTGAAATTCCTAATCCCCCTAACTCAGTTTCCCAGGTGCTAGGATTTCAAGTGCAGGACCCAGCTCAGCTTATGGCCCATTTTTTTAAATAAATTAAGTGGCTTATTTTTATTTTATAAGCAGAGAGAGGAGAAAGAGAATAGATGTGCCAGGGCCTCCAGCTGCTGCAAATGAACTCCAGATGCATACTCCACCTTGTGCATCTGTTTTACGTGCGTACTGGGGAATATGAGCCTTGAACCAGGGTCCTTAGGCTTCACAGGCAAGCACTTAACCACTAAGCCATCTCTCCAGACCTCTCTCTCGCTTTTAGTGGTAGTGATACTGGTGGCTGCACCTAGGGTCTGGTGTATGCTAGCAAGCACTCTATCACTGTGTTGTGCTACATCCCCAGCCCCCTTGTTTACTTTTTTTTTTGAGACAGGCTCTCTTATAAGTTGCCCAGACTGACACTGAACTCACTCTGTAGCCCAGACAGGCCTTAAATTTTTGATCCTTTTACCTTAGCCTCCCAAGTGAATGGGATTACAGGCCTCTGACACCAGGCCCTGCTTGAGATTTAGTATTAATAAGACTTTATTTAGGCTGAGTGAAGACTGAGTGGCAAATGCCTATAAACCCAGCACTTGGGAGGTAGAGGCAGAAGGGACAGGAGTTCAAGGCTAGCCTCAACTAGATGAGACCCTGTCTCAAAACAAAACAAAACAAAACAAAACAAAAAGAAGCCAGGTGTGGTGGCACACGCCTTTAATCCCAGCGCGTGGGAGGTAGAAGTAGAAGGATCGGTGTGAGTTCGAGGCCATCCTGAGACTACATAGGTCAGCCTGAGCTAGAGTGAGACCCTACCTCGAAAAACCAAAAAAAGGGGGGGCGTGGAGCTGGAGCGATGGCTCAGCAGTTAAGCTGCTTGCCTGCAAAGCCTAATGACCCAGGTTTGATTCCCCAGTACCCACGTAAAGTCAGATGCACAAGGTGGAACATACATCTGGAGTTCATTTGCAGTAGCTAGAGGCCCTGACACATCCATTCTCTCTCTTCTCTCTCCACTTATAAATAAATAAAAACAAAGCACTTAATTTTTTTTTTTTGCAAGGTAGGGTCTCACCCTGGTCCAGGTTGACCTGGAATTAACTATGCAGTCTCAGGGTGGCCTCGAACTCTCGGCGATCCTCCTACCTCTGCCTCCCAAGTGCTGGGATTAAAGGCTTGCGCCACCACACCCGGCTTTTTTTTTTTTTTTTTTTTTTTTTTTTTTTTAAAGGCTGTTAACTGGGCTGGGTCACACACCTGAAATCCTAGCTCCTGGGAAACTGAGTTAGGAAGATTAGGAGTTTCAGAGGAGCCTGGATTATATAGCAAGTCCCTGTCAAGCAACAACAAAAAACTACAGACCATGGTTTGCCAATTAGATTTTTTTTTAAATTTAAAAAAATTTTTAAATTTTTGCTTCAAAACATTATCAACCTTGATTATTGAGGGTTTTTCGTCTTTTTTTTTTTTTCTTTTCTTTTCTTTTCTTTTCTTTCCTTTCCTTTCCTTTCCCTTTCTTTCTTTCTTTCTTTCTTTCTTTCTTTCTTTCTTTCTTTTTTAGCACTCTTCCTCTAAGGAGGCTCTTACTATGCCTGGCTCTCCTCATCCTGTTCATCTGCATTACCAGAGCCCAGCGCTCTGCCTAGAAGTTCTTTCCATTTTCATGGTGTCGTAGACAGCTTCAGGTCTCTGAGATGGACTTCCATCAGGCACAGTTATTAAGAAAGGGATATTTATTTGAAGTTTACAGTTAGATCCAGGGGAAGTTGCATAATGGCAGAAGAAGCTGATCCGCTTTCATAGGTCCAAGCAGATAGAGAAAGCCAAAATCCAAAAGCCACACCACACAGCACACTTAGGAATTCTGGGCAGAACTCAGGCACTTTGCATATCTTTAGGCTGGAATTCCAATCTGCTCCCACGCCTTAGGGCTGGGCCCTAAGATACACCCAGTGACACCTCCTCCAGCCAGGTGGCTGCAGATCTAAATTATAAACTCTAATAAAATCCTGAATATATTGGGGGCTATACATTCAAACTATCACGCATGGATGGATGGATGGAAGGAAGGAAGGAAGGAATGGAAATGACTCCAGCCTGGGAGTCCAGACTCTTCCAGCACTCAGTGTGTCAGGAATATCCTGTAGCACTGTCAGCCTCAGTCTTCTCAAAGGCACAATGAACCGTTCTGTTAGGTCACCTGACAGGGTTCTTCCCGCAGTGAGCAAACACTGGTAGACCCAGTGTGGGTCAGTAGAGAAGGACACCACCTGGTTCCATACCCTGTGGCAGTGCCAGCATTCAAGGGAACTTCATCATTTCCTCTGTCAAATGGTGTGCCTGTGGCTGTTGTGAGGGTTACATGAGACAGCAAATGTTGTATGCTCTGAGCCCCCCTCCAAATTCAAAGTTGGCCTCAGCCACTGCAATAGAACACCAGACGCTTGCGCCACCTAGTGGGTATGTGTGACCTTGCGCTTGCCTCACCTTTGTGGGTGTGGCTTACGTGGGATCTGGAGAGTGGAACACGGGTCCTTAGTCTTTGCAGGCAAGTGCCTTAATCACTAAGCCATCTTTCCAGCTCTTCTTTTTAAAAAAATATACGCCACTTGTTAAAAAACTAAACCCTACACACTGGCTGGGCTGTGGGTGAGCTCATTGTCATGATCTCAACCCTGCAGGGCAGTTACTATCTCTGTGTCCTTGGCAGGTTACTTAACTTCTGCTGAGTATGAATGATAGTTACTGGCACCCCCACCTCACCACATCATTGCAAAGGTGATGAGATTACAGTGCAAGTGCACTGAAAACCAGAACTGGTTGGAGGACTTCTGCCAGCCCGCCTATGGGTCCTGCACTTTCTCTTCCCCTTCCTCCATCACCTGGCTGTCAGAACAGAGAGTGAAGAGAAACTACTTTTAACTGATGTGGAAACTGATCCCTGCCAGGGGAAGCTTAACTTTTTTTTCTTAATTTGAGAGAGAGAGAGAGAGAGAGTTGACACGCCAGGGCCTCAATCGAACTCCAGATGCTTGTGCCACCTAGTGAGCATATGTGATCTTGTGCTTGCCTCACCTTCGTGCGTCTGGCTTACATGAGATCTGGAGAGTCAAACATGGGTCCTTAGACTTTGCAGGCAAGCGCCTTAACCACTAAGCCATCTCTCCAGCCCAAGGGAAGCTTAACTGTCTCTCTCAAATAAATAAAATAAATTTTAAAAGTAAAATAAAAGGTGTGCACTGTCATGCCTAGCTCTGGCCATCTTTAAGAAGAAGGAGAAGGAGAAGAAGAGGAAGAAGGAAGAAGAAGAGAACAGCAAGGGTTATAGACCAGGACCCCAGCCCATAGAATGGAGCTGCCTACAGTTTACATGTGTCTTCCCACCTTAATGAACTTAGCATAATCTTTCATGGGTAAGTCCAGAGCCTAACCCAATCTAGATAATTCCTCACAGGCACACCCAGATGCCTGGTTCCCAGGTGATCCTAGGACCAGTCAAGTTGGCAATCAATATAAACCATCACAGATCCTTTCTTAAAAAAATGTTTTAGGCCTGGAGGGATGGCTAAACAGTTCAGGTGTTCCCAGGTTTGATTTCCCAGGACCCCTGTTAGCCAGATGCACAAGGGGACACACATGTCTGGAGTTCATTTGCAGTGGCTGGAGGCCCTACAGCGCTCATTCTCTCTCTCTCTCTCTCTCTCTCTCTCTCTCTCTGTCAATAAATGAATAAATAAAAATTAAAATTAAATGTTTTAAGTTAAAGGAGTTCAGGGGACTGTCAGGTGGGGAATAAGAGAACATGGGGGACTACTTTCTAGAGTCATTGAAAACCCTCCAACCACTGTAGTTATTTCTCAATTCACTTGTTGGGCCTCAATCTCCTTCTCCACAAAATGAAGGCATGGGGCTGGAGAGATGGCTCAGTGGTTAAAGGCGCTTCCTTACAAAGCTTGATAGCCCAGGTTTGATTCCCTAGTACCTATGTAAAGCCAGATGCACAAAGAGGCACATGTATCTGTAGCTTGCATGCAGTGGCAGGAGGCCCTAGCATGCCCATTCTTTCTTTCTCTCCTTCTCTCTCAAATGAATAAATAAACATTAAACAATGAAGGAGATGGGCAGAAAGATACCCCCCCACACACACACACACCGAGCTCCTGAATCTTTCCAGTTCCAGTGTTGTTTTGGAAGATGTGGTATGAGTGAGAAAAGGCAAACACACGCACACACTCATAGTCTCCCCGCTCTGGTCACTTTATGCTCACCCACATTGCTAGGGCAGAGCCTAGACACCCAGCTTGGGGCCCTGGGGCAGGTCTACAGTAGATTAGAACTCCTTCAGTCAGTGTCCCTCTACTGGCGACTAGGGGATGAGTAGTTTAGTGTTCCACCCATCTGGTGCATGTAAACCCCAAGACTAGGTTGGGGCCATCTCCTGCCCATGCCCTGCCCAGCCTAAGCTCATGTGGCACAATCTCTACCTGGGGAATGCAGCCCAGGCTGTTCTAATGGGCTCCCTGCACCGGGTGGGACCCCTTCCTTGACAGGGTGATTGGAGTCACGCCTGGGAAATATTAATTAGTGTTGCTTCCAAAACCCCAGCAGCAGCAGCAGCAGCAGCAGGTGGCAGGCCCTGCCCAGGAAGTCCAGGTAATCAGCATCACTAGCATTTTAGTCACCCCGGTGGGGAGCCAACTTACCTGGTTCCTCAGCAGCTTGGAGGCAGTTTTAAGCAGAGCCACTTCTGGGAACCCAGCCTGCTCTGCACCTGCCAGTGCTGGGGTGGAGGGTGGGGAGGGGGAGGAACAGGCCTGGCCGGGTGTAGGGGGTGTGTGTTAGAGAGGAGCAGAAGAATGTGGAAGGAAACCTTGCTGTCTAGATGCATTTGCACTCTCCCTTTAATCCTAGCAGGCAGACACGACTCTTCATTTTACAAAAACATGTTGAGAAATGTAAGCAAATTGCCCCAAGTCCCAAGCTGGCAAGAGGACATTCTCCACTGCACTAATGGCAGGTAATTTCACAGGCAGGAAAAACCACCCCAGCTAATCAGTGGTTGAGGTATTGGGAACGTGAGAAAGCAGTGGGCAGGCTAGCGAGATCAGGACGACAGTGGCATTGTGAGCTCTCCTTTTGGTGGCATCAAAATAAATAGATAAATAAATAAATAACCCCTTGAACACAGGTGCGTGCATGGGGTGGTTTGTGTCCCCTGGCCTGCATCCGGAGTTATGGGGATTGTAGCAAACAGCTTCCCATGGGTAGCTAGAAATAAAATGCTTAACTGATGTCAGTTAAGCATCAATTGCTATTTCAAAACACAATTCAGAAACCAAAGTTTCTTTTGAAAGATATTCATGATGTATACGTACATACCACTTCCTGCCTCCACAAAGCCACAGTACACGCTTCAGCTGTTAAAGAATGGTGATTACAAAGAGACCTTAATAATGTAAGGAAGTATAGGTGCTACAAGGTAGAGTACAAAGTTGTGTACCACAGACCACCACAGCTGTACAAAAGGACAGGGAAGAGGAGGAAGAGGAAGAAGAGGAAGAGGAGGAGAAAGAAGAGAGGAGGAGGAGGAGGTGGAGGAAAGAATTAAGGAACCAAAACCAATTCATAGAAACCAGACTGGCTGGAAACAACCAAATGTTGGCATTGACAATGATTTTCTGTGGGTGTAGGTGATTTCAACATTTCTGTATTTTTCAACTTTTTTTTTTTTCCCTGTAGCATTTACTTTTAGAGCGGAAGCTCTCTGCTTTATTTTAAAAGTAGGACAGGACTAGAGAGATGGCTCAGTGGTTAAAGGTGCTTGCCTGCAAAGCCTAACAACTAGGGTCCGATTCCCCAGTACCCACTTAAAGCCAGATGCACAGAGTGGCGCATACATCTAAGGTTTGTTTGCGCTCTCTCTTTCTCCTTGCAAAATAAAAGTACTTAAAAATAAATTTAAACAAGTAGGACAGTGCACAATGGTACTGTACTAACAGCCACAGCAGCAAAGGGCTGTCTGCTGAGCAGTTCACGTTGGCACTGTCCTGTGCTAAGCTTTTTAAAGTTTTCTTTCAAATCCTCACAGCAATCCTGTGAGAGGGACATTGTTATTGTCCCTGTGGCTCACAGATGTTTGGGCATGTCCTGGCCACTGATGTGATGGCTGTCCAGGATCTGAAGCCCTTAATCCAGTGGGCAGAACTTCCTTTTGTGCCTTAGCTTTAAGAAATGGAGCCTCCCACCTCCTCCCACCAAGTGCCAAGGGTGGACAGCCCTCTCCAGCTTCCTGCAGCAGCCCTGGACACAGACTAAGCCTGAGGGACTCTCAAGCCTGGCTTTCAGCTAGACCCCAAGGGCCCTCGGCTGCTGCCCTCAGTGCTGTGCTGTCCGGCTACATTATCCTGTGCACACTCTTCGGGTCAAATGATGGTTTTATATCCCTGCTGCTCTGAGACTATAGCTGTCTTAATTTTTTTTTCTTTTGCTCCTTTTTTCAAGACTTGGAACCCTACCATTTCTACTCCTCCACCTCGTTTAAGATTGTCAGGGTGCTCACACAACAGCCAGGGCCCAGGTGAAACCACAGAGGAATTGACGAGATGAGCAAGAGTAATGCTTCCATGGTGAGCCTGACAACCTGTGCCAGGGTGATGGAGACAGACACTGAGGATGCTCAAAATGCACTAAAGCAGAAATCTAGAAGCTGCTGAGAGCTCATCAGGAAAGCAGACTTAAAACACACCCACCAAGGCTCAGAGAATTTTGCAGAAGAGGTGGTGGAAAGAATGTCAGAGCCACAGGGAGAGAGTATCCACAGACATTGCGACCCCCCTCCCCACCATGACTGACTGCTGCTCTCACAACTCCTAACCACAACTCCATGGTCCTTAAGCAACCATCATTTACCCTCTTAACTTTCTTCCATGGGGAAACTCAGGTGGATGCTGTGTGCGTCTCTTCTAAATCTCCGTGCATAAGCATCTAGGTTTATCTTCCACGCGTTTCTGGCTCTGCCCCAGCCATTTCTCTTAAATGAATCTCACGAACTGGGCTGCGTTTTCCACACTGAGTACGTGTTTCCTACTTTCCATGTGCTTATGATTTTGCTCTAGCCTTCTTCCTACACCCCAAATTCCCTTAAACAACTCCACAAATTGTGATTTCTCCCTAAATAAACTGAAGAATTCATAATTTACCCTTCTTGAGTTTGCTTTATCATTCTTTGTTAAAAATAGGACAGGGGACGGGAGTGATGACTTAGCGGTTAAGGCACTTGCCTGCTAAGTCTAAGGACCCAGGTTCGATTCCCCAGGACTCAAGTAAACCAGATGTACAAAGTGGCACATGAGTCTAGTTTGTTTGCAGTGGCTAGAGGCCCTGGCATGCCCATTCTCTCTCTCCTAAATAAATAAATAAATAAAACAAACAAACACATAAAATACTTAAAAACATAGGACAGGTCCCAAACTTGAGCTTCATGAACTTGGGGGATCTCTCCTGAACCCCAAAATCCTGCATCAGAAGTAGGACTTCAACTCATATGTGTTCCTCCTCAGACATTTAACCAGTCTCCTGAGCCTCCTGTTCATTCCCAAAAGTATGATGACCATGTCCTGAACTTCTAGTAAATGAGCTTAAAACATTTTCTTGAAAACACTGGAAGTCTACCACCCACCTAACTGCTGTGGGATCCTGAAAAGCCATGTTGTTAAAAGCAGGAAGCCAGGGGCAAGTCCAGGGTCGAGGGGTGGAGAGGGTGTTGTCCCAGGCCTCCAGTGACCAGGATGCAGACTGACCCTGGGACAGGAGGAGAGGATGTGGAGGTGGTTTAACCTCCCTGGCACTTCCTGGCTAGTGCCAAAGGCCTGACTCAGTATAGGTCTCCTCCCCGAGGAAGTCTTCCTTGACATTTGGAGTCTGGGAGATGAAGCCCTGGTTGGCTGGACCCCTCCTTAGCACCTTGCATGTCCCTTTGCCACGCTGGTTGGTGACAGTTTGTTTACATTTACAGTTCCATGGAACCATGAATTTTTAGAACTTCTGTTCTATTTGCGTTTGGATGCGTGTGTATAATTGTGTTTTGCTATGAGCACATATTAATGTTTAAGTGAAAACCGAACAACACAGACAGCCCAAGTATGATGGCACACACCTGAAACCTCAGGTTACAGTGCTGGAGAAATGGCTCAGTGGTTAAAGGTGCTTGCTTGCAAATCTTGACGGCCTAGGTTCAGTTCCCAAGTACCCAGGTAAAGCCAGATGTACAACGTGTTGCATACATCTGGAGTTCATTTACAATGGCAAGATGCCCTGGCATGCCCATTCCTTCTTTCTCATTCTCTCTCTCTCTCCTCCTTGTAAATAAATAAACATGAAAAAAGACAAGGACTGGATCTTTCCCACCCAGATGCCTGGACAACTGGCACATAAATTTTATTCTAGTGGATGGAAAAAATGAATGAATGAATGAATGAATGAATGAATGAAGTTCTTTCCCTATCTCCTGCCACCATAGGCTCTAGGACTTTTCCAAGACGTCTTGAAACAGCTATCAACCTGTGTGTCTCATTTTCCTCATCTGCAGAGTGGGGCACTGCCTAACTACCGAGCAGCTGAGAGGCTATCAAAGTGGTTTGTACCCCGTGGGCCCTGGGGATAGCTTAGCTTGCTTCCTCCTCCCAATACTTCATTCTGACTCAATTCTTTCTTCCTGTTCCTCCCTTGAGTAAAAGTCTGACAATGGGGGGAAAGGTTAAATCACCTCCAGCATAGCAATAGGACAAAATGTTAAGCAGTAAATAAAAATAGGCAGATAAAATGTTTGTGTTTTCATATAAAGAGGAAAAAAAAAGAGCTGAATTATTCATACAATATGACCTCAGTCATTTGAAACAAGAATGCATAGTCATGCTTGTACATGCAATAGATAATATCTGGAAGAGTCTACAAGAAACTGTAAACAATGGTTTCCTTCTACGGAACATTGAGGACGGACTTTTACTTTATAGCCATTTACTTGTGTTTGTGTGTGTATCATTGTGTTTTGCAATGAATATGTATTAATATTTGACTAAAGACCAAAAAAAAAAAAAAAAACAGACAGCTGGGTATAATGGTGCACACTTCTAATACCAGGCAGAGACAAAAGATTGAAAGTTTAAGGCCATCCTGAGCTACACAGTAAGAATTTGTCTCACAACTAACTAACTAAATAAATAAGAACCCTGACAAGAATATAGCAAGATCTCAGCAGTGTTGGAAGTAGTGGAATTATGAGATTAAAAATACACTTTCTGGGGGGCTGGAGAGGTGACTTGGTGGTTAAGGTGCTTGCTTGTAAAGCCAAAAGACTCAGGACTCACGTAAGCCAGATGCACTAGAGCCACATGCATCTGGAGTTTGTTTGCAACGTCTGGAGGCTCTATCTCTTTGCCTAGTTCTCTCTCTCTCTCAAATAAAAAAGTAAAAATAAAAATAAACACTTTTTAAAACAGGGGTAGCAATGAACACTTTCAATCCCAGCACTTGAAAAGCAGAGGTAGGAGGATGGCTGTGAGTTCAAGGCCAGCCTGAGATGACATAATGAATTCCAGGTCAGCCTGGGCTAGAGTGAGACCCTACCTGGAAAAAACAAAAAACAAACAAAAAACCAGTTTTTAAAATATTGTTTAGTATTTTCTTAGCTTTCTACAATGAGCTTATATTTTTTTCCTTATTGAGAATTAAAGATAAAGTCATTTCAAGCAGCACCCCCCCACACACACACACACTGAAGCCAGGGGCTGGGGAGGGTGTGATGGGCAGGTGACTGTCCACAGGGTTGAACATAAGGTGGAACAGAGTAGAGGCATTTGTATTTTTGAAGCCATGCGGTTCCTGCTGAGTCAACTACCTCCTTGTTTGGCCCCAGCCTGCCTGTGGAGGCAGGAAATGCTCCTACTCCTGCCTGGGTCATTCTTAGTCACCCTCCTGGGAGAGTGGGGCTGCGGGCAGGGGTAGGAGGCTACTGAGGTGGATCCTCTATCTAGTTCTGCATGGAACCTTCTAGGCAGAAAGGTCCCTGAGACCCAGGCATCCTAACCACCTAGCATTATCCCCTTGGGGATTTCAGCAGCTGGTGGTGAGCAGGAAGCATTGGGCAGAGACTCTGGGAAATGCCCCCTGGCCTTTGGCTGGCACCATCCTCTTGTGGGAACTGTCGTGAAAATTAATTACTGTTTGTCCGGGGCTTTGAGATTCCCCAGATGAAAGAGTGGCAGAAGTAGACTCATGATGAACGCCTGTTTACAATATTGACTTTCATCCCATCCACCCGTGGGGACAATCATGTGTCCCTCCCCTAGCCTCCCACTGCTCACACATCCTGGCCTCAAAGTGCCAGAGGTTAAAAGCCTCAGAACTGAATCAGCACCAACATCCTGCCTCCATTTCAGATGGGTAAACTGAGGTTGTTCCATTCTCCACAGGTTGAAGGCAGGAAATTAGGACAAGGCTAGGAAACAGGAAGGAAGCCTTGGAGAGAGAGGTTAAGGACTGCTCTGAGCTAATCCCTGTTTGTACCTCTATCTCAGCGTCTGAGCCTGACTGTCTTTAGGACTGAGGGATGAAGAGGATGCTAGAACCTTTCTGACTCAGGCCATGCCATAGCCAGGCAGATTTGTCCCTTCATGCTCAAGGCAGATAAGGCAGATGGAATTCCCACAAACTGCTTCTTCCTTTCCTCCCTCCTTCCCTCCCTCCCTCCCTCCCTCCCTCCCTCCCTTCCTTCCTTCCTTCCTTCCTTCCTTCCTTCCTTCCTTCCTTCCGAGTCTCATGTACCCCAGGCTGGCCTCAAATGCCCTATGTAGCCAAAGTGATCTTGAACTTCTGATCCTCCTGTCCCTCCACAGGTGCTGGGATTACAGGGTGCACTACCATGCCTGGCTTATGCAGAACTGGAGATCAAAGTCAGGGTTTTGTGCATGCTGGAAAGGCTGAGGTAGGAGCCTCTACCCGCTGAGCCCCATCCCCAGCCCCACCCTGATTCTTTGTTGACTGTTCCTGGACACTGTGGACTGTAGCTAAATTCCATTGGCTCATTTCTCCATGAGAGCTTTGACTTCCTTCCTTCCTTCCTTCCTTCCTTTTCCTTCTTTCTTTTCTTTTCTTTCTTTCTTTCTTTCTTTCTTTCTTTCTTTCTTTCTTTCTTTCTTTCCTTCTTTCTATTTGAGAGCCACAGACAGACAGATAAAGAGGCAGAGAGAGAGAGAGAATGGATACGCCAGGGCCCTCCAGCCACTGCAAATGAACTCCAGATGCATGTGCCACCTTGTGCATCTGGCTTACATGGGTCCTGGGGAATCGCGCCTTAAACTGGGGTCCTTAGGGCTTCACAGGCAAGCACTTAACTGCTAAGCCATCTCTCCAGCCCGAGTGCTCTGACTTTCTAAGTTCTCATCTTCATTTCATACAGGATGATGGTGTTTCCAGACAAGAAGACAGAGCAAATCCAGGGGAGAGATACACTTTGTTGTTGCTGTTGTTTTGTTTTGGGGACAGGGTCTCATGAAACCGAGGCTGTCTTTGAACTTGATATATAGCTGAGGCTGGCCTTGAGCTCCTTATCCTCCTATCTCCACCTCCCAAGTGCTGGGATTATAGGTATATGTACAGACACACACACGCACATTTTGAACAGGGTCTTGCTGTGCAAGCTAGTCCTGGCTGAATTCCTCTGTCTCCCAAGGACTAGGATTATAGGCATACACCATCATTCGCAATAAGAGATGCTCTTGAAGGCTCTAGCCTCTCCCCTCAAGGAAGCTGAATTCCCCATTGAACGCACAACGATGCCTGCTTTAAAGATATTTAGGTAGTCTAAGTGTACGGTGGGCAGGTAGGCAGACAAAGAGCCGAACACCTGTGCACTAGAGCCCTCAGGAGACTGTCCCAAGACCCAGATATGGAGACACAAAGGCCAACGGTGAAGTGCTCGTGGTTATCAGAGTGGAAGGGGACAAGATCATGAAGCCCCTCCAATGCCAAGCTAATGAGTCAGGATTTTGCCCAGAAGACCATAGAAACCCCTGAAAAGTTTCTGAGCCAGAGAAGAATGAGATGTGGGCTTGAGAGGCAGGTGTGATATTTCCCGAGGAGGTGAATCTTCCCATCTCTGCACCTGCTGCCCCATTCAGGGATTCGTCATCTTTCTTCTCAGACCAGCCCCTGGCTTCTATTTCAGCTAATGACAAGTCAGTCAGCACCCATGTCACCTCCCCCGGTGCTCTCCGACACACTAGCCAGCTTTATTTTCTTCATGGTACTTAACACCCTCTGAAAGGACTGTGTATATATACTTGTTTACTTCCTTTTCCTCTGTGTCCCACAGGACATAAACCAAATGGGCTAAGTGGGGGATCATTATCTTGTTTTGTTCACTGTTGCAGCTCTGGCACCTGTGACAGTACCAGATGCCCAGTGTGTATTTGTGGAATGCATGAATAGATGGATTGATAAATGGAATGACATGACGGTGGCGCCACTATTTCTGTCCCAGAGCCTTGAGTCCCATGGTGACAGTTGACTCATGCTTCCTCCTGTGCAGAATCTGGCCATCCCCCATGTCTAGGGACAGTGCCTCCGCTTCCCTCACTGCCCTCTCCCTTTACTTTAGTTTCGACCCTTTCCAACAACTCCACGCTCCTGGAGGCAGAGACTCCTCCTCCTCCTCCTCCTCCTCATTTTCCCATGAGGCTCTACAGCCTAGGCCATGACAACGCCTATTGATCCTATCTTTATGATTTTCTAGGAATCCTTCCCCTCTTCCTGCTCTACCTTAAGCAGATTCAGAATTTCCACTATTGTTCTGAGTTCTGCATGATTTATGATGGATGAATGTGGGATGTTTGCAAGATTGAGCCGGGCGTGGTGTGGCGCACACCTTTAATCCCAGCACTGGGGAGGCAGAGGTAGGAGGATCGCCATGAGTTCGAGGGCATCCTGAGACTACATAGTGATTTCCAGGTCAGCCTGAGCTACAGTGAGACCCTACCTTGAAACACCAAAAAAAAAAAAAAAAAAAAAAAAAAAGATTAACTAGTTATTTTTATTTATTTATTTGAGAGTGAGAGAGAGAATAGGCACGCCAGGGCCTCTAGCCACTGCAAATTAACTCCAGAGGTATGCACCACCATGTGCATCTGGCTTACATGAATACTGAGGAATCAAACCTGGGTCCTTAGATTTTTTTTTTTTTTTTTTTTTTTTTTTTTTTTGGTTTGCAGGGTCTCACTCTGGTCCAGGCTGACCTGGAATTCACTATGTAATCTCAGCGTGGCCTCGAACTCTCAGCGATCCTCCTACCTCTGCCTCCCGAGTGCTGGGATTAAAGGCGTGCGCCACCACGCCCGGCTTTGGGTCCTTAGATTTTTGTTTTGTCTTTTTGAGGTAGGGTCTCACTCTAGTCCAGCCTGACCTGTTATTCACTATATAGTCTCAGAGTGGCCTCGAACTCACGGTGATCCTCCTACCTCTGCCTCCCAAGTGCTGGGATTAAAGGAGTGTACCACCACGCCCGGCATCCTTGGATTTTATAGGCAAGCACCTTAACTGTTAAGCCATCTCTTCAGCCCAGATTCATATTTATAAATTATATTCACATGAAACTATTTAATACTTTATGTACATTTACATATAATGAAAATAAAATATGTGTTATATATACGTATACACACAACTTTTGTTGTTGTCAATAAATTAGGATAGTTTTTTAACCTGTTTTTTTAAAAAATATTTTATTTATTTATTTATTTATTTGAGACAGAGAGAGGGAGAGAGAGAGAGTGAGAATGGGCACTCCAGGGCCTCTAGCCACTGCAAACGAACTCCAGATGCATGTGCTACCATGTGCATCTGGCTTACATGGGACCTGGAGTATCAAACCGGGGTCCTTAGGCTTCGCAGGCATACACCTTAACCGCTAAGCCATCCCTCCAGTCCCTTTTAACCTGTTTTTTAACTCACTTAATAATATGTGGTGAACACAAAGGAGTTTTTCTAAACCCAAAGGGCAGTTTGAAAAGATAACCTTTGGATAAACAGGAAGCCAGAGAAGATGTATGAGCATGAAGTGAGTGGTTAAGCTCTGTAGTTTTGATAAATATTATTAAAGTAAATAAATTTTAGCTGCTCTGCCAAAGTAGGTGGTTATTAGCTATCAGCAAAGCCACAGATTCTTAGCCTCCTGGAATGTTGGTACCTGAACGAGCCTCTGAGGTTATCTAATTCAATCTTCCTACCTTCCAGTTGGGGAGCTATGAGTGCAGAGACATTAAAGACTGTGCCTAAGGAAATGTGACGAGAGCAGGTCTGATGACAGAGGCCTGTCATCTCAGCTACTTGGGACACTGAATCGGGAGAATCACAAGTTCAAGGCTTGTCTGGGGTACCGAGTGAGTTCAGAACCAGCCAGGGAAACTTAGTGAGACCCCCGTCTCAAAATAAAAAAAGGAAAAGTAGGACTGAAGCTATAGCTCAGTGTTAGAGCACTTGCCTAGCAAGCATAAGGACCTGGGTTCAATCCCTAGTGCTGAAAACAATTTTTTTAAGGAAGAGGAAGAGAAAGGAGAAGAGGAAGGAAGGAAAGCAAGTGAGCAAGAAAGATGACTGAGGAGCTACAGAGCTGAACTGAAAACCCAGGCCATGACTCCCATGTTTTACCACTAACCATACTAGTCAACTATATGCCTGCTTTTAGCCATGCACACTGGAATGCAGAATGGTGCAGGCGGTGATAAGTCCCAGACTGAGTGGGTCCCCAGGAAGAATGAGTGTGATGGAGATATGTAGGATGTTTGTTATGCTTTATTTTATTTTATTTTTTTACAGTTTTGAGACAGGTTCTCATGTAGCCCAGGCTGGCTTCAGACTTACTATGTATGTATGTAAGTATGTAAGCTGAGGATGACTTGAACTCCTGATCTTCCTGCTTCTACCTCTCAAGTGTTGGGTTACAGGCATGCCTTACCACACCCAACTGGAAAGTGTGTGTCATAAAAATTTATTTCTTTATGAACGAGAGGGAGAGCAAGAGAGAATGGGTGCGCCAGGGCCTCCAATCACTGCAAACGAACTCCAGACGCATGCGCCACCTGGTGCATCTGGCTTACATGAGTTCTGGGGAATCAAACCTGGGTCATTAAGCTTCACAGGCAAGTGCCTTAACCACTAAGCCATCTCTCCAACCCCAAGTGGGTGTCTTAAGAGGGGAACAAATCTCCCTGGGCAGGCTACTGGGGAGACAGTAGAGCTGGTCGTTGGTGGTGGTAGGCCCTGATGTCTGACCACTGAGAACCAAATTGGTTCCTGTGTTAATTTTGCCATATGACTTTAAACAATTTTTAAATATTTTATTTATTTATTTATTTATTCATTTATTTATTTATTTATTTGAGAGAGAGGGAGAATGGGTGCTCCAAAGGCTCCAGCCACTGCAAACAAACTCCAGATGCATGCGCCACCTTGTGCATCTGGCATATGTGGGTCCTGGGGAATCGAACCTGGGTTCTTTGGCTTTGAAGGCAAGCACCTTAGCCACTAAGCCATCTCTCCAGCCCACTGATATTTTTCCTAATCTGTAAAATAGGCAGTACAGCTATAGCTACCTCATCAGGTTGCAGTGAAGCTTAAAAGAAAATGTACACAGAGAGCCGGGTGTGGTGGCACACGCCTTTAATCCCAGCACTCGGGAGGCAGAGGTAGGAGGATCGCCGTGAGTTCAAAGCCATCCTGAGACTACATAGTTAATTCCAGGTCAGCCTGGGCCAGAGTGAGAAACCAAAAAAAAAAAAAAAAAAAAAAAAAAAAAGCACACAGAGAGCTTAGTAATGTATTTGACATAGAATGAACCCAACCATCACGGTCACTGATGTTCCTGTAACCTTAAGTGGGAGGTTGAGGTCATGACTGCCAGCATCTATTAGGAAAAAAAACAGAGAAGGGAACACATCTGTGGAGCCTGTCTGCTACATAGGCACTGACCAAGAAAGGCCACTACACCCAAGACAACAAGTGCCCCAGAGTGGAGCTGTGGGCTCCCGGGACTCCAGGACTGTGATATTTTCACTAGAATTCACCTCCAAGATGGAGCCATCCACACATTCCCTGACCAGACACTTATTAAATAAACCAATGATCTAGAAAAGACTTTTTCTGCATTAAGAAATCAATCTTATGCCAGGGATGGGATACTTTCCAGTGAGTTGTTGGCCAGGGAGGTCACTGATACCCCCCAAAACATTACAGGCCATTGCTGAGGCTCTTGGTTTCCCATCAGAAATAGATTGTAAGACCCTATTGCTGAAGACTCCACATACTTGGGCTGCAAGGTCACTGAGAAATCCTGCTGGAGCTGAGCTGAAAGCCTCTTCCATGTGGACCAGCTGACAGAGAGCTGGAAAAAAAGTTATGCTGCATGCCATTCAACGGGAGAGAGAAATCACCAGTGGAGATACTTAACAATGGACACTGCAAGCCTTAAATTTGGCCAGCCAGGCCAAATAAGCCAATGGGTGCAATAGTGGCATGTCTGTTATGGGGGAAACCAACCGCTCTCTAATTGGACTGGAGGCCTGCTCCATGGGAGGGAATACATCCCTGATACTGGAAACCTACAACAGGGGTAGTCATGAGTCCTAGGGGTGTAACGTCTGCTGGTGTATGGCTGAATGTATATATTATGCTCACCAAACTGCCCAGTAAGCACTTCTCTTAAGGCTCATAACCATATATTAATGCTACTCTCACTTTTGGTTAGAGAAGATTCTCTTTTCAGATGGCAGTGACCTTGGGATGACTCAGAAGGTACCATGGTGCTGAGAAGAAGGGACAGAGGAGTGTTCAGCACTGAAATATCTCTAACACACCTTCTAAGGCTCAGGGTCCATTGTGGAAGAGGTGGCAGAAAGAATGTAAGAGCCAAAGGAAGGGTAGGACTCCTTACAACGTGCTCCTCCAGACACAAAATGGCCTGGATATCCATGACCTCACAGTGCCTGACATTACCTACACAAGACCATCATAAGAGGGAAAAAAGATGATGACATCAAAATAAAAGAGAGACTGGTTGAGACGGGGAGGGGATATGATGGAGATTGGGGTTTCAAAGGGGAAAGTGGGGGGAGGGAGGGAATTACCATGGGTTATTGTCTACAATTATAGAAATTGTCAATAAAAAAATTAAAATTAAAAAGAAATATATCTTAAGCCAGGCATGGTGGCTCACATCTTTAATCCCAGCACTTGGGAGGCAGAGGTAGGAGGATCACCAAGAGTTTGAGGCCACCCTGAGACTACATAGTTAATTCCAGGTCAGCCTGGACCAGAGTGAGACCCTACCTGAAAAAACAAAAAAAAAAAAAAAAAAAAAGAAAAGAAATATATCTTAAAGATAAATCAACTATTTAAAGCAATAAGTTACTGTATCTTTAAAATATTTTATTCATTTATCATTTATTTGAGAGAGAAAGAGACAGAGAGAAAGAGGCAGACAGATTGAGTATGGATGGGTGTACCAGGGCCTCCTGCTATTGCATACAAACTCCAGACCATGTGCCACTTTGTACATCTGGCTTTATGTGGGTATTGGGAAATCAAACCCAGGCATCAGGCTTTGAAAATAAAGTGCTTTGAACCACTGAAGCCATCTCACCAACCCAAGTTACTAAATGTTTACAAAATATGCTGAAATAAATTAAAATTAAATTAATTACAATGAAAGCACCAAAACTCTTTAAGAAACACATAGGCCAACCATCTTAATGTCTTTCATTATACACAGAGCATTGTAATGCTATCATCTGAAGGTAATGAGAAGTTAGAGGTGTATATTGTAAATCACAGCTCAACTATTAATAGCAACAAAAGTAATGTAACCCATAAGCCAATACTAGAGAAAATATAAAATTCTGTTTAGGGACTAGGAAGATGGCTTAGCAGTTAAAAGAACATGCTTATAAATCCTGATGGCCTGAGTTTGATTCCAAAGCACCCACATAAAGCTGGATGCAAAACAGTGCATACGAGCCAGGCATGACACACACCTTTAATCCCAGCACTCAGGAGGCAGAGGTAGGAGGATGGCCAGCCATGAGTTCAAGGCCAGCCTGAGACTACATAGTGAATTCCAGGTCAGCCTAGACTAGAGCAAGGCCCTATCTTGAAAAGCAAAAGAAAGAAAGAAGGAAAGAGAGAGAGAGGGAAGGAGGGAGGAAGGAAAGAAGGAAGGAAAAACCAAACCAAAACAAAAAAACAGTGCATGCATCTGGTGTTCGTTTGCACTGGCAAGAGACCCTGGCATGCATACACACACACACACACACACACACACACGAAAAATTTTTAAAAATTGAAGCAGAAGCCGGGCGTGGTGGCGCACGCCTTTAATCCCAGCACTCGGGAGGCAGAGGTAGGAGGATTGCCGAGAGTTCGAGGCCACCCTGAGACTACATAGTTACTTCCAGGTCAGCCTGGACCAGAGTGAGACCCTACCTTGCAAAACCAAAAAAAAATAAAAATAAAAAAATAAATAAATAAAAATTGAAGCAGGACTAGTTGGAAAGAAGAGATTCAGTGGAAGGAGATGGGGCATAGAGGACAAAAGAAAGTATTATTAAAATGGGGGGGGAAGCAAATAGGAAAAAGAAAAAGCCAGGAAAATGACACAGCTGTTAAAGGTGCTTGTTTGCAAAGTCTGCCCTCCCAGGTTCAATTTCCCAGTACCTATGTAAAGCCAGATTCACAATGTGGCACATGCATCTGGAGTTCATTTACAGGGTAAGAGGCCCTGATGCACCCATATTCTGTCTCCCTCTCTCTCTCACTCATTCATTTTCTTTCTCAAATAAATATGTTCAGAATTATACTGATCTTATTTTATAAAAAAAAAAAAAGAAAAAATACATTATCCAAAAGAAGGCAAGAAAAGGAGTAAAAAGAGAGATGATCAATAGAAGACAAATACCAAATGGTAGATCTAAATTCAACAGTTTTGCTACATTAAAAGCAATTTAAAACACAGAAAGCATGGACTAGAGAGATTGCTTAGTGGGTAAGGTGCTTGCTTGTGAGGCCTAAGGATTCAGACTCGATTCCCCAGTACCCATGTAAGCCAGATGCACAAGGTGATGCATGCATCTGGAATTCATTTGCAGTGGTTAGAGGCCCTGGTGCATCCATTCTCTCTCTCTCTCTTTCTCTCTCTCTCAAATAACTAACTAAATAAATAAGTAAGTAAATACCAGATGGTAGGTTGGATTAAAAAAATAAACCCTACTGTATGTTACTTACTTGAAATCAGCTCTGGGGCTTGGGGGTAAGAATGCTTGCCTGGCATGCATAAGGTTCTGGATTTGCCTTCCTACAAAACAACAACAAAAACTCTCTTAAGATAAAAAATATAGGTAAAAAGTAAAATAAAAAAACTGTACCATGACAAGCTTGTAATCTGTCTACTCATGAGGTTAAGATAAAAGGATAACATGTTCAGGGCTGGAGAGATGGCTTAGTGGTTAAGGCACATGCCTGTGAAGCCTAAGGACCCCGGTTCGATTCTCCGGGTCCCATGTAAGCCAGATACACATGGTGGTGCATGCGTCTGGAGTTTGTTTGCAGTGGCTAGAGGCCCTGGCGCACCCATTCTCACATACAAACTGTCTCTCCCTCTCTCTGTCTCTAATAAATTTTAAAAAAATTTTTTTTGGAGAGAGACACAGAGAGAGTCAGAGAGAGAGAGAGGAGAGGAAGACAGAGATGGACGTGCCAGCAGCCTCTAAGCTGCTGCGAATGAAATCCAGATGCGTGCGCCCCCTTGTGGTCAAGTGCAGCATTGCACCCTTGCGTCACTTTGCATCTACCTAATTGTGGGAACTGGAGGTTGGAACTGCTGGAGATTGGAACCAGCGTTCTTAGGCTTAGGAGGCAGGCGCCTTAACCCCTAAGCCATCTCTCCAGCCTCCCCCCCAAATTTTTTAAAAAGTATAACAAGTTCAGGCTAGAGAGGTAGCTCAGAGGTTAAAGGCACTTGCTTGCAAAGCCTGATGACCTGACTTCATGCATGCCAGGGTTTCCCCAGTACCCACGTAAAGCCAGATGCACAAAATGGGCATGTGTCTGGAGTTCATTTGCAGTGGCAGGAGACCCTGGCATACCCATACACTTCTGTCTCCTGCTTCTTTCTTTCTTGTTCCCTTTCTCTCACTCAAATAAATAAATGAATATTTTTTAAAAGGGGATTATAAGTTCAAGGGCATTTTGAGATACTTAGTAAGACTTTGTGTGTGTGATGCAAACAATAAGTCGGTGTTGGGCCCTGCCCAGTGTGAGGCCTAGTGGTTCTGGGCCCAGCCAGAGTTTACCTGTATTTGGCTCCCGGTGAGGCCTGGTTGAGCTTCCAGAGCCTGAGTAGAGTTTTGCGACCTGTCCTTGGAGTGACTCAGCACCTAGGCTGAAACTGCCTCTGCCCAGCTACTGCTGACGTGGTGAAATACTATTGGCCCTTACTGCCTCCGCCCAGCTGCTGCTGACGTGGTGAAATAATATTGGCCCTTATACCTTTCTCTCATCCTCTCTTCCCGCCCCCTTCCTCAAAATATATAAATACCTCCCCATGACAATAAAGGAGTGAGTTCCGCCTTAGACATTTCTCCCGGCTCAATGTGTTTTTCTTTTCCCCGGTGGTTTGGGGAGGTTTTTTGAGTCGTGGACACCCGCCTTCTTGCTCAGCCTCAAGAGAAACGGCTGGCCCGGTTCTCTCTCTTTTCTGCTCTACCTGCCGGTGGTGGAGGAAAAAAACCCCGGCAAGTGGGAATAGCAATATTAATACTGGGCAATATGCATGACATATCAAGGAAAGTTACCAGGGACAAAGAGGGACATTCCATAATAATTAACAAAACTTCAGAATTCCCAAATCTAAAACTGAAAAGAGAGATACACAAATCCCAATTTTAGTTAAATATCTCCTTTCTCAGTAATAGATGGGCCAGTAGACAGAAAGCCAATGAGGATGTAGAAGACTTGAGAAACATTAGCAATCAACTTGACCTACTTGATATTTCAATCACTCCACCTGACAGCAGTAGATTGCATTCTTCCACGTACCATAAAATAGTCACCAAGACACTATATTTTGGGTCACTAAATAAATCTCAGTAGATTTGAAAAAAAAAATGAGGTCACACAAAGGATATTCCCAAATCACCACAGAATTAAACTAGAAATCAATAGCAGAATGATGTCTGTAAAACACTTCATTTTGAAATTAATCAAGCCAGGGGTAGTGACCATACTTGTAACTACAGCACTTATGAGGCAGAGGTCTAAGGATCAGCAGTTGAAGGCCAGTCTCGGCTATACAGTGAGTTAGAGGCCAGTATGGACTACATGAGACCCTGTCTCAAAAAACTAAGAAAGAGCCAGGTGTGATGGCACACGCCTTTAATCCCAGCACTTTGGGAGGCAGAGGTAGGAGGATCACCATGAGTTTGAGGCTACCCTGAGACTACATAGTTAATTCCAGGTCAGCCTGGGCTGAGTGAGACCCTACCACAAACCCCCCCCTCAAAAAAAAAAAAAACTAAACTAAACTAAAAAAGAAACAAGATCAGAACAAAACAAAAGCCAAAATGCTTTTCAGTGATGTTAATGAAATTAACAAATTATATGAAAGACACAAGCTTCTAAAGTTCACTGAACAAGAAATAAGGAACTGGCATAGCTCTTTACCTGCTAAAGAAACTGAATTTATAGCTTAAAACCTTGGCCAAAAAACAATGCGTGGCACATATGACTTCCTTATAAATTCTACTAGCTCAGCTGGGATGTGGTGGCATATGCCTTTAATCCCAGCACTCGGTGAGGCAGAGGTAGGAGGATTGCTGTAAATTCAAGGCCACCCTGAGACTACATAGTGAATTCCAGGTCAGCCTGAGCTAGAGTGAGACCCTACCTTGAAAAACAAAACAAAACAAAAAATTCTATTAGCTTTAAGGAAGAAATAATAATAACTCTGTAAATAACTCATAGAACTTGAAAGAGGGAAGAACTCTACCCCTTCACTTTATTATCCTGATGCCAAAATCACACAAATATGTTGTTAGAAAAGAAATGAAGGTAAATATCCTCCATAATCACAAAAAATCTTTAACAAACTATTAGCAAACCAAAGCCAATAACATGCAAAAAAAAAAAAAAAAAAAGAGAGAGAGATAATATACATCATGGTAAAGTGGGCTTAACCCAGAAATAAGGCTTGATCAACATTTAAAAATAAGGGGAGCCGGGCGTGGTGGCGCACGCCTTTAATCCCAGCACTCGGGAGGCAGAGGTAGGAGGATTGCCGTGAGTTCGAGGCCACCCTGAGACTACATAGCTAATTCCAGGTCAGCCTGGACCAGAGTGAGACCCTACCTTGAAAAACCAAAAGAAAAAATAAATAAATAAGGGGCTGGAGAGATGGCTCATTGATTAAGTTGCTTGCCTACAAACCCTAACGACCTAGGTTTGATTTCCCAGGACCCACGTAAAACCAGATGCACAGAGTGGTGCATGTATCTGGAGTTTGTTTGCAGTGGCTCGAAACCCTGGTGTGCCCATTCTCTCTGTCTCTGTCTCTCTTTCTCTCTCTGCTTGCAAATAAATAAAAAAGATTTTAAAAACCAAAAATGAAGCTAAGGGCTGGGGAGACATTTGTTTGCAGCAGCAAGAGACCCTGGTACGAGTACATGTGTGTGTATGCATGTGTACGCATGCGAGCGCACACACACACACACACACACAAAAATAAATAAATAAATAAATAAATAAATAAATAAATAAATAAAACAAAAAATGTTAAGAAGCTGGGTGTGGTGGCGCATGCCTTTAATCCCAGCACTCGGGAGACAGAGGTAGAAGGATTGCCATGAGTTCAAGGCCACCCTTAGACTACATAGTTAATTCCAGGTCAGCCTGGGCCAGAGTGAGACTCTACCTCAAAAAATCAAAAAGAACAAAAAAAAAGCTAAGAAAAAAAAAATCCATTACAACAGCACCAAAAGTACTTAGAAGCTGGGATATGGCTGTGTAGCTGAGTGGTGGAGTACTTGCTTACTACTTCCAGGGCCCTGGATTTGATCTCAATCCCCAACTGTAAAATAAATAAATAAATAAATAAATAAATAAATAAATAAATAAATAAATAAATCCGAGGAATCATTTAACAATAGAAGTGCAAGACTTGTACACTGAAAACTACAGAGTACTGTTGAAAAAAGGATAGAACACCCAAATACAGCTAGGGAGATAGCTCAGTGGGTAAAAGTACTTACCATGCAAGAATGAGGACTATGCATGTGTACGCATGCGAGCGCACACACACACACACACACACACAAATAAATAAATAAATAAATAAATAAATAAATAAATAAATAAATAAATAAAAAATGTTAAGAAGCTGGGTGTGGTGGCGCATGCCTTTAATCCCAGCACTCGGGAGACAGAGGTAGAAGGATTGCCATGAGTTCAAGGCCACCCTTAGACTACATAGTTAATTCCAGGTCAGCCTGGGCCAGAGTGAGACTCTACCTCAAAAATCAAAAAGAACAAAAAAAAAGCTAAAAAAAATCCATTACAACAGCACCAAAAGTACTTAGAAGCTGGGATATGGCTGTGTAGCTGAGTGGTGGAGTACTTGCTTACTACTTCCAGGGCCCTGGATTTGATCTCAATCCCCAACTGTAAAATAAATAAATAAATAAATAAATAAATAAATAAATAAATAAATAAATAAATCCGAGGAATCATTTAACAATAGAAGTGCAAGACTTGTACACTGAAAACTACAGAGTACTGTTGAAAAAAGGATAGAACACCCAAATACAGCTAGGGAGATAGCTCAGTGGGTAAAGTACTTACCATGCAAGAGTGAGGACTGGAATTTAGATCCCTAGGATCCATGGAAAAAGCCAGATGCCAAGGAAATGGCTCAGTGGTTAAAGGCACTTGCTTAGCCCAAGGTTCAATTACACAGTATCCATATAAAGTGAGATTCACAAAGTAGCACATGTATCTGGAGTTGTTTGCAATACCAAGAGGCCTTGGTGCAGCTATACTTTCTCTCTCTGAAATAAATAAATAAATAAATAAATAAATAAATAAATAAATAAATATATTTCAGAAAGAGAAAGAGGCAGAGAGAGAGAGAGAGAGAGTGGGCATACCAGGGCCTCCAGCCACTGCAAAGGAACTCTAGATGCATGTGCCCCTTGTGCATCTAGCTTATGTGGGTCCTGGAGAGTCAATCCGGGATCCTTTGGCTTTGCAGGCAAATACATTAACTGCTAAGCCATCTCTCCAGCCTCATAAATAAAGATAAATTTTAAGATGGACTTCTTTAAAAAGTATTTTTAGCCAGGTGTGGTGGCGCACACCTTTAATCCCAGCATTCGAGAGGCAAAGGTAGGAGGATTGCCACGAGTTTGAGGCCAACCTGAGATTACATGGTGAATTCCAGGTCAGCCTGGGCTGGAGTGAGACCCTATCTTGAAAAACCAAAAAAAAAGTATTTTTATTACCCTCAAACTACATAGTGAATTCCAGGTCAGCCTAGGCTAGAGTGAGACCCTACCTCGAAAAAACAAAACAAAACAAAAATGTATTTTTATTATATTTATTTGTGAAGGAGAGTAAGAGGGAGACAGAGAGAGTGAGTATGGGTGCACCAGGGTCTCTTGCCACTGCAAATGAACTCCAGCTATATATGCTACTTTGTTAGTCTAACTTTATGTGGGTACTTGGAAATCAAATCCAGGCTGGCAGGCTTTGCAAGCAAGTGCCTTTAACTATTGAGCCATCTTCCCAGCCCTAACAATGGACTTGTGTAATCCCAGCCAGCACCTGTGGCAAGAAAGGAGGTGGAGATAGGAGAATCTCCTGGGAGCTCACAGGCCAACTAGCTTGGAGAACACGGTGATGGCAAGGACAGACCCGGCCCCAAACAAGGTGGAGGTGCCACTGACTTCCCATGAGCCCTCTGCCCTCTACACGGTGCTGAGGCACATACACACCCACGCTCACACACAAAAGTACATACACACCACACACAACATACCTACACACACACACACAAGAAAGAACACCTACATGAACGAAAAGACATTCCATGTTCATAGATCATAACACATATTATTAAGATGGCAAAATGTCTCCAATGGATCTACAGACTCAACAAGCTGTATCTGCCGGGTGTGGTGGCACACATGGTGGCAGAGGTAGGAGGATCACTATGAATTTGAGGCCATCCTGAGATTATGGAGTGAATTCCAGATCAGGCTGAGCAAGACTGAGACCCTACCTTGAAAAAAACAAAACAAAATAAATATATATATAAGCTGTATCTGTCTTTATTTATTCATTAATTTTTTTTTTTTTTTTTTTTTTTGGTTTTGCAAGGTAGGGTCTCACTCTGGTCCAGGCTGACCTGGAATTAACTATGTAGTTTCAGGGTGGCCTCAAACTCTCAGCGATCCTCCTACCTCTGCCTCCCAAGTGCTGGGATTAAAGGCGTGCACCACCACGCCTGGCTTATTCATTAATTTTTGTTTGTTTGTTTTTTGTGGGAAAGGGTCTCTGGTCCAGGCTGACCTGGAATTAACTATGTAGTTTCAGGGTGGCCTCGAACTTTCGGCAATCCTCCTACCTCTGCTTCCTGAGTGCTGGGATTAAAGGCGTGCACCACCACGCCCAGCTCAACTATCATTGATCTGTATCTATCTATCCATAATGTATTTATTATCTATCATCTATCTATCTATTTCTCTATCTATCTGTAGAGATGGTTCCATGTTGTTGGGATGATCATCCAAACCAGGCATAGTTTAGGGAGAAAGGTATTTATTTCAAGCTTGCAGATCCAGGGAAGTTCTGTCAATGGCGAAGAGAGAAACCACCAGCAGCCAGCAATGCCAAAAAGCAGCAAGCACAAAAAGCATAGAGCCCAGACCTCTCTGCATACCTTTGGGCTGGAGTTCAGATCCCCAAATACACCTTTGAGCTGGATCTGCCCCCAGTGACACCTCCTCCAGCCAGACAGCTGGAGACCCAAGTTATAAGCTTTAATAAAATACCTGAGCCTGTGGGAGATATACATTCAAAGTACTATCTATCTGTATATCTACCATCTATCTATCTATCGATCTATCTGTCATCTGTCTATCTATCATCCGTCTATCTATCATCTGTCCGTCTATCTATCTGTCTGTCTGTCTATCATCTATCTGTCACAGAGATGGGGATTGAATCCATAGCCTTGCACATGCTAGACAAGCACTCTACCACTGAGTCCCAATATATTTAGTGTTTTAGTAGTTATAGTTTGCATCTTCAATCACCTTGCTAGAGGCAATGTCACTGGGGCTGACCTTTAAGGTGTGGTGATGGGTTTGAGATTCCATTGTAAAGATATGCAAATGTGTCTAGCAGGAGTTCCTGAAGTCTGCTGTGTGACCTTTTGGCTGTAGTTTTTGCTCTGTGTGCTGTGGTGGCTGGCTGGTTTTTCTCTCTCTGCTTGGTCTTGTGAGAGCAGGTCGCTTCTCCTGCCATTATGGAACTTCCCCTGGATCTGTAAGCTTCAATAAATAATATCCCTTCCTCCATAACTGTGCCTGGTCTGGAAGTTCATCTCAGTGAACCTGAAGCTGTCTGCTACAGTAAAGTGGTACCAGGAGTGAGGGTGAGATGAACCTGACCGTGTGGATATTCATCTTTTGGAACCTTTGTTTTGGAGGAATGGGCATGGACTTGGTGCTTGCAACTGAAGATGCCTTCTGGAGTGGTAAGCCAAGTTTTATGGACTATTCTGATGAGAGTTTGAGAATGCTAAGTGCAGACAGTATTGAACTTCAAGGCTTGGCTTATGAGCTTTCTAAGGGAAGGAAAGACTGCAGAGGACTTTGTTGGAACTGGGCTACTGGCATAAGGGATGGCTACGTTCTGCTATCCAGGCCCAGAAAGTTTGATCAAGGTTAAATTTGTAATGGACTGATATGCTTGGCTGAAGATATCAGACTGAGATTTTAAGATTTTAAGTTGGAAAACCTCAAGCAAGTTAAAAACAGAGGCACTGAGACTGGTGTTAGGTTACTGGAGCTGCTATTGTCAACGCATTAGCAATCTTAAGGAAGGTGGAAGGAAGGTGGCCTGACTGCATTTACATTAAAACAATGGAGAGGATGCCTGAGGAAAGACTGTTAAAAATGCAAATTCTTGGAAAGAGCTGACTGGAGAAGGAACCTGCTTTTCAAGGCTATGGTTTATTTTGTCCCTGGATTAAGAATATGGCTGTGTCCTGCACACCTGGTATTAGTTTTGGAAGCATGAAAAATGCATGGAGTGGTCATGAATTGCACATGGTTCCAGGAGCCGCTGCTGAGATGCGGCATGAGGCAGGGCATGAAGACCCTCAGGAATAGGCTGGAAGAGCCTTTTGGAAGATGGACCGTGGTTTGCATGGAGACCTGAAGATGTTTTGGATATACCAGGACTGTGCAAAAGGGCTACCATGGAGTGCAGTGTTGGCATGGGATGAAAGTTTTCCCTGGCTACTCTGCCCAGCTGGAGGGGCAGATTTGGAAAACCTGGAGACTGTCAGTCTCTGGTTATATTGAACTTGAACTGCAGAAGTTTGATGACTGCTAATGGTGGTTGAGTTTGCATTGTTCTAGTCTCTCCTTACTATGCCTTATACCAGTTACAATGTTTACTCTGTGCCTTTACATGTTGAAAGTATTTAACTTGTTTGATCTTACAGGACTCACTATCTTAAGTTGATCAAGACTGTGAGAACCTTTGAAATTGGACTGAGTACAATTTACAATGTGTGATAGTTATAAATCTATTGGGGGCCAGGAGCTAAATATTTTGGGGGCCAGGGGCGGAATGTGGTAGTTTGAATATATGTCCCCCAATATATTTAGTGTTTTAGTAGTTATAGTTTGCATCTTCAATCACCTTGCTAGAGGCAATGTCACTGGGGGCTGACCTTAAGGTGTGGGTTTGAGATTCCATTGTAAAGATATGCAAATGTGCCTAGCAGGAGTTCCTGAAGTGTGCTGTGTGACCTTTTGGCTGTAGTTTTTGCTCTGTGTGCTGTGGTGGCTGGTTGGCTTTTGCTCTCTCTGCTTGGTCTTGTGAGAGAAGGTCGCTTCTTCTGCCATCATGGAACTTCCCCTGGATCTGTAAGCTTCAATAAATAATATCCCTTCCTCCATAACTGTGCCTGGTCTGGAAGTTCATCTCAGCGAACCCGAAGCTGTCTGCTACAGCCGTTAATATGGTATCTGGAATTCTTAGAAGGCTTCCCTGAGGAGAAGTTATAAAGTCCAAAGGAGGCCCCAAGCTGAGGAAAAGAAAGATGAAAGGGATGTGACAGAGGAAGGGTAGGTAGGAAGGTCCTGGGCTTGAATCTTTGCCCACCACAGCCTCTGTAGCAGTAGTCCAGCGTGTGCTTGCTCAGCCTTCAGTCCACTGTTGGAATTATTGCAGTGATAGCAACTACCATTGCTAAAGGACTACTGTCTTTGACCTTATACACATTTACTCTTTATTTTCCTTTTGTGCACGTGTGTGTATATGTTGTACGTGTGGTGCAGTGTGGTGTGCTGATGCATGTGCCCATGTGTGCATCTGTGTGGAGGCCAGAGGAGAACATCAGTTGTCGTCCTCTACCATTCTTCCACTTGTTTTCTTGAGCCCGAGTCTCTCACTGAACCTGGAGCTGCCGTCCAGCTAGCTCCCGTGATTCTCCTGTCTCTGCTCCCAACAGGGGCTGGGTTACATGCGTGTGTGCTGTGCACAGCTCTATGCGTGGCAGCTGGACCTCCTCAGGCCTTCATACTTGCACAGCAGGTGCTCTTACCCACTGAGCCGCCTTCCAGTCCCCACTGACTCTTCAAATTTTATCTACAAAACAGACTCGGGGCTGGAGAGATGGCTTAGTGGTTAAGGTGCTTGCGTGAGAAGCCTAAGAACCCCTGTTCAATCTCCAGGTCCCACGTTTAGCCAGACTCAGTGATGCAAGTGCACAATGCCGCACACACGCACAAGGGGGTGCACGCGTCTGGAGTTTGTTCACAGTGGCTGAGAGGCCCTGGTGCACCCATTCTCTCTCTCTCTTTCTGTCTCTTTCTCTCAAAAAAAAAAAAAAAAAAAAAAACAAGAACAGATTCAGTTAGCAGCTGGTAAGTAACAGAGACCAAACTCGAGCTCTGAGTTATGAGCTCCCAGTCACCACCTTGTACAAATTTGTTAGACAATCACGACCTTTCTCTGCTCTTGTTTGTCTCTAATCCCTTCATCGTCCTGTTTGACATAATCCACAAACATATCAGCTTGTCCACATTGTACTTGAAATTCAGTTCCCAAATATAAATGCAATACTGTCAGGGATCACTTGAAAGCCTTTTTTTTTTTTTAGTTTTTCAAGGTAGGGTCTCACTCTGGCTCAGGATGACTTGGAATTCACTATGTAGTCTTAGGGTGACCTTGAATTCATGGCAATCCTCGTACCTCTACCTCCCCCGAAGTGCTGGGATTAAAGGTATGCACCACCACACACTTTTGTGCCACTACGCCCGGCTGCCTTTTTATTTTTATTTTTTTTCCTTGAGATAGGGTCTCAGTTGAGCTCAGGCTGACTTGGAACTCATTCTGTACTACCACGCTGACCTCAAACTTACAGCGATCCTCCTTCCTCTGCCTCTCTAGTGCTGGAATCAAAGTTGTGCTCCACCATGCCTGTCTCCACTTGCAACACTGTTCCAAAGAATAAGTAGATTTCATAACCACATATAGGAGATATGTACATGGAGACACATACTGAGAAGCTTTTGAATTTCCTATTCTGGGAAAAAAAATGTAGAGGAAAGAGTCCTTTGTAGTCTGTGGTGGTTTGAATTACGTGTCCCCCATAGACTCATGGGCTGTGAATGCTTGATCCCCAGGTGATGGCAATTTGGTAAGTGGAAACTTGCCTGGAGGAGTTGTGTTGTTGGGTGGTTGGGGGCAGGCTTAGTGGTGATAGAGCCAGCTCTCCCTTGCGAGAGTTTGGCTGACCCTCCTGCTGCTATTGTCTACCTGCTGTTGGCAAGATGAATGATGTCCAACCAGCATAAGAAACTTTCCTCCCATCTGCTGCTTCTGGTTGGTCCCAGTGATGAGAAAGTTACTGCAACAGAGTCCATTGCAAATAGAGGTATCTGAGCTCTGACACCCACCGGCTTTAGCTGTGTGACCTTGAGCAGGAGGGCAACCTCTTAGTTTTATCACCTGTAAAACAGCGTTAACAATATCCATCTTGCAAGGGTTTTGAAGTTCTGAAATAAAGGATCCTATGCAGAGCACAGACAGCCTGCCCACAGCTCAATAAACTGCCATCTTTCTCTTCTTTGCCATGAAAAACAGCATCATTCTGGGCTAGTCTTTGTTGTTGTCTTGTTTTGTTTCTGAAGCAGGAGATAGAACTATGTACCTTAGCCAGGTGTGACCTTAGCGCAGGCCTTTAATCCCAGCACTCAGGAGGCAGAGGTAGGAGGAACACCATGAGTTCTAGGCCACCCTGAGAGTATATAGTGAATTCCAGATGAGCCTGGCTAGAGCAAGACCCTACCTTGAAAAATCAGGGAGAAAAAAAAAAGAAAGAAAAAGAACTATGTGACCTTTTGAATTCATTTCTGGTCTGGTAGCTGTGGGGCTTTAGGGGACTTGTTCTCAGTTCCCTCTTGCCCTACAACACCCACGGTCACATTCAAATACACAGAAGATGCCTTTGGGGAACGGTCTCTCTTCAGGTCCCAAGCAGCGAGGAAGCCCCAGGGTCTGGCACCAGAAGTCCTGCTTCCTGATTCTAAGGTGACGGTTCCTTCCTTGTGGATAGACCTTTCCCCCCAAGTTTTCCTACCATAGACCTACATCCGAGGCTTCACTCTGGGAATTTTGTTCTCCTCACAAAACACTTTTTCTACCGGCCGGAGCAGACTAGAATGAGAAAGGTACAGATGGTTTAAGTCTATTTCAAGGCCCATTTGATAGCTTCTTGGTTTCTATAAACTTTATCAATGAATGTGTGTTAGGGAGTGAGTGAAGAGGAAAAGAAGAGATCTAACCTGCTTTCTCAAGTAAGCCAGAATTTAAAATTAGGCTACCGGATTAGGGGGTGTGTAGTTCAGTGGCAAAGCACATGTTCTGCATAGATACGGCCCTGGGTTTGATTCCTATCAACAAAAAGCAAACATAATTAATTATCTTGGAGGGCTACTGAAGGGGAGAAAAGGTTGGGTTTTTTCTTTGCTTTGGAATTTTTTTTTTAGTTTTTTTAAAAAATATTTTTATTTTTATTTATTTATTTGAGAGAGAAGGAGAGAGAAAGAAGCAGATAGAGAATGGTGCTCAGGGCTTCTAGCCACTGTAAACAAACTCCAGATGCATGTGCCCCCTGGTGCATGTGGCTTACGTGGGTTCTGGGGAGTTGAACCTGGGTCCTTTGGCTTTGCAGGCAAATGCCTTAATGGCTAAGCTATCTCTCCAGCCCCTTGCTTTGGATTTTTGAGACAAGGACTCACTCTGTAGCCCAGGCTGGCCTAGAACTATGTAGACCAAGCGGGCCTCCAACTTGACCTCAGCCTCCCAGGAGCTGGAATTACAGGAGTGAGGCACTGTACCCAGCTTAGGGATGGGTTTTATATGGAAGGCTCCTGGGCTTTCTTATGGCACACTGAAGCATGAGCCATTAATTGAATATTTCTCAAGGCAAATTGGCCACCTCTTCTACCAAAAAGTGCCTTACCCGCAGCCCCTACAAACAAAGATTTGTAGTGGCTTTTTCAAAGGTTCCTGAGGAAATGGAAGTAAAAGAAAAATAAAGTTGGGCTGGAGAAATGGCTCAGCTGTTAAAGGCACTTGCTTGTAAACCCTGACAACCTGGGTTTGATTCCCCAATGCCCACATAAAGCCAGATGCACAAAGTGGTGTATGCATCTGGGATGTGTTTGCAGTGGCAACATGCCCTGGCAATGCCAGTTTTCTCTCTCCCTCTTTCTCTCCTTATTAAAAAAAAAAGTAAAATTGTGAAACTTAAATGGAAACATGAAGTTGGTACTTTGGGCATGATGGTGCACACCTTTATCCCAGCTGTCTGGAGGCAGGAGGAGTGGGAGCCCAGGGCCAGCCTGGGATGCATAGCAAGATCTTATCACAAAACTGTATCATAAGCGTCTATAAAAATGCCAGAGGTGGTCTAAAGTTTTAGTTCTGAACTGCCTATCTGAGCAGACACAAACAAGCAGTCATCAGCTTTATGGTGTTCAGAAGATAAACTGCCAGCAACCCAGAGATGAACAGCTGTTCAGGTGTTGAAGGTGGAGAGACATTTTCTCACGATGTGACCAAAACACCTCATACCCATGATCATGAGTTCTGCCTGCATGGGCAGACTAAGTATTTCATTTCTCTTGAGTCCTAAATTTTCTTTGTTTGTTTTGTTTTTTCGAGGTAGGGTCTCGCTCTGGATTTCACTATGTAGTCCAAGGGTGGCCTCAAAGTCATGGAGATCTTCCTACCTCTGCCTCCCAAGTGCTGGGATTAGAAGCATGTACCACCATGCCTGGCCTTATTTACTTATTTTTTAAAAATATATCTTATTTATTTATTTATTTGAGAGAGAGAAAGAGGGAGGGAGGGAGGGAGAATGGGTGCACCAGGGCCTCCAGCCACTGCAAACGAACTCCAGATGCATGTGCCCCCTTGTGCATCTGGTCTATGTAGGTATGAGGGAATCAAACTTGGGTCCTTAGGCTTTGCAGGCAAGTGCCTTAACCACTAAGCCATCTGTCCAGCCTGAGTCCCAACGTTTTAAACCATAAAGTAGATATTCTGATTGAATCTACTTTGTGAATACAATGTTGAAGAGTATTTGTGATGAAGAATGTGTATGAGGTCAAAGACAGTAAGTAGGTCCTCTAGAAATGGTAGTTTCGATTATTATTGCAACAGTGGGGAGTAAGGGCTGGTCAAGCACATGTGGGACTCCTACTAGGAAGGATTCAAGCCCAGGGATTTGGCACACAGCCCTCCTCTGCCATATCCCTTTCCTCCCCCTCATTCTTCTTTCTTCTTTTTTAAATATTTGTTTGAGAGAGAGAGAGAGAGAGAGAATGGGGAGAATGGGCACACCAGGGCCTCTAGCCATTGTGAACAAACCCCAGATGCATGAGCCACCTGAACATCTGACTTTATGTGGGTTTTGGGGAATCAAACCCCGGTCCTTGGGCTTTTCAGGCAAATACCTTAACCGCTGAGCCATCTCCCCAGCCCTCTCTTTCCTTCTTTATTCTCTCCAGATTCTATCTTAAATGTTCTCCTGGCATCTCTATCTTCCTTTCAGAGTAATATCAAAATGGGAATGAGGGATTTTGAGGGCTGAGATGTGGCTCAGTGCTAAGAGCGCTTGCCTGCCATGTGCAAGGTCTTATGTTCAAGCCTCATCACTGCGACAGGTAATCTTAAAATATTAATTAGATTTCAATATAGCCTGTATTTAGTCTGTAGATCATTTTGGGAGGAACTCCGCATCTTAATAAGTGTTCAGATCTGTGCACAGGGCTCCTGTTGCACTCTGGATTCTAGTGCTGCCAACTCAGAGGGTTTAAGATGTACCTGAGGTGGAGCATGCACAGGTGTTGCTGGGAAATAGAGAATTAGTACCCTCTCAGACACATCTTCTATCTGAAAGGAGGCTGGAGACCAACAGGGCGGGGGGGGGGTCTCAAACCCTAAGGAAGAAACCCACACTGCCACCTTGAATCCATACCTGGCACTAGATGCTGGCAAAAAGTTCATCCTGGCAAAAATGGAGGTTTAACTAATGGAAACGATCCAAGAGCTGGGCATGGTGGCATATGCCTTTAACTCTAGCCCGGGAGGCTGCGGTAGAATGATCACTGAGTTTGAGGCCAGCTTGGAATATAGTGAGTTAAGGTCAGTATGGGCTAGAGTGAGATCCTGCTGCAAAAACAGAACATCCAGTGGAGTGAGAGTTCCAGAGCCACCCCAGCTGTGGGACTTCACTTGGCCTATCCACCCCTCCCACCCCATGACTCATAGGCTCATGAGCAATCCTCATATGCCTGATTTAGAGGACTTACTCACTCTTCAGAGAAACTTTAATGCAATAAAGCAAATGTCAGCAAGGGGGACACGGCTTAGCACATCACCCTAGCTTGTAGTCGGCTTCCTGCTCCTTAGCTTTCCCTGTTAAAGCTTTCCAGCCACTCAGCATCTGGGAAGGCAAGTGCCTTAACCACTAAGCCATCTGTCCAGCCTGAGTAGAGGGTCAGAGAAGTGAAACCTGGGATCAGTTTAACCAAGCCCTGAAGTGCGATCAGAGGTTGAAGATTAGCTCCAGAACATAGTTTAAAGGTAGGCGAGGGCTTGACCCCTGAACTCCCTACCTGGGCTATATATTGAGGAAGCCCTACCTCAATTAAACAGACGGAGTGGGTGAAAGCAATCAGGCCAGGTCTGCTTGGCCTTCTCCTATGTGAGCTTTCCAAGAAATCACTGTGGAGTGTGATTCGGGGAAAGGAGGTGGAGGTGGGGAGAGCCACGGCCTCAGGCAGAGTATTTGAAGTGACATGTGTATAGAGAGACGGGTCACCTTGAGCTCTGTCACCATCTCATTTGCCACCAAAATGCATGTTGGGTTAGCTGAGGCCTCTCTGGGCCCTTCTGAACTGAGGAGTTTGTCTGGGATCCTCGTATCAGGCAGCAGCCTAGTGAGATAGCCTAAATCCCAACAATTCCGTTGGCCTAGGTTAGGGGACCATGGCCCAAGAGTTGGGCTGGAGCTTAGACAGTGTTGACCAAGGAGAGCGTACTCTTACTGCCTTCCTCCACCAACGCAGAGGAAGTTACTCAGAAGGTAAGCTAGGCCTGCCTTGTACTCAAACCCACTCACTGAGGGGATGACCTGGGGCCTCCGACAGAAGAATCTGGAAGAATTAGTTGCAAGGCTGCAAAGGAGTGCAGGCCTTTAAAGTGAACTTTATCCACTCCACACCTCCATCCCTCAGCCATCTCTGCACAGCTTTTTCCGAGTCAGCCAAGTACCAGGCACAGCAAGGAGAGACTAGCCACAAGCCTAAACACTCAGGTTTGCAGGAATCAAGGGTTTTGTGTTTCCAGAAGCTTCGGGGATCATTGAGCTCGTTTCACTCCATTTCACATGGGATGGATCCAAAGTTCAAACCGATGGAGTGAAGTGTTCTAGTGTACCAGACAGACACTCTGACCACCTTGAGGACTTGCTTAGGGAAGGCAACATTCTGGATCTTGCTAAGAGGGTACACTGCCTGATGAGCAAGCAAACATAGCCTCACATCTACACCCACACCCCCACCATCCTCACCCTGTTCATTTGGGGGGGGAGCAAACCCTAGTAAGAAGGCCCACCCAAAGGCATTCCTCCTACCCCAAGCCACCAGTAGGAATAAGCACTTTTATCTTTTGCTATTTTTATTTTGCACTATAAAAAACAACAAAACAAACCAATAACATACTGCTTTCTTCACATTCACATGGGTCTGAGGAAATTATTGCCTTTTCCCCTGGAGAAATAACCTACAGACAGAAGTAGTACCACATTGCAAAATATGCAAATCCCAGCAGTCAGGAGCGTGGAGACAACCCCCAGGGGCAGGGAGAAAACAAGTGTCACAAGAGACAACACACAAGCAACACAGGACACCAAGTTGAGGGACGACTCGTCAGTGTCACGGACCCAGAACACAGTGCGTACCCTGTGTCCATGGCATCCGTTGTCACCACCTCAGAGGTGATGTTTGGTCTAGAGTCTGAAAAACACTCTTCAAATGACACCAGAGTGTAGACAGGTTCAAGTATGAATAAAAACCATGCCAAAGTTCAAGGTCAAGGGAGAACCCGCAGTGAAAAAGAAACCCAGAATAATTGACATCTTACTCCTTGCAGCCTCCACTGGACTCCAAAAGGGGATCTCAAGAACATTTCTGGGCTTGAACTGGCATACAATCGTGTCCCCATAAACCCAGTAGGGTTATTTTCCTGATCAGCTTATGCCCTGAAGCAACACAGAACAGACACCAAGATCACCAAAGTTCAAAATCCAAGGTGGAAATTGTGCTTCCTTCAAAATGAATTGGCTTCACCGTGGCCTTTTCTCGTGACCCAGCAGCTTCTAGTCCCCACGTTGCTGCAGGTTTTTATTGCCTTATGCTTGAAATGAAAAGGCGAACTTCTGAGGTGCAAGGACTGGGTGGTCCTGAGTGGGCAGAGGGTCTGGAAGTACAGTAGTTAGCACACGCTGTGCTATGGTCATGGCTTGGCCTTCCTCCAGTCTGGAGAACCCATCCTCGAGGTCAATCTGAAGTTCATCTGCAAGCCTGGTGACCACTCACCATCTCACTGGGGCAGCGGGACAGAGAGAGGTCTTCAGTATTGCACAGGTATGAAATGTCCACAAGTTTTTTTTTTTTGTTTTTGTTTTTGTTTAAAAAAAAAAAAAAAGGAACACAAAATCACAGTTGCTCTTGGGGCCCGGCTGCTACGCCACCCGAGTCTCAGCAGGATGTGGCCGTGGCCACAGGGCTCCTGTGGAGCTCCGTGACTGCCGAGTGGGTGGGCACTGGCGCCAGCACCGAGGTAGGGAATGTGCAGTAGGCACCCTGCACGTCAGGGCTCAGCGTCTGTAAATGGTCTAGGAACGAGGAGCCGGCTGCCTCCCCTTGGCAGGAGGGTGGCTGGGGGGTGGGTGTGGAAGGCAGGATCTCAGACTCATACTGCAGGAGCTGGCCCATGAAGCCAAAGTTGGGAGAGATCACGCTCCTCCTCTGCTTGACGTAATCGAAGGCCTCCTTCAGGCGGAACTGCTTGGTCTTCATGAGGTAAGCCATGCAGATGGTGGGTGACCGGGAGACCCCAGCCTCACAGTGGACCAGGACCTTGCCACCCTTTTCCCTGACACAGTCTGGAAGGAAGCAGAGGATGTGGCCATGAGTCATAACTGGAATCCACAGGCAATACCAACACATAAGAATGAAACACCAGTTTGACCTAGTTTACCACTCTATTGTCCAAGTGCAAGAGCTTCGGTCCTTAAGCTGGGCACGACGGCGTGAACCCGTAATGCCAGCACTTGACAGGCTGAGACATTAGAGAAATGTGAGTTTAAGGCCAGAGCCAGCCTGAGCTACATAGGGAGACAGGCAAAAAGTTCTGTAGTCATTAGTCCCCATTACTGAGAATAGAGCTTTCAGGATCCCACTGACTTCTGTCCCCAGCTTTTCCTCAGAACACTTGCCCAGTCTCTGCCACTGGCGGCACTAGACTTGCAGAAGTACTCTGGGAATATCAGCTTAACTTGGGGTTCTACTGACGGAGTTCAAAAGGGCATTGGAAAGAAAACCCCTTGGGCTGTAGAGATGGCTTAATGGTTAAGGTGCATGCCTGCGAAGCCTAAGGACCCCAGTTCGATTCTCTAGGTCCCACATAAGCCAGATGCACATACTGGCACATGTGTCTGGAGTTCATTTGCAGTGGCTAGAGGCCCTGGTGTGCCCATTCTCACTCTCTCTCTCCCCCCAATAAATAAATAAATTTAAAAGAAAAGAAACCCCTGACGTCACATTTTTCTAAGTGTCAGAGGCTCAAAGTCTGACTTGAAGGCAATTCTTGCTTCTCTAGGTCTGAGTCTAAAGGTGATGACGTAGCCTCCATCCTATAGAGGCCTTCCAGTCTCCTTTGTCTTGCTGGGCCAGGGAGGGATGTTTGGCTCAGCTCCCAGGGTTTTCACCAGCAAACATGTAACAAACAGTGTCCAGCCACTAATGATAGCCCTGGCTAAGTGACGCTTGCTAGACGGAGGATATAAATGGCTTTTGCAGACTCTGTCTTGCTCAACAATGGGAGTCACTGCTATAAAGCTGCCACCATCAGTTAGCATTCTTTTGCTCAATGACAAAAAGGGTGCCCCTCCTTTCCTCCTCTACCTCTCCTGGCAAACAGAACAACAGCTGTTAAAAATGGGCAAGGAGGGATGGAGAAATGATTCAGTGGTTAAAGGTGCTTGCTGGCAAAGCTTGATGGCCCAGGTTCGATTCCCCAGTAACCCGTGTAAAGCCAGATTCACAAAGTGGCTCACGCATCTGGAGTTCATTTGCAGTAGCAAGAGGCACTGGCATGCCCATTTCTCTCTCTTTCTCTCCTTGCAAATAAATAAACTTTTTTTGTTGTTGTTGTTTGGTTTTTCAAGGTAGGGTCTCACTCTAGCTCAGGCTGACCTCACTATGTAGTCTCAGGGTGGCCTTGAATTCACAGTGATCCTCCTACCTCTGCCTCTCAAGAGCTGGGATTAAAGGTGTGTGCCACAATGCCCAGTTTTAAATACATATTTTTAAAAATGGGGAAGGGATACCGATGAGGACAAATCAAACAAAACACACACACAACAAAATAGTCTTCTTAATTCTAACTAGTGAAAGAATGACTTTACAGGAAATTAGATGTAAATGGTACTATATATAAGGCCACAGTATGCAAAAACAAAAATGTTCAAGGAGGGGAAAAATGTCGCCCCCTTAACACCTTCCACCTACAGGTTCCAACTTCAAGTTTGCAAAGGCATCTACAAGATCAAAATTCCAAGGGTCCAGGGAGAAACCCTAGAGATTCCCCATCTAAAAAAACAAACAGGGCTGGAGAGATGGCTTAGCGGTTAAGACACTTGCCTGCAAAGCAAAGGACCCAGGTTTGATTCCCCAGGACCCATGTAAGCCAGATGCACAAGGTGGTGCATGCATCTGGAGTTCATTTGCAGCGGCTGAAGGCTCTGGCATGCCCATTCTCTCTCTCAAATAAATAAAAATAAAATAAAGAAAAAAGAACAAAAAAGAGCAACCAAACCCAGAAGAACATCCAGGGTAGCTCAGGAGAGGTTATCACAACACAATTAGTACAAGAGAAACAACAAAGAACTCCCCAATAAAAATCCCTGTAACCTGGTTCCGAGGGGTGACCCCAAGACCCCCAGGATTATGGAGTGAGTTGTGCCTTGTTTCCTTTTGCTTCTTCTCTACCACTGCCAGCTTTCAGCAGACCCAATGGCACATCCCAGAATGCAAAGGGCCTGGAATGCACTGCTGCCAGTCCTGACTCCCACGGCATCATCTTCCCTTGGAAGGGGCCAGTGTGTACTTAGCACAAGGGCCACCAGGGAGGCTGTCTCCCTTTTTTCCAATAGCAGGGGAACAGGGGAAGGCACCTGGGAAGAACCATCACATGCTTTCAGAACGCTGTGGGTTTGTGTGATGGTGTACACACACACACACACACAACATGTACACAGGATGTGGAGGGTCGTTTCTCAGAACCGGACGGGGACAGGTTTCATGACTTCATCCAGTAACTATCTAGGTTATTAAACAGGCCAAGAAGGGCAAGGCCTTCCCAGGGTCAAAGATTCCCATCCAGAACCCATCATTTTGGTAGCCTCCCAGGCTCTAAAAGGATTGTTTTCAGCCCAGACTCAGCCTTTTGCCTCTTGTTGAATTTCCGAAGAATTCCTGGAGGACATATTGTGTGCAGTGGGCAAAGGTCCACTCACGTGGCTGAAGCAGTGCGGATGAAGACAGCCTACTACCTGCACTAGGTAAACATCCTTGTGCTGCTACCTACCTTTCCCCTCCAACATCCCTTAGAACAAAATACAGAAAAATCATGTCTCAATTCCAGCCATGCAGGTGGAGAAAAAAGGGAGAAAAAAGGCAGGACATAAGGTTGCAGAGGGGTGCTTGCGGATTTGGTAGTCAGGCTGTGCTCCAGAGGATGGGGAAAGAGAAATGAAGTTGGGAGAATGATTCAGGCGATACTGAGTACCTGCGCACCCTCGAGCCAAAGCCCCGTCCAGGCCCAGGGGCCAAGGCCTCAGTCTTAGGCCTGTACAATAGACAACTGCCTTAAATGAATGCAGAAAGGTGCAAAAGATGCTGAATTTTCTGTGCATTAAGCGTGGAGCTAAAGTCAAGTGCTATCTTTAATCCGGAATTAGCTGAAAATGCAAAACAAATTGCCTCCAAAGCTGTTTGCCCAAACTGTGGCAAGCTGCCGGGGCCCTCGAGGCTCAGTGCGTAAGTAGTGCTCCCTCGATCCTTCTGTTTGCTTTTAAAAATATCCCGACCTACGCAGAAGCACAGTGAGGCAGGTTCTCCCCCCAGCTCTGCTCTGCTCTCCTCGTGTGGAGCATCACACACGGACACACTCTGCTCCCACCCAGCGAGAAACAATGACAAGAGCAACACTAAGTGTTGCCATAAAATTATATTAATTCATTTATCTTGCAAATTAAAACTCCTATTTATAGCAACTTGAGTCCTCCCTTCTGCCTTTTTGGTGGCTGCATCTGTTCTTGGCCCCAACTCTCAGTGGTTGCATAAACAAGACATTATTCTTAAGCCAAGCATGGTGTCAGAGCCTGGAATCCCAGTACTTGGCAGGTGGAGGCAGGAGGATCAGGAAAGGCCCTCCTTTACTACACAGTTAAGTCTGAGGCTAATCTGGGTGACATAAAACCCCATTCCCCCGCCCCCCAAAATACAACAAACAATACTTTTCTTTCCAAGAAAGTAGCCCCATCAGGACATCGAAGGCTCAGATGCATGCCTCCAAAGGGGCAAACGGAGAGGAGATGTGGAACCTACCAATGAAGTCTATCGCTTCCTGAAAATGGGAGCTAATGTCAGCTGTGTGGCTGTCTTCCACAGGGATCCATTTGTAGTGTAGGTGAGTTGTACAGGTCTCAGAGGTCCGACGAGAGACATTCAGCAGGGCTGTAATGTGCAGGTTGGCGAGAAACTCACACTTAGATGCGTGGTAGGCACTTCCAAGGTAGAGGAAGGGAAGGATCTCCACTGGGCCACCCTGGAAGCAGGGACAAAGGACAACCAGGAAATACTGGATTAGCTTGCTCATTTGAGAGAAGAAAAAAAAAAACAAAAACAAGTCTGACCTATTTGTTTCTTAGGGTAGGAGGTCCCCTTTCTGGTTTCCAGGTAGAGACAGTTCAGTCAGGTGGTTCAGCCAAGAGCGTGGGCGGCACCTCCATTCTGGCAAACTCTCTACCCTACGTGACTGCCTTGTGACTCAGTGACAGCAAAACCCACACAGCCCAGTTTCATTTTTTGCACATACTGAGAAGGTACAAAGTGCCAGCAGCCTTCTGATGATAACCAAGATGGGAAGTGGTGTGAATCTAAAGGTCCCTGTTTAAGTTCAAGAGTACCATGGCAAGCCCTTGCGAACTAGGGGCAACCTCAGTTTATCCACAGATAAAGTGGAGAAGGGTTTGGCAAGGTTAGCACCCTACTTTATAGGCAGGACATTTTACATAGTATATTCCACAAACCCTGAGACAAACTAAATTTCAGAGGTGGTAAAATGTGCCATCTCCCCCACCCCCAACAAAGTATGTTTTTTAGAACTGAAAATAACCATTACTACCTAGAAGCTGCAGACCAAGAAAAGCTGTTAGACCACAAACGGAGGGGCTTCCCCCACCCTGACCTCCTTTACTCAGAACACTGGTGTTGGTGTGAAGCCTACATTATCACCCACAGCCCCGGTTTCTAATTAAGAGGGCCCAGACAAGGAAAAGAACCAGAGAACATCCGCCCCGTGGCTGAAAAGCACTGACAGGGTTCTACAGCGACAAGCAAAGGCCAGTGACAGCTGGAGCAACAGAAGCCCTGGGAGACTCAGAGGGGAACACTAGGCTGGAGGAACAGTGGCTGCAGACTTTGGAAGCCTTTTCCCTAACATCCATCCATTTCCTGTCTTTCCATTTCCTGCCCAGGAATAGGAGTGTTATGGAAATTCTCATCTAAACCCATTAATAAGGGGCAAGTGATCAACCAGAGGCAGGCAGCAGCAAGTCCCAATCTACCTAGCACTTGGTGATTTTATTTTATTTACTTGAGAGCAACAGACAAAGAGGGAGGGAGGGAGAGACACAGAGAGAGAGAGAATGGGTGCACCAGGGCCTCTAGCCACTGCAAAGGAACTCCAGATGCCTGCGCCACCTTGTGCATCTGGCTTACGTGGGTACTGGGGAATTGAGCCTTGAACTGGGATCCTTAGGCTTCACAGTTAAGCGCTTAATCGCTAAGCCACCTCTCCAGCTCCCACCTTTGGTTTTTTGGGGTAGGGTCTCACTCTAGCCCAGGCTGACCTACTGGAATTCACTATGTAAGGGGCTGGAAAGATGGCTTAGTGGTTAAGGTGCTTGCCTGCAAAATCCAAAGGGCCCAGGTTCAACTCCCCAGTACCCATGTAAGCCAGATGCACAAGGGGGCACAAGCATCTGTAGTTTGTTTGCAGTGGCTGGAGGCCCTGGCATGCCCATTCTCTCTCTCTCTACCTGCCTATTTCTGTATCTCTCTTTCTCAAATAAATAAATAAATAAATAAATAAATAAATAAATAAATAAATAAATAAATATTTTAGAATTCACCATGTAGTCTCAGGCTGGCCTCAAACACACAGCAATTCTCCTACCTCTGCCTCCTGGGTGCTGGGATTAAAGACATGCACCACCATACCTGGCATATTTGCTTTCACTTTTCTGAGAAGTTGTGCTGAAAAAAAGCCAGTTTCCTCACATAAGAAAGCAACAGAGAAGCTGGGCGTGGTGACGCACGCCTTTAATCCTAGCACTTGGGAGGCATAGGTAGGAAGATCGCCATGAGTTCAAAGCCACCCTGAGTCTGCATAGTGAATTCCAGGTCAGCCTGGGCTAGAGTGAAACCGTACCTTGAAAAAAAAAAAAAAAAAAAAAAAAAGCAACAGAGGATTTTATATGAATAATAATGCCAGCTTTTTCCCTTTTTGAAACAGGGTCTCATGTATCCTAAGGTTGGGTTTGAGCTTGTTATGTAGCCGAGGATGATCTTGAGTTTCTAATCTCCTCCCTCTACCTCCCCAGTGCTGGGATTATAGGTGTGTGCCCTGTTCTATGTGGTACTGGGGATGGAAGTCAGGCACTCTGTGCATGCTAGGCAAACTCCTCTATCAATTGAACTACATCCTTACAACCAGCATGCACTTACAACACTGGGGGCTTAATGCTTTAGTATCTCTATGGAGCTAATCCCACCATAAATGTGTAAAGTAGGTAACTACCCCATTTTACAGATGGGTGGCTTGAGGCTCTGCTTGAAGCTCAGGCTTGTGCCCACGTTGGAACAAGGTAGGGACTGAAACCTAAGTCTGTTTATAACATGAGTGAGTGGCAAGACTTTGTGTAAGTCTACTTTAGTAGTGATTTGTGTAGAAACCAATGGTTTTTGGTTGTTTTATTTTCTTCTGATACAGGCTGTCATTTTGTAGTCTATGCTGACCTGGAACTCACTATGTAGGTCTGCCTGGCTTTGAACTTGTGGCAACACTTTTGCCTGCTGAGGGCTAGGATTATAGATGTACATCCAGCTTAGCAATCAAGAATTTTAGATTTTAAAAAATGGGGAAAAAAATCTCCTTCCTGCTTGTATTTTTCTAGAGAGGAGTTCTTTTGCACCCTCTCCCCAGCATTTCTTCACCCCCGCTACACACAGAGCAGCTATCCTGGGGCAGTGTCATACAGAGGATAGGACCATGGACTGGGATCAGAGACTAGTAGTGAGTTAAGTCCTAGCTTCCAGCTGATAAGCCCTCCCTCGGGCGGCTTCACCAACCTCTGAACCTTTATCTGTAAACCAGGGATAATAATATCTAGCCTCTTGGGATAATTGGTAAGGCATAAATGGGATAATGGATGCATTAAAGCTCACATATTGCATGGCTGCCATTTTCATTCAGCTGAAGAATAAAGAAACAGAATACGGCCTCTGCCCCCAGGGAAGACACAAGGCAGATACAGAAGCCCAGCAAGCCCAGCAGATCTGCTTTGGGCCTGAGAATGATTTCCTTCCTGAAGCAAGCTCCCCACTGGTTAGAAGCCAGGAAAATGACAGAGGTGGTGTAGCATTCTTTGGAAAGAGGCCAGAGAGCTAGGTCCATTCCACTCTGCCTCTCACCAGCTGTAGGCCCTGCCCCCATGGGCACTACCAGCCACCCCCTCAAAGGAGGCTGGACATTAACTAAGACCTCTCCCTTTCCTGAGTGCCTGGAAAACGCTGACACACAAGCCTGGGATCCCATCCAATCCCCCATCCCCCCTCCCCCCCCCACAGCTTGGCCCATCACACCTCTTTTCTTCCCTTTCTCAATCTTTTGTTTAGACTCAAGAGGAAGACAACAAAGGCTGCCAGAAACCCCAGAGGATATCACAGCTTCGCCTGGCCACTCTCAGTACAGAAGCGTTTCTAAGAAGGAGCACTGGGGGATCCCCAAGATGAGTTTTGAAGACACATCAGAGCTCTCCACCCTCACTTGGTCAAAGGTCTGATGAGCTTTCACAAGATGCTGCCAGATTCTTTTCTTTCTCTTTCACTTTCTGAGAAAGGGAGCAAAACACAGCCCCAACACACACACACACACACACACACACACACACACACACACACACACGAATCCTCATGCTGGCTCATCACACACAGTGGAGTTTTCATGACCCTGGCACTTGGCCAAGCTAACAGGCTTTCTGACCAGGGATCCCATTCAAAACAAGGTCACCTGGTTTTACTTGGAAACCTGTCCCTAGGGGCAGAGTTCTGCTCCAGGCACGGAGCTGGTGTTTGCAGCAATATCTAGAAAGCTTTTTCTTGTATTTTGGCTATGTGTTGAGTTTGGGGGAAAAGTCTGAAAAACTCCTCCCATCAGCATTCTCAGTCTTTCATCCCACTAGCCAGTGTGTGCGTATTCTGCCCTCTGTGAAATGGCAAGGTGGGGTCTGAGCCCAACCTGGATTGTCCCCTGATTCTCCTCCAGCCTCTCACATTGTGGTAGATAACCTGCTCCTCCTGACCTTTAATGAGTCGACACAAAGCACAGTCAACACACATTTATACAAACATGAGGTTTTCTGGTATCTCCTGATTTCCTCTGGTGTCAGAATTTATAGAACTATATATGCACCAGAAACCCTCAGGAGTCAGCCGGATATGGTAGCACATCCTATAATCCCAGCCCTTGGGAGGCTAAGGGAGGAGAAGCTCAAGATCAAGGTCAGCCTGGGACACACAGCAAGTCTATCTCAAAAAATAAAAGAGGGGGCTAGAAAGATAGTTCTGTGGTTAAGGCACTTCCCTGCAAAGCTAACAACCCAGATTCAATTCCCCAGTACCCACATAAAGCCAAATGCACAAAGTGGCACATGCATCTGGAGTTCAACTGCAGAAGCTAGAGGTCCTGATGTGCCTAGCCACTCTCTGCCTGCAAATAATAAATAAATAAATAAATAAATAAATAAATAAATAAATTAAAATAAAACAAAAAACAAATAAAAGAGGGCTAGGAAGATGGTTCAGTCGGTAAAGTGTTTGCCTTACAAGCATGAAGACCTGAGTTTGATCCTGATATCCAGAACTCAAATAAAAATACTAAGGAATAAGCTGGGTGTACTGGCACACATCTTTAATCCCAGCACTGCGGCTGAGGTAGGAGGATCACTGTGAGTCCAAGGCCAGCCTGTGCTACAGTGAGTTCCATGTTAGCCTGGGCTAAAGTGAGACCCTGCCTCGAAACAACAACAACAAAAATTTCCAGGGGCCTGGGGAGATGGTGTCTAAAGTTGCTTGCTTGCAAAGCCTATCAGCCTTGGTTCAATTCCCTAGTACCCAAGTAAAGTCAGATGCACAAAGTGGTGCTTGTGTCTGGAGTTCATTTGCAGTGGCAAGAGGCCCTGGAATGCCCATGATGTCTCTTTCTCCCTCACAAATAAATAAAATATTTTAAATATATATATCAGGTATTGGTGGTGCACCTTTAATCAATCCCAGAGACAGGAAGATCCCTTGGGCTTTCTGGCTGTGTGTGTTCACACATAAACATGTATACACAGACAGAAGAAGGAAAGGAGAAACCCTCAGGGGAGCTGCTTAGTGATCTCTATAACACCGACTCTCCCTTCCCTCCACCTGTCTCAGTTAGAAATACCAAGACAAGACACACCTTGGCAGGCAGCTGGGTTGGTACATAGAAATGCAGAGCATGAACTATTACAAAGAACACAGGAAGCCTGAAAGTCAGCTCTGAAACATGGTCAGGAGAAAAGAAACCTAAACCAGAATTTCCAAAGCTTCCCGGAACCTCCCAAGCCAGCTAATAATAATGTTATCTCTCATTTCCTCTTTTTTCCAGAAACTACCCAGCATCCTGTGGCCTGCTGGCTCTTGTCAGTTTAAGTGCCTGAAGGCTGCCTGCTTACTCTTGGATGGGAACTCATATTGGCAAGCCACAGAGCCAGCACCCTAAGCGGGAGGACAGTGTCGGTGCATGGAGCCACAAAGAACCAACCTGAATCAGGGTGCTGAGGAAGAGAGAGGCAGGAATTGAGAAACACATACCTGGTCATAAGCTGGCCGGTAGCTGACGCTGAGCACAGGCTTTCCACACTGGCTGAGAAGCGCTCTCTCACTTTCAACCATCTCTTGTGAAATGGGTTTTACATCCACACAACATTCAGGATACTGTGAGTAGAAGGTCTCATATCCCCCTTGAAAAACATATAGAACAAACAAAAGGGGAGTCAGGCAAAAACATTCAGTTTTCTGACTGATCAGACTATCAAAAATACCCACCAGCTGACACCTGGAATGTGTGATAGTTTAAAAACAACTATTAAGCTAATAAAGATTCTGGCTGTATATATATAAATTGAACCCGGCAAATGTTTTTTGTTTGCTTTGTTTATTTTTCAAGGTAGGGTCTCACTCTAGCCCAGGCTGGCCTGGAAATCACTAAGTAGTCTCAAGGTGTTCTCAAACTCAGGTGATCCTCCTATCTCTGCTTCTGGGGTGCTGGGATTAAAGGTGTGTGCCACAACGCCTGGCTACAAATGATTTTTCTGTTACTGCTATGCCCATTGCTCTTTGCAATGGTGATATTATTTAAAAAAGTCTTTTTTTTTCTAAAAGAGCAAATAAATAGAAGTGTAAGAAATTGAACAAAACCACCAAACAGTTTTAGAACAGAAATAGGCTTTACTCTCACACACTCACACACACACACACACACACACACACACACACACACACACACAGTTAAAAGCCTATTGTTCAGAGAAGCGATGATTAACTTTTTGTGTCTATCAGAAACAGCTTCAACTGTGAAAGGAACTACCTGGAATCTGATAAATATTAACCAAATCCCTCCAAAAAACAAAAGCCATCTTTTCTTTCTTATCTAAAATGAAGGTGTGATTATGCAAAATTTCATTAATTTATGAGAGGATGCCTAAACTGGTTTCTTCCCAAGCCTGTCTGCTCTAAGTAGTATTACAGGTGGCTTCCCTCCATTCATAAAGGCTTGGAGCTCCAATGAGGTTGCAACTCAGCAATAAATTAGCCTTTGCCTTTTCTTAACCCTAAGGTGTTAAAACACTGTTGACAACCCCTTCTATACATCCACTTTAGTCATAAACCAAGTTAATTACCAACTAAACCAAATGGTAGACACGAGGATTTCTGAACTTAATTTTCAGTCCCTAGAGGTTCAAAAATGTCTCTACCCTTCTGACCACCTACCCCTTCTGTCTCATCTATTATTCTCCCTTCCTGCCTCCCCTTCCCTGTCAACTACTGGCGTATAAAAATCCGAGTATTACATTTGAACTTTCCCAGTCAAATCACTTAAGTTTAAAAATGACACACACACCCCCAGCCAGGAGTGGTGGCGTACCCCTTTAATCCCAGCACTGGGGAGGAGAGGTAGGAGGCTCACCATGAGTTTGAGGCCACCGTGAGACTACATATTGAATTCCAAGTCAGCCTGGACAACAGTGAAACCCTACCTCGAAAAGCCAATAAATAAATAAATAAAAATAAATAAATAAATAAATAAATAAATAAAATTAATGACCCCCTAAAGCTAGAAATAAGTTGCACACGCCTATAATGCCAGCACTTGGGAGAGAACAAGACAAGAAGATCCCAAGCTGAAGGCTAGCTTGGACTACACAGTCACCCACTGTCTCAAAAAAAAAAAAAAAAAAAAAGCCGGGCATGGTGGCGCATGCCTTTAATCCCAGCACTCGGGAGGCAGAGGTAGGAGGATCGCTAAGAGTTCGAGGCCACCCTGAGACTACATAGTTAATTCCAGGTCAGCCTGGACCAGAGTGAGACCCTACCTCGAAAAACCAAAAAAAAAAAAAAAAAAAAAAAAAAAAAAAAGCCAGGTGTGGTGGCGCACGCCTTTAATCCCAGCACTCGGGAGGCAGAGGTAGGAGGATTGCCGAGAGTTCGAGGCCACCCTGAGGTCAGCCTGGACCAGAGTGAGACCCTACCTCGCAAAACCAAAAATAAATAAATTTTTTTAAAAAAGGGAAAAATGACCCATATGAATAGAGATGTGCCCACAGGGCTAGCCTCAGGGCCATTACTCTAGGGAAGAAACAATGAAAAACTAGCACAAGGGTCCATTCCCCAGTACCCATGCAAAGCCAGATGCACAAAGTGGCACATACATCTATCTAGATTTCCTTTGAGGCAGCAAGAAGGCCCTGGCGAACTCATATTCTCTATCAAATGATTAAATAATTTAAAAGAAAAACTGGCCTAGGGACACTTTGGAGGCCTTGCAGGTGGATGGAGAGCCTTGTTTGAGAACTTTCAGCTTCCAACAAGAAACAGCCTGGGGCGCTTCTTCCAACCCACCTGGGTCTTCACTGGCCTCAAGAATGCACCTGGCATCAAATCAGCAACTAAATATGTATCCTGATACCAGGTCTTTTACCAAAAACCACCTTTTTACTTAGGTCCTGTGGTAGTGTCCAGCCTCCCTCTGTGCAGGGCATGCTGGCCTTTTCAAACTCCTGTAGTCAGCAAATGGTTAATGGATTACAAAGCAGCCTCCAACTCCCCCCAGAAGCTGCAGTAATTCCTAAAATGAGTCATCTTGCCATTATAGCTTCCTCTCAGCTGCCCCGGCCCCCTTTAGTGCTCCTAGATCTCCCCCATGGTCACTTGGGACAAACAGCCCACTGCACACCCACCCCCATGAGCTTATGGTCATGTTCCTCCCAGTCGTGATGACAAAAGGCCTGGCCGGAAGGGGATGGGGGGGGTAGGAGTAAAGGCTTTGTGGCTTAGATTCCCTGGAGTGGAGGGCAGCCCCCTTCCGTTCTAGGAGACAGAGAGAATGCCAGATTTCCACCTTGCTCCTGGTCAGTACACCACCTAACTGGGTCTACATTCTCAGCACAAAGTGAGAGTGACTTGAGGTAGGAACTTGGAGAAATAATGACCCAGGCCTTCCCAAACTTGGGGATGAGAATCCTTCAGGCCACCTCATCTCCTTACTTTAAATAGATCACTCAAGAGCTGGCTGCCAGGAAAGCAGAGAGAGGTACTAGTGTGGGCTGGATCCTGCCTGCCTGTTGACAAAATAAAGCAGGCAGACAAAGAGTCCTATGCAGTTGAGGGACAGATAAACAGAGCCCTGCCTCTTCAAGCTGGGGTCAGGAGATTAGATGGTCTCTGCCTTCCACCCACTCCCATCAGAGGTGTGGAGACAACATTCCTCTCCGGGGCCTCCCTCACACTGCAAGAGGGCTGGCAATTCATACACTGTTTCAACCTTCTTCAGGGTGAGTCCATTTCCAATTACCACTGCATTGCCCAGGGAACAGAGGCAGTGCACAGGCTATAAATAAATAAGCACCCGATTCAGCATTCATCATCTCATTTAGTGGGCTTCAGTCTGGCGGAGATGTAGGAAGAATAAAAGTCATTGCCTGAAGATTTGAATGGCATTAGGTTAAAACCTGAATGGCTATCTGGACATGAGTTAGGGAAGGAGATAAGGGGAAAATTTCCCTCTGATAACAGTTTGAACTTTAGTACTGTCATAAGGGGACCGATTTCTTCTGAAACTTCAAACGTAACTTTTGGCCTGGAAATCCTCATGGTTCTACTGAAAGATGAGACAATCACATGCTAGAGCATCTGCCCTCTCTCCTGCCCTGCTTTAAACACGGAGGCTGCAAGCAACCTACTGGCCATCCCATGTCACCATGAAGAGACATGGATATCCTGTTGTACACAAGTCTCCAAGAACTAGCTGGGTGAAAGATGCAGAATCAGAAAACATCTAACATTTGGGCTGGGAGGATCGATGGCTTAGCAGTTAAGGTGCTTGCTGGCAAAGCCAAAGAACCCAGGTTCGATTCCCTGATCCTCAGGAAAAGATAGACGCACAAGTGGTACGTGCGTGCATGCCCACTCTCGATCTGCCTCTTCCTCTCTCTAAAGTAAGTTAATAAATATTTAATATATATAATGTAAATTTTATTTCTTTTAAGATTCATTTAAGAAATCATCTATCCCTATAAGAAATTATCTAAAGACCAACAAGAAACAGTGGCTTTCTCTGGGGAGTAGAACTGGGTTTTATGGTGTTTCTTTTACACCCTTTTGCTGTTCTAATTTTCCCCTGGATATATACATTATTTCATTAAAAATATTTTAAAGTAATTTTCCCAAGTCTACAGAGCTTGCCTACATCCTGCCTGAGTCATGCACACAGACCGTATGGCCTCCTTGGAGAGGAGTGGGGAGAAGAGGCAGGTCAGGTAGGGACTTATCTTAGAAGGAAGTTTTTCCGTATGCATTGCTAAGTATAGGACAAAACACAAACAAACATCAAGGAAGAGAAAGGAATCGAGGAGCCACGTGTTTGAGACCTCTTCAGAGCTTCAGCGGGTCACCCTTCCACCCCCCACCCCCCACCGGGACTGGATGGCCTTAGTTATCTCCATAATGGGATCTATAGGGACAGTTAAGAGGTGCTAATAGATGCGGAGCTGCTCTCGTGCCTCTGGAATCTTCCTGACCTGCAGTGTGTGAAATTCCTCAAGTTGCATGGCTTTGAATCAGGGTCCCACTCTCAACTCATAGCACCTGAGTTCTGAACCACCCCAGAGCCACAACACAAGATTGTGCAAAGCAAAGGGGACTCTGGGGCCCTGCCAGGAGTAAGTAAGTTCTCAAGTCCTTTCTGCACCCTGACCAGGACTCCCATACATTGGAGGTTACAAGGCAGGCACCGGCACAGGAAGTGACCCAGAAATCAATGCTCTGGAGTTTAGAGAGTCATCACCCACCCACCCACAACCAGATGCCAAAGTTAACTCCCCAGCAGGTGAAACGGGTCAGGCCCGGTGGCAACTCGACAGGCTTCAAAGCCCACAGAATCTCCTCCACACCACACAGCCTCCCTGCAGCACCTCTCCTAGCTCCTGGCTGGCTGACCAGTGGCTGTGGTCCCTATCCAGGACCAGTCCCCAAAGATACCCCCCCCCCCCCGCCGCCGCCGCCCTTTTCAGGGACGGCAGGAGATGAAAGGGGTGGGCAGGCTGTCAGCTTCAAACTGAGTTTGAGAAAGGCCTACAAGGGTTAAGAGGAGGCCAGAGGAAAACAATAAAAAGCAATAAAGCGAAAGGAAGGGGAGGGGCACGCCAGGGTCAAAAGGGCAAGAGAGGCCAGGGAAAGACACAGCTTAACGAACTGTAATTGTCTAGGCGGGAAGAAGAAAGGGTGGTCATCACGGCGCCACGCTCTTGGGGGAGGAGGGTCTCCGCCGGCTGGGTCGCGCCAGACCTGAGCCCTGCCGCCAGCAAGAGCAGCGATCCAGTGTCTGTGCAGGGCGCCCGGGATCGAGGGTTTCCCCCCACCACACTCCCCGTCTCCCCACTTTACTGCAAAGGAGCACCGTGCGCAAGCACCATCCAGCCCACCCCAGCCCGGGTGGACTGACGGGCGGCCTGATGCTTTCGAGGAACGCGGGGTGGCGAGCGGAAGCTCCCGGCACGGACGTCTGTGCAAAGCCTTTCCTAAGACGGCACGTCCAGCTCGGATGCGCACAACACTCCCGCCAAGTGGGGGGGGGGAGAGACTTTCCCGGGTCCGGGGTGTGAGTTCTCGGCGGGCCCCCACGCGCTCTCACCTTTGAGGAAGTAGACCCGCGGGCCAGCGGGCAGGCAGGCCAGCAGCGAGGTGAGCACGACGCGCGCGGAGCTCTCCTCGCGCAGCTTCTGCCAGTGGCGGCTGCCCTGGTCCAGCACGACCACGGCCGCCACGCCGCCGCCGCCCTCCTGCAGCAGCCGGGCGCGCGCCGCCTCGTCGGGCAGCACGTAGCGGGCGGGCACGGCGCCGCCGCGGGCCCTGCGCAGCACCACCGAGTTCAGGTTGACGTTGAGCGAGCCGCGCACGCTGGACGCCGAGAAAGCCAGGTAGGGCCGGCAGTCGAGCACCACGCAGCGCGCCGCCGCCTCCTTGCGGAGCATCTTGCGCAGCTGGCGCCCGTCGAGCGACGTGACCTTCATGCCGCCACCGCCACCACCGCCTCCACTCAGCGGCCCGGCGCCGCTCGCCCCGCAGGTGCCCACGGCCAGGGTGCCGGCGGGACTGAGAAAAGACGGGACACGGGAGGACCGACGGAGCCGGAGGGGAGGCTCCCTCACCCACGCCCTCCCCGCCTCGGCGAGCTCGCCGCACCGATCCAGCCACACGCTGCCCGAGAAGCCGGGGATTCCGCCGGCGGCGCAGCGTTTTATGTGAATGAGCGCGCGTCCCGTGACGTGGCTGCCCATATAAGGCCAAGGATGGGAGTGCGCCCGCCCTCCCTTCGGCTTGGCCACGCCCCCTTGGTGGATGGGCGGGGCCTCGGGTCTCCCGCCTCCTTCTCCTCCCTCCCTTCCTCCCTCCCTCCCTCCTCCTCCAGCCTCGGGGATCCGGACGCTGCGGGCGGACGGGCGCGTTAGTCAGAGCGAGCAAGAGGAAGAGGTGGCTTGGCGCGGACACACTCACTCGCGCATCACCGGCACTGCGGATTGGGGGTGTCGGGAACGCCACAGCGCCGGCGTGACCCTCGCGGTGCGCGCAGAGCGGGGAGCGGACAATGTGCTATCCGGCTGAGGACCTCCAGGGGAGGCCGGCGCCGGGGAGCCTGCGCACCCGCCTCTGCCCCCGGGTGAATCTGAATGGGATTCCTGTCGTTACCTGAGAGTTTTTTAAGCAACGCCAGATACAGATAACGCGAGGTGGGGGCATGGGCTTTGGTAACCGTGGAGGCTGGCGCATAGATGGTTGAGGGTTTGTTGTGTGTTTGAAATTTTCCCGTTAATAAAAGTGCTTAAGCGCCGGGCGTGGTGGCGCACGCCTTTAATCCCAGCACTTGGGAGGCAGAGGGAGGGGGATCGCTGGGAGTTGGGGCCACCCTGAGACTGAGTGAATTTCAAATCAGCCTGAGCTTGAGTGAGACCCTAGCTCACAAAACACACACACACACACACACACACTCTTGGAGGGAGGGAGGGAGGAAGGGAAGAAGGGAGGAAGGAAGGAAGGGAGGAAGGAAGGAAGTTGGGGAGGTGGAGTAGGAGAGGCAGGAACTATATAGTCTCCTCAAAAGAACTGGCAAGTCCTCTTTCCTAGCGCTAATAGTCATGACAGTAGTACACTGGGATCCGTTTTGTAGCAGCTGTCGTGAACCCGGCGGCGCCCGCGCCATCAATATGCATCCAACAGTGGGGCTCAGTTCGGTAAACTGTTGTCCAGGTGGCGTCTAGATTTGGAGGATTATCCGTGGATCAAGTGTAATCCCAGGCTGCCTACCCCTACCACTCCCCCCACCTGCTTCAGGCTTGTACTCCATTCCCCCCACTCAGAACCATCCACCCCTTCTGCAGTTATTTACAGAGGGCCATCTCTGCAGGGCTCCTGTGGGATGCAAACGGAACATCCGCTCCCAAGCTCACCACCAACCATTGTATTGTTAGCATTTGATGAAAAGCAGGCTGTATCCACTAGAAGGGAATAAAGCTTTTAGGAGGGAGTAGAAATCAAATACAATTAACCTTAACATCAGCTCGTTTTCTGGGTCATAGCTGCGTTCAGGGGCCCTGTCCTGAGACAGGTGTGATGGTACATGCGTGTAATCCCAGTACTCGAGAAACAGGAGAATCACAAATGTGAGAATCACAAATCTGAATTGAAGACTGTCTACAAAAAGAAAACAGCACTATCCTAACCCTACCAATGTGGTCTTAGGTGGAGACGGTTTTGTTTCTTCAAGGTTATCTGTGGCAGCCTTCCTTGCAACCTGCTCTTCCTCCTGCCTGTTCTGTCTCCATTAAGGGCCATCTCCACACCCATATATTTTCATTACAGAACCATGCACACAAGGAGCAGCCACAGGGGACAAGCTTTTTGTTGGGTGCTGGGTGATACCAATGCGGGCAGGATTCACTATCTACTCCAGCAGTCCCCAGCCCAGAGGGGAGGCCTGGCCCAGTCACAGGCTTCTTACGGTTCTATGATGAGTGTGGATAAGTCCCCAGGGTGGATGGTGTGGGGGTGGGGGCCGAGAAGGCCTTCCAGAGAAGATGAGGACAAAGCAAACTTTCAAGAATGTATTGGAAACCACTTGAAGTGACGGGGAAAACACCCCAAACAACCTGCATGTTACAGGTGTGGAAAACCCAAATTTTGATTCCAAATTGATTAGAAATAAAGCGGGAGGGCTAGAGAGATGGCTTAGCGGTTAAGGTGCTTGCCCGTGAAGTCTAAAGACCCAGGCTTGATACCCCAGAACGCATGCAAACCAGATGCGCTTGGTGGTGCATGCATCTGGAGTTTCTTTGCAGTGACTAGAGGCTCTGGCGTGCCCATTCACTCTCTCTGTGTCTCAAATAAATAAATTAAAATTAAATATTAAAAAAGAAAGAAAGCAGGGTCAAGTAGCCAGGGGCCTTGTGTTCTGTTTAAGGCATTGGAAACCCTATCCTTAAGGTCTGAGTGACCGGGCAGATTTGGGAACAGCGGTGAAATAGCACAGTGGAAGATGATATCTTATTTGGGGGTGGGGGAGGGGTCCAGACCGAGATCAGAGAGAGGGGCAGGATGCTTCCTTTAGGTAATCTAGGCCTGAACTGATAAGGACCTGCTGGGACTTGGCAGTAGTAGCAGCTGCATAGAAGCCACACATATGGGAGTAAAAAGCCCAAAGGGATGGATTGAGAACAGGAATGGAGAGTGACACAGGGAGGCTTTTAAAATTTTTATTTTTATTTTTTTGAAAATTTCATACATGTATATATTGTAGTTTGATCATAGTTACCCTCTATCATCCCTCTTCCACTCCAGCTGAACCCCTTTTTCCCACTGAAGACAATGACTTCCCCTCCCCCAGCACGTGCATTAACTGCACTTAGCTCCTCAGGGAAGGGTGGGGCCTCTGAGCCTGTCCTCCATTCTTGGAGGAATGTTGACGGCCCCATGGTCCTGTGCAGTGCTTGTCCAGATAATCACAGCTGCTGTGAGTGAGTTCGTGAGTGCAGTGGCCATGTCCCTGTCCTCTGGCTTACATTCTTTTTTTTTAAATTATTTTTATTTTTCTTTATTTGAGAGAGAGAGAATGGGCGTGCCAGGGCCTCCAGCCACTGAAAACAAACTCCAGATGCATGCGCCCCCCCTTGTGTATCTGGCTTACTTATGTGGGTCCTGGGGAATCAAACCTGGGTCCTTTGGCTTTGTAGGCAAGCACCTTAACCACTAAGCCCTTTCTCCAGCCCTGGCTTACATTCTTTCTGTCCTTTCACAATATTCTCTGAGACTTGGAGGGAATACTATGGCATCTCATTCAACACTGAGCACTCAACAGTCACTTACTCTCAGCACTGACAAGTTCTCAGTCTCCCCAGTGGTCACTGCCAACTGCAAAAAGAAGTTTCTTGGGCTGAAGAGATGGCTTAGTGGTTAAGATGCTTACCTGCAAAGACTAAAGACCCAGATTTAATTCCCCAGGAACCACGTAAGCCAGTTGCACAAGGTAGCTCCTGCATCTGGAGTTCGTTTGCTGGAAGCCCTAGCATGCTCTCTCTCTCTCTCTCTCTCTCTCTCTCTCTCAAATATATTAAAAAATAGTTTAAGCAATTTTTTTATTGACAACTTCTATACTTACAGACATTAAACCATTATATTTCCCTCCCTGAGCCTTGGAGGGTGTGATAGAGATGTTTCAGTACTGGACACTCCTCCATCCCTTCTTCTCAGCACTATGTTGCCTTTTGGGTCATCCCAGTGGTCATCACTGTCTGAAAAAAGAAGCTTTTCTAACCAGAAGTGAGAGGAGCATTAATATATGAATATGAACATTAAGTGTAGTGCTTTCAGGGCAGTTTGGTGAGAATAATATATACATTTGGCTAGACAAGAGCAGGCTTTATACCCCTAAGGCTCATGACCCTCCCTGCCATAGGCTTTTGACTAGGTTTTCAGTACCAGGCATGTATTCCCTCGCATAGAGTGGGCCTCCAGTCCAATTAGAGAGCAGTTGGTTTCCCCCAGAGCAGACGTGCCACATTGCACTTGTTTGGTCATTTGGCCTGCCTGACCAAACTTGAGGCTTCCAGTGCCCACTGTTTTCACCATTGATGACTTCTGTCTCCCATATGGCTGCATGCAGTGCAGCTTTTTCCAGCTTTCAGTCGGCTGGTCTACAGGGAGAAGGTTTTCAGCTCAGCACCAGCTTTATTCTCAGTCATCTTGCTGCCCAGGCATGTGAAGTCTTTAGCAATAGGGTCTTACCATCTGTCTCTCATGAGAAACCAAGGGCCTTGGCAATAGCCAGTAATGTTTTGGAGGCAACAGGGACCTCAAGGTCAACAACTCACTGGTATCCCACCCCTAGCACTGAAAATTTTCTAGTAACAATCTATGGATGTGCCATTATTCAAAACAGTAGGTTTTCATGTCTGTGGTAGTTTGAATATATTTCCCCCAATATATTCAGTGTTTTACTACTTATAGTTTGCATCTGAAATCACCTTGCTAGAGGCAAGGTCACTTGGGGCTGGTCTTAAGGTGTAGTGATGGTTTGAGAGTCCATTGTAAAGATATGCAAATGTGCCTAGCAGGAGTTCCTGAAGTGTGCTGTGTGACCTTTTTTGGTAGTAGTTTTTGCTCTGTGTGCTGTGGTGGCTGGTTGGTTTTTTTTCTCTCTGCTTGGCCCTGTGAAGAGCAGGGCGCTTCTCCTGCCATTATGGAACTTCCCCTGGATCTGTAAGCTTCAATAAATAATATCCCTTCCTCCATAACTGTGCCCAGTATGGAAGTTCATCTCAGAGAACCTGAAGCTGTCTGCTACAATGTCTTACTCAGAATATCTTCAATTTTGATTGACCCTCCCCCCACCCGCTACCCTTCTTTTACACAGTCTCTTCCCCTGGCCTCGCTTAGGCGCTTTCTTTATCCAAAGGTGAGAGCAGCACTAATCTATGCACATAAACATAAATATTTAGAGGGCAACTTGATGGGCACAGCATGCCTGAGCCTTGGAGGGTGTGATAGAGATGTTTCAGTGCTGGACACTCCTTGCTAGGGCCTATGACATCCCCAACTGTAGGTTTTTTGCTAAGGATTTCAGTACCAGGCATGAATTCCCTCCCATGGAGCAGGCCTCAAATCCAGTCATGGCAGAGTTTTTAGCAGGTGATTGACTAGGAGAATGGTGGGTGGTACCTTTAGGTAGGGATCCCACAGGAACGGGAAAGAAGAGGGGCAAGTGCAGACATTGACAAATTAGAGTTGATAATGGCCACTCTCGAGGGTGTCCAGCAAGTGGTGGGATGGCCTAGGAAGCAAAGTACAAAGGTCAGTCACCCTTATGTGCTAAAGATCACCAAATCCTGTCAGATCTGTCTTCTGACTTTCCCTTTCTTGTCCTGTGACCATGTGGCCAGGGCTGGCTTACCAGTGTATAGCTTGTAGCCATGGAGAGCCCTAGATTCAAAAGGGTGCCCCATTGTTTTAATCCTATGCTTTCACTATTTTGAAATTCTTGCGTGTGTGTGTGTGTGTGTACACCCTTATGCACTAGGGCCTCCTACTTCTGCAAAGGAACACCAGACACTCCCACCACTTTTTGGGTTGAGCTCACATGAGCAGCTTGGGAATCGAACCTGAGCCAGCAGGCTTTGCCAACAAATACCTCAAACTGCTGATCCATCTTTCCAATCCCAAAGTTTTTCTTTGCCCATGAAATTCGTTTTAAAAATGAAATCCTTAATTTTTGTACGAGGGACCCTACATTTTCCTCTTGCAACAGGGTTTTACAAATTATGTAGCTAGTCCTGCTCATGGCTGGACTTTATTCCCCAGGACCCACATAAGCCAGATGCACAAGGTGGTGCATGCATGCGTCTGAAGTGCATTTGCTGGAGGCCCTGGTACACCCATTCTCTCTCTTTCTCTCTCTCTGCCTCTTTATCTCTCAAATAAATAAATAAAAATAAAATATATTTTTTAAAAGTCCCTCTCCCATCCCCCCAAACCACCATTGTATTCTCCAGTAGTATTCTGGATCCCACTTCCAAGCCTTCTGGATCTCTTAGTGTCTGGGATAGATAGTCTTAAGGATAGATTTGAACAGACAGCTTCCCTGCTCAGCTTCAAAACCTCAAGTGCCATCCACATACTGATAAAATCCAAATTCCTGGGCTGGAAAGAAGGCTTAGTAGTTAAGGCGCTTGCCTGCAGAGCCAAAGGACCCAGGTTCGATTCCCCAGTACCCATGTGAGCCAGATGCATAGGTGGCGCATGCATCTGGAGTTCATTTGTAATGGCTAGAGGTTTTGGCGCACCCATTCTGTCTGCCTCTTTTTCAAATAAATAAAATATATATATTTTTTTAAATCCAATTTCCTTAGTGTAACATAAAGGTCCTCATTCTAATCAATTGACCATCACCATCCCTAACCTTTTTCCTGCCCATCCCAGCCTCCATCCTTGTATAGCAGTCCTTTACCTCAGTGCTGCTCCAGCCCCTGCTACTGCACCTCCAAAAGGCCACTGCTTTATTCCGACCTGACACTGTTATCTGTCCTGCCATTACCCTGAAGGTGCCAGGCCACACTCAGGGCCTTATCACTGAGTCTCCCCCTCAACATCCTCCAGTGACACTGGTCAAGTAGGTGCTGGTGGAATGGAATTCAGCAGTTGCTGCATCACAGAGCAAATAAATGGCCCTTTGGGAGAAAGTTGGCAGCAGCAGCATAAATCGGAGCCTTAGACACTGGGTATGGAGGCAAGGTGGAACACTGTGGATACAGTCCACTGGTCAGCAACTATGGTTCATCAGCCACAGCTCTCAGAGGAGGAAGAGGTATCTAAGACATGAAGGCCATAATAGTCATGCCTGCCCCCCCCACCCACTTTGTTTTTGGAATTGAGAGCAACTCAAGGGAAAAAGCAAAATTCATTATGGGATCTCTGTGAGTCAGGACCTTGTTCCATTCATCATTCGGCCCCTGTTACCTATTATCTTTAGAGAGAGGCAAGAACTTTTTTTTTTTGAGAGAGAGAGACAGAGAGGAAGAGGCAGAGACAGAGAGAGAGAGAGAGAGAGAGAATGGGGATGCCAGCGGCCTCTCAGCCACTGTGAACAAACTCCAGATGCTGGCACCCCCTTGTCGGCAAGTGTGGCATTGCGCACTTCCATCACTTTTGCGTCTGGCTAAACATGGGACCTGGAGATCAAATGGGTGTCCTTAGGCTTTGTCGGCAAGTGTGGCATTGCACGCTTCCATCACTTTTGCGTCTGGCTAAACGTGGGACCTGGAGATCAAATGTGTGTTCTTAGGCTTGGCAGGCAGGCACCTTAACCACTAAAACCATCTCTCCAGCCTTTTTTATTTATTTATTTATTTTTTGAGGTAGGGTCTGACCTGGAATTAATCTTAGGCTGGCCTTGAACTCACAGCTACCCTCCTACCTCAGCCACCCAAGTGCTGGGATTAAGGGTGTGAGCCACCACACCCGGTGGCAAGAACTTTTTGAGGGTTTTGGGCTTATCCTGTCTTCCACGGTGACCCTTGGAAAGTCATGGGTGCCCCTCTGTGGGCTTGTCCTTGGGCTACTTAGCCTTCAGCTTACCATTTCCAAGAGTTCACAGACCTGGGGGCAGTGAAGGCTCATTGGAGCCACAGTAGAAGCCTCTGGGACTTCTCTCCAGCCCCTATGTGGGCCAGATGGCCTATGGGGATGGATTTGATAGTGCACACTGGCCAGGCATGGTGGTGCACGTCTTTAATCCCAGGAGGCAGAGGATGGAGGATCGCAGTCGAGTTCAAGGCCACCCTGAGACTACATAGTGAATTCCAGATGGGCCTGGGCTAGAGCAAAACACTACCTGGGGGAGGTGGGAGGTGTGTTAGATAGTGCAACACTAACAAGGGACCCAGAGCAATCTAGGCAAACCCAGGATCTATCTGTAAGCCTCAGCCTTCTCAGAGGATGCATTTTTGCTTCCTCTCTTGATTTTCTTGTTGGTTGCTCATTATACACCATATAGATAGTGCATGCTCACAGATAAAAATGTAGGAAATAGGGCTGGAGAGATGGCTTAGCGGTTAAGAAAGCCAAAGGACCCTGGTTCGATTCCCCAGGACCCACCTAATCTGGATATACAAGGTGGTGCATGTGTCTGGAGTTCATATGCAGCAGGGCTGGAGGCCCTGGAATGCCCATTCTCTCTCTCTCTGTCTTTCTCTCAAATAAATTTAATGTAAGAAATATTTTTAAAAAAAACAAAAAATGTGGTTTGGTTTGGTTTTATTGTTTCAGGGTGCTGCTTCTTCAAGCTTAAGATCCTAAGTCAAAGCTTCTAACAGAGACAGACCTGGGACTTGCTTCCACCACGTTAGAGAAAGGAAAGAACATTGCACTAGGAATCAAAGATTTGGATGCACATGAAATCTCCACTATTACCAGTGCTTATTCATCCATCTATTTATAGTGCCTCTTCTCGCCACTCGGCCCTCCCCTCTCTCTTGTCCTCCGGATCTTAGATGCAGCAAGAGCAATGTTCACTCCAGGGCAGAGACAGCTTACTGTGTGACTGAGAATCCCTCACCATCCCAGGAGACATATAAGTATGGTCACTGAACAAACACACCAGGTAAGTGGCCTTCCCTTCTCTCTCCGCATTATCAACTTGTGCCACTGTCCCTGTCCTTCGTGGTCACTCTTGATCATGCTCCCCGCTCTTCCCCCTGACCAAGGAGTCAGCTTTTCCGAGAAGCACATGGATTTGGAACTAGGTCCCAGTGCTGCATCTGCGAGTGGAAGAAGAAACATCCCTAGCTTTGGTCCTGACCTGCAGAATGCGGGACACTAGAAGCAGTGTTGAAAACTGGGAAGGATTTGTTGAGGTAGAGGGAGGGGAAAAAACTAGCTGAAAGAGACTGGAGTAATTGTGCAGGGAGTAGGAGACAGGAAGTAGCCCCAAGACATTTCCTGGGAGGATGAGACTTCTTTGGAGTGAGCTAGAAGGTTCTGGAATGCTGAGAAGGTGGAGGAGGTGAGCTATAAGAAATAATACCTGCTTTGTGCCATCAAAAATTATGCACATAAGGTCTAAAGTTTTTTATTCTGAGCAGGGGCTGTAATTCAGTTTGTAGAGTGATTTCCTTGCATGCCCAAAGCCCTAGGTTCAGCCCCACATAACCAGTCTGAGATGGCTCAGGCTGTAGATCCCAGTATTGGGGAGGTAGCCGTGGGAGGATAGGAAATTCAAGGTCATCCTCAGTCTCACAGCCTAGTTTAAGGCTAGCCTACCTACATGATAACCTGCCTCAAAAATTAAAAATTTTAGGGCTGGAGAGATAGCTTAGCGGTTAAGGCACTTGCCTGCAAAGCCTAAGGACCCAGGTTCAATTCTCCAGGACTCATGTAAACCAGATACACCAGGTGGTGCATGTGTCTGTAGTTTGTTTGCAGTGCCTGGAGGCCCTGGTGCGCCTATTCTCTCTCTTTCTTCCTTTCTCTTTGTCTCAAATAAAAAAAATTTTTTTAATTTTCAAATTAAATTAATTTTAAACATGAAATATTTATTTCCCTTTCACCTAGTAGTTCCATTTCTGGGAAATAATCTTAAGGAAGATCTCCAAACTGTGGAGTAGGTCCAACTTTATTCACAGCAGTGTTTAGACAGAGCTATATGTCTGAGTTCGTTTGCAGAGGCAGAAGCCTCTGGTGTGCCCATTCTCATTTTCTTTCTCATATAAATAAATAAGGCTGGAGAGATGGCTCAGCACTTAAAGGTGCTTGCTTGCAAAGCCTGCCGACCTGAGTTCGATTTTCCTAGTGCCTACATAGAGCCAGATGCACAAAATGATGCTGCATCTGGAGTTCGTTTGCAGTGGCAGGAGGCCCTGGTGGACCCATTCTCTCTCTCCTTCTCTCTCAAATAAATATTTTAAAAACTCAAATAAATAAAATATTTTTTTAAAATAAAATTGTCGTGTTTTGTTTGTTTTGGGGCAGGGTCTCATTCTAGTCCAGGCTGATCTGAAACTCACTCTGTAGCCCAGGCTGGCCTCAAACTCACTGCAACCTTCCAACCAGCAGTCCTCCTACCACAGCTGTAGAGACTGGGGTGTACTCCGTGGTAAATTATTGTGAGCAAAGGCCCCGGGCTCTCTCCCTAACCTGTAACAGACGTGAGGATCTATTTGAAGGATCAGCTTCTCTGACAGTATGGCCTATACCCAACTCTTACCGCAGGGCAACTCTTTATCAGCAGACTCACCAGGGCATTTCTCTCTGGGGGAATTTATAGATTAGATGATGCTATCACCCTGGATACACTAACAGGCAACTTGATTCTGCATCTTCTACATTTGGTTTTTATTTGTTTTTGTTGTTCTTTCTTTTGTATTTATTTGTTTATTTATTTGAGGGAAGGCATAGATAGAGAGAGAATGGTTGTACCAAGTCCTCTAGCCACTATAAACAAACTTCAGATGCATGTGTCACCTTGTACGTAAGCGCTTACGTGGGTACTGGGGAATCAAACCTGTGTCCTTAGGCTTCTCAGGCAAGTGTCTTAACCACTAAGCCATCTCTCCAGCCCTGTTCTTTCCTTTTTGTGGAGCTGGGGATCAAACTGAGGGCATTGTACATGCTAGACAACCACAGTCCCAGTGAACCACACCCCCTACCCTTTTTTCTTTTGTTTTTCATTTTTAATTAATTTTGTTTGTTTGTTTTTGTTTTTTGAGGTAGGGTCTCACTCTAGCTCAGGCTGACCTGGTATTCACTATGTAGTCTCAGGGTAGCCTTGAACTCACAGTGACCTTCCTACCTCTGCCTCCCGAGTGCTGGGATTGGCTTTTTCTTTTATTTTTGATATAGGATCTTGCTGGCCAACTTGCTATGTAGTCCAGGCTGGCCTGGAACTTGAAGTAATCCTCTTGCTTCAGCCTTCCTAACAAGTATTGGGATTACCGGCGTGAGCCACCATGCCCAGCTAAGCGGCTTGATTCTGTTGAGCTTTGGGCAAATCCTCTTCAGGAAGGCCATTTCTCCATTGCCTGTGGGGCACCAGGATGCAAAACTGATTGCACCGATTCACTTCCACCCCTTCCCTGGAGGTGTTTCAAAAGCAAATATCACTAGAAAAACCGGAACCGCAGCCAGTGCCTCACACCTGCCGTGAGGCATGCTGCCAACTTGTCTCTGTGCTGCTGTGCTTCGTTTACATGGAAGAAGGGGCTGGAGTTAGAGGAGTTCAAACAATTCCAGCCTTCTACAGTGATTCCTTAGGCTTATGAAAAAGATACAGCCCTACCCCTTCCTACCTGTGAGAGTCCAGTGGGCTCTGTTCTTCTCTGAATATCAGTATCTGACTAATAAGAAGGTCAGACCCATTCTCTATTTGCCTTTCTCTCTCTCAAATAAATCAATAAATATTTTTTTAAAAAAACATGAAAAATAAAAGGCTGGAGAGATGACTTAGTGGTTAAGGCGCTTATCTGTGAAGCCTAAGGACCCAGGTTCGATTTCCCCTGTACCCACATAAGCCAGATGCATAAGGTGGTGCATGCTTCTGGAATTCGCAGTGGCAAGAGGCCCTGGCGCACCCATTCTCTCTCTATCTACCTCTTTCTCTATCTCTGTCAAATAAATAAATAAAACATGAAAAAAAAAAAAAAAAAACCCTCGTGAAACCCATTTGATAGCAGAGCACAGACATGATGAACTGCCTCTGGGAGTCTGGCACCCAGCACACAAGTTGGCTACACATGGAGGATGGATGGTGAGTTGTGGATCCAGTCCTTTAGGATTCTAAGAACAAAAGAAGCCCTTTGGCCTCCTTTATCCCAAGCTTGAGAGCTTGGCTTTGAGAACCTCTGATCCTATTCATTTCTCTGCCAACGGGATGGTAGCCAGAAGCCATCTCAGTGGCAAAGACACTACTAATCACAAGCAAACACCCCTCTGAAGGCCGCTCCTGAACAAGCAAGAGTCCAAACCTGTCCTGCTGCTGCTCTGGCCAGCACACCATGTCCCGTGTCCTTCTTATCTTCATCTTCATCCAATCTCTATGTCTTAGTCTCAGCAGCCAGAAAGAACATCAATCGACGCTTCTAAGAGGAGGAGCGTCACCTCGGTGAACTTCAGAGGTCTGGGAGTAATGGCATATGCCCATAGTTCCAGCCCTTGGGAGACTGAGGCAGGATAATCAACTGGAGTTTGAAAACAGCCTGAGCTACATGAATAAACCCTATTTCAAAACAAAATAAAAAAGGAAGCCGGGAGTGGTGGCGCATGCCTTTAATCCCAGCACTTGGGAGGCAGAGGTTTGAGGATCGCCAAGAGTTCGAGGCCACCCTGAGACTACATAGTTAATTCCAGGTCAGCCTGGACTAGAGTGAGACCCTACCTCACAAAAACCAAAAACCAAAAAAAAAAAAAAAAAAAGGAGATATCTAAGGGAAAAGTAAGTAGAATTAAGAGTCTGATGCTAACCGGGCGTGGTGGTGCATGCCTTTAATCCCAGCACTTGGGAGGCAGAGGTAGGAGGATTACTTTGAGTTCGAGGCCACCCTGAGACTACATAGTGAATTCCAGGTCAGCCTGGGCTAGAGTGAGACCCTACCTTGAAAAACCAAAAAAAAAAAAAAAAAAAAAGAGTCTAATGTTGCTATTGTAGGAAAAAGAGAAATCTGTTTGACTGGGTTAGGAATGTAGCTCAGAAAGCAGAGCGCTTGTCTAGCATGCACAAAGCCCTGGGTTCAATCCCCAGAACCATATAAAATCAGCCATGGTTTGCCAGTCATGGTAGCTCACACGTACAATCTCAGCAGGCTGAGGTAAAAGAAGCCCTGTGAGTTCAAGAGTAGCTTGAAGCCTGGTGTGCTGGCTCATGCCTTTAATTCCAGCACTGGGGAGAAAGAAGTAGGAGTTCGAGGCCAGCCTGAGATAACATAGTGAATTCTAGGTCAGACTGGGCTAGAGCAAGACCCTACCTCAAGGGTGGGGAGAGACTAGCTTGGGCTATGGAGTGAGTTCCAGGTCAGCATTGGCTAGAGTGAGACCTTGCCTCAAAAACCAAAAGAAACAAACAAAACAGGCTTGATAGTGCTCACCTGCAGGATCACAAGTTCAAGGTCAGGCTGGAGAGATGGCTCAGTTGTTAAAAGCACTTGCTTGCAAATCCTGAAGGTCCAGGTTCGATTTCCCCAGTATTCATGTAAAGCCAGATGCACAAAGTGGCATTGTAACAAGTGGTATTTTATTTTAGAGGTTCAAACACAAACCCCAAACCCAAGTTAATGTCTGCTTTTAACTAAAGAACTGGATAAACCAGACTAAGAAGGATGATTATTAAATTATTGTAGTTATTCAGAAATCAGAGCTGGGCGCACACCTTTAATCCCAGCACCTGGGACGCAGAGGTAGGAGGATTGCCATGAGTTCGAGACCATCTTGAGACTACATACTGAATTCCAGGTCAGTCTGAGCTAGAGTGAGACCCTCGAAAAACCAAAACCACAAAAAAGAAAAGAAGAAAGAAGAAGAAAAATCAGGAGGGGTGAGGGAGAGTCTGCAGACCAAAGAAGGGGGCATGGCAGGGAGGTTAGTCTGAGAACCAAGGGCAGCTAAACTGCCAGGCTGCTGGCAGGGTGGGGCAGGACAAAACTTTTCTGGTTGGTGAAAACCTCTGACGGTAAAAGATAAATAGCCCAGAGGCGGGGGGGTGGGGCGCGGGGGGGGGATCCAAAAGCCCTCTTGAGCTGCCAGGCTTTTTATTTTGGGACTGGCTCTGAATCCAGAAGTCAACACACCTGGGTACGGCGTCCAGGAGGGAAGGGGCTGGGCCAGACCCAAAATAAAAAGCCTCTGCCACAGACAGTAGGATGAATGAGGCAATTTCCCTCTCAGCATGTGTCGGGAGGGTTACAGTGGCAAGAGGCCTTGGTGTGCTCATATTCTCTCTGTGTGCCTCTTTCTCTCTGTCTGGGGCTTAAATAAACATCCAGGCCGAGGGTGGGACAGGTTCAAAGACCTAGAGGTGGAAGCAGAACAGCCTGCAGGGCCCTGTAGTGACAATAGAGAGGTGGAGAGCTGGGGCTTCCCTCTGGTTTCACCTGAGTGGCCCCACCTCAGGGACAGGAAAGTGGAAGACAAGTCATTTCCTTAAGTAGGACACAATCAGAGGATTAATTTAGCCCTGATTTGTGCTAGGCCTGGTGGTAGAGGCCTGTAATCCCAGCTACACAGGACACGAGACAGGAGGATTACAAATTGAAGGCTTGTGTAGTGTGAGCTCAAGGTTAGTCTGGGCAACTTGCTAAGCTCCTGTCATAAACAAAGTATAAATGAGGGTCGGGGATATAACTCAGTGATACAGTGCTTGCCTAGTATATGGAAAGCCCTAGGTTCAATCTCCAGCACTTCAAAAGAGACCAGTGTGGTGGTACATAGCCTGTAATCTCAGCATTTAGGGGATGGGGTCAGGAGCATTGGAAGTTCAAGGTTATCCATCCTAGGCTACATAGTGAGTTCAAACCCAACCTGGGCTATAAGAGACCTTGTCCCAAAAAACCCAAACCAAACCAGACAACACCAAAATTGTTAGAAAATTGTTCATTTGTGTTATGTGAGATTAGCCCAGCTTTCCTTAATTACTAATACCATGGAAGCTGGGACTTTATCACAACAGCAGTTCATATCACAGAGTGTTTCCTGAAGGCTGTTTTAGCTCAAGGTTTGTGTGTGAATATATACCTTGCTTTCCTAGAACTTTTAAAAAATGTTTTATTTATTTATTATTTATTTGAGAGAGAGAGAGAGAGAGAGAGAGAAGAAAAAGGCAGATAGAGAGACAGAGAGAATGGGCAGGCCAGAGCCTCCAGTTGCTGCAAACAAACTCCAGATGCATGTGCCACCTTGTGCATCTGGCTTACGTAAGTCCTGAGGAATCAAACCTGGGTCCTTTGAATTTGTAGGCAAACGCCTTAACCCCTAAGCCATCCTTCAAGCCCAGGCTTTGAAATTTTGATCTGCCTGTCTCAACCTCCCACAGGCTGAATTACATGAGTTAACTAGCATGCCCAGCTATTAAATTTACTGAGTACCAACTAGGTGTCAGGCTCTGGCTAGGGATTCAATGATACATGAGGAAAGTGAGTTCTCCACTATCATGCCCATTCCTTTCAGTGGCGAAAACAGGCAAAACATAGACTCTTAGCAATGCTAACGGCTGGGGCCGGGAAATGAGGCCAGGCCAAGGGAGAAAGACCTCTGTGACCAGCTGTCACTTGAATGGATTTATGGACTGACCAAAATGAACTTAGCAGGTCCTGAGGTCAGGACCAGTGCTCTTCTTAGAGGCATCATGGATGTCACTGGCTATAGCTCAGTACGGGAGGGATGAGTTAGATGTTAGCAAGGCCAGATTACATGGGGTCTTCCTTACAGGATATAGTGAAGAGATCAGACTTGATTCTAATGGAAGCCATTAGAAAGGCCCCGTTTGAAAAGCAGAGTGATGGGGACATAGACAGTGGGGGAGCAGAGACCAGTTATGAGGCTACTGGCATGACAAGAGTGGACAAGGGTAGAAGAGGAAATTGAGAGGGAGGAACTGAAAAGACTTTCTGTTGAAGCAGTGATGTATGTGGTGGGGGTTGAGGGTGCTAGGAAAAGAGGAATCAAGCAGACTCCCAGGTTTGGGGAGGTACAGGTGTCCTGTCATGGGGGGAGAAAGGAAGACCAATACAAGGGGAGAAAACCACGAGTTCTGGTGTGTGCGTGTTGTCAGTGGCAGGCTGAACCATGGTCTTCAGAGATGCCCCAGCCAAATGGACTTTGCAGATGCGATTAAGAATTTTGAGAACAGGAAACTCTCCTGGATTATCTCCGTGAGTCATTGTAAACACACGGGGCCTTAAAGACCAAAGAGGGAGGGGCAGAGTCAGAGTGATTTGTTGAGAGAAAGACTCACTTGGCTTTGCTTTGAGTTTACTTAAGATAGAGAAAGGGAAGCCAGGTGTGGTGGCTCACGCCTGTAATCCCAGTACCCTGGAGGTTAAGGAAAGAGAATGGAGAATTCGAGACCAGCCAGCCTGGGATACTTAGTGAGATCCTATGGAAAGAAAAAAAGGAAGGAAGGGAGGGAAGGAAGTAGGAAGAGAGGAAAGGAAGGAAGTAGGAAGAGAGGAAAGGAAGGAAGAGAAGAGGAAGGAACAGACTCATGAAGCCTTCTCTCTCCATCTATAGGCAGGTTACTCTGGTGGTGGTAGGAGCGATGCTCTCCAGGGCCCCAACCCTCCTTGAGTGTCTGTTGGCAGGGAACAGTCTTCAGGGGTGTAACTACTAGTAAGTTGCTATGCTTCTGTAACAACCCCTGGCCCATGCTGGAAGCAACCCCAATTCAACGCATGGAGTCACCAAAAATGAAACAAAACAAAACAAGAGCTAGGAAGGTAGGGTAACTGGTTGGGAGGAAGATCAGTGGGAGTAAGGGGAGGGTAATGGGATGAATATAATCAAAAAACATGTGTATGAAATGTATGAAAATGTCATAATTAAACCCATTATTATATGTTATTCATATATGCTAAAAAGCTTGAAAATTAAAAATGAATAGAACTGGGCTGGAGAGATGGCTTAGCGGTTAAGGCACCTGACCCCTAAGCCTAAGAACCCAGTTCCAATCTCCAGGTCCCACGTTTAGCCAGATGCAAAGTGACACAAGCGCACTTGCCTACAAGGCGGCGCACGCATCTGGATTTTGTTCACAGCAGCTGAGAGACTGCTGACGTGCCCATCTCTATCTGTCTTCCTCTCCCTCTCTCTCTGTCTGTCTCTCTCCAAAAATAAATTTAAAAATTTAAAAAAATGAATAGAACTGTCATGACATATACAAACAAAGAAAAGGGGGTAGAGGGAGGGATCATAGGAGTGCAGGCATTATCTAGGAGCTGGTAAGGAAGTCTTTTCTGAAGCCTGCAGGAATAACACAATCTTGATGGCCCCTTGTTTTTAGCCCAAGGAAACCCATTTTAGAGTTCTGACCTCCACAACTGTAAACTAATGGACTTATTTTATCTGAAGCCATCAAGTTTGTGGTCTTTTGTTACAGCAGCAATTGGAAACAGGCATCCAAGTGCTGAGGTATTGGCCTGAGTCCAGGCTGGGGCTGGAACTCTGGGCGCCCCTAGCTAATGAAAAGGGTTGCCAATCACCTGCATGATTCATGTCTCCTCCCAATGGAATCTTTGGCTCAGGGGACTAGGGTGGGACCTGAGCTGAATGGCCTTATCCAGGCTCAGTTACCATGGCAGGGAGAGTGAAATGTCTTCTGTGTTCACAGTTCTGTGTTCACAGTCAACCCCACCATGAAGGACACTTCTACCATATTATCTTAGCTGTCCAACTGGGGGAGGAAAACCCCAGAGGGATGTGAATGTTTATTTAGTACCTACTAAATACCAACCACCAGGTTGGGTACTTTTTCTCCATGGTTTTAAACCTGACAACAATGCTAGGAGCTACTAACCCCATTTCATGGATCAAGAAATTGAGGTTCAGAGGGAACAAATTCGTTCCTCAAGGTCACACCAGCAGGAAACAGAGGATTCGGGGATCCACCAAGCTTGGTTGGGTTTCAAAGGTTCCCAGGGTAGTGCTCCCCCAACCCCCACCCTTCATCCTGGGCAAGGGCTACTTTAAAAGTTTCCTGGTAGCACGTGTCCTTGTCTTTGTTGAACTGATGGACAAAGATTTAAAGACAGGTGCAAAAATAAATCCTCTTTTGCAACCCAGAGCTCATTGTTAAGTATGAGTTTTGATACATATAAGAAGGGATATGATACAGATATTTTAAAATGATGGTATCAATAAGGTTGGCTCTAAGTTGATAATTTTAAAGTATAGATGGTAATAAATCTCAGAAATTGAAAAAAAAAAGTTTCCTGGGCCTGGAAAGATGGCTTAGTGGTTAGGGTGCTTACCTGTAGAGCCTAGGGACCCAGGTTTGATTTCCCAGTGACCACATAAGCCAGATGCACAAGGTGGTGCATGCATCTGGAGTTTATTTGCAATGGCTGGAGGCCTGGGCACACTCATTCTCTCTCTATCTGCCTTTCTTTCTCTTTCTCTCTCCCTCCCTCTCTCAAATAAATAAATTAAATATATTAAAATATAATTTAAAGGAGTTTTCTATTCAAAATAGAATGAGACCTTTTGTTAATCAACTGCTCCTTTCCTATCTAGGGTTTACTGTTTTCATGGTCAGGAACTTGAGAGAATGCAACAGGTATCTTTCTTCACCAATTACTACTTGTACATGTTGCACCAGTTATTTCATCTGGAGAAAAATGAGATCTAGAGGCTCTTTGTGGTGATTCCAATGCAACAACTTTGGACTGGCTAGAAGTCTGCATTAAAAAATACATACATATATATATATTAGAGAGCAACAGAGAAAGAGTGGACACAGCACACCAGGGCCTCTCAGCCACCACAAACGAACTCCAGACATATGCACCACCTTGCGCATCTGGCTTACATGGGTACTGAGAAATCAAACCTGGGTCCTTAAGCTTCACAGGCAAGCACCTTAACTGCTGAGCCATGTCTCCAGCCTGGAGCCTGCATTTTTATAAGCATGTTAGGGTTACTTTCAGAAGGCTCAATGACCACGCCTTAGAAAACAATGACTGTGAGAGAGACATGGTCATGCTGATCAGCAAACTGAATTATCACACTTAGGTCTGTGACATTTTCAGTGTGAAATCATATGTTGTCATTGGAAGTAGAGTTAAGACATTAAGCCACCATATGCCAGGGATAAGGACTGGCATATCCAGCCAAGGAGGGCACAGGTCATTCCAGATATTCTCCAGTAGCAGATGTCAAGCACCCTGTCCTCACCTTAAGCCTGAAGTGGACTTGCTACAAGCTGTCAGCAAATATGCCTTGATAGGTAGATTTTCTAGCCAATGCCTACTGGCTAGCCACAGCTCCACATAGAGGTTCTGGGCATTCTGCAAGCACCCCAGGAAGGGTTGAGGTGGCATAGGGACCCAGGAAGTGCTGCTACAGTCTCCGTGGCTTGGTGAGAACAAAGACCACACAGTGAGGGCCTCTGAGAATCCAGATGCAAACAAGGTCACGAGGGACATTAGTACTCAGGGATTACGAATTCTGGACAGACTGCCCTCTCTGAGGCCGGCCTGAGATGCAATGCCACCCTGTTATAGGATTATGAATAATGAGAGATTATGAGTGTGGTGGTTTGATTCAGGTATCCCCCATAAACTTAGGTGGTCTGAATGCTAGGTCCCTAGCTGGTGGCCATTTGGGAATTGTAGCCTCCTAGAGGTGATGTATTGTTGGGGGTGGGCTTATGCGTGTTATAGCCAGCTTCCCTCTGTCAGTGTTTGACACACTGTCCTGCTGCTGTTGTCTACTTGATGTTGGCCAGGAGGTGATGTCCACCCTCTGCTCATGCCATCATTTTCCCCTGCCATCATCGAGCTTCCTCTTGAGTCTGTAAGCCAAAATAAACCCTTTCCTTCCATAAGCTGCTCTTGGTTGGGTGTTTTCTGAGAGCAACATGAAGCTGACTGCAACAGTTAATTGGTAGCAGAGGAGTGGGGTCATTACTGCTAGAAACCTGATTTTGTGACTTTGGCCTTTTAGGACAGATTTTCAGGAGGAATGTGGAAGTATTTGACACCTTGACCTAAAAGACACCTTACAGTACTATAAATACAGCTTGATGGACCAATCTGGTCAGAGTTGAAAGACCTGAATGCAGTAAGAACTACGGACTGTGGGGTTTGGCTTGTGAGGGTGAGAAAGAACTTTGTAGGGACTGGACTAGAAGCAGTTTGTGTTATGCCCGTGTCCTGAGAACTTGTGCAGAATAGCATTGTGTAGAAATGGACTGGTGTGAGCAGAAGGATATGGCAAGAAAGATATGAAATCTTTGGGCTGAAACTGCTGCCTGTTCAGCTGCAATTATTTGTGAAATTACAACCATTGAGATTGGGCCAAGTGATCTGCATTTGGGACAACAGGAAGAATGCAGACTCTTTTTTTTTTTTTAAATGTTTTATTTATTTATGTATTTAAAAGACAGACAGAGAGAGAGAGAGAGAGAGAAAATGAGCATGTGCCAGGGTCTCCAGCCACTGCAAACTCCAGACACATGTACTACCTTGTGCATCTGGCTTTACATGGGTACTAGGGAATCAAACCTGGGTCCTTTGGCTTTGTAGGCAAGAGCCTTAACCACTAAGCCATCTCTCCACCCCTGCAGACTCTTTCAAAGGGGACTGAATGCTGATAGAATGTCCGGTTCTTCAAAGTTTGCTGTATTCCCTCCTTGATTAGCAAGTTGGTAGCCCACCTGGTACTACAAAGTATAAGAAATACAGGAAAAAGAGGGTCATTGAATTTGCAACACATTTTTTTTTTTTTTTTTTAGTGTATGTGTGGGGAATGGCCAAAGGCAGTGTGAAGCAGGCTTGTATTACCTGTGCAGAGGCCTGATGAGGATAGAGGATAGACTGCCGGTTGCAGTGAGACCCAATGGAGATACTAGGACTATGGGATGGCTGCCAAGGAGAGCTTCCAGCACTGGATGAAGTTTTCTGGGACTGTGAGTAGCCTAGCTGGAGGGACAGAATTGGAACTCCAGAGACTTGTCACTGGTTAGAATTATCAGACTTTGGGCTGGAGAAATGGCTTAGTGGTTAAGGCAGTTGTCTGCAAATCCAAAGGACCCAGGTTTGATTCCTCAGGACCCACATAAGCCAGATGCACAAGGTGGCACATGCATCTGGAGTTCATTTGCAGTGGCTGAAGGCTCTGATGCACCCATTCTCTCTCTCTTTCCATCTGCCTCTTTCTCGAAAGAAAGAAAGAAAGAAAGAAAGAAAGAAAGAAAGAAAGAAAGAAAGAAAGGAAAAGAAAGAGGGAGGGAGGGAGGGAGGGAGGGAGAGAGGGAAGGAGGGAGGGAGGAAGGAAAAAGAATTTTTAGACTTTAAGACTTGTCACTGGCTAGAGTTGTTGGACTTAGAGCTCTAGAGTTTAATGTTTGCCTTGTTTGTTTTAAATCATATATTGGTTGAACATTTCTTTACTCTGCCCAGTGCCATTTCTTGCAGTGTGAATGTTTATTTTGTGCCATTATGAGATGTGTTTTTTTGTTTTGTTTTGTTTTAATGGCTCACATAAAAGACCTTGGACTCTTGGACTATGGGGATGCTTGAACATCATTGAGATTGATAAAAATTATGATGGGACTTTTAAAGTTGGACTAAATACATTGTGTTTTACACCATAAATGGTTATCAATTTATGGGGGTTGGGAGTAGAATGTGCTGGTTTGATTCAGCTGTCTCCCATAAACTTATGTGTTCTGAATGCTAGGACCCCAGCTGGCGGCAATTTGGGAATTGGAGCCTCCTAGAGGTGATGTATTATTGGGGGCAGGCTTATGGGTGTTATAGCCAGCTTCCCCTTGACAGTGTTTGGCACATTCTCCTGCTGCTGTTGTACAACTGATGTTGACCAAGTGGTGATGTCCACCCTCTGCTCATGCCATCCTTTCCCCTCACCATCATGGAGCTTCCCCTTGAGTCTATAAGCCAAAATAAACCCTTTCTTCCCACAAGCTGCTCTTGGTTGGGTGTTTTCTGCCAGCAACATGAAGCTGATTGCAACAATGAGTAATGACTATTCATGCCAAAAGTATTTACACATGCCCAGATAGCAAATATTTTCAGCTTTGTAGGTCAGAAGATCTCTGTCATGGTCACTCAACTCTGCCATTGAATGGGCATGACTGTGTGCCAATAAAATTTTATCATCAACAACAAAAAAGTAAATATGCACTATGTGACAGTTTAGGTCAATGACCCAGTGATGTATTCTTCGGGGGATCAGACAGTGAAGGAAAGTATGCGAGTGTGTGTGTGCATGCATCACAGATCACTGTCAAGTATCTTCAGCAATCAATGTCTACCTTAATTTTTTATTTTTTAAAGGTTTTATTTATTTTATTGTTTATTTATTTATTTGTTTGTTTGAGACAGAGAGAGGGAGAGAGATAGTGAGAATGGGTGCATCACCATGTACATCTGGCTTATGTGGGACCTGGAGAATCAAACCGGGGTCCTTAGTCTTCACAGGCATACGCCTTAACCGCCAAGCCATCTCTCCAGCCCTCTTTTTTATTTTTTTACAGAGAGAAAGAGAGAGAGAAAGAGACCTGGAACACCAGGGCCTCAGCCACTGAAATCAAATTCCAGACACTTTCACCACCTAGTGGGCATGTGCGACCTTGCACTTGCCTCACCTTTGTGCGTATGGTTTCCATGGGATCTGGAGAGTCAAACATGGGTCCTTAGGCTTCACAGGCAAGCGCCTTAACCGCTAAGCCATCTCTCCAGCCCTCCACCTTACTTAATCTCAGTACTGAGACTGAGGTAAGAGGATCACTGTGAGTTTGAGGATAGCCTGGGGCTCCAGAAGGAGTTCCAGGTGAGCCTAGGCTAGACTGAAATCCTACCTTGAAAAAACAGAAAACTAAACCCTGAAATAAAGTTTATTAGGACCCCAAAGATGGACTTGAAGGAAGGAATCATTGGACCTCTTGATTTGCTTCTTTTCCCAATGGAGCCAAATGAATCATCTTTTTTTCTCTGCTTTTCAATATTGTCTTTGTGTTTCTTTATTTTTGTAATATTTTATTTATTTATTCATTTATTTGAGAGAGAGAGGCAGATATATAGAGAGAATGGGAACACCAGGGCCTATAGCCTCTGCAAAGGAACTCTAGACACATGTGCCACCTTGTGCTTCTTGCTTACGTGGGTACTGGGGAATTGAACCTGGGTCCTGAGACCCGTGTGTGTGTGTGTGTGTGTGTGTGTGTGTGTGTGTGTGTGTGTGTGTAAAGTTTTCTTTTTTCCTTTTTGGTTTTCCGAGGTAGGGTCTCACTCCAGCTCAGGCTGACCTGAAATTCACTATGTAGTCTCAGGGTAGCCTCAAACTCATGGCAATCCTCCTACTTCTGCCTTCCAAGTGCTGGGATTAGGGTCTGGAGAGATGGCTTAGTGGTTAAGCACTCACCTGTGAAGCCTAAGGACCCTGGTTCAGGGCTTGATTCCCCAGTACCCATGTGTGGTAGTTTGAATATATGTCCCCCAATATATTCAGTGTTTTATTGTTTTATAGTTTGCATCTGCAATCACCTTGCTAGAGGCAAGGTCACTGGTCTTAAGGTGTGGTGATGGTTTGAGAGTCCATTGTAAAGATATGCAAATGTGCCTAGCAGGAGTTCCTGAAGTGTGCTGTGTGACCTTGTGGCTGTAGTTTTGCTCTGTGTGCTGTGGTGGCTGGTTGGCTTTTTCTCTCTCTGCTTGGCCCTGTTGAAAGCAGGCTGCTTTTCCTGCCTTTATGGAACTTCCCCTGGATCTGTAAGCTTCAATAAATAATATCCCTTCCTCCATAACTGTGCCTGGTCTGGAAGTTCATCTCAGAGAACCTGAAGCTGTCTGCAACAGTAAAGTGGTACCAAGGAGTGTGGGGTGAGATGAACCTGACCGTGTGGATATTCATCTTTTGGAACCTTTGTTTTGGAGGAATGGGCATGGACTTGGTGCTTGCAACTGAAGATGCCTTCTGGAGTGGTAAGCCAAGTTTTATGGACTATTCTGATGAGAGTTTGAGAATGCTAAGTGCAGATAGTATTGAACTTCGAGGCTTGGCTTATGAGCTTTCTAAGGGGAAGGAAAGTCTGCAGAGGACTTTGTTGGAACTGGGCTACTGGCATAAGGGATGGCTACGTTCCACTATCCAGGTCCAGAAAGTTTGATCAAGGTTAAATTTGTAATGGACTGATATGCTTGGCTGAAGATATCGGACTGAGATTTTAAGATTTTAAGTTGGAAAACCTGAAGCAAGTTAAAAGTAGAAGCATTGAGGCTGGTTTAACTGCTATTGTCAAACACATTAGCAATCTTAAGGAAGGTGGAAGGAAGGTGGCCAGACTTGATTTACATTAAAACAATGGAGAGGATGCCTGAGGAAAGACTGTTAGAAATGAAAATTCTTGGAAAGAGCTGACTGGAGAAGGAACCTGCTTTTCAAGGCTGTGATTTATTTCATCCCTGGATTAAGAATATGGCTGTGTCCTGCACACCTGGTATTAGTTTTGGAAGCATGAAAAATGCATGGAGTGGTCATGAGTTGCACACGGTTCCAGGAGCCGCTGCTGAGATGCGGCATGAGGCAGGGCATGAAGACCCTCAGGAATAGGCTGCAAGAGCCTTTGGAAGATGGACCGTGGTTTGCATGGAGACCTGAAGATGTTTTGGATATGCCAGGACTGTGCAAAAGGGCTACTATGGAGTGCAATGTTGGCATGGGATGAAAGTTTTCCCTGGAGACTCTGCCCAGTTGGAGGGGCGGAATTGGAAAACCTGGAGACTGTCAGTCTATGGTTATATTGAACTTGAACTGCAGAAGTTTGATGACGGCTGATGGTGGTTGAGTTTGCATTATTCTAGTCTCTCCTTGCTATGCCTTATACCAGTTAAAATGTTTACTCTGTGCCTTTACATGTTGAAAGTATTTAACTTGTTTGATTTTACAGGACTCACTATCTTAAGTTGATCAAGACTATGAGAACCTTTGAAATTGGACTGAGTACAATTTACAATGTGTGATAGTTATAAATCTATTGGGGGCCAGGAGCTAAATATATTGGGGGCCAGGGGCGGAATGTGGTAGTTTGAATATATGTCCCCCAATATATTCAGTGTTTTATTGTTTTATAGTTTGCATCTGCAATCACCTTGCTAGAGGCAAGGTCACTGGGGGCCCAGTCTTAAGGTGTGGTGATGGTTTGAGAGTCCATTGTAAAGATATGCAAATGTGCCTAGCAGGAGTTCCTGAAGTGTGCTGTGTGACCTTGTGGCTGTAGTTTTGCTCTGTGTGCTGTGGTGGCTGGTTGGCTTTTTCTCTCTCTGCTTGGCCCTGTTGAAAGCAGGCTGCTTTTCCTGCCTTTATGGAACTTCCCCTGGATCTGTAAGCTTCAATAAATAATATCCCTTCCTCCATAACTGTGCCTGGTCTGGAAGTTCATCTCAGCGAACCTGAAGCTGTCTGCAACACCATGTAAGCCAGGATGCAAAAGGTGGTGCATGCATCTGGAGTTTGTTTGCAGTGGCTGGAGGCCCTGGTGAGCCCATTCTCTCTTCCCTCCCTCTCTCAATCTCTCTCTCTCTCTTCCTCTTTCTGTTGCTCTCAAATAAATAAATAAAAATAAACCAAGTGCTGGGATTAAAGGCGTGAGCTGCCTCACCTGGCCTTTTTTTTTTTTTTTTTTTTGGTGGTTTTCTTTTAAAAAAAAAAAAGATTAGAAGATATAATATCTCTAACAAAAGATTAGAAAGATAAATAAACTAAAAGAACAGAAAACAGTGATTCTATACATGAGTTCCAAATCACATTAAAGAGTTTAAGACATAAATAAACAGGGCTGGAGAGATGGATCAGCAGCTAAGACACTTGCCTGGTTGTATTCCCCAGTACCCATGTAAAGCCAGATGCACAAAGTGGTGCATGCATTTGGAGGTTTTTGCCTGAGCAGAAGGCCCTGGTGTGCCCATTCTCTCTGTGTGTCTCTCTTCTCTCTCTCTCTCTGCTTGAAATAAATACAACTATTAAAAAACAAGCAAAATAGATTAACCATCACAGTATTTTACTGATTGGTATACTGAGACTTGGAGTAAAGTAATTGCCCATGTCACTTGCTTGTTAAGTGGCAAAACAAGGATTCCGATTCAGACAAACCCTTTATGTCCTGAACTCTCAATCTCTCTCTCTCTCTCTCTCTCTCTCTCTTTCTCTTTGTGGTTTTCCGAGGTAGGGTTTCACTGTAGCTCAGGCTGACCTGGAATTCACTATGTAGTCTCAGGGTGGCCTGGAACTCTCAGTGATCCTCCTACCTGTGCCTCACGAGTGTAGGGATTAAAGGTGTGCATCACCACGCCCGGCTCTTTTTTTTTAATTTTAATTTTTTAGAGAGAGTGAGAGAGACAGAGGTCGAGAGGGCCTCAGCCACTGCAATCCAACTCCAGACGCTTGTCCCACCTAGTGGGCATGCGTAACCTTGTGCTTGCCTCACCTTTGTGCATCTGGCTTATGTGGGATCTGGAGAGTCAAACCTGGGTCCTTAGGCTTTGTAGGCAAGTACCTTCACCACTAAGCCATCTCTCCAGCCCCTGAACTTTTAACTGAGGCATGATATTGTTGACTTAGTTGATTTGCCTCCCACCCTCCCATTCTACTTTTCTCTTAAGTTCCTGGACCTAGAGAATGTAGAAACTCCTTAGGTCACAAAAATGACCACTAGGCCTGCTGGACCCTGGTTCCTACCAGTGAGGAACTGCTGAGGGCTATGCCTGAGGGTGGTGAGCCAGGGCAGCCTTCTGGAAACCACCCTTCTAGGTAACTCCTGCTAGAAAGAAGAGTTCCTGGCCCAGAGCTGTGTTCTGTTCCTACTCTGCCCCCCTGTGCAGCCCCAGACTTCCGCTTGAGTCAGCCCAGGGTCTGAGAGGGGGCGTCTTCTAGGTTCCTGCAACATCCGGTGTTCTGTGTTCTGCTTTCTGAGTACCAGTTTTCCATTCACAGGGAATCCCTCCTATCAGGTTTGTGTTTACACCAGCCCATAGAGCAATTCAAGTGACTCTTCTGTGGTCTCCCCAAGCCATTCCTGCATTACACTGCCAGCCCCCTTCCTCCAGGATCTGCCAGCAGTCTCCCTCCTCCCTTCCTGAAGGCTCCAAGTAGTCCCTTGGCTGCGCTGCCAGCACCTTACAAAGCATCTCATTCTGTCCTCATTCCTGGATGCTGTTTGAGCTACTGGAGCAGATTTCTTTTGAGAAAGGATGTCACTTTGTAGTTCAGACTGGCCTTGAACTCACTATCTTCCTGCCTCCACATCCTACTGGTAGCACTACAGGTGTGTGTCCCCAGCCTGAAAAATGTGTTTGGTTATGAAAGAATATATATGTTATTAGGGGGCTGATGAGATGGCTCAGTGGTTAAAGGCACTTACTTGCAAAGCCTACCAGCCTGGGTTTGATTGCTCAGTACTCACATAATGCCAGATGCACAGTATGCATGCATTTGGAGTTTGTTTACAGTGGCAGGAGGCCCTAGCACACCCATTCTCTCTCATCCTAAATTAGTGAATAAAAATTTAAAAAATATATTATTTATTTATTTGAGAGAGAGAGAAAAAGAGGCAGAGGCAGAGACAGAGAGAGAGAGAGAGAATGGGTGTGCCAGGGCCACCAGACATTGCAAATGAACTCCAGATGCATGCTCCCCCTTGTGCATCTGGCTTACATGGATCCTGGAGAATGGAACCAGGATTCTTTGGCTTTGCAGGCAAATGCCTAAAACGCTAAGCCATCTCACCAGCCCATAAAAATATTTAAAAAAATTTTAGTTATTTATTTACAAGGTGAGAGAGAGAGAGAGAGAGATTGAGAATAGGTGCACCATGGCCTCCAGCCATTGCAAACAAACTCCAGATACAGGTACCACTTCGTGCATCTGCTTTATGTGGGTACTGGGGAATTGAACTTGGGTCATTAGACATTGCAGGCAATAACCTTAATGACTGAGCCATTGCTCCAGGCCTAAAACTATTTTTAAAAGAATATATGTAATTAGCCAGGCATGGTGGCACATGCCTTTAATCCCAGCATTCAGGATCGCCATGAGTTCGAGGTCACCCTGAGACTACATAGTGAGTTCCAGGTCAACCTGGGCTAGAGCGAGACCATACCTCAAAAGAGTCAAAAAAAAAAAAAAAAAGAATATATATAATTAATAAAGGAAACATTTGGAAAAGGTGGCTCACACCTGTAATTCCAGCACTTGGGAGGATGGCCAAGAGTTTGAGGTCAGCCTGGGCTACAAAGTGAGACCCTGTCTCAACAAAAAAGGAGGAAGAAGAGGAGGAGGAAAGAATAAGAAAATAAGACAAGGAAGAAACTATGTGGCTAGAGATCTTGAATGTGATTTGGGACCATATCCCGATTGCCCAGTGGAGAGAGAAGTTAATTGGTTGGCTAATTTCTTGCTCTAAAAAGCTTTAAAGATGCATTTGTATCATTTTCTTAGATAATGTTGTACAGCTTTTCTTGTTTTCATGTTTTTAAACTTTAGGGAAAAATAGTTTAAAGAATTGTAGTCTTTTAAAGCATGCTCCCCACCCCCAAGCAAGGTCTCCCTATGTAGTCAGGCTGGCCTCAAACTCAGGATCCTTCAGCTTTGGCCTCCTGACTACTCTGCACATAGGCAGGCCTGACCATGTCCTCCTAGTTGTGTTTTTAAAAATTAATTAATTAATTATTAATTAATTTATGTATTATTTATATATTTTTGGTTTTTCAAGGTAGGGTCTCACTCTAGACCAGGCTGACCTGAAATTCACTCTGTAGTGGCCTTGAACTCACAGCAATCCTCCTACCTCTGCCTCCCGAGTGCTGGTATTAAAGGCGTGCGCCACCATGCCCAGCTTGTTTTATTTATTTTTAATTTAATTTAATTTCTATTTATGAAAGAAAAAGAGAGAATGGACATGCCAGGGCCTCTAGCCACTGCAAACGAACTTCAGACAGATGCGCCACCTTGTGCATCTGGCTTATGTAGGACCTGGAGAATTGAACCTGGGTCCTTAGGCTTCACTGGCAAATGCCTTATCAGCTAAGCCATCTCTCCAACCTTGAAGTTGTGTCTTAAATAGTCAAGTCCTGGCTGGACAGATGGCTTAGTTGTTAAGGCACATGCCTGCGAAGCCTAAGGACCCCGGTTCGATTCTCCAGGTCTCACGTTAGCCAGATGCACAAGGGGGTGTACACATCTGGAGTTCATTTGCGGTGGCTAGAGGCCCTAGAGTGCCCATTCTTACTTTCTCTCTCTGTGTCTCTCTCTCTCTCTGTCTCTCTCCCCCTCTCTCTCTCCCCCCTCTGTCTCAAATAAATAAATAAATAAATAAATTAATTAATTAAAAAAATAATAGTCAAGTCCTGTAACATTGTGCAACTTTCTCACTGTTTCCAGCCATTCCTGAGACCAACACACACAAACACACACACCACACACACACACACATACACACACACACACACACACTATGCACCTTCCTCTCCTCAAAGTTCCCATGCCTCATATCTATTCACGTTCAAGGCCTGCAACAAGAAAATTCTGTGGAAGGTCAGTAATGCTGCTTGCATGTCTTTATTTAGAACATTGTTTTTGCTGACGCTGCCTCCATTACCTTTGAGTGCATGGAAGTGGAGCCCATTAGCAGAACTGGCAGTCAAGAAGAAGTATCCAAACATGCTCCAAGTGGTGCTGAACTTGGGCTTGGTTAGCCACTGTGGTTTATTTTATTGATGGGCCTCTCTTTTAATGGCGCCTGCATTTTCCTGCTTTGCAACTGTCAACCTGTTTATGGTGGGAAGAAAGAAAACAAGGAAACTTGGCCCTCAGTCCTAATGTCAGCATCCATCCTTATCTCTGTTCCTACTCCTCCAGTGAGTGACCTACTTCCCATCGCCCTCACATGGCTCATGGACACCCACACCCAGTTCTCTGGCTGGCCTGGGCAGAAGCGTAAAGAGACAGCGCTCTGCACCTGGTCCTGGTGGAGTTGTTTCACAGACCTGCCCTACCTCTTGGCTCCTGACCTGTCAGCTTTGCTCACCAGACTTGCCAGGGGCTGCGTGTCCTACTGACGTTGTGAAGGGATGCTCTTTGAGTCAGCCAAGGCAGGCGAAGAGAGGGAGTGGGTTCATCCTCTCCAAAGAGCAAATGTGTCAATATTTATCAGAACAGAGAAGAATATATAATTATTCTTACAGCAAGAAATTCATTTCTTAGAATTTAACCAACACAAAGACCAAAGACCTACATGTGGAAATCTTGGTTAAAACAGAATTTAGTCATACCAGAAACCTGGAAACCATCTAAAGGCCCATCTACTGATCAGATGAGTGGCTTGCTAGGTAGCAATAATGAGAATGCAATCTCATAGTGACCTCACCAGATAGCCACGGCCTGATAGCAAATGGTCTTCAGGGAATATGGTTTTAGTAGCAAAAAGGTATAGAATATATATTTATATTATATTTAGAATATATATGTGAGTATAATATACATATATGTAGTATACAGACCAGTATATAAAATGATATATATATGGCGTAGCTATCTACCTTTATGTTTAAAAATAGGATATGCAGGAGCTGGGCATGGTGGCTCATGCCTTTTAATCCCAGCACTCAGGAGGCAGAGGTAGGAGGATCACTGGGAGTCCGAGGCCACCCTGAGACTACTAGTGAATTCCAGGTCAGCCTGGGCAAGAGTGAGATCCTATCTTGGGGGAAAAATATGCAGGGCTGGTAAGATGGCTAGTACTGCTGTGCAAGTGTGATGATCTGTGTTCAGATCCCCCAGAACCCACAGAAAGCCAGACACAATGCCCTCCTACAGTGAGATGGAAGACAGAAACAGGAGACTCTCTGGAAGCTTGTGGACCAGCTAGCTTGGTGTACACAGCAGTGACCAACAAAGGACCCTTCCTCAACCAAGACAGAAGATGAGGACCAGTGCCCTTCACTCACACCATGGCACACACTCTCACACACATATACTCAGCCATCATACACATACAAAGATAAAAACATAAGAATTCCAGGCGTGGTGGCACACACCTTTAACCCCAACACTTGGGAGGCAGAGGTAGGAGGATCTTTGCATACATAGTGACTTGAGATATCAGCTTGAGATAGAGTGAGATCCTACCTTGTGAAAAAAATATATGTCAGCCTGGACCAGAGTGAGACCCTACCTACATAAAAAACAATATATATATATATATATATATATATATATATATATATATATATATATATATATATATATATATATATGCATATATATATGTGTGCATGTGTATATACATACATACATGCATACACACACCCATATAGATAGGTGATAGATATGATATGATTTGTAAATCCAGGCATAGTGCACACCAGCACTTGGAGAGAGGCAGGGGGATCAGGTATCAGGTGTTCAAACCCAGTCTTGGCTACATGTGACCCTGTCTGCAAAACAAAAAAAGACCACAAGGGTATATAGAGCTCAGTGTGGGGCCTAGTGGTAGAGTGTTTGCTTAGTTTGAACAAAGCCCTGGGTTTAATCCTCAGCATCATGAAGACAAAGGAAGAGGAAAGGATATGTAATGTTGGTCGAAAGACTTTTTGGTATAGTAAAAAAATAAGTAGGAAACAGAACTTTCCCAGGGAGATTACACAGAGATGCTCTTGTATGTTTCAATTTATTTTATCATGCATGTATATATGTATATGATATAAACAAAATTTTGAAATGGAGAAAGAAGGTAAGTGGGTGCCAGGTATGTTGGGTGCATACCTGTAGTCCCAGCACTCAGTAGGCAGAGGCCAAAGGATAGAAAGTTCAAAGCCAGGGCTGGCGAAATGGCTTAGCATTTAAGGCGCTTGCCTGCAAAGCCCAAGGACCTAGGTTTGATTCCCCACGTAAACCAGATGCACAAGGTGGTACATGCATCTGGAGTTTGTTTGCAGTGGTTGAAGGCCCTGGTGTGTGCATTCTCTCTCTCTCTCAAATAAATAAATAAAAATAAAGTATCTTAAATAAAACAGAAGTTCAAGGCCAGTCTGGGCTACAATAGGAAGAATCCGTGTTAAGCTATTGTTCTGAGTACTCCTCAATTATTTCTAGAAAACTCTGACTTTTGAAGAATGGAAAGATGTTATACCCTTTTGGGAACCAAAGAGGTAAGTGGGCTCCTAGACTGTTCCCCTAAGTATGCCTCCTTTCAACTGCATGTGGCTTTAAGGCCAGGAAAAGCAGCCTCCTAGACGTCACGGCCCCACATCTAACCTCCAACACTCCTCATTGGGCCACAGCTGCTGCCGTCACAGCAGCTCTGTACTGTGTGTTTTCAAATGCACACCTTCACCTTCACTTCCTCCTTCCCTGTAGTTGGCATGGGAGCCAAGGCACCAGGGCTACCTAACAATTGTTTGTCCCCTTAGAAATTTTCTTCAGACAGCTGCCAGAGTGATGTCTACCTAAACAGTAAGTTGTAAAGGTCGTTGCCCTTCTTAAAACCTCTTAACCAGTAATCCCAGCACTTGGGAGGAACAGATAGAAGGACCTTGAAATTTGAGGCCAGCCTGGGCTATAAAGTGAGATTCTGTCTCAAAAAAAAAAAAAAAAAAAAAAAAGAAGAAGAAGAAGAAGAAAGAGGGAGTAAGAAGGAATGAGGGAGAGAAAAAGAGAGTCTATTTCCTACCACATTGCCATAAGAAGAAAATCCAAACTCAATGCCATGACCGTAAGACCTGGTCTGGTCCTTGACCCCTCTTCTCCTTGCCTCACCTACTGCCTGTCACTTGTGTTAAGCCAGTCACCCAGGCCTTCTTTCTGTTCCTCAAAGAGCCCAAACATTCTTTCCCCAGGGCCTTTGCAGTCATTCCCTGTACCTAGATGTCTCTTTCCCAGATCTCACAGCTGTCTCATCCTGAACTGCTCAGTTCAGTGTCACCTTTCAGAGAAGCCTCCCTGACTTGGTACAAAGGACCCCTTCACTAAAATCCACCCACCACTCTGTCCCCCTCTATGCAGATTTATTCTGCGTAGCATTGGTGAGTTGCAACAACTTCCTAGCTGACGTGTTTGGGCTCTGATCCCTCTCCCTAGACAATGTCAGACCACACCAGCACTGTTCTCAGACAAGTGTTCCCGGAGCCAATCCTGCCAGTGTGCACGTGGCCTCAGTGAAAGGGTTCAGTGTGAAGCAGGCGCTCCGTGCTGGGTGCCCAGGGGAAAATCACGTGTTCTGCAGCAGCAACAAGGCAAAGCAGAGAGTGTGGTTTCTCTACAAGTCTGTTACCCTAAAGAAGTTGTGTAGAAACATGGTGTCTTTTTCCAGCTGGGGTTGTTTTTCTACCCACCTTCCTGCTCTGGGAAGTGAGACTCTCCCTGGTGAGAGGACTGGCCAGGAAAATGTCCCAGTGCCTGGGAAGGGGGAGAAGAGAGGTGAGGAGGGGTGCCTCCTGTAAAGAGGCATGGTATGAAAGACTGGACCAGAGAAGGAGGCCATCGGGGATATTAATGCACCCAGAACCCTCAGCTGGCTGTGTTTGCAGCAGAAGTTGGTGATCACGATTCTTGCTATTAGCATTCCTGGATTATGTCCACTTCCATAAAGGAAGGAACCAGGCTATCTCAAATTCTGCACTTGCTCAGTTCTCTGTCTCATTTACCTTTTGTGGTTGTTTGAATTAGGCACCCCCCATAAACTTATGTGTTCTGAATGCTAGGTTCCCAGCTGGTAGCAATTTGGGAATTGGAGCCTCCTGGACATGATGTATTGTTGGGCGGGCTTATGGGTGTTACAGCCAGCTTCCCCTTGCTAGTGTTTGGCACACTCTCCTGCTGCTATTGTCCACTTGATGTTGGCCAGGAGGTGGTGTCCACCCTCTGCTCGTGCCATCCTTTTCCCTGCCATCACGGAGCTTCCCCTCGAGTCTGTAAGCCAAAATAAACCCTTTCCTCCCACAAGCTGCTCTTGGTCGGGTGACTTCTGCCAGCAACGGGAAGCTGACTACAACACATTCCATGACAATTTTAGGGCAAGTCTCTCTCTCTCTCTTTTTTTTTTTTTGAGACAGAATCTATGTTGCCCTTGGATTCCTGGGCTCATTTGTCTTCCCTCAGCTTCCCAAGAAGCTGGGAACACAGGTGTACATCACCTGGACTAGCTTGGGCAAATACTCTTGGTATGCCCTCTTCCAGCTGAGGAAAGCCAGGCACAGAGAGGGTGTCCTGCTCACATTTGCACATGGCTACAGAGCTAGTCAGGCTCTTCCTGCTATAACTTGAGTCTTCTTGAAGCCTCCAGGTGTCCTTTATATTGGTGTGACCTGTTTCCTTACAGTTACCATGAGGAAAAGAGGAAGGGATGAAGTTGGAAAGAAGTGAGGGTGCCAGTGTCTGGCTCAGTGGAGGAATCTCAGACAGACCTCACAGGGGCCATTCAGGATAAGAGAGAACCACAGCTCTCTCCAGGGAGGCAGCCTGTCTCAAAGCCCCTTTGAGATGCCCCCGGGGAGACAGGAGTTCTGGAAGGGCACTCAGCAGGAACAGTTACTTCCCCAAACAGGTTCCTGAAGGGCCTCAGACACTCAGTCCCTGTCCTCACCCTGGGTTTGGAGTTTGCCCTCAATTCCTGATTTTCCAGCGGGCTGCCAGGCCCAGCCTGCAGGTTTTTCCTTGAAAGCCATTCTGCGGGACACACACTGAGCAAGAGCAACAGGGATAAAGAGCCCCGTGACTCACAACAGGACTTGGAGCCATCTGCCCAAGATGCCAATTGTGAGATGCAAGCCCTTGCCTGGGGTGGGGGTGGTGAGGACACCCCCAGCCCTCACTCTCCCTCTTTCCTACAAGATTCCCTAGAGTCTCACTGTCACCCCTAGCTCTTTGGGATAAATACTGGGGTCAAGCTTGTGGCTTAAGTCTGCAGAGGGGTGACATAGAATTTCTAGTGCCTTATGAGACTTTACCCACTCAAACATGTGTGGGCGAATATGCTGTTCCATCCCCATCCCTCCCCACCCCCAGATCGGCACCAGAAGAACATGAATGGAACACGCTAGAGAAACAAACCCATCTGGCCTGGATCTGGACCTGCAAAGCAGGTGGCAGAACCTGGGGGTGGGGTGGGGAAGGGAAGGGAAGGGAATTAGGGAAGTTTCAATTAGGCCATTACATTTGAAGCCGCACCTCCTCCGTGGAGTTGGTCTGCTTTGAAACCAGATGAAAGCAGTGACATCAGGCCTTGGTGCTCTGACAAAGGCCATCTGGGGTCTGTTCATGTCTTCTCCCTCCATCCACCCCCAGTTCAAGCCCATTCCTAACCCCATCCGCTGCACCAAGGTTTCGGAGTGTCCGCCCACAGGGCAGCTTGGGCTAGGTCACTGAGTCATTAAGACTGAGGTGCCTGTAAGGGGGGTGATGGTGACAGATGGCTCTAGGCTGGCATGAGTTGGGGGAGGGAAGGCACAGTGGCCCTGGGCCCAGCAGGGATTCAAGAACGTGACCTGGGAAACAGGCCAAGTCCTACCTATAAGCTCCAGCTCTTTTCTCCTGTCTCCCTCCCATTGCCAGGGAAGCCTGTCACTGCGGGGCAGCCAGTCGTGGCCAGGTCAGGATGGAAAGTGGTGGAAGGGAGGGCCTAAGGCTTCCGGCCCACCACATTGTCTTGGCCGTGGGAGGCAGAGCCTGGCTCTGTTTATCCAGGCCGGGCTCTTCCGGAGCAGATGGGTGCCTGTGAGTGCCGCCAGCCAGAAGCTGGGCTGACACCCTCTCGTTGCCAAGTGGCAGGTGACTCGAGGGCCTGACGGGGAACATGTTTGGTTTTGCTGTTCAAGAGGGGAAGTCACTCCAGCTGGAAGCTGCCGGTGCACCTGAGTGGGACACAGTACAGATTCTGACCCAAAGAAGCCAGGTCTTTGCAGTGGTTGGGAACTAGGGATTTGAGTGGGCGTGAGGTAGCTTTGCTAGGTAGTTTAGAGTGACTGGGCCCTTGAAAGTAAAAAGCAGGAATGCCTTTGTGTTTATCCTTCTTATAAGACCGTCTTCTTATCTCTTCCCTATACTTTAAAAATATTATTTATTTATTTAAGAGAGAAAGAGGCAGAGAGAGAGAGACAGAGAAAGAGAGAATGGGCACACTAGGGCCTCCAGCCACTACAAATGCAATCCAGACACATGCACCACCTTGTGCATCTGGCTTATGTGGGTTCTAGGAATTGAGCCTGGGTCCTTTGGCTTCACAGACAAATGCCTTAACTGCTGAGCCATTTCTCTGGATCCCTAGATTTGTTTTCCCACAAACAATCTGAACCCCTCCTGAGGAAGGTCCCCCTTCCTAGAATTTAAATCTAATCCTGACATTGTGGTTGGTCAAGTTCATCCCCTAGTTCAATGTCATGGCTGACCTCTTCATGAGCCAGCCCCTAGCTCAGACCAGTCAACTCTTATTCTGGCTCACCTGAGTCCTGTAGGTAGGGCCCACCACCGTAGGGTTATAAACACATTTACCAGGAGAGGGCAAACTCTCCGGGCGGGCTCCTGAACGTCGAGGTTCTGGTAAGCTTCCTTTACTCCCACACGGGCTCTCTACCCCCTCCTGCCCTCCACATGTCGGGAGCTCGCTATGCTTTCTCTTCTTTTCTCTCTACATCTCTTTCACACTTCTTTTAGACCTATGTGGGCTCTCAGACCACATGGGTGTATTCATTTTCTTTCCCTTGGTTTTGTACTTTCCTAAATAAATATACCAATTTAATAATTATCCTTCTCAGTCTTATTTTACCCAATTCTTTGGTTAGAAGTAGACACAAACTAAGGGTTTGGGATTCAAGGACTCTATTCTTGAACCCCTAACACCCTGTTTCAGACTCAGGAGACAGCAGGGGCTCTCAAAAGCCATTGCTGAGCTCTGCTTTGTGTCGCTGTCATCTCGGTGTGTTAGAGTCCTAGGGTTCTAACAAGTTACCACCAAATCATGGGTGGCTTAGAACCATAGCAATATGCACTCCCCGTTCTGGAAGCCAGCTCTTAAACCAAAGTGGCAGCAGTGTCAGTTCTTCTGGAGATCCTGAGGGCAAGTGTCACACCCCTGTGGGGGCTTCTGGTGGTTGCCAGCAATGCTGTGTCTGTCTGTCTGTCTTTCTTTCTTTCTTTCTTTCTTTCTTTCTTTCTTTTCTTTCTCTGTCTGTCTCTCTCTCTCTCTCTTTTTTTTTTCGAGGTAGGGTCTCACTCTGGTCCAGGCTGACCTGGAATTCACCATGTAGTCTCAGATGGCCTCGAACTCATGGCAATCCTCCTACCTCTGCCTCCCAAGTGCTAGGATTAAAGGCGTGCACCACCACACCAAGGTCTGTGTGTTTTTATTTTATTTTATTTATTTGAGAGAGAGAGGGAGAGAGAAAAATGAGTGCACCAGGGCCTCCAGCCACTTCAAACAAACTCCAGATGCATGCACTACCTTATGCATCTGGCTTATGTGGGTACTGGGGAATTGAACCTAGATCCTTAGGCTTTGCAGGCAAGTGACTTAACCACTAAGCTGTTGGGGTCCCCCCAGGGCCAGCCCAGGAGGGACGGCAGGGTCTCTGCTGAGTGGGGGGTGAGAGGCGTGAGTCATGACACAGACTCCGGGAGTTGGGTGGAAGCAGGCAGAGGGCGAGCTGCTGCAAACTCATTTATTCAAGGAAGTGTAGGGGTTTAAAGGGTTTGGCTGGCCAATCATTGTATGGGGTGGTCCCTTTCTTGTGACCAATGACAGCCTGTCTCCAGACAGATCATCTTGCAGCAGGTTTCTCACAAGCATGGGACTGTAGCTGTTGTCATGCCAGGCCTGCACAGGATGCCATGTCCACAGAAGCCACTTCCTGGTTTCTTTTAGCATGTAGTCTGACTAGGGCCAGACCTGCATTGTGCCATACATATCCTCCTTTTTGTTTTTATTATTGGCAACCCTGGGAGGCATGGTTCTTTGCCAAACCATTGTTGACCCCAGGCCCCAAGGGATCATCACATGCGATGGCGCCTGTCTTAGGTTGCCCCATCTCATGGGGTCTTACCCGTCATTGACTACCCACCATCCTGGTGAGAAAACCCGAGGGGTGTGGCCTGGTTTCTTTTAGCATGCAGTCTGGCTAGGGCCAGACCTGCCAGCCTCCTCTGTGTTTCTTGACTGGAGATTCAGTCACTCCAACCTCTGCCACCATCTTTTCTCAGCCTTCTCACCTCAGTAAGGCCCATTGGACTTTACTCTAACCTCATCTTAATTATATCTCCAATGACTCTATTTCCAAATAAGGCCACCTCATTCTGAGGTGCTAGAAAGGGCATGAGTTTTTGGGGGATACTTCTGAATCCAGTACATTTGACTTGCTACTTGCCTCACTCTTCTGGTCTTTACTATCACCTCCCTCCAGTTCTGCTGTTGAAAGAGGGGATATCCTGTGTTCAGCTCTAGCTCTGAGGAGAAAGAGGACATGAGGCCACCATGTTCCCAAGAGCCAACTGACTCCCAGGCTTTCCCCTGTAAATTAGAAAGCCCATTCAGAGGCAGTCAGCTGCTGGGAAGATCGGGGTGAGTGCATGCTTGTCATCTCAGCTAGTTGCAGCCCACGGCAGGAGGAATGAGAGTTCAAGGCCAGTCTGGGGCACATAGTGAGTTCAAGACTAGCCTGATCAACTTCATGAGCCCTTATTTCCAAATAAATTTTTAAAAAATGGGCTGGGGGTATAGCTCATGATAGAGCACTTGCCTAGCATGCATAAAACCTTGGGTTCAGGCTGGAGAAATGGCTTAGCAGTTAAGGCGTTTGCCTGCGAATCCAAAAGATCCCAGTTCAATTCTCCAGGACCCACATAAGCCAGATGCACAAGAGGAACATTCATCTGGAGTTCATTTGCAGTGGCTAGAGGCCCTGGCATGCCCATTCTCTCTGTCTGCCTCTCTTGTCTCTGTCTCTCTGCTTGCAAATAAATAAATAAATAATTTTTTAAAAAGTTAAAAAAAAAATCTTGAATTCAATCTCTCAGCACCAGAAAAGAAAAATAGACACTTGGTTTACAACCATAGTCTCAATCCTTTTGGTGGGGAGGGGCCAGAAGCCTTTGGGAATGAAGGAGAAAGTGTGGCCTCCTGCTCGAGCACGCACACCTCTTTCGGTGGTACTTGGCCCTTCCCCAGGCTCATGAGTCCTGGGACTCCAGGGAAGGCCTCCTCAGGGATGAGGGCTGCTTCTTGGTCAGGTACTTAGTGCTCACAATGTCAGGATTTGCCACAGTGGGCCAGGACTACTGGGGAGTGTCTTTGTTTTTTAAATAATTTGTTTATTTATTTATATATTTTATTTATTTATTCATTTGTTTGAGAGAGATACAGAGAGAAAAAGGCAGACACAGAGAGAGAGTGGGTGCACAAGGCCCTCTTGCCACTGCAAATGAAGTCCAGATACATGCACCACTTTGTGCATCTATTATTATGTGGGTATTGGGGAATCAAACCCAGGCTATTAGGGCACTGCAAGCGTCTTTAATCACTGAACTATCTCTCCAGCCCTGGGGAGTGTCTTAAATCAGGTGTGTGTGTGTATGCATGCGTGTGTGTGTGTGTGTGTGTGTGTGTGTATTTATAGGTGTGACCCTCCATACTTGGCTTTCAGATGTTAATTGAATGTAAAGTAAATGAGAAGCTTTTCAAGTAAAGACTCTTGGTATTCTAGGGACTTCAGATCCCTTCAAATCAGGTCATAAAACTTGGGGACTGTGCCTGTCCAGTGTACCTGCTGAGCAAGAATCCCAGGCTAGGGAGGGATGGGCCCTCCGTCCACCTGAGGCTGACTTCATGCAAAGAAACATAACTGAGTCACCAGCGTGTCCCTTCTGTCTCTTCTTACTCCACAAGCAGTCCTCCAGTAAGTTCTAGAGGGTTGTTCTCTGCTCTGGATTGTTCATTGACTTTGGTTCTCCGCTGAACTATGCCTAGGCTTGGGGTGAGGCCTGAGACTAACCTCTATACCAGGCAGTCGGGTGATCTACTGCTATGAAATCCTCTCACTGCATTTGGGAACCAATACTCTAGGAGAATTCTGGGCACTCATTGTATCATCAGAGGTCCATGGAATCAGAGGGGGACACAGATGGGAACAGTGTCTCCTCTCTCTTCCTCATGGAGGTGAGGAGGAACCCTGGAAACCATCTGAGCAGGAAGAAGAGGGGTGACTCTCATTTTAGGGATCAGGCAGAAGAGATGGATTACAACGGATTCAACTGGAAGGGACCTGGGGCCATCCAAGCTCACCCCTGGGGCTTACTGGGTTGAGGGAGATGGGCAGCTCTTCTAATACCTTGTCTGGGACTATGGGCTTTGCCCCTCCTGTGCCTTCACCAGCACTTTGCTTTCCTTATCACTCCTTCCAGGCTCTGTGATCCTTGAACATTAAGAGAGAGAGAGAGAGAGAGAGAGAGTGTGTGTGTGTGTGTCTCACTTCATCTTCACCTCAAGGGATTGAGTTGAACAAACTGGGTATCCCTGGCACTTGGCCCAGCACCTGGCATACAGCTGGCACCCAGTAAATGTTTACTGAAGGGGGCCAGAGGAGGAAGCTCGGCTCTGCTCCACTGAGCTGAAGATGAAGGACGGAAGAGTGAGAAGCTCTCTGCAGTATTTTTCCACTTCCCTCCCTCTCTGTTGCCAGTCCCCGTCCCAGTAGATCTCAGTCCTTTGGGTCCAAAGGGACTCGGCTGTGGGATTTATCATTTGTTCCCTACAGTGCAAACATCCCCCCTAGGGTATTTTCATCTTAACTAAGACTAAGAAGCCACTGCTGAATTAAGCCCCAAGGATGAAATGTCATTCCTTGGGGCAGGTGGATCTGTGCAAGGTGGTGCTCAGTAGTGGGGGCTTCAGTATGGCTCACCCCAACACACATCAGGTTAGTCTTTCTGCCTCTGTTCTTAGGTCTAAACAGGTGTGCTACAGTCACAGGTAGGGGAAGGGTACTGCGAGGAGTTATTCTGGGTACCCTGGGAGACCTTGATCCATGTTTTGCTACTGTGGACCAGCGCAGCTGCTGTGTGAGAGGATGGGTGAAAGAGTCAAAAGTGTTAAAAGCTTCCAGCAGCTTCTGACATAAGAATCCCTCCCAAACTGAGGGGTCAACAATCTTGGTGGTTCTAGTCTTGAGTGGTGAGGGGTCTACTCCCTGGAGAACTGTCCACACCTTCCCTTCCTCCAAGTCCTTTCACATGCTTGTGGGCAGTGAGCCGTAGAGGGGACCGGGACACCTGTGGCTCCCCAGTCAAACTTCAGAAGCCCAACAGCCAGCAGTTAGATGATACAAACTCAACAGCTCCTTCTCAGACACCTCCTCCATCACTGTAGAAGCTTGCCTGGTGCCAGGCTGTGGCATACAAAGGGAAGAAGCAGGGCTCCCACGAGGGAAACATGGAGCTCCCAGTGCATGGAGAGGAAGACCCAGCAGTAGCAATTCCATGTCAGCAAGCAGTTGAGACAGTGCTCAGAGAACATAATTCCTGGAACCAAGGCCTCAGACCAACCTGGGACTACAGAGTGAGTTTCAGTTCAGTCTGGGCTACAGTGAGACCCTACCTTAAAAAAAAAAAAAAAAAAAAAAAAAAAAGGGGCTGGAGAGATGGCTTAGTGGTTAAGGCACTTACCTGCAAAGCCAAAGAACCCAGGTTCAATTCCCCAGGACCCACGTAAGCCAGATGCAAAAGGGGGCACATGCATCTGGAGTTTGTTTGCAGTGGCTGGAGGCCTTGGTACACTCATTCTCTCTCTCTACCTTCCTATTTCTGCATCTCTCAAATAAATAAAATAATAATTTAAAAAAACAAATTGGTTGCTTGCCTAGGGTTCGCACCAGAGCCAGAAAATGGTTAAGGGACTTATGTCTATATTAAGCTTATTTGGTTATTTATTTATTTATTTTGGTTTTCTGAGGTAGGGTTTCACTCTGGCCCAGGCAGAACTGGAATTCACTATGTAGTCTCAGGGTGGCCTCGAATGCACAGTGATCCTTCTACCTCTGCCTCCCAAGTACTGGGATTAAAGGGGTGCCCCACCACACCCGGCTTATAATGAGCTTATATTATTGGTAACAATGGTAAAGATGATTTATGCATTGGGATTAAAACTCAAAAAGGTTTTTGTTTTGATTTGTTTCCCAGCTCACCCCCACTCAGTAAACTCCAGTGATCAACACAACCCTGGTCCCCAGACCCTATTTCATTTCATCTCCAGCTCAGCCCACATAGTCTCTTCGGTGTGTTGACAAAGGCATTTCAGCAGGATTTGAACCAGATGGGCTTCTTGATGGCAGAGGCCTGTGGGCACAGATGCGCTTTCCCACCAGAGGGATAGAAGCACAGGGTCATGTGTGACTCTTGGTCCACAAAATGAGACTCATTCACTCGGACTTCCATGCAGCCTCTTTTGTTGTTTTTGTGATTGTTTGTTTTTTGAGACAGTTTTGTTGGGCAGCCCAGGATGGCTTTTCCTCCCCCCCTTCCCCTTCCCCGTCACCTTTCTTCCTCCTTTCTTTCTTTCCTTCCTTCCTTCCTTCCTTCCTTCCTTCCTTCCTTCTTTCCTTCCTTCCTTCCTTCCTTCCTTCCTTCCTTCCTTCCTCCCTCCCTCCCTCCCTCCCTCCCTTCCTTCCTCCCTCCCTTCCTGTGTTCTTTCATTCAACAGGCATTTACTGATGGATCCAGTAAGTTTACCTGGATTCAGAGAGGGGCAAGGGAGATTCCTCTTATGAAACATATTCTGGGTGAGATGGTGGGGCAACAGATGAAAACGCAGAAGGAAGAAAAACCTTTAGGAACTCATAGGTCCACAAATACAAAGGAGAGTGATTCCCACCTCCCGTGAAGACAAGAAACTTGGAACGAGGCACCAATGCCCATGGCAGGACTGAGGTGGCCAGTGCACCAGGGGCTTCCTGAGGAGTGGAGATGAGAGTGGCGGCCAGAGAGGCTGCCACACTGGGAATCTTTTATAAAGTCTTGCAGTAGCCAGTGGCTACTGTTGGTTTCTCTTCAGGAAGCCCAAACCCTGCTGACTTTGTCCCCTCCTTGGTTCCGTCTCACCAAGACCTCAGGTTTCTGGCTCTCTCTGGCAATGGCTACTGTATGAGATGAGAATCACAGCTTCGAGTCGGGGGTGGTGGTGCACGCCTTTAATCCCAGCACTCAGGAGGCAGAGGTAGGAGGATGGCAGTGAGTTCAAGAGTTCACAGTGAACTCCAGGTCAGCCTGGGCTAGAGTGAGACCCTACGTCGAAAAACAAGAATCACAACCTCTTTCTCTTTGGTCTCCAGGAAGATAATCTCTAAGGAATCCCATGCAATGTTTGACAACACAGACTGTGGACGTGAGCCCCAAGGGAGGGTTCAGGGAGGTGTGGAGGTGAGGATGACACAGAGTGGAGGTGGCAGGAAGATGAGGAGAATTTAGCCTTGACAAGAGAAGGAGGAAGGAGCGGGGTAGTAGCCTTCCATTTGGGAAGAATGTAGAGCCAAGGGGGTTTCTTGGGTAGGAAAGGATCAGAAAACCATCCTACTGCAAAGTTGGGCTAGAGCCAGGGTGAGAGCCACCATGAATGAAGAGATGCTTGGATAAGAAAGGAGGAGCCAGCTTCAGAATTAATTTATTTATTTAGAAACCAGGTCTCATATAACCAAGCTGGTCTCGGATTCACTATGTATCAGAGGATGACTGAATTTCTGACCCTCCTGTCTTCACCTCTCAAGTCCTGGGATCACAGGTGTGTGCTACCGTGGCCACTTTTATGCAATGCTGGGGATTGAACCCAGGTCTTTGGTCATGTTAGCAAACGCTCTACCAACTGAGCCAAATACCCAGCCCAAGACACCAGCTTTGGAGAGGCAGGCAGCATCATTGCGCAAAGCATCTTAGGCACAGACGCACAGGGTCAGGTGTGAGGAGTCTGCCGCTGGACCACTTGGCTTCAAAGCTGGGTTCTGTTGCTAATGTAACCTTGGTCAGTATAGCAGACAGCTTCAGGTTCGCTGAGATGAACTTCCAGACCAGGCAAAGTTATGGAGGAGGGGATAATTATTGAAATGTACAGATCCAGGGGAAGTTCCATAATGGCAGAAGAAGCTGGCCTGAGCCAGCCACAAGCCAAAAGCTGCACCACAGGAACTCCAGCTAGGCACACTTCGAATATCTTTAAATTGAAATCTCAAACCCACCACCACACCTTAAGATCCACCCAGTGACACTGCCTCCAGCCAGGTGCCGCAGATGCAAACTACAAACTAGTAAAACACTGACTATATTGGGGGCCATCAGTTTTCTAACAACCTCTTCATGCTTCACTTTCTCTGCCTGTATAACAGTGATTCCCAACAGTGCTGATCTCGTAAGATTTAAGTAGGTTGATATTTACAAAGCATTTTGAATAAATAGCACCTGACCCAAGCTGAGTGGTTAAAATTAAGTGAATGTGGGGCTGGAGAGATGGCTTAGCAGCTAAGGCACTTGCCTATGAAGCGTAGAGACCCAGGTTTAGTTCCTGGTACCCACGTAAGCCAGATGCCCAAGGTGGTGCATGCATTTGGAGTTTGTTTTCAGTGGCTAAAGGCCCTGGTGCACTCTCATCTCTCTCTCTCTCTCTCTCTCTCTGTCTCTCTCTCTGCCTCTTTCTCTCTCTCAAATAAATAATGAAATATTTATGTGAATGCTGGTGAGCAAGTGAGACCCCATCCTGAAGGCACCAGGAAGCTCTCAGATGTTTCAGGAGCATGCAGGAGGAAAAGATGTCCTGGCTCATCTGTGCAGGTTGGGTTGGAGGTGGAGAGGCTGGGAGCAGGAAGGAAAGTTGGGCATCGACTGCTACAGTTCAGGAGTGGAGAATGGTAGTAAGGAGTCTGATGGTGAGGTTCAGGAGGGAGGAGAGACACAGGCCTGCTGGAGGAGGTGCTGGTAATGCCTGGTGCTAGAAACTGGATTTGGGAGAGTTGAGTGAAGACTGAGGATGCGGGCTTGAGTGATGGAGACATCATGTCAGAGACAGAGGTTGTAACAAACTTGCTGAGATAGAAATCAGGATGAAAAAAAAATCCCAGTCACAATAACTTCAAACAAATAAGCAAAGATCACCCTAGGGGGATATATGTAACCAAGGAGGTAAATGAATGCCCTCTATAATGAAAACCTTAAAATACTAAAGAAATTGAATAACACATTAAAAGATGGGAAGACCTGCAATGACCATGGATTGGCAGAATTAATATTGTGAAAATGACTGTGTTACTGAAAGCAATTTACAGATTCAACACAGTCACCATCAAAATTTCAGTGATGTTCTTCATAGCTCTTCAGCACTGAGAGGCCAGTCCTCCATAGTTCTTGCCCTCGTGTGGGGGGTGGGAGGCCACAGCCTCACAAGATATGTGAGCAACCCTTTTCCCTGATACTGTCTGGGGTCCTAGCTGGAATCATGGCAGGGATTGGGATCCATACCATTTTGCTGTTGTTTTCCATTAACAAGTGTTGATGGCGTCTATTTTAGGATCCAGGGAGAACAAGAAATCCAATTGTCCATTAACCCAGCAATTTTTTTTTTTGAGCATTTACTGTCAAGGTGCCATATAAGGTAGAGGGCTGAAGGGTGTCCAGATAGCTCAGTCCATCAATCTTTTTTTTTAATTGACAATTTTCATAAATATACACAATTTGGTTCTTTAAAAAGTATTTATCGGGGCTGGAGAGTTGGCTTAGCGGTTAAGGCACTTGCCTGCAAAGCCATAGGACTTTGGTTCAATTCCCCAGAACCCATGTAAGCCAGATGCACAAGGGGGCACATGCATCTGGAGTTCCTTTGCAACAGCTGGAGGCCCTGACATGCCCATTCTCTTTCTTTCTGTCTGTCTCTCTCTCTCTTTCTCTCTGCCTCTTTCTCTCAAATAAATAAATAAAAATTAAAAAATATATTTGAGAGAGACAAAAGGAGAGAATGATTGAGAATGGGTGTGTCAGGACCTCCTGCCACTACAAATGAACTTCAGATGCATGAGCCACTTTGCATCTGGTTTTATGTGGATACTGGGAAATCAAAAACTCAGGCCATCAGGCCTGGCAAGCAAGTGCCTTTAACACTGAGCCATCTCTTAAACCTGGTTTTTTTCTTTTTTAATTTAGAAATGAACCAAGAAGAAAACTAAAATGACCCTTCTACCAAGTAGATATCCATTTGTTTTCACGTTTCACCCTCATCTGGAACAGAATTCAGACAAAGAAAGGGAAGCGTGTTCCCCTCACTGCTCCCCTCCATCGCAGTCTCTCTTCTTAGAGTCCTGCTATTAGCAGTTTCTTCTATGCCCCCCAGAAAACACTTCGTGCATCGATCAGCACTATAAATGTATTAGCTACTTCCTATCTTTAAAAGGTTCTCCAAGAGCTGTGGCTCTCTATGCATTGATAGTATATCTTTGTGCTTTTTTGTCTCCTTGAGTCTGCATTTGATCAATAACAATGGAAGGAACCCGCTTTCCAGGGGTCTCTGCCTTGGCCTAGCTACTTTCCTGACCTCTCAGAGCCTCTGTATCCTCATTGAGAAAAGCAGGGGTGGGGGGAGGTGTTCTTACAGAATTTGGAGAGGAGGCCAATCAAAGGCTTGGCTGTGGGGCTCTGGAGAGATGGCTTAGCCATTAAAGTGCTTGCCTGGAATACCTAAGGACCCAGGTTCGATTCCCCAGTACCCACATAAGCCAGATACACAAGGTGGTGCATGCATCTGGAGTTCATTTGCAGTGGCTACAGGTCCTACAAACCAGTTCTCTCTTTCATCTGTCTCTTTATCTCTCTCTCAAGTAAATAAATAAGAAAGTAAAATACATATTTTTAAAAGGCTTGGCTGCACATTGGCACTCTGAGGGTACCCAGAGCCCATTGTCCTCACCCCCTGCAGAAAAAGGAGGGACTGCCAGCTCTAAATGTCACAGAAGGGTTGGTCAACAACTCCCCTCAGAGCCACCTGGTGCTTCATTGCCCAACTGCAGTGTGTGAGAGTCCCCTAACCGGTGGTGACAGGGTCACATGAGTTCCTTGTCTTTGGGGTCAGCTCCCACCCCAGACACTCAGGCTTCCAGACCCCAAGACTAATTCCATCTGCTCAGGGCTGGGAAGGACCGCTGTTGACAGCTGGGGCAGGCTCTAGCATATGGGTCCTGCCACCCTCCCCCGCTTCTCATTCTCATCTCAGGTTTTAAGACCTGTGACCTTAGTGTCAGGGGGCATGTGGCCCACAGCAAATGTCTCCAGCATCCTCTGGGTCCAAAAGTCCACTTGGCTATTTTCAGCAAAGCTGTGTCTGGCCCCAGAAGTCAAAAGGATGAGCAAAACCCCAGACGGAGCAGTTGGGGGCTATGGCAGAGATGACAGGGGACCATCACCATGGTGTCATGATGGCAGGCATCAGTTATGGTGCCAGCCTCTGTACACACATTACCTACTTGGCTGTCCCACTTTTCAGATGTGGACACCGAGGCTTCAAGAGGTGAGCCAGCTCACCATGGAGGGAGTAAGTGGAAGATCCAGGGAAAAGCTTTTGGCTTCACTCTATCCAAGAGCCTCCTGGCTAATGCTCCCAAGAGGAGGTAAAAGCAACACCAGCTTAGAAGTCGGGGCACGAGTCCCAGGCCAGCCTTTGCTCGCTGCTGACGGACCTTGCTACTTCCTCTGCCCCTCCAGTGGCTCCACTTCCTGCTTGGTGACGTGCACTGGGAGATGGGGAGACATCAAGGCTGAGAGCTGATGGAGCATTAGCTGGCTGGAGCTCCGAGGTGGACAGGGAGGGAAGGTGAGCCAAAGGTCACAGTGCATACAACACACACACACACACACACACGCACACGCACACGCACACGCACACACGGAAAAGAAAAAAGTGCTCTTCGTAAGCTGGACAATGGACATCTGACTCTCCATCAGCTAGGCTGAGCCTCTGCAATTGGGAGCCAAGGTGGATATGCAAGCACGTGCTGAGAGGCCATCTGAGTTCCTTGAGATAGAGTCTCTTGCTGAACCTGGAGCTTGCTGTGTTGTGTGAACTTTTTTTTCCTGGAGAGAAGTCAATGAGCACTTGCTTCCTCAGGCAGGGCGTCCCTGACGAACCAGAGGCTGATTCCATCAAAGTTTACCTTGGCAAACCAATGAGTTTAGGTTTTCTGACAAGCATGGGAGAGGGGTTACTTATAGGAGATGGTGGTGAGTTCAAAGCAGTTTCTAGTAGTAGGCCCCATAAACTAGATGTTTTATTGAAATTGAGTTTGCAACTTTAGCCCCCTAGCAAGCAGATTTCTACTATGGGGGATGGCACTGGAAATACAGAACTGAATTCTAGCCCAAAGGTGCGGAAAGAGCAGTTTGAGCTTGGGGTCCATGTTTACTGTTTTGTTGGTGTTTGCTTGTGGCAGTTGTTTCTCTCTGCTTAGATCTATGGAAACAAGCAGCTTCTTCCACCGTTGATGGAGTTTCCTCAGGATTTGCAAGCCTGAAATAAACCCGTTCCTCCCATAATGCATCTGGTTGGATGTTCGTACCAGCAACATGGAGCTGATTGCAACAACCTCCTTTGGCTGGATAGGTGGGGCTCAGTTTCCCCTGATCTTCTACCCTCTATATACTCTGTCTCTTCCCTGAAGCCACAAGATCTTGTGCATCATTGCATACAGCTAGCTAGCACAGGGCCTGACACCTTTCCCTCGTCCTCTCCGTCTATGGGAGAGCATCAACAGGCCCAATCTTCACATTCTCCTATACGGTCCTCACAGCTTCTGATGAAGACCATAATCACTTTTTTTCCTCACAGGACCATGTCACACAAAACCCTGGCTAACCAGCAAGCCCCAGTGATGCTCCTGTCTCCACCCCCTCAGTGGTGTTACAGGCCTGCTCTGTCATACCTGGCTTTTTATGTGGGTCTTGAAGACTCAACTCAGGCCCTTGTGCTTGCACAGGAAGTGCTTTTATCCGCTGCACCATCTTCCCAGCCCTGAAGAACACATTTTGGGGGGGGGGTGCTAGAGATGGAGCCCAAGGCCTCGCACGTTAGACAAGTAGCTCCCACTGAGCTATACCCCTCGCCTGCAAGCACATATTAATAACAGTAAGAGCATTACTATGAAATACTCTACCTCAAGCCCCTGTGCTGTCCATGTCAATTGCTCATTAAATGTCCCAACACACCTAAGCAGTAGACATTGTTATCTGTATTTTCAGAACAGAAAATGAAGATACCAGAAAGTCAGGCTGCAGATAGAATTGGAACCACGGAGCCTGACTCCAGAGCTCTTGTGTTTGATCACAGGGATCCTCTGCCATGGTCACTGCCATATATCCAGCCCACAGGGCTGCTTTTAATGGCTTTGAAGAAAGACCCTATCAGTTTGGTCATTGCGCTTCTCTTGTCTACCTCTGCTCTGCAGGTGGGCCAAGGTCACATGCATAGAGCTAAAGAACAAGAAGGAGAAAGGTAGTTCTTGGGAAGGGCCAAGAAGGAGCTGGCCAGATGGACAGCTGCAGAAAGGACCTTCTGGGCAGGGAGTGAAGATACAGAGGCATGGGCTGCACCACAGAGCTAGTTTGACAGTTCAGTTAGGCTAGAGAGCTTGGTGGAAAGGGGGGAGGCTCTGAAAGCTAAGGAGGAAGCCTCTTACACAGTGAATGGGGCTCTCCTACTAATCTAGGTGGAGGTGGTAGGGACTAACGTTTCAGAAACAATATTATGTTAAGGCCTTGCAGTGTTTTTGGAGCTCCAAGCTTCTGGGGAAGATGTCCTGCTACTTTGCTGGAGAGAGCACATGGAGAGGGGGTGGCCTTGATGGATAGGGACAAAAGTCCATCCATGATATGTTCCAGCTGAGCTCAGGCTTGAGCTGGTCCACCACTAGCCACATGCAGCCACTTGAGAGACCCGGACAAGAGGAGCTAGGGAACCACTGGTGGCATGTAGAGCAGAAATGAGCTCCTGCACACATGGAAGACTCATGCACACATATGTGCTTGATGTGACGATGTCTGGAAGTGTTGTTTTTAAGAAATTTTTTTGTTTTTTTTATTTATTTATTAGAGACAGAGAGAGGGAGAAAGAGAGAAAGATGAGAATGGGTGTGCCAGGGCCTCTGACCACTGAAAACAAGCTTCAGACGCATGTGCCACTGTGTGCATCTGGCTAACGTGGGACCTGGAGAATTGAACTGGAGTCCTTAGACTACACAGGCATGTGCCTTAACCACTAAGCCATCTCTCCAGCCCTGGAAGTGTTTTTTAAAGTTATTTATTTATTTAAGAGAGAGAGAGAGAGGAAGAGGCAGATAGAGAGAGAATGGGTGTGCCAGGGCCTTCTTCAGCCACTGCAAACAAACTTCAGATGCATGAATACTGGAGAATTGGTCCCAGATCCCCAGACTTCGCAGGCAAGCACCTTAACTGCTAAGTCATTTCTCCAGCCCCTGGAGGTGTTTTTAATGGAATGGAAACATGGCCTTGGAGCTGCTGAATGGATGAAAGCATCCACAAGAGGGTCCACACACTGGAATCTTTTCTCTGTCAGGAAAGCAGGTGCTCAGTGCTGCCTGGCTCACCCTCCCAGTTCCTCTATTCTTCTCTGTCAGTCATCGGTAAGAACCCACATGTGTCTGTTTCCAGGGCCCTGATCTGTTCTCCCTGGAGCAGAGGCAGAAGCAGAGGAAAATGGGTCCTCTCTGCCCCCATGGGGGCCTCAATAGACTTCTGCACATAATCGGCCAGTTCTGAGTCTGCCAACTATTTCAAACATCTCTGTCTTCATCTCAAGCCAGGTGGATGTGGTTCAAGGCCCAGCTCTGCCTCTTGTTTGCTGTGTGACCTTAGACATCAAGTCACCTCTCTGAGCCTCTAGTCCCTTATCTATAAAGTGAGAATTATGAAGCCAGGAGTGGTGGCACATGCCTTTAATACCAGCACTGGAGAGGCAGAGGTAGGAGGATCACCGTGAGTTCAAGGCCACCCTGAGAATACAGAGTGAATTCTAAGTCAGCCTGGGCTAGAGTGAGACCCTACCTCAGAAAAAAAATTAAAAATTTAAAAAAAATTAAGAATTATGGGCCGGAGAGATGGCTTAGTAGTTAAGACAAAGTACTCAAGTTCCATTCCCCAGGACCCATGTAAGCCAGATGAACAAGGTGGTGCATGTGACTGGAGTTCATTTGCAGCAGCTAGAGGCCCCGGAGTGCCTATTTTTTGCTCCTCCACTCTTCTATCTATCTATCTATCTATCTATCTATCTATCTATCTATCTATCTATCTATTTTCTATCATCTCTTTTTCTCTCCCCCCCTCAATTAAATAAATAAAAATAAAATAAAAATTATATGCTGGGACAGGATGATTTCAGGTTTAAGGACAGATTGGACTATATATTGAGTTCAAAGCCCTCCTATACATACCAAGACCTTGTATCAGAAAACAAGAGAAACATATACCCATGCAACTCCGGGAAGCTGAGTGAGGTCCCATTTGCAAACAGCCCAACATACTGCCTGGCATATATATGCCCCTTTACACTACCATATTGCCTCTTTCTTGCCTATAGAGCAAGCAACTCACAGGTCAGGTATCAGAGAATGGTTTTTGACTAAACACTCACAAGTTGCTGCGCTGAAGGAGAGAGGGCAAGCCCTAGTCTTAGAATCACAAGACACACCTCCTGCTATCTGGGAAGCCTTGGGTTAGCCGCCTGCCCCAGAAAGCTCCAGTGAGCACCAGAGATTCAGAGAAGCTTTGCTACTGGGAGACTGTCACGTAAGGTCCTCTCGATGATGGCACCGTCTATCGAGTCACGGTGTTCACAGTGAAACTAGCGCTGAAGTCACCCTAGGCCCATTGGAAGTGCTCAGTAACTGCACGTGGCTGCTGGCCATCACACCGACAGCACAGGCAGACAAGGTCTCCACCATCATAGAAAGTTCCACTTGACAGCATTGCGCCAGAGTTTTTCCAGCAGGAAATGACGGGGAGGGGTGGAGCAGAGAAAGCTGGAGCAGAGAAGAATGAGTGGTGTGGGTTGTTTTGTTTGCTTTTGCAGACCCTGTTTGACTGACTGGATTCAGAGGTATCCACTACCCTTGCCCTCCCCTCGCCCCCCGCCCCATTATCAGTCACGGAACAGGTTCTTAGCCTTTTCCCACCATGGGATTGGGGAGCCTGAGGCTGACTCTAACAAAAGGGGCCAGAGCAGGTGGCAGGTAGAGTAACTGTTTTACTCTTTGGCCTGGCTGCTGGTGGGTCAAGTGACTCCCAGGGCTGACAGAGCCTTGTGGTACCTTTGCAGCTGGCTTAGAGGGTGTGGCAGGGATCAGTCACTACAGTGACAAGATGATGGTGCCCCAACTCAGTGCCAGAGGGCCAATTAGACAGTCATGGGCTGCCTCCCATGACCCAGCCACCAACCTGCCAAGGCTCCCTAAGTCCTGGATTTTTCTCTCCTGACTCCAGGCTCAGGTACCAAGAAGCTAGCCTTCTCAGCACCAGCCGGCACAGCTTGGCCACCAGCCTCTGGGGTGTGGAGGTCCACGGAACGGAGGGTCTCTCTGGGGACCCTGGTCCATTGGGAGGACCCTCAGACAACCCACATTTTCTGAATTGCTCCATCAAAGTCCTCCCCACATACCCCAACACACAAACCATAGTCATATATGTCCACACACAGACTCATACAGCACACACACACACACACACACACACACACACACACACACACACAGAAAGAGGCAGGAGGGAGTGAAAACAGATACAAAGACACCAGAAATGCAGGACAGACCACCTTCACAGGGTGGTCACAGAATTCACTCCATCTCCCTGACCCAAACATCCTTTCCATTAGCCTAAAGGCTAAACTGTGTTTCTCCAATATAGACAGTCCCCAGGGGACCTCTTGGCCTTAGTGACTAAAACTAAACACTCTGAAGGCAGCGCTAAGAGCCCTCATACTTACACATAGACAATAGAGGGGGTCACCCCGCTGGACTCCTGACCCTGCCTGCATTCATCCAGTGACTGTTTCTCTGGGGGACGATGAGAGCCCAGTGCCTGTTTTCATACCCGCTGCTCTTCCCTCACACCAGCTTGCCCATGGGATTCCAGTCCTCGGCCCTGTTCCCTGGAGCAAGCAGGCAGGCAGCATGACAAATGATAACGTGGGGCTGGAGAGATGGCTCAGCGCTCAGTTAAGAGTGCTTCCTGCATAAACATGAGGGCCTGAGAATGTCTGAGTTTGGTTCCCCAGCACCCACGTAAAGCTGGGCGTGACCATACACATCCGTAACTTCGGAGCAGAGACAAGAATCCCTGGGGTTTGGCCCGCTCCAGACTCAGTGAGAGATTCTTTCTTAAGGAAGTAGGCAGATGAGCAATAGTGGACTCTCAGTGCTCTTCTCTGGCCTCCATCTGCACAACATGTGCATGGGGTGCACACATCTACACACACATGTGCACACACCACACACATACTACACACATGAACACACCAAAAAAAAAATCTCTCTTGATCAGGTAGAGGTGTCTCAGGGTTGGAAGCAGGGCAGGAATACTAAGGTTCCTTGGGAGTGTGTTAAAAGGCTTTGGGCTCTTGGCTGCCTGTTCATCACTCCTGAACCTCCAGGGTCTGGTAAGTCTCCCTTCATCTCAGCTTGGGTGGGCTGAGATAAAGGAGAACCCCTGACCCCTCTTGACCCCCTCCTGCCCTCCACATGGCAGGCGCTCTCTGCACTTTCTTGTCTTTCTCTAAATCTTTCACGTTTCTTCCAGGCCCTTCACATGGGCTCTCAGAGCATGTGGGCTATCCATTTCCCTTACCTTACCCTTAATAAATATAGTAATTTAATAATTATCCTTTTAAAAAAGGGCTTTGGGACCCTGAGAGGTCAGGAAGGCCAGAAAGAGTGACTGTCTCCTCCTTTGCCCCAGGGGCAAGTTTGATCTGTGTTTGCATTTATCAAGTGTAGGCATCTACTCAGGGCCAGGCTTTTTGCTGGGCTCAGAAAAAGACAGGCTTGCAATCCTGTCACCCAGCCTTACTCCAGCCCATGTTGCCTCTGTCCATTTCCAGGCTTTTTCCCCATTCTGTATCCCAACTTGAAGGCTGTCACCAACACCACCCCCCAAAACTGTGAATTTAAAAAAAGTCATCAAATCTCAGAAAATTTCTTCAGGCCAATCCTGCAGGTTAAACACTCCAAGAGGAAGATTCAGTAAGTAACAAATGGCAGATCATTTTTCAATCATACTTTTTTTTCTTGAGATGGGGGTGTCAGTCTGTTTCCCAGGCTGACGAACTATATTTCTAAATCACTAGCAACTGGGCTGGAGAGATGTTTAGTGGTAAAGGTGCTTGCTGTGAAGCAGAAGGACCTAGGTTCAATTCCTCAGTACCCACGTAAGGCAGGTACACAAAGTGACACATGTGTCTGGAGTTGGTTTTTGGTGGTTAGATACCCTGGCATGCCCATTCTCTTGTTTCTCTAATGAATGAATAAATAAATAAATAAAATATAAAAGAAAAGATAAATCACTAGCAACTAACATTGCTTAAATAATAGTTCATTTTTAAATAATGACTATCATCAGCATAAGCTACAGTGTTAATAAAGCTACAGTATCAATCATACAAGGGTGGAAAATTTTCACTTTTTTTCACCAAAATATCCCAGTGATTGGCATATTGCTCACTTGCTAAGTACTTGCTGACTAAGGAGACAGACACTTTGCACTTTTCAAACTTTAGTTCATCAAATCTTTACAACATTGTGAAATGGGCTATATTCTTATTTTGTAGACAAAAACAAGAGAGAGGCACAGAGAAACAAACTAACCACCTATACCTCTCACCTACTAAAGAGAAGACTTGTGCCCAAGCAGCCTGGACAGGGCTTTTGATGTATCTATGGTGTGTGTGCGCACGCATGCTCACTCACAACAGGGTCTGTCACTGAACCTGGTGCCATTTTTGGCTCAACTGGCTGACCAGTGAACCCCAGAGACGTTCCTGTATCCATCCCCCCAGGGCCATGCCTGACTTTTCACATGGGTGCTGGGATCTGAATTAAGGTCCTCATACTTGCATGGCAAGCACTCTACCCATGGAGCCACCTCCCCAGCCAACAGCAACATCGTGCTGTTATTGTCACTAAGATTTTCTGGGAGAGTGGAGGATGGAACTCAGGGCCTTGGCAAGAGATCTAGCCTGGCTATAGCCTAAACCCTTTGTTCTAGTTCTTTAACAATGACCTATTGATAACAACTTCCTCCACCCAGACCATGCTATCCCTGAGGTCAAGGGGAAAGGGCATGTTTCCAACATAGAAAGTGCTGGATTAACAGTGATTATATATATAATATATAAATTATATAAAATAATATATAATATAATATATATTATATATATTAACAGATATACTGCTGCCTTCCGTCTCTTGTATATGTGTCATTCCCTAAAGTAAAGTGTCTTGGAGATGAAGATAAAGGATCAAGGAGTTCTCAGTGAAAAGCAAAGATCCCAGAGTCTGAAGGGTGACGTTTGAGTCTCCATCTCTATCCCTTCACAGCTCTGTGACCTTGGCCAAGTTACTCAACCTCTTAGACTTCAGTCTGTCACCTGTTAAGTGGGGATAATAACAGCTTCTACCAGCCGGGATTGTTGTAGGGTTAAATGAGATAACGCTTGCTCAGTGCTTGGCACACAGTAAGGCTCCATAAATGGCAGCTGTTACCTGGTTGCTGTGATGTTGGTGTGACTTGTTTGCGTGAAGCCGAAGCCTCCTATTAGTGCTTCTGCAGGCTACAGCCAGCAGCTTGTTGGCAGGTGTCTGCAGCAGGTGTGACCCACTCCTGCCCATCTGTCAGGGTGAATCCTTTCCTGCTTCCGGTCACAGCTTACAACCTACTTATTAGGCTAATTGGTTATGACACCTTTCCAAAGATACCCTGGCTGCAAAGCTAGCCCTAACAGCTGGTGAAGGCTACAGCTTGGCAGGGAATTGGGCAAAAACAAGGTTCTCACCAGCCCGTGGATGGAGCAAGCAGGGCAGTGGGGAGTGGAAGAACCACCCCATTCCTCCCCCACCCCACCTTTTTGTGACCAGCAGCTGGCTCCTGGGGTCTTCTTTGGGTAGGTTGTCAGATAAAATACAGGAAACCCTGCTACATTTGAATTTCTTTCTTTCTCTTTCTTTCTTTCTTCTCTCTCTCTTTCTTTCTTTCTTTTTTTCTTTCTTTCTTTCTTTCTTTCTTTCTTTCTTTCTTTCTTTCTTTCTTTCTTTCTTTCTTTCTTTCTTTCTTTTTCAAACTCATGTCAATCCTCCTACCCTGCCTCCTGAGTGCTGAGATTAAAGGCATGCACCACTACGCCTGGCATGAATTTCATTTTTAAAAAAATATTTTATTTTTATTTATTAGATGTGTGTGTGAGAGAGAATGGGCACCTCAGGTCCTCTAACCACTGCAAATAAACTCCAGACACATGCACCACTTTGTGTACCTTGGCTTTATGTGGGTACTAGGAAATCGAACCCTGCCCTGTAGGCTTTGCAGGCAAGTACCTTCAACCACTGAGCCATCTCCCCAGCTCCACATTTAAAAAGTTTTTGGGGGGCCAGGCATGGTGACACACACCTTTAATCCCAGCATTTGGGAGGCAGAGGTGGGGAAATTGCTGTGAGTTCAAGGTTTTACCCTGAGAATACATAGTGAATTCCAGGTCAGCCTGGCCTAGAGCAAGACCTTACCTCAAAAAACCAAAAAAAAAAAAAAAAAAAAAAAAAAAAAAAAGCCCGTGTGGTGGTGCACACCTTTAATTCCAGCACTTGGGAGTCAGAAGTAGGAGGATCACTGAGAGTTTGAGGCCACCCTGAGAATACAGAGTGAATTCCAGGGCTAGAGTGAGACCTTACTTCAAAAAACCAATAATATTAGTAATAATAATAATAATTATTATTATTATGGGGGGTTTCCTTCCTGCTGGATAACTGTCATTGTACCAGAAGGTGCTATGCAAACATTGGTTTAAAAAGCTGCTTTTGGAAGGCAGCCATGCTCACCACTATGCCACCAACACAAAAAGCTTCTTTTGGGCAGTTTACACTGACCATTAAGGAGACTCAAAACTTGTCAAATGTCATCAACCCCTCGGAGGTCCAGGGAACAGTGTGAAAGAGAGAATGGAAAGAACGCAAGAGCCAGAGGACAGGGAGGAGTGCTGAGAAATGCCGTCTTCCAGACCTGGCCTGAACCTGGCACCCGTGACCTCACAGGGACTGTCGTCACCTGCACAAGACAATTCTGGAGGCTAAGGAGACCAGCACCAAGGTGTCGTCAGACATCACGGGAAGGCCCACTTCTTGGTTTGGCTACCTTCTCACAGTCCATGAGGGTGGGGAAGGCATGGTGGCAGGAGCTTGGGGCAGCTGGTCACATCCAGTGCACACTGAGGGCTCAGAGACTCATGAATGCTCTACATTTGAGTTTCAGATAAAGACTGAATTGTGTAAGTACATCCTAAATATTACAATGGAGCGTGCTTACCTTAGAAATTATTCAACGTTTACCTGAAACTCAAATGTAACTATTTGCTTTCCCCTTAAGTCTGGCATCCCTATCCCCGGAGCTTGTAGGGCAGTGAGGAGAAGAAGATTCAAGGGTTGAAAGGATTAGGAGCGGGTCCTGGCTGGCCACTGGCTTTCCCTGAGCCCTCACTGTGAACACGCTGCTTAGGGCCTCTTGGATCTGAAGCAAGGATGCCTGGGGACCTGCTGGAGCTTACCTGTGGAGGGAGTTGGTGCCAACTCCAAGTTATTTGCCCTTCATGAGCTCCCTGGGGCCTAGGTCCCCTTCCTGGTTAATATCCTGCACGGGAGGCCCAGGAACAACAGCTTCTTCCCCCGAGGCGCTGAAACCCACACAGTCCCAGTAGCACCGTGGTAGGAGTGGCCTCTGAAGGCAACTGTTCAGGGACCTAGAAGGCCAAACCTGTCTTCCAGAGAGACCCAGGGAAGGTACAGGAAGGAGACCTAGACCATGGTCTCCAGGAATCTTTCTACCATTTCATCCTGCTACACGACCACCTGTCTGCACCTGTCAGGAGAGGCATGCCTGTGGCCAGTGCAGCTGGTGGACAAGCACTAACCAAACAAGTTTCAATGGGGCCCATCGTTTCCTCCTTTAACCTCTTTCCGTAGCTCAATACCCAAGCCGACAGCCAAGCACTATGCTGGTATGTGCGCCTGATAGGGCTGCCGAGGTGAGACCGTAGATTGGGTGGATGAAACAATAGAAGCGCATGTCTTCACTCTTTGGAAGCTGGAAATCCAAGGTCAATAGATCTGGAGAGTTGCTTCCTCCCAAGGTTTGCTAATGGCCTCTTTCTCAGTGTGTCACCACATGGCCTTTTCACTCTGCACTCGTATTCCTACTCTTGCTGTGTGTGGCTTCATTTCCTTTACTTATTGGAATACCGGTCAGTTTGAGTTAGGACCCACAAGCGGTTTGGGAAGATGGCTTCATGCTTACAGGTGCTTGCTTACAAAGCCTGCCGGCCCAGGTTCAACTCCTCGGTACCTGTATAAAGCCAGATGCAGAAAGTGGCACATCTGTGTGAAATTCATTTACAGCAGCAAGAGGCCCTGATGCGCCCATTCTTTCTCTCTCAAATAAATAAATAAAAATATTTTTGAGCTGGGTGTGGTGACGCATGCCTTTAATCCCAGCACTTGGGAGGCAGAGCCAGGATAGGTTCAAGGCTACCCTGAGACTACATAGTGAATTCCAGGTTAGCCTGGGCTAGAATGAGACTCTACGTCAAAAGACCTAAAATAATAATAATAATAACAGAATTCACTAAGAGCCTCATTTTAATTTAAACAGCTCTTTAAAGGCTATTTCCAAATAGTCATATTTGAGGTGTGGCAGATTAGAACTTCAGCTTGCGAATTTGAGGGGATGTTATGGCTTGAATATGAAGCCCTCCCCAGAAGGCTCATGTATTGAAATCTAGGTCCCTGACTCATTGGGGCTTTGGGAAATGATTGGATCACAATGAAGGGCTCTGCCTTCATCAGTGGATCCACTGACAGACCCAAACTTAAAAAAAAAAAAAATTCAAGCAGAAAAGAGAAAGAAGAGAGAGACTGAGAAAGAGAAAAAGAAAGACAGAGAGAATGGGCATTCCAGGGCCTCCAGCTATGGCAAATAAACTCCAAATGCATGAGACATCTTGTGTGTCTAGCTTTATGTGGGTACTGGGGAATTGAACCTGGGTCATTAGACCTTGTAGGCAAGTGCCTTAATTGAACCATATCTCCAGCCCAGACTCCAATTTTGAATAGACCACTAGGACGTTTCCCCCTGCAAAGTGTTCCTAGTTGGGGGAAGTGATTACTGGGGGGAATGCCACAGAAAGATATACTTTGTCCAAAAAAAAAAATCCTTCCTCCCTTTCGGCTGCCTCTCAGATATTTATCATAGCAGCAAGGGCTGACTAATACAGGGACATGCTTCAGCCCATAAGAGTGGACATCCTTGCTCTGCTTCTTGTGCTATGAATCACTAAGTCTAATGTGTGCCACTTCCTCTGTACCTCTTGAATTCACCCATGTCCTTCCATTGTCAGCAACACTAAGCCTCTCCTCCAGAGACTTCCCTGGCTTCCTGACTGGTCCCTGCCTCCAGCAGCAATGAGCACAGATCGACTTGAGCCAGCCTCTACTTACCCACAGTATAAGTCCAATCCCATGTCTTAGGATCCAAACTGGCCTCCTTTTATTTGGAAGCAGGGTCTGCTGGGACCCAGGCTGGCCTCCAGTTTGCTATGTAGCTGAGGATGACATTGAACTTCTGTTCCTCCTGCCTGTACTTCCCAAGTGCTGGGATTATAGACCTGCAAAAACCGTATCTAGTTTTTTCAAACTGCCCTTAACTTGGCTTAGACTCCCCTGCGATGTAGCCCTCCTTCTATCTTATCACTAGGCTCTTCCCCAGGAATCCCTTCCCCCTTAGTGGCAGGTAACCCTAACCTCCTTGGTGACTCCATCTTTGTCTCCCTTTCAGGCTTGGTACAAGCTCTTCTCTCTGCACCTCATTGTCCCCACTGTATCATCTTCAGGCTCACCCCTACCATCTGTCCATCCAGCCTCCACTTAGCCTGCATGTCTCCAGAAAGCCTCCTTCCTCTCTTCCCTGCCAACCTGCACTATAATTGCTTACTAGTCTGTCTTCCCCAATAGCCTGTGTGGCCTTGGTGAGGGCATCCGCCTCGACATCCGCAGCAATGAGCACAGGATCTGGCCTCGTTAATTATTAGTTGTGGTTATTATTATTAAATGCCTAGGCAACATTAGGCTGCAAGCGTTGAGGGGCAAAAGGAGAAGAAAAGTGAGGCCAGCCAGGCAATTTAGGTCAGACAGCAGAATCTTTGGCATTGCTTTACAGAAATCCTGGGGCCCCATTCTCACTCTCTCTCTCTCCCTCTCTGTCTCTAATAAATAATAAAAAAATATCTTTTAAAAAAATGGGCTGGAGAGATGCCTATGAAGCCTAAGGACCCAGGATTGATTCTCCAGGTCCTGTGTAAGCCAGATGCACATGATGGCACAAGCATCTGGAGTTCGTTTGCAGTGGCTAGAGGCCCTGGCGTGTCCATTCTCTCTCTCTCTTCCCCTCTTTGTCTCTAGTAAATAAATAAATCTTTTTTTAAAAAAAGAAATCCTGGGGCCCAGGTACCCCCCCACACACACACACACATGCTTGGAGGACATCCTGAGCATGGGCCCTTTGCAAACCTTCTTGGATGTTCTAGTGTGTTCATCTCCAGTAGAGATGCTGTGGCAGAGTTCTGAGACAGACCAGTTGCAGCTCAGTGAAGCTGGCTGCTGTCCTCTATTGTTGGTGGAGGAGGGTCCCCCAGATTTTACCACTAGCTTTCCCTCCTCAGGATATGGTTCCCTGGGCTAAGGACCAGTGAGTGGGTCAGCATGCCTTGTGTCCACACTCCCTACCCACATCACCACTTTGAACAGTCAGGCAGTCTCCATTGGCTCTGTGCAGCCACACCCAGGCCCAGAGAGAGGAACCAGGGCTGGGAATCTAGCTCGGCAGGCTGGGCCCTGGATCACCTGTCAGAGGGGGCCCCAGGGGATTTCAGTTGGTTCAACAAATATTTGCTGAGCACCAATGTCTGGAGAGCCAGAGGTGAGTCTAGTAGCCTCATCTGGCTCTGATCAACCCCATATCTGGCCCGAGGCCAGGGCTCAAAGAGAAGCTGGGTTGGGAGCAGAAGTGGTGCTGGTTGTTGGCGCTATTATTCTCCAATCCCCCCTCATCAAAGGCCAGGTCATCATACCCCTACCCCATCTTCCCTCCATGTGTCCTATGGCCCAGAGCTGTTGAATCAGAATCCTCCCGAGGAACCTGTTTAGAAAACATGGGTTCCTGGGCCTCACTCCTGAAAATCTGATTTGGAGAGTCTAGGGTAAGGCCCAGAGATTTGCATTTCAGCAAGCACCCTAAAGGATTCTGATGCAACAGGTTCCTTTATGACTCCAAGGCATAGTGATCTTTAAGATCCACAACAGCTGGGCATGGCGGTGCACACCTGTCTTCCCAGCACTCAGAAGAAGGAGGCAGGAATCATGAGTTTCAGGCTACCTAGAGCTACACCGTGAGATCCTATCTCAAAACAATTCACAACAATCTAATCTCCCAAGTGGGTTTAAGGCGTTTGGGTAGAAGGAAGTAAGTGAGCAATAGTTTCCTGGGCTTAGCAGACCCAACCACATGTGGCTCCTAACTGGTTCCCTTCATAAACATTGCTCCCATTTTTCTCCCAGAAGGTATTTGGTATTTTGCTTAATCCCCACCCAGCCCAGTAAAGCTGGTGTCAACCCCATGTGATAACCAGGAAATGTCAAGCTACTTCCCAAAGATCATAGTGCAAAAACGACCAAGTTGCCATTCTGACTGGTCTGGGGTTCTGAAGGTACGCACAGGCCTGGGGGTGAGAGGAGGAGGAGACTAACTTGCACAAGGCTAGAATGGACTGAAAGCACCAGGAGAGGGAAATCAAAGTCAGTACCTAGTATGCACAGAGAAAGATGCGTGTTTGCTGGACCAATGGAGCTGGCCGCATTTCATGGACATAAGTAGATACTTTCAACTTTGACATTCAGAGAAAGAAGGGAAAATACCAGGCAGAGGATATAGTTTGGGAGCAGTTACTGAAGTGGAGGTGGAGGAACTAAGGTGGGAACAGCAGCTGATCTGATGTGGTTATAGTGTAGGGTTTACGCAGGGACATGGGAGCAATGACTCAGGGACTCGGGAAAGGCTAAGTGGGGTTTCTTTGCTCAGTGGGCATTGGGAAATGGCCAGAAAACCCCAAATGGGAAACAATACGGCCAATCTAGCTTTAGGAAGGTAAGTAGGGACAGCGGGCTGGGTGGGTCAGAGACAGCAGCTGTGTTAGATGACTAGACCCGACAGGCGAGCCAGTGAGTCACTGCTTCTCTGGGTCAGTTTGTTCATCTTTAATATGGAGATCATTGTCTGTCCCTGATAGCTGTCCCAGGCTACTGTGAAGATGACAGAAAATGGGAGATGAGAACGAGTGTGGGTGAGTCCCAGGAGTCAGAGGGAGATAAGATTCAGAATGGAAGGGGGTGACCCTGTGATGATGATGCACTATCTGGAGACAGCTACAAGACAAAGGGACAGCAGAGAAAATAATATGTCTCAGGTAGGAGGGGTTTCTGTTCTCAGGAAGTATCTTCCCTCTAAATTGAGAGCTGACCCTGACCCTATTGTAATCTGACTCTCTCAGACAGGGACTAAGACCAAACATCCAGGGCAGCACTCTAAGACCAAACATCCAGAGGTCAGCACATTTCTGGAGGAGAGTGTCATGGAGGGGTTATGGGAGGAACCATTTCTGGAGGAGGCAGTGTCATGGAGGGGGGACAGGCAGCCCAGGCTGGAGACACCAGGAACCATTTCTGGAGGAGGCAGTGTCATGGAGGGGGGACAGGCAGCCCAGGCTGGAGACACCAGGAACCATTTCTGGAGGAGGCAGTGTCATGGAGGGGGACAGGCAGCCCAGGCTGGAGACACCAGGAGCCATTTCTGGAGGCGGCAGTGTCATGGAGGGGGGACAGGCAGCCCAGGCTGGAGACCCTGCTGCATGGGCCAAGGCTCTGGGGCAGTTTTGATAAGGAGACTCTGGCTTGGTGATAGGGAGGGAGGGAGTCCAGTTCCTTTCCTTCCTGCTATACAGGTTCTCCTTCCTGGGAAGCTCTGGATTTAACTGGGACCTCATGGGTGGGTGGGTGGGGGGGAGGGGAGTGTGGAACAATGCCTTAGTGTTGAGGAGCAGAGGATTAGGGGAGAGGTGGAGGCCTGAGGGCTATTGATGTGTGGATGTGTGGGTCCCTCGCAGGTTTGGAGAAACACACTCTGGCTTGAGACTTTTTTTTTTTTTTTTTGGTTTTCCGTGGTAAGGTCTCACTCAGTCTAGCCCAGGTTGACCTCGAACTCTTGGCGATCCTCTTATGCCTTTAATCCCAGTACCCAGGAGGCAGAGGTAGGAGGATGGATGACTGTGAGTTCGAGGCCAACCTGAGACTACATAGTGAATTCCAGGTCAACCTGGGCTAGAGTGAATGAGACCTTACCTCAGAAAACCAAAAACCAAAACAAGGGCTGGAGAGATGGCTTGGTGGTTGAGGCACTTGTCTGCAAAGGCAGAGGATCCGGGTTCGACTCTCCAGGACCCGTGTAAGCCAGATGCACAAGGGGCGCATGTATCTGGAGTTCATTTGCAGTTGCTGGAGGCCCTAGTGTGCCCATTCTCTCTCTCTCTTTCTTTCTCTCTCTTGCAAATAAATAAATAAACAAAATAAATAAAAAAAATTAAAGACCAAAACAACACAAAACCAGAAAAAAGTACACTTGTTCTCAGAGTATTGACATATTCTTGCCCCTGTCCTCCAGGATGCTGTGTCTCAGGTGCTCAAAGTGTGACCTGAGCATCAGTTCACATTGCTCAATGACACCCTGCCTTTGTGGTGGACACTTTCCCTTTTGGTGAAGAGCACGCGCCTTTGTTTCACATCTGTGTGATGAGAAGGACCTCAGGGAGGATATATATATATATATAGGTTTTTCGAGGTAGGGTCTCACTCTGGCCCAGGCTGACCTGGAATTAACTATGTAGTCTCAGGGTGGCCTTGAACTCACAGTGATCCTCCTACCTCTGCCTCCCGAATGCTGGGATTAAAGACGTGCGCCACCATGCCCGGCTTTGAAAATATTTTTATTTATTTATTTGCAAGCAGAGAGATAGAAGAGAAACAGACAGAGAGAATGGGTGCATCAGGGCCTCCAGCCACTGCAAACGAACTCCAGATGTTTGTGCCACTTTGTGCATCTGGCTCTACATGGGTCCTGAGGAACCCAACTCATGTCATTAGGCTTGGCAGGCAAGTGCCTTAAGCATGAAGCCATCTCTCCAGCCCTTGTTTCTTCTTTCAATTCTCCTACATTTTATTTCCCCCTCATCAGTTCCAAGGGAGGCCACCATTCTAATGCCCTTGTCACCAGAGCCAGGACTGGTTCAAGTTCTGGCAGCTTTACTTTGTATAAGTAACAAGAAATCCCCAGCTCCCAGGTTCTCATTGTCTGGCCTTTTTCCCCTCTGTGAGTGTGTGTGTATGTGTGTGTCTGTGTGTTCGTGCGTGTAAGTACAAGGTACATGCATGCCACAGTGCAGTGTGGAGGTCAGAGGACAGCCATGAATACTGGTCCTCATCCTTTCCCTGGATCTCCCACTATTCACTGAGAAGCATTCACCAGGCTAGCAGGCCCCAGAGCTTCTGGGTGTTCTCCAGTCTCTGTTTCCCATCATGCCCTAGACGAGCTGGGAATTACAAAATGCTTCTACTACTGTGGCCTGCTTTTATGTGGGTTCTGGGGATCCAAACACAGACACCCATGATCACATTTTATCCACTGAGTCATCTCCCCAGCTCCATGTCCCCATTCTCTTGATTATAGCCATACTCCTCCCTCCCAGGTGGCTGGATAGCATTCTTTTTCTTTTTGCTTTAGATTTTACTTAATTTTCTTTTTTAAAAAATATATTTTATTTATTTGAGAGAGCAAAAGAGGCATAGAGAGAGAGAAAAAATGGACACGCCAGGGCCCTCAGCTGCTGCAAATGAACTCCAGAGGCATGTGCCCCCTTGTGCATCTGGCTTATGTGGGTCCTGGAGAATCAAACTGGGATCCTTTGGCTTTGTAGGCAAGTGCCTTAACCGCTAAGCCATCTCTCCAGCCCCATTTTACTTAATTTTCAATGTAAATTAGAGTCACACATGAACATAGATTTCTCACCTGTTTCTACAGTCAACCGTAAATACTGGAGCCCCTATTCTTCTCCAGGGGTAGTCACATTGGATCCTTTGTGGGTTTTTGTTTTGTTTTTTTGTTTGTTTGGTTGGTTTTTCAAGGTAGGGTTTCGCTCTAGTTCAGGCTGACCTGAAATTCACTATGTAGTCTCAGGGTGACCTTGAACTCATGGTGATCCTCCTACCTCTGCCTCCTGAGTGCTAGGATTAAAGGCATGCACCCCCACGCCCAGTTTGTTTTGTTGTTTAATACAGTCTTACTATGTAGCCCCCTCATGATTTAGCTACTAAGTGCCAGGATTACAGACATGCACTAGCACCACTAGCACACTGGGCATGCTATGGACCTTTTATTTTTTTAAATATTTTTATTTATTTATTTATTTATTTATTTATTTATTTATTTATGAGAGAGAGAGAGAGAGAGAGAGAGAGAGAGAGAGAGAGAGAAAGTACGGCCACATCAGGACCTCTTGTCACTGCAAACGAACTTCAGCTGCATGCACCATTTTGTGCATCTGGCTCTACATGGGTACTGAGAAATCAAACCCGGGCTGACCGGCTTTGCAACCAAGTGCCTTTTTTTATCTGCTGAACCATCTCCCCAGCCCCACTGTTGACCTTTCATAGCTATGTAAACACTGTGGGCTGCTGAGCCATAAAGTGGACTAGGGTTATTTATTTTTCCACCTTCCCTTTCAATGTATGTAGCTAAAGCCAGTTCAAGGACAATGTCAGGTATCCCTGCCGAGTATACATCAACTGACGTATACTAGTCACAGACATCACCAAACTAAATTTTCTTCTCCTCTCCCCTTCTTCACTCCCCTCCCCCCCTTTTCTCTTCCTTTTTGTGGTGCTAGGGATGGAATCTAGAGACTTCTTTCATGCTTGGCGTGCTCTTCACCACTGAGCTGCATGCCCAGCCCCTCAGCTTCTTCCTGAGAAACGTTTGTGGTCAGGCTAATGGTAACTTTACCGAGAAGTCATGGGCCAAAAACCTTAATATATTCTTCCTTTATGTGTCACAGGAGGCCACCGAACGGTGTGGTTCTGAGGTGAATTCCAGAGTCAGAGGGAGCCTGTGGACTCCGCCTCTTCCCTCTGTTGGCCATGTGACCTTCAGCAAGTCGCATATCCCCTCTGAGCTTCAGTTTCCTGATTTGTGGAGTGGAACTAAAGGATGGAACCCCTGACTTCCTAGCATCTGCTGGGGTGAACTGAGATGGGAGTGTAGTATAGCACGGGGCATGGAAAACACGGTGGGCATCACTATGGTGGCAGAGCTACTCCTAGGGACCTCTTCGATGGGTACTTCAGAATGAGCAAACAGCAAAATAGCACAGTTCAAAATGTAAATGTCCCGGACTTCCAAAGGGAGGAAGAGCCTGGCCCCCCTCTCCTGAGCCATCTTCTACCTGGAGCCCAGTGGAATGCTGAGCACTTGGGGAGGCCTCAGCCAGGCCCTGGAGGGTAGAGGTGTAGATAGGTAATCACTGAACACCAGGGAATGGGACAGGTCCTCCTGCCCCCAACTCTGTCTTCATAGTCTGTTACCCAGACTGCACCATGGCCTTTGTTCTTGTCAGCCTCACTCTCTGCTGGTTGCTCTTAGGAGAAAGTTGACCATTTGACCCCTTCCACTTCCTTTCTTGTTTATTTGGAGATGAGGCTTAAATCAGATAAAGTATGTGCTGAATCTAAGAAATTCAAACTGTGCAGAGCATGTCAAAGGAAATTTTTAACCAGGCGTGGTGTCTCCCACCTTCAATCCCAGCACCTTCAAGAACAGCCTGGGCTACAGAGTGAATTCCAGGTCAGCCTGGGCTAGTCTGAGACCCCACCTCAAAATAAGTAAATAAATAATTGTTTAAAAATTAAATATGTTAAGAAGTAAATTCTGGCCAGGGATGGTGGCTCACACCTTTAATCCCAGCACTAAGGAGGCAGAGGTAGGAGGATTGCCTTGAGTTTGAGGCCACCCTGAGAATACATAGTGAATTCCAGGTCAGCATGAGCTATAGAAAGACCCTACCTCAAAAAAACAAAAATGAAGAAGAAGAAGGAGGAGGAGGAGAAGGAGGAGGAGAAGAAGGAAGAGGAGGAGGAGAAGGAGAAGAAGAAATATCTATGGGGCTGGATAGATGGCTCAGCAGATAAAGGTGCTTTCTTGCATAGCCTAATGGTCTGGGTTCAATTCCTGAGTACCCATGTAAGCCAGATGCACAAAGTAGCATATGTGTCTGGAGTTTGTTTTCAATGACAGGAGGCCCTAGTGACCTCTTCTCTCTCTCTCTTAAATAAATTAATTTATGTTAACAGTTGTTATGTATACTTCCAGGATTTTTTTTGTTTGTTTGTTTGTTTGTTTGTTTTTCAAGGTTGGGTTTTACTCTATCCCAGGCTGACCTGGAATTCATCATGTAGTCTCAGGGTGACCTCAAACTCACAGTGATCCTCCTACCTCTGTCTCCTGAGTGCTGGGACTAAAGGCATGTACCACTACTCCCAGATCTTTTTTTAATTTTAAAAAAATATTTATTTATTTATTTATTTATTTATTTATTTATTTATTTATGTGAATGGGTGTGCCAGGGTCTCTTGCCACTGCAAACAAAAACAAAATGCCACATGCTTGTGCCACTTTTTCATCAGGCTGACAGAGCACAGGAAGGAGGACCCTGGGCTTCCCCACCATGAGGATCCACTATGCCACTGCAAATTTGGGTGGCTGAGGAATTGATCCCAGGCCTGCAGGCTTTGCAAGGAAGTGCCTTTAATGGCTGAACCATCTCCTTAATACCCAGGATTTTTCTTTTTTATGCTTCAAAACATATGTGTGTGTACACATACACATATACTATATTCATTGTAAGTGAGGCATCTGTCATAATGAATGAGTTCACAGCATCCCTTCAATTCTGTGACTGGCTTTTTTTTTTTAATTTAGTTTTTTGAGGTAGGGTCTCACTCTAGCCTAGGCTGACCTGAAATTCACTATGTAATCTCAGGGTGGCCTTGAACTCAGTGCTGGGATTAAAGGTGTGCATCCCTCCACCAGGTTTGTGATGGGCTTTTCCACACAATACTGTATCATAGACCGTGGACCAGTTTGATCTCAACTACTCTGGCAGTTTGCTACGTGTGCTTTTGTGGTTGCTTCGCATTTTTACCAGGAGGCATTCTTTCTGGATGAACGTGCTTGTGTACACGGATCTGTGCTGGTGCTTGCAGAGCAATAGATTTCTTCGGTATGAAGGCGAGGAGGACAGTCCAAGACTTACTTCTGAGTGACGTCTCTGGACCTTTAGCTCTCCAGAAGATGACTCTCCTCGGCCTCCCTGGTGTCCCCAACCCCTTCATCAACTGTCCATTAGGCCTTGCCCAAGCCTGAGTCGTATACTACCTCATATGAGGCACAAAGTGCTTGTGGCTTTGAAATGACTATTTTTCCTGACTTTGAACTTTCCACAGAGTTCCCAGTTTCACAAAACAAGGAACTTGAAACCCAGAAGGGGAAGTGGCCTACTCAGGGCCTGCCCCTGGCCTTGGCTTCAGTATCTGGGTCTTTAGACATAGGGGACGTGTGGGCAGGTGTGGGCAGGTGGAAATAGGACACAGAAATGGGGAGAGGGTTCACCAGCCTTTGTTATCCCATCCAATCCCAGTAGCCATACTTGTAGGTGGAAACAATATCGATCCACATGTCCCAGGTGGAGAAACTAAGGCAGATCTGAGCGTGACACCTGGTCTTTTGACCTTTAAAGTCTGAGATCTGAAGTGCAGTTCTCAGCTTAGAGGCCTGAAGGAAGCAGCAGCTTTCTGGGTGTCCCCATCCCCACCCGAGTCTAGAGTGGAGCTACCTTCAACTTCTCTGGGAGGACCTGAAGTGGACCTGCCAAGTGGACTCTAAAGGAGCCTTCACTGTCCTCCCAGAGGGCAAACCATCTGCAGGCTGACCGAGCACAGGAAGGAGGACCCTGGGCTTCCCCACCATGAGGATCCACTGCATATCTGTGACATCACTCCCCAATGTTGTCCACCAGGAGGTGGGGAGGCCAGGGCCTCCCTTGTTCTCACACCAGTGGAGGTAAAGGCAATCCCCCTGGCTGTGTGTGCTGGGGGCTTGGAGCAGCTGTGGAAGGGTAGGGGCTGAGGGAAGACCCAGCCCTGGGCTCCCCAAAGCATTTCCTCTGAGCCATGTAACTGGGGCTTTCTTGGACAGGATCTTCGTCTTGGGGAATTCAGTCTCCTACCGATACCCAGCCCTGGTTACTGGGCACTGTCAACAAAACATTAGTGCCAGTCCTTGCCAGTACCAGCAAGCAGTCGTCCCAGGTGAGAAGCTCCAGGAGGCAGGGCTGTTCCTAGGGAGCAGTGGCCGGGAGTCACTCTTGCTGAGTGTGGTTTGGAACACTTGTCAGAAAATATCTCCTCTCAGTCAGCTTCTTCCTTCCCTTTGACCTTTTGGGAGGGTGGCTGCTCAGACACAGAGAAAGCCTCTGGAAGACCTGCCAGGGAAGGGAGGCAGTGGACCCCCAAACCTAGCTAATACCAGCCCAAAGATCAGCTCTGCCCTAATGTGCCTATCTGGGCACAATTCATATGGAAGGGCCTGGCCTTACTGCTTTCATCCCTACCATTTCTTAAAATGCTCTGTAGGGTTATAATCTTTATTAGTTTTCTAATCCATACTATCCCTCCTTCCTTTCCTTTCCTTTCCTTTTCTTCTCTTTTGCCTTCTTTCTCCTCCCCCTTTTCACTGCCTCCTTCCTTTCCTCCTTCTTCTTTCCCTCCCTCCCTCCCTCCCTCCCTCCCTCCCTTCCTTCCTTCCTTCCTTCCTTCCTTCCTTCCTTCCTTCCTTCCTTCTTTCCTTCCTTCCTTTCCCTCCCTCCCTCCCTTCCTCCCTCTGTCCTTCTCTCCCTCTCTCCCTCCTTTCCTTCCTGACAGGGTCCCATGTAGTCCTGGATGGCTTTGAACTAGAGATATAGTTTAGGATGACCTTGAACTTCTGATCCTTCTGCCTCCACCTGGGATTTATAGGAATGCACTACCACACTCAGTGCTGGGGATTGAACACAGGGCTTGGTGCAGCAAGACAAGCACTCTGCCAGTCAGGCTGTATCCCCAGCTCCTGCCTCCCATACCATTGCTAACAAAAGCAGAGCAAGCTTGTTATGTTTAAATAAAAGATCTGGAGAGATGGCTCTGTCAGGAAAGTGCTTGCTGCACAAGCATGAGGACCTGAGTTCAGATCCCCGGACCCCATATGTAAAAGTTGGGTGTGACAGTATGTACCTATAGTCTAGCTCTCAGAAGGTGGAAACAGAAGAATTCCTGCACTTACTGCCTAGCTACTCTAGCTGAATCGGTGAATTCCTGGTTCAGTGAGAGATCCTATTTCAAAAAAGAAGGTGGAATGTGATTGATGAAGAAATCCAATGTTGAACTTTGGCCAACACACACACACATACCCTCTACACTTATGTATACACACATATCCCCTCATATCCATACCAACACACATGCATGCACACCACACACATATACACATGATATATAGATATATATGTGCATATATGTATATATATGTACATGTGTATGTATAGGTATGTACGTAATAGAAGGAAGCCAGCCCCCATGCCAGTCCCACATCTACAGTATTGTGTGACAAGCTCAAACTATTTAGACTAATCTTCAATATGTCTCCTCAAGAGTTCTTGGAAACCAAAAGTGCTCATGTCACCTCTATGCTTGAAAAGCTCTAGCACTCCGCACAGTTCTCACTGGTGTTGTCATCCTCCATCCACAGGGCTGCCTGCCTACCTCTGTTAGAACTATAGCCAGCTGCTGCCCAGCCAAACACCTTTCCTTCCCCGCCCTCCCCTTCCCCTTTGCATTGGGCTGTGTCCTGGGCCTCACTGGGAGTGTTATTCTGCTGGTGATCCCCTGCTGCACCCCATGGGTCATGCTCCATCAGAGAGGCCTCTGAGCCCTGCCCCTGGGAAAGCCAACTCCCTCTCTGCACTGATGTAACTGTGTGTGTATGTTTGTGTGTGCGTGCACAAGTGTGTGTGTGTGTGTGTGTGTGTGTGTTCAAGTACGAGTGCCCATGTGCGTAGGTCAGAGGACAACTTTGGGTATCACTCATTGCCTTCCACCTGAGGCAGGGTCTGTCATTGTTCACCACACTGCATCTGCCAGGCTAGCTAGCCCATGAGCTTCTGAGTGATTCTCTTCTCTCCGCCTCAGTCTCTCATAGGTGCTCCGAGACACAGGTGCTAGCTTTCTGTGGGCTCGGAGCATCCGAACTCAGGCACTCATACTTGCACAGCCATCACTTTACCCACCGAGCCATCTCCCCAGCCTGCACTGCTGCACCTTTAAGTTTATATATCCAGCTATTTGTTGGGCTTATTACTTTTTAAGATCATCTAATGCAAGACAAACAACCAGAGAATGACAGAGATCAGTCCTCCCTGTCCTCACTGAGTTATGCTCAAAGCTGGGTGGACATAACAGATACTAAATCTCTGTTTACATGGGCCAGCACAAGGTTAGGAATGGAGAACCCAGTGGGCTGGCAAGGCAAGGGCAAATTCTTAGAGGCCCGGGAGTCGCAGACCAGGGTGAAGCATCCAGGGGTTGGGTGAGTGCTAGAATGTTGTAACGGCTAATTTCTATTGTCATCTTTTTAATTTTTTTTCCGGTTTTATTTATTTATTTATTTTATTTGAGAGAGAGAGATAATGGGTGCACCAGGGTCTCCAGCCACTACAAAGGAACTCCAGATGCATGCACTACCTTGTGCATCTGACTTACATGGATTCTGGGGAATTGAACCTGGGTCCTTAGGCTTCACAGGCAAGTGCCCTTAATCTCTGCGCCATCTCTCCAGCCTATATTGTCCTCTTTTTTAGATCAGCAATCAAGCAAGAGACTCAGCTCTGGGGCAGGTCTGTGAGGGTGTTTCCAGGAGGGATTAAGTCATGAGGAAAAGCCCTTCCTTCAGAGTGGGCAGCCCTTTTGATGGAGCCTAGATATAAAGAGGCTCCTGGCAAATACCCACCCCACCTGGCTACCACCTACTTTTGCTCCTCGCTGGTGAATTTCTACCTTGTTGCTGCCATCTTTTGTGAGCTTCAGGGCCCAACTTCTTTGGACTTGCATCACAGTTGAAGACCAGCAGCCCTCCAGGAACTTTCTAGACTTCAGTACCAGGTTGGAACTGCTGGCAGCCAGGTTCTTAGACTGTCCAGGCAGCAGACTGCCGCTGCGGGACTGCTAGCTCCTATGATGTAAGCCCGTCTGATAAATCCCTCATACTATATACTCATCCGAGCTGTTCTGTTCCTCTAGAGGACGCTGGTTGGTACGGATGTTGTTTCAATATGAGGGCGTGGGTTTTGAGGTTCCTGTGTGCATTGCTACTTTCCTCATCACTGTGATCAAATACCTGACAGTGACAGCTTCTGAGAGGGAAGATTGATTTCTGTTCTGTTTTAGAGAACACAGTCCATCGTGGCAGGGCAGGCATGGTGGCTGGAGCAGACGAGTCCATGATGGTACAAGCTTGGAGTGTGGCTTATTGGCATGTTGGCAAATTAGGAAGCAATGAGGGGACTTGAAGCAGGGCTGTCTCCCCGCCACACACAAGCCCAGCAGTCTATGTCCTTCAGCTAGACCCGAAGTTTTCACAGACTCCCAAAATTGATCTTCCAACTAAGAGCCAAATGTTCAAACACAGAAGCCTACGGGAGAGATTTCACACTCAAACCACTGTTAAGCCATTACCTAATAGCTTTCCATACTTTTCCTACTAAACCCTGATTCCTGGAGAGAGGGGCCTTTGTTTCTACTTGTCTCCACTCCCTCCCTCCCTTCCCACAGTGCAATTTGCCCAGGCCCAGGGGTCTACAGAGAGTATGGTTTAGAATGATAATTGGATGAATGGATAAAAGAGGAAAGAAAGGGAGGGAGGAATGCAGGCAGGCAAGAATGAGTGGATGGATGGAAGAGCTAAAAATTCCCACAGGGCCTCAAAGGTTCCCTATCCACACTGTGGGTTTAAAAATGAGAAAACATTCGAGGCCAGCCTGAAAGGACATAGTGAATTCCAGGTCAGCCTGGGCTAGAGTGAGACCCTACCTCAAAAAACCAACAAAAAAAAAAAAAAAGAAAAAGAAAAAGACAGAGAGAAAACAAGTATAATAGAGGTGGAATACACCTTTAGTCACCTCCTCTCTTTGAGAACATCTGTTGATTTCTCCTCTGACTCTATAAACATGTTGAAATACCCTCTGACCCATGCAAAACAAGACACCTACTTCCCCGTCTCCTACACCCTTTTCCCTTACGTAGGAGCTCCCCACTTTCCTTCCACTGCCAAGCATCTGAAAGACTTGGAAAAGCTTTCCCCTAGACGTCCTCATCTCCCAACACATCTTAACCTCTTAGCTTCTGGCTTCTATCCAGAGCACTATGGCAACTCTGAAGCCATCTCTCACCAGGGACCGGCTAGGCCCTGAGCTCTTCCTTCCCTGGCCTCAGGAGCATGCTTAGATCTCTTTCTGTCCAGGAGACCATTCCTCTCTGCAGCCTTGCACAGCATCTAGTCCTCCCAGCTCCTTCTCCTACAGTCCTTCTATCCCCAGAACTTTCATTGCTCTCACTCCGTGTCCTCCATATATTCCAGAGCATCTGCTGTGTGTCACACACCTCACTAGGCTCTTAGCCATGTCACCTTGTGTAGTCCTCACATGGGTCCTCTGACGTAGGTGTCTCACTGACATCTGGAATCTGTAGATGGAGAAATGAGCCCCGGGGATGAAGTAACACAGTTGGTAAATGTTGACTTTGACACTTGACCAAATTCTTGCTGTTTTCAAGTACTGTGTTTTTTGCTGGGAAGTCACAGACTTTCCTCTTAGGCATCTCATTCACGCCAGACCTCACATTTCTCTTTAACTCTCAAGTTATTTTCAGGAATGTCCTCCCTGTGGATCTCCAGACTTACTCGTCCAAAGTCCTGAAGAAATTATTTTCTTAGCTATTTCTGCAAAAATCTTAAAGCTAGACTCCTCAGAACTCTTGCAGGCTGATGTTACCGGTCCTGAGTCCCAGTACCTGCTGCGGCTCCCCAGAGCTCACTGGTCTAAGGACGCACTGCTCCTTGCGATGTCACCTCATCCTGATTGCACTCTTCCTGTCATGATCTCCTCCTGTCCCCTCCCAGTTTGAGCCTCTCTCTTCTCAAAGCCCACAGCTCCCTGCAAACTCTCTTCTCCTCAGAGATGACCCCGACTTCTGCAGACCCTTTGTCTGTTGTATCTAGAAAATAGAAAGAAGGAAATATTCTAAACATTGGGGGGGGGGCTCCCTCTGGATGAAGGGTTCAAGGTAACTTTTATTTTCACATCTGTTAGTGTTTTTGAAATGTCCTATAATGAGTATGTTCTGTTTTATAATCAGAAAAAATGTTTCTAAAATTTATTTATAGGCTAGAGAGATGGTTCAGCAGTTAAAGCCACTTTCTTGCAAAGCCTGATGGCCCAGTATGAGTTCCCAGTACCCACACCCACACAAAGCCAGATATACATGTGTCTGGAGTTCATTTGCAGCAACAGGAAACCCTGGTGTATTTTCTCTCCTTCCTCTCCCTCTCTTTCTCAGATAAATACAGAAAAAAAATTAAATTATTTATTCATTTGTGTGTGTGTGTGCGTCTGTCTTGGTGTGTCTGTGTGTCCATGCATGTCCCATGGCATACATGTGGAGGTCAGGGGACAACCTCAAGGTGTCCACCCTTTCCTGAGTCAGAGTTTCTTGTTGTTTTGCTGCTGCATGGCCCATGACTAGCTGTGTGCATCAGACCAGCTGGTCCATGAGCTTCAGTTCTCTTGGCTCTAACTCCCATTGCCATAGGTCCGTTGGGATCACAGATGCATGCAGCACTCTGTTTCCAGCTTTCTGTGAATCCTGGGGAGGATCAAACCCATGTGGGCAGACTTATAGGCAAGTACCTTTAACCACTGAGCTTTCTCCTCAGCCTCAGAAGAAAACTTTTAAAAATAAACTCAAAAATAGGAAGCTGAGGAGATAGCTCAGTTCGTAACATACCTGCTTTGCAAATGTGAGGACCTGTGTTCGATCGTCAGAACCCATGTATTGCTGGATGTTGTGGCACATGCTTGTAGTCCAAGCACTGGAGAGACGGGGCAAGGAAGATGCCTGGGGCTTGCTTGTAAGCCAGTCTAGCCTAATGAGTGAGCTTCCGGCCAGTGACAGACCCTGCCTCAAGTCTCAAAGGAGGTTGACAATGCTCCTGGGCATCAAACCAGAGGCCGTCCTCTCACTTCCTGAGCACGCACACACACGAACACACATCATGACACCTTTGTTCTGAGGCCTTGTTGGGATGGTTCTCAGTCGAAGCCCACTTCTAGGGTTGGAGACAGTCCCCACACAGCTGGCCACTCGTTCCCTCCCATGGCAGAGTATCTGGAACAGGTGGGTCATCACAGGCCTGCTGGCACAGGTGACTTGATACACTCTGACCAGGCACTTCTCTCAGGGTGGGGATCATCAATTGACCCATGTTGACTCAGCACCTTGGTAGCTAACCTTCCTGGAGGAAGCTGGTCTGTGTATCCTGGGTGTGGTGGGCTGATGTGGCAGGAAAGACAGCTGTGGCCTGGTTTTTATTTCTTTTTAAAAAAATATTTAGCTGCAGCCAGGCGTGATGGTGCATGCCTTTAATCCCAGCACTCTGGAGGCAGAGGTAGGAGGATCGCCGAGAGTTGGAGGCCATCCAGAGACTACATAGTAAATTCCAGGTCAGCCTGGACTACAGTGAGACCCTACCTTGAAAAACAAAACAACAACAACAAAAATTTAGTTGCAAATAGAGAGGGATCGAGAGAAGACAGATAGAGAATAGGTGCACCAGGGCCTCCAGTCAATGTAAACGAACTCCAGATGCATGAGCCACCTTGTGCATCTGGCTTTACATGGGTACTGGGGACTGGGGACTTGAACCTGGGTCCTTTAGCTTTGCTAGCAAGTGCCTTAGCCACTAAGCCATCACTGCAGCTCCCTGGACTGGTTTTACTATTGGCTAAAGCAGCTAGATCTGGCCTGAGGCTCCCACATCACTTGTCTTCTAGATCGAGGGGCAAAACCCAACAGATAGCCGGGCAGCGGAAACCTCCACTAATAACTCCCATCTCCTTACCTGAGTACCTCTAAGCACTGAACAACTCAGGTATTGTTGGCAGGGTCAGAATTTATGTGGATCAAGGGCTCAGCATCTAAGGCAGAGGCAAGCCTGTTCCTTCCAGTGGTCTTCCTTCCTGCTACCAATTAGCTCCTATACCTAGTCCTTCCCCACAGGCAGGCCTGGAGAGGAGGAACTGTCTTTGTTCCTTCTACCCCACCCTGCCTTCAAACAGCCACAGAGCCTAGAGAATTCAGCCAATGCAAAAGCCATCTGAGCAGGCTCCCCTAGTACTGCTGGTCAGGCTGGGACTGTGGGGAGATCGAAGGATTACTGTGTGGGGCTCAGTGGGACTAAATTCTCCTGGTTCTGGTCATTTAATGGGACTTTGGGACCATTTTCCGACCTGGGCCTCAGTCACCTTATCCAATGAAAGGGCTTTGGAATTCTCTAGGGGTTGTAAACCCTGCTAAACACAACCCTGGCCTTAGGGCCTGGGAGAAATTGCAGAGGAAGTAGCAACATGAACACTGCTCCTACTGTTCACCTGACAACCAGCTCCAGGGTGATGGTGACAGACATAGTGATCAAATCAAAACCCATCAAAGCAGAAATCCAGAGGCTACGGAGATCAAATCAAAACCCATCAAAGCAGAAATCCAGAGGCTACAAAGGACTCAACACGAAGTCAGACTGCCAACAGGCCTACCATGGCTCAGGGACTATTTCAGAAGAGGGGGCTGAAAGATTGTAAAAGCCACAGAGTAGGTGGAATACCTTGAGGCACGGTCCCCCACCCCACCTTGCTACCTCATAGGAACTGACTGAAACCTTCAAGATCCCACAGAGAATACCATAACCCCACTGAGCCCCCCAGTAATAGGTGCTGGGACTAGAGGATATAAGAGTATATCATATATATAAATTTTTAAAATAAAAATTAAAAAAACACCTTGGCCTTTTTCAAAGAAGATTCTTGGCTTTTCCCAATACTCAATTTGACAATAATTTCCTCCCCTTCCCCATTCCTTCCTTCCTTCCTTCTTTCCTTCCTTCCTTTTGGCATGTGTGTAGTATGTGAAGTTGTGGTGTGTGCGGTGCATGCACATGTGTGTGCAGATATGGAGCACCATGTGTACAGGAGTTGAATCCAGAGGAAAACATTGGTGTTGCTCTCTATCATTCATCCTTGTATTTCCTTAAGACAAAGTTTCTCTCTAATTCCGGGGTTCTGCTCCCCACAGGACTTGGGTTACAGATGTGCATGACCATACCCAGCTGTTTATGTAGGTATTGGGGAGTTGAATTCAGGTAGTCTTGGGCCCCCTCAGGCCTTGCACAGTTAGCACTCTTACCTGCTAAGCCCTGTCTATCTTCCTTCCTTCCTTCCTTCCTTCCTTCCTTCCTTCCTTCCTTCCTTCCTTCCTTCCTTCCTTCCTTTTATTCTTCTCCTCCTCCTTGTTCTTCCTCATCCTTCTCATGATTGTTATTATTATTAATAATTATTATTATTATTATTAGGTAGGATCTCATTCTATAGCCCAGGCTGGTCAGGAATTCAATGTATAGTATAAGCTGTCCTTGAACTCACAGCAAACCTCTTGTCTCAGCCTCCCTAGCACAATTGTTCACATAGTTTTAAACCTGAATTTAAAAAATAAATATAGGATTGGAGAGATGCCTCAGAGGTTAAAGGTGCTTGCTTGCAAAGTCTGACAGCCCAAGCTCAATTCCTCACTGCCCATGTAAAGCCAGATGCAGAGGGTGGTGCATGCACCTTGGAGTTTGTTTGCAGTGGCAAGAGGCCCTGGTGTGCCCATCTTCCCCTTGTCTTTGTCTCTCTGCTTACAAATAAATAATAAATAAACACCTTTAATCCCAGCACTTAGGAGGCAGAGGTAGGAGGATCACTGAGAGTTCAAGACCAGCCTGAGACTACAGAGTGAATTCCAGGTCAGCCTGGGCTAGAGGGAGACCCTACCTCGAAAAAAAAATAATAACAAGGAAAATAATAAAAAAAAAACAAGTGTAAACTAGCCAGACATGATGGTGCAAGCTTGTAATCTAAGCACTTAGAAGGCTGAGGCAAGAAGACTGTCACCAGTTCAAGGGGCAACCTGGGCTACCTAGTGAGCTAAAGGGCAGTTTAGACTATATTACCAGACCCTGTCTCAAAACTCTGTCCCCTTCAAAAAAGATAAAGAGCCAAACTGGGCGTGGTGGCGCACGCCTTTAATCCCAGCACTCGGGAGGCAGAGGTAGGAGGATCGTCGTGAGTTCGAGGCCACCCTGAGAATACAGAGTGAACTCCAGGTCAGACTGAACTAGAGTGAGACCCTACCTCGAAAAAAAAAAAAAAAAAGAAAGAAAAAGAGCCAGGCATGGTGGGGCACGCCTTTAATCCCAGCAGTCGGGAGGTAGAGGTAGGAGGATTGCTGTGAGTTCAAGGCCAGACTGAGACTACACAGTGAATTCCAGGTCAGCCTGGACTAGAGTGAGACCCTACCTCAAAAGAACAAACAAAAAAAAAAAGAAAGAAAGAAAGAGAAGAAAAGAAAAAAGAAAAAGAAAGAAGAAACTAAGGGAATTATAGCTTTTGTTGATTGTATGCACTGGAACCTTGTGCCTTGTCAAATTTTGTTTATAAAATGGTTCTGCCTCTTTCTTTGTCTTTTTTGACTTTTTTGTGACACCATCTCATATAGCCAAGACTGGCTTCAAATGCACCAGATAGCCAAGGATGGCCCTGGGCTCCTGATTGCCCTGCTTCCACTTCCTGAGTGTTAGGATTACAGGCATGCATCACAGCAACTGGCTAAAATGTTCTGTTTCTAAAACGGTCTGACAGGCATTGGGTTCAGTCACCATTGGGCAGACAGGAGGGGGGATAAAATCACTGTTTCTGCAGTAGGATTTCTGTGTATTAGGGGATTTTCTCAGCAGATGTGGAACATCTTAAGATCTGAGCCCCAAGTGTCTCTGGTTGACAGACATTTGCAAACCCTGTTCAGGAAATCCCTGGAAGCAAGTGAGGGCTACAAGCCTGGCCTAGCACCTGCTTTAGCACCATGGCCTCTCAGGAGCTCCTGGAGGAGGCCGGGGAATTAGAAGCAAATGCAGCTCTCCCTCCACATCTGCAGCAAGTTGGCTCCAGGACCCCAAGATACCAGAAAGGGCAGAGGTCCAAGTCCTTTGTACAAAATGGCATAGTAGTTGTCTAAATACTATGTCTGTGCAAATGCTATACTATTCAAATCCTCCTGTATACTTAAAACCATTTCTAGATGCCTTTCTTTTTTTTTTTTTTTTTAATAGGGTCTCACTCTAGCCCAAGCTGACCTGGAATTCACTATGTAGTCTCAAGCTGACCTCAAACTCCCAGCAATCCTCCTACCTCTGCCTCCCAAGTGCTGAAATTAAAGGTGTGCACCACCACGCCCAGCTATTATGTGTTCATGACATTTCCAATGTTCTGAGGCCTACCATTGTGTTTACCATTACGGTTTTGTGTCTCTCTCTTAGGCCTTTCTTTGATATCTGAGTGGAAGCCTTCATACCCCTCAACTCTTGCATTCTGCATGTTCTAGCATCACATGGATGACTCCGAGGTTGCCACCAGCTCAAGGCATAACTGGACCACCTTGGACAAAACCCATAGTAGCCTATGAGTACTTGTCAGCTGAATCTGGGAAAACACTTCCCTTAGTTGGCCATTGGGTACAGGATACCATGATGCTCTTAGTAAGATCAAAGTCTTTCAAATGAGTTAAAACCTACACTCTTGATCTTGATCCTGTAGTGGTGGGAGGTGGGGGTGGGATCTGGCTAGTTCAGGAGATGCTCTTAAACCATCTTTCCTATTGTCTTGATGCAAAGTTCTTGACTTTTTTTTTTTTTTTCAGTTTTTCAAGATAGGGTCTTGCTCTGACCTGGAATTCACTCTGTAGTCTCAGGATGGCCTTGAACTCATAGCAATCCTCCTACCTCTGCCTCCCGAGTGCTGGAGTTAAAGGTGTTCGCCACCTGCCCAGCTCCTGACATTTTTTTTTTTTTTTTTTTTTTTTTGGTTTTGCAAGGTAGGGTCTCACTCTGGTCCAGGCTGACCTGGAATTAACTATGTAGTCTCAGGGTGGCCTCGAACTCTCGGCGATCCTCCTACCTCTGCCTCCCGAGTGCTGGGATTAAAGGCGTGCGCCACCACGCCCGGCTTCCTGACATCTTTTTAATGGCAGTAATCTATATTACAACCACTCCTTGTCCAACTGCATACTTTCTCAAATAGTTTCACTCTATTTTTTTCTCTCTCAATTTTTACCGTAAACCTGGCTAAAAGCAGCAACAGTCGCAATGCCACAGTCCAAATGCTATGCTGTCTTTAAATCTCCTCTTACAAATTAATTACTTTTAAATTCAGCTTTACTCAAAGTCTCAGGACATGGACAAAATATAGACAAATTCTTTGCCAGAATGTAACAAGTATGATCTCAATTCCCAATATAGTCCCCTTTTCCAGACTACTAAAAGCAATCTCAGTCTCCTAAGGTACACTAGAATATTTCACTGAGCTAAGCTTATGCATCCCAAGTTTTCTCTAGCATGTGTCTCCAAACTTTTCCAAATTCTCCTTAAAAACTAGTTCCAATGGCTTAACCACATGCATAAACTTAGTCACAGCAACAGCCCCACTCCTGGTATCAACTTTTTAGTTTTAGCCTTTATGTGACCAAAACACCTGGGGAAACAACTTAGGACAGGAAAGATTTATTTGTGGGCACAGCTTCAGAGGCTCAGCCCATGCACTTGAACAGAACATCATGGTGGGAGCAGCATGTGGCAGAAGAGCTTAACCTCAAAACAGACAGAAATCAGAAGCCAAGAGAGAGAGGAACCTGCAGATGGTATACAGTCCCCAAGGACATGCCCCGCTGACATACTTCCTCTAAGTAGAAACTCCAAAACTAGAACCACCAGCTGGGAATGCTCAACCCATGAGCTTATGGGGGAGGGCATTTTGTAATCAAACTGTAATATAAATAGTCACTCAACTGTGCTGTTCAAAGAGTAATAACAAGAAAAATTATGTACCTTTTTAGTACAGACACAATTTATTTTCTTCAAGTATTTTCAGTTTGAGATTGGTTGAAGCCACTGAGGCAGAACCCACAGCCTGAACTAATATATATTTTTAATTTTTAATTTTATTTTACATAAAATATAACAGGTTATACTCTTTTATCCCCTCACCCTAGCTCCCATTACCCTGGGTGGGCGGGGAGCCTCCTCAGAGGTATTATGGTATTCACTGTGGGGCATGAAGACTTCAGTTAGTCCCTGTGGGTAGTGGGAGGACTGTCCTATCTTTCCACTCCCTCTTCCACAAATATACTAATATCTTAAATGATGTGTTGTTCACTTCTGATGTGTAGGTCCCATTCTGTACAATCTACCCATGTGAATGCACATTTTTCTTCATTTCTACATGAGAGCTTTATGAGCTGGTTTCTTTTAATACCATATAAATCTCTCACCTTTTCAGTTGGGAGGTTTAGCCTTATTTAAGGAGAAAGTTGAGGTACAGATTGTCTGATACTCCCCAAGTCCTGAAGCTAGTGAGCAGCAGTGCTGGGAGCCTCGCCCCAATCTAGGATAGAACCTAGGAATCTGTACTTTTTTTTTTTCTTGTGGTTCTAGGCCGTGAACTAAGGGCTGTGAACTTGCTAAGCAAGCATTCTACCACCAAGCTATATCCCCAACCTGGAATGTGCACTTTTAATAAGCGCCTGGCTGTCCAGGTGCAGGTGTGTGCAGGTTCCCAGGCCTCTCTCTGAGGAGTACTTCACTGCCTTGTGCTGGGTTCTAGGTACTGGGATAGACACAAAGGTGCAAACTCCTCTCAGCAGTAGAGGCTTTTTACTAATGAGGTAGTTCTGGCTGAATAATGTCTTAGAGGGCTCTCTGAGCCCCTGACCCAGGCAAGCCCTGATTCCTCCTTCATTTCAATTTCCCCATCAGTTAAAAAGAGGATTGGGGGCTGGAGAGATGGCTTAGCAGTTAAGGCGCCTGCCTCCTAAGCCTAAGAACGCTGGTTCCAATCTCTAGCGGTTCCAATCTCCAGGTCCCACATTTAGCCAGCTGCAAAGTGACACAAGGGCGCAATGCCGCACTTAACCACAAGGGGGCGCACGCACCTGGACTTCGTTCGCAGCAGCTGAGAGGCTGCTGGCATGCCCATCTCTATTTGTCTTCCTCTCCCTCTCTCTCTGTCTCTCTCTGTGTCTCTCTCCAGAAGAAAAAGAAAGAGGAGGAGGAGGAGGAGGAGGAGGAGGGGGGTGGGAGGGGGAGGGGGAGGAGGAGGAGGAGGAGGAGAAGAAGAGGAGGGTTGGACTTAATGACTTAATGACATCTATGTGTCCTTCCTGCTTCAACACCCTAGGAATCAGCTGCCAGCCTGAGACCTAAGTCCAGGTCAAGTCTCAGAGAGTTCAAGGGTCTGACTTGAGTCAGTTACTATATGCTGAAGCCTGCCTTCAACCAGGCTCCTGGGCTCTAAGGCCCCCACAATCTTAGCTTCCAAGCAGTAGTGTCCTCCAGGGTAGGGCTATGAAAATGGTCCATCCAGAAATGATAATAAGATTATGATCTATAAAAAAAACTGTAGTCCAGGCTGGCCTCTAACTCACGGTGATTCTCCCATCCCAGCGTTGTGAGTGTTGGGGCTCTACCGGGAACCACTCCACCTGGTTTATGTTCTAGCGACTTGAATCAGTCACGATAAACTCCCCAAGGAGTGGTCTACACCCATTGCTTCCCACCTTGTTCGGCCCCTCACAGTTGCACTGTCACACTCTCTTCTGAGGTCATGTGAGTGACTGAGAAAGGAAAGGAAAAGGGCAAGCAAGGTGGGGTGGGTTAGTGGGAAGAATGTCTGCAATGTGGTCCTTCCTCTCACCATAGCTAAATGACTCCAGAGCTCTTTTCCCTCGGGCTGAACATAGTTATGCTCCCCTCCGAAGGTGAGTGACTCAGCAAGCCTAAGGAGCTGTTCTAGAGGGAGGAAGTGGGGTGCCTGCTGGCCCAGGTGCTGCAACAACAGGAAGGGGATGATCACACAAACTGTGGTATGCCTTTCACAACTTCCTGGGCCAGCTGACTTTCTCATGCACCCCTCCCCCAAACTAACAGTTCCAACGCCATGAAAAACACTGCTCCTGTCAACTCAGAGCCATATGGTCCACCATGCAGATGGACAGTTGCTTTCTCCCAGGTCTTAAAGAGAGAGGGAAGCAAGGGAACACTCCTGGATGTGTACACGTATGTGCATACTTGTGTGCATGACATACCACCTGCATGACAAGACCTGGCTGGTGGAGACATGAGCAGGCCCTGCAGTGCCTGTCCTGGAGACACTGGCCTGGGCTTCCGACTTCCTGCCCTGTCCCCCACTCACGTACAGTGGGAGCTATGGAGGTGCTGTCATTACTTGGAGCCTGCTCTGAGACACTCTGTGTCCTGAGGGATGACAAGGGCTTCCTCCTCCCTGCTCCAGACTCTAGGAAGCAACATGGTCCTGGTTTCCTGGAAACTTCCCCAGGGGCTCAAAGGAAGCTGAGGAGTGAGACAACTATTTGGAGAATTCAACCCCACCTCAGGCAGTTGTCTGAGCAAACTGGTACAATGCGAACAGGCAGGACGAGGCACAGGAGACTTAGCTGCTGGTCCTCCTCTGCCATTTCCTTGTTATGTGACCTCAAGCTAGTCAATTTTCTTTTCTGGTCTGTAGCTTCTTCTCTATCTATTTACCTTTTAATATGTGTGTCTCTCTCTGTGTGTGTGTGTGTGTGTGTGTGTGTGTATGTAGTGTATATGTAGTATATCTGTAGTATATATATGTAGTATGTATGTGTATGTGTATGTATGTATGTGTGTGTGTGTATATATATATATGTTTTTTTTGTTTTTCTAATACTGAGCGCCTAAGGCCTTGTGTATGCTAGGTAAGTGCTCTACCACTACTGGGCTATATCCATAGCCTTAGGAGTTTTGAAGCAGAGTCTTGCTATGTAGCTCATTCTGGCCTTGAACTCAAGATCTCAAGATCCTCTTGCTTCAGTCTCTCAAGTACTAGGATTATAGGAATAAACCTAGATTATTCAGTTGGTTAGTTAGTTAGTTCATAAAAATGTATTAAATAAAACTGGTCCAGGCACCTATGCATACATGCTAGAAACAGGAAAGTACAGCAGACTGAAAATGCCCAGAAAGACTTGGGACTTCTCCTCTTAACAAAATGATCACATTTCTTCATCCCTTGACTGTGGGCTGACCTAGAAACTTGCTTGGACTAAGGCTGCGAAAGTGACACTTGACTTTCACGACTGTCCTCAAGTCCCAGCTAGCCTGCTGGAGAGTTTGCATGGAGAAAAGCTGAGGTGCCCTGAGTAATAGCCTTGGCCAAGTGAGTTAGGGCTTTTAGAGTCCCAGCCAACCAGCCAAGTGACCAAAGCCACTTGAGTGAGTTCAGCCAAAAATACCCAGCTGAGCCTTGAGCAAGTCGCCACCCATAGAACTGTAGATAATTATGATTGTAGTTTTTTTTTCCAAGCTAAGTTTTGGGGCTGTTTTGCTTTCACTAACAATGAATATTTATTGGCTATTTCCTGTGTGACAGGGACAATGTTAAGTGTTATATATAATCCCTTTTTACATTCCTTCTCCCAACCATGTAATATAGATATGAGTATTCTAATTTCTGCCTTCAAGGAGGGAGCACTCAGGTCCAGGAAGGAGAAACTACTTGCTGAAGCTCAAGGAAGTGGTAAGTAGGAAGCTGACAATGGAGGCTAGACCATGCAAGCTTTGAGCCCACAGTTAATTTCCCATTACCCTGCAGAGAACTTAACAGACCCGATTTTTGCCCTCATCTAGTTTACAGTCTGCAGGAGACTGATATTAAAGAAACAGGAACAAATACACGCATGCAAATAGACACCAGCTCTGAGGTAAGCAGGTGCCTGGTGATGTCAGGGCAGGGGGTTGGGACAGAAGGGAGGGGCAAAGAGCTGAGAAAGTCTAGCTTCAGTCAGCAGAGAAGTCACCAGTTTATTGAAAGTCCAGGTGGGATGGTGAACATCTTTAATCCCAGCACTCGGGAGGCAGAGGTAGGAGGATCACCATGAGTTTAAGGTTCTCCTGCCTGGGACTACATAGTGAATTCCAGGTCAGCCTGGACTAGTGAGGCCCTAATTTGAAAAACCAAAACCAAAAAAAAAAAAAAAAAGAAAGAAAGAAAGAAAGAAAGAAAGAAAGAAAGAAAGAAAGAAAGAAATCCTCAGCCTTGGTTCCCAGGGGATCTGATGTTCAAGAGATGTCCTGGAGATTCATAGCAGAGGGGTGGTTGGGGCTCTGGTACTGAGCCTGAGGTAGACCTTTACTCAGACACTGTCCCCCTCACTGACCAACTTCAGGGACCCTTCCTCACCCAGTCTTCTCCCAGAGAACTTTCCCAGGAGCCTCTCAGGCTCTCCCAAGTTTCCTCAATTTATATTTATTTTAAAATAGAGTGGGGCTCAGTGGCTAAAGTTGCTTGCTTGCAAAGCCTGATGGCCGGGTTTGATTCCCCAATACTCATGTAAAGCTAGATACACAAAGTGGTGCATGCATCTGGACTCTATTTGCAGTTGCAGGAGCCCTGGTATACCATACTCATTCTCTTTTGTTCCCTCTCTTCCAAATAAATAAATATGTTTAAAAAATAACATAGGACTGGAGAGATGGCTTGGCAGTTAAGTCATTTGCCTGCAAAGCCAAAGGACCCAGGTTCAATTTTCCAAGACCCACGTAAGCCAGTTGCACAAGGTGGCACATGTGTCTGGAGTTCGTTTGAAGACCCTGGAGCTCCATTCTCTCTTTCTCTCTCATAAATAAATAAATAGAGTGTGCCTGTGGGTTTAATATCCAGTATCAAGGATAATAATAATAGGTAGATAGACCATTCCTTCACTTGCAAGGAGGAAATGATTTCTACTTACAAATCCTTGCCCTGCTGGAGAGCCTTATGAAACAGCCCCTCCATTTTATTCTCTCATGACATCCTGCTCAGGGGTCATCAGGAGCCCAGAGTCCCTTTGGGAAATGGCAACACCTGAGATGTGGTACCACAGCACAGGTGCATTGGTGTTGGCAAACCCTTTCCCATCTGGCTTTTTGTTCTTCTTCTAAATAAGGCAGCAGGCCCCATGGGGGTGGCTCCAGGCAAAGCTTGATTTAGACTAGAGAGAACCAAAGAATCCACTCTTGGCTCGGGGCCTGGCAGTTTTGGGCCTGAAAAATGTGTGCTGGTGTGAGGACAGAGGGAAGGGACCTGGCTCAGCACAGCCACAGATGTGTCAGGCAGTGAGGCCTGGAAGGGGGGGGGGGTGTTAACAGCACAGGCTGAGAAGTGCCACCTGCCCTGAGCCTCATGTCCTTGGTTCTGATGTGTGAAATCTCCTTGCTCTGGATTGTAGTGTGATCTCAGAGTTCATGTGGGGCCCAGGCATGCAGTAGGCACTCTCTCCAAGAGATTTTCTTCCTCTTCTTTGGATACTACCCTTGATCTGAGCCAAAAGGCCAAGAAGTGGTGTTCATTCCTCTTCTTTGGGACAGTCATGGAAATGAAACTAACACACAGAGGGGAACACAGGGCCCGGGGAAGGAAGGGTTCCTCTTGAGGATCTGGGATGGACCCCAGTAGCTGTGGCCCATACCCTAAGGTCTTGACTCTCTCAAGAGACCCTAGAAGCTGAGCAATCAGCCAGTCCACTTTGCCCTCACACCTAGAAATGCCCCGTGTGCTGTGGGAGCAGTTTGCTTACACACAGTCCAGGCCCAGAGGAGCATGGGCCGGGCTGACCAGTGAGGCAAGAATGATCAGAATGCAGGACTGAGTCACTCCTGGGGAAGAAACAGAGCTTACCTGGGGAAGGGGATGTGGCAGGAGGAAGCCAGATGCAATCAGAAGTGGGGTACAGTGAGAAATGGGGTACAAGAGGCCACTTATAAATTAAGGGTCAATCATTCTGGGACAGAGGCCTATTAAAAAAATAAACACACACAAACAACAACTTGATCAGTGTTCTCTCTCTCTCTCTCAGCCCTTTCTTTTTTTTTTTTTTTTTTTAATTAATTTGAGAAAGAGGCAGAGAGAAAGAGAGAGTGGGTGCTCCAGGGCCTCCAGCCATGGCAAATGAACTCCAGGTGCATGCACCCCCTTGTGCATCTGGCTTATGTGGGTCCTGGGGAATTGAACCAGGGTCCTTAGGCTTTGCAGGCTAATGCCTTAACCACTAAGCCATTTCCCCAGCCCTCTCAGCCCTTTCTTAACTGGTACCATAAAAAGAAGTCCCAAGGGCTGGAGAGATGGCTTAGTGGTTAAGGTGCTTGCCCGTAAAGCCAAACTACCCAGGTTCAATTTCCCCAGGACCCATGTAAGCCTGATGTACAAGATGGCACATGTGTCTGGAGTTCTTTTGCAGTGGCTAGAGGCCCTGATGTGCGCATTCTTACTCTCTGTCTGCCTCCCTCTCTCTCTCTCTCTCTCTGTGTGTGTAAAATAAATAATAAAAATACAATTTTTTTTTAAAAGAAGAAGTCCAGAATTCCAGGTCAGTCTGGGCTAGAGCAAGACCAGGCAGAGGTAGGAGGATCACTGAGAGTTCAAGGCTACCCTGAGACCCTTGAGATCACATAGTGAATTCCAGGTCAGCCTGAGCTAGAGCGAGACCCTACCTTGAAATACTCAAAGAAAAAGAAAAGCACCAAAGCAGGTAAGGAACCTTTCATGAGCTCTACTGGCTGAGGCTGAGTCTAAAGACACAGGACCACCTAGGGCTCAGAATAGTCCTGAGCAGGGCCCGTGTTTGCTATTGGGCCTCATTCTCTTGAGCCTTTTCTTTCCTTTTCTTTTCTTTTCTTTTCTTTTCTTTTCTTTTCTTTTTTTTTCTTTCTTTCTTTCTTTCTTTCTTTCTTTCTTTCTTTCTTTCTAGTTTCTTCTTTCTTTCTTCTTTCTCTCTTTCTTTCTTTCTTTCTTTCTTTCTTTCTTTCTTTCTTTCTTTCTTTCTTTCTTTCTTCTTCCTTCTTCTTTCTGAAATAGGGTCTCACTCTAGCCCAGGCTGACCTAGAATTCACTCTTGTAGTCTCAGGCTGGCCTTGAACTCATAGCAATCCTCCTACCTCTGTCTCCTGAGTGCTGGGATTAAAGATGTGCGCCACCACGCCTGGCTTTGAGCCCCTTTCTTGAAAGCCCCTGCGCAACATCCTTCTTCGCCAGGTCTCATACAGATGGTGTCCAGAACAGTTTTTCTAGGTTATTCTGTACAAACCACTGTAACAATAGCGCCTGTAGTGGGTGGCTCTGTGTATCTGTTTTGTGAGTTAATTTGCATATGGGTAGATGGGCCTCTGAGGAGGAAGTTTGGTGAGAGGGTAGGGTGGGATCGGAAGGGAAGCAAAGCTAGAAGTTTGGTTGCAAATGAAAGAAAACAATTTTTTTTTTGTTGAATGAAAACACCAGAATTTATTGGTCTTGAAACTGAAGTCCAAGGGGTGTGGCTGGTTTCAGACGAGGCTTGATCAGAGTTAGCTGTGAACAATGTCACCAAGATCTCGTGTTCCCCGGTATCTTTTGCTTTGGCTCTTTGCCCAGTAGCAGCTCTGTCACAGGCTAGTTCCATTCCATGAGGGTAAGATGACTGTAGAAGCGTCACACTCTTTCACCAGATTAAGGCCCAGTTTATTTCTCTGGTACAGCTCAAAGTTCTGGAGCCAGGTTTCTTTGGCTCTGATTAACTTGACTTTATTCATGTACTTGTCTTTTAGCTGATGACTGTGGGTAGAGGGATGGACTGCATTGCACCCCCACCTGAGGGGAGTGTGTGGACAGGGATGTGAGCTTAATCATGGTGGTGATCAGAACAGCTTTCCTGGAATTGGAAAGACAAAGGTGAGGCTGCTGTTGCAAGTGGGTGAATGGGGACGGGCTGACAAGAAACACTGGCCCCTTGGTCTTCTCAGCAACAAGGCTGCCAGAAAAGCGGAAGGGGCTTCTTTGGATCTGGTTGCAAACTGGGACACAGGTTAGAGAGGAGCCCTAACAAAATCCTTTTGCTGAGGGAAGATTGAGTGTGGATCACACTGGCCAGCACCCGGTGTCACACCCCAAGCAGAGAAGCAAAAACCTCATGCACGCCCCGGTCATGGGGAGCGGCAAGGTCCTCGCCTCAGCAGCCCTTCACACAGGGCACACCAGCAAGACGAGAGCAGACAGGCCATGAGCACTTGCAAGGTCCCCAAGAGACTTCTGGGGATGGTCAGGCAGACTGGGGGAGAGGGATGAAGCCAGTTGAGGACTCCCTCCAGAGAGAAAGACGGCATGCCATGCGGGTACCTCCATGGCGTGCTAGTGGGCTGTGATGGAAAGAACACTAGGGCCACGGTTCGCATTCCTGTCACCGCAGACCACTTACAGGCTCCAGGACCTTCAGCCATCCCTCTCCCTTTCTGGGTCTCTTTTCCTCTTTAAAATGGGAGCGACACCTCCCTTCTGCTGTGAGAATGAAGCTAGCCAGGTGAGATGAAAGCCAGGGGAAGGCTTTAGGACAGGCCTGGAGTCAGGGCCTGCCAACTCTTCATATTCTGTTCCCGGAGGTCCCACAGTGGGATACAAAACCACACCTCTGTGCCTGGAGGCATTGGAAGCATTGGGCATAGAAGGAGCAAACAAAGAGAAGAAGCCTGCCTGAGCCTGGTGATTGGAGGAAGCTCTAGGGGCTCATGGATGTGGGTGGCTCTCTGGGACACTGCTGTACCTTCCACTGAGTCAGAGGAAGGGACCCAGGCTGACATCGGCCTCATAGGTCCTGCCACTTATTGACAAAAGGGGCTCAAGTAGGTGGGTTTCACACAGGCCACTTGCCTTCCACATCAATGTCTTCCCACAGAAAAAGACCTCCTTTTTCTTCTCTTCTCCTGGAGTGCCCCCAGGGTCCCATCACCCTCCTCGCGGGTCTCTTTCCATACTGCAAGACCCACTGGGCAAAACTGCACGTTTTCCGGGATGCAGCTGGGCTCCAGGACCCAGGCCTCTTCCGGCATCTGTGGGTGGTTCATAGCAACTGCCCAATTCTGGGTTCTCCCTGCCCCTTTCCAAGGGAGGAATCTGCCAGAGTCCAGCCTGTCAGACTCTGTATCCTAGAGAGCTGAGTGGTTGAAGGGACTTTTCTCTCTGCCATGCTGGGCCTCTGGTCACCATTGAAGCATTCCTTTCCCTATCTGCCCAGGCCAGGCAGCCTGCCTTTACTGACAGCCCATCTGCTCTGTCAGTACTGGAGACCTGCAGAAGTCCCAGACCCACGTGGCCGGAAACAGCGGAGGTAGACAGGGAGACAGCATGGCTGTGAATCTTAGCTCCTTTGCTTGTTGGCTGCGCAAGTTTCAGTTCTCTGAACCTCAATGTCCTTAACTAGAAACAAGTTGGTAATTCCCTCCATGGTGGTCATGAGGCCTGCAAAGGCCAGGGGAGGGTTCAAGAGACAGACCTCACTTCTCCACACCTTAGCCCATATTATTTTTCTTCCTCCATTTTCTCCTTCATGGACTTGATTGGCTGAATCCTCTAGCAATCACCTGATCTGCACGGGTATTATCTGCAGCTCCAAAGCCTTATGAGACTGACACCTTTCATCTCATTTGACTCAAGAGGCCGGTGTGGCTCAGGGAGGGAAGAGCCACTGTTGGAGGTTACTAGCCTGTAGTCCTAACATGGGATGCCCAGCCATCGCATCCTCATGGGAACCTGGCTCCTGGCTTTTTCCTGCCTGGAATGTTGTCGTATCTCTGTTCCTGGATTCTACCAGTGAGGCAGTGTCTCCTTGTCTTCTGTTTCCTCTGGGACATTTTTTGAGCCAGTAAGGACAAGTGCCCAGAAATAGGCTTAGGTAAAATATGGAAGTTTTGGGCTCAGATAACCCCCAAACCTGAGTGATCTCATTTTAGAACAGGTTGTATCCAGAATTCAATTAGCATCAATATTTTATTTCTATCTAAATTCCCTTTTTTCTTAAACATTTTGTTTATTTATTTGAGAGAAAATGAACGAACGAATGAATGAACAAATATGGGTGCGCCAGGGCCTCTAGCCATTGCGAACAAACTCTAGATGCTCAGCTCACCTTGTGATATCTGGCTTGCTTTGTGTGGGAACTGGGGAATAGAACCTGGATCCTTTGGTTTTGTAAGCACGTGTCTTAACTGTCTTAACTTAGCTCTCATCTTTCCAGCCCTCTCTCCAAATTTCAGTTGTGCCTGCTGTTAACTTCTGTTTACCTTTTTTTTTTTTTTTTTCTTGAAGGCTTGATTCTTTAGGTTCTATGTGGTGGCAAAAGACCGGTGAATTCCATTCCCACAAGTTCTGAAAATAGTGACGAGAGAGTCTTGTTCCTCTGTAACAAGACCTGGAATAGAAACACTTTATCTCTGCCAGTCAGGTGCCAATTCCCGAACCACCATGTGTCCAGGGAGACAAAATCGGTGATTGTGTGGTGTGACCCCAGTGATGGCTTTAGGACTGTTATCTGAGCAGGAAGAGACCCAAGCAGGCATGCTGTCTCACCATGCAATGCCTCTGCTGTGTTCTGATGCAGCAGGAAGGCCCTTGCCAGGTGCTAAAACATGCCTGGGCCATAGTCTTGGACACCCAAGTCTTCAGAACCATGAGACACATACATTTCCCATTCTTTATACCCTACCCACTCCCAGGGATTTTTTTTTTTTTTTTTGAGGTAGGGTCTCACTCTAGCTCAGGCTGACCTGGAATTCACTATGTAGTCTCACGGTGACCTCAAACTCATAGTGATCCTCCTATTTCTGCCTCCAAGTGCTGAGATTTAAGGCGTGTGCCACCACACCCAGCTTTCTGGGTTATTTTTTTCTTACAGCAACAGACTAAGAGAGCAGTTATCTAGTCTAACCCCAATATCCTGAAAAATAAACTGAGTCCCACAGAAATGAATTGGCTTGCCCAAGGTCCCATGAGCTAGTGCTCCCCCCTCACTGGCAGCTTAGGAAGGTGCCGTGGGCACAGGAGTGGATGGAGAGTGGACAGAACACTGGAAGATGCCACACATCAGTGCATCTTCCTCCGTGTCCCTAAAACACAAATTAGATTTGCTGAGGACACCCAGAACCCATTTGACACTAATCAAACTCTGAAGACAGAGGTGGAAACTGGGTTCCTCACATGGATGGTCATAGCAATAGAACTGGCCAACACTCTGAGCTCTCCTTCCCTAGAGCTGCTTGGCACATGCTTGCTCACATGGTCCAGGTGGCATTGTGCCACATTTTGTTTGTTTGTTTTTAAGATTATTTATTTATTTATTTGAGACAGAGAGAGGGAGAGAGAGAGTGAGAATGGGCACACCAGGGCCTCTAGCCACTGCAAACAAACTCCAGATGCATGCGCCACCATGTGCATCTGGCTTATGTGGGACCTGGAGAATCAAACCAGGGTCCTTGGGCTTCACAGGTGTATGCCTCAACCACTAAGCCATCTCTCCAGCCCTTGTTTTTTTTTTTTTTTTTTAACTGGACTTTCTTCCTTAGTCCCTATTGACCAATTCCTTTTCTCCATCTGCTTTGGCCTGCTGTTTCTCAGGACTCCCATATAATTTTTTGGACCATGTGTTCTTCAACACAATAACTTCCATTTCTCCACTCAGACATTAAACCCAAGTTGCTTTGTTTGAAGTCTGTGTGTTCTTGTTGTGGTCACCTTCATATTGCTGGACAAACACCTAACCAGAAGCTTCTTACAGGAGCAAAGGGTTTATTTTGGCTTATAGACTCCAGGAGAAACTCCATGATGGCCGAGGGGAAATGATGGCATGAGCAGAGGCTGGATACCACCTCCTAGCTAACAGCAGCAGGAGAGTGTGTCAAACACTGGCAAGGGGAAGCTGGCTATAATACCCATAAGCTGGCCCCCAACAACACAATTCCTCCACGAGGCTCCAATTCCTAGCATTCAGAACATATGAGTCTTGGAGGACACACTTAGTTCAAACCACCACAGTTCCCAGTCCATTTCACACATTACATTCCAGACAGCTTCTTGCATTGGGGTGTGTGATATACAATCATGTAGGAGTCAGATCTCTGGTAATGTCTGTGAGGAACCTTCTAGATTAAGTTGAGGTGTAAAAACCCACTGTAACTATGGGTGGCACTGTCCCATGAGCTGAGGTCCCAGACTGAATAAACAAAGAAAGAAAGGAAGAAAGAAAGAAAGAAAGAAAGAAAGAAAGAAACCTCTCTTCCTCTGCTTGCAAATAAATAAATAAATAAATAAATAAATAAAATATTTTTTTAAAGGGCTGGAAAGATATCTCAGCGGTTAAGGTACTTGCCTATAAAGCTTAACAATTCTTCGATTCCCCAGTATCCACGTAAAGCTAGATGCACAAAGTGGCTCATGCATCTGGAATCTGTTTTCAGTGTCTAGAGGCCCTGGTGTGCCCATTTTCTCTTTCTCTTGTCTTGATTTATTTACTGTACGGATTTATTTAGTTAGTTTTTTTTTTTTTTAAGGAGTGGGGCTATGTGGGTCACAGATTTCATGCATGGCCTGGCTTCCAGGTCAGGCTGGAGTTGGAGTGGAACTCAGTCTCCTTTATCCTAGGTCCTCTCTTCCCCATGCTGCAGCCTGTCCTCCAAAAGCTAAGAGCAGCTGCTTATCGGCTCTCCCTATCATCAGTGTGTGAGCAAGCATGCTCCCGGGTTACCTCCTTTGGCCCTCATGACTCATGGAGATGGTTGCTGCTACACAGAGGCTTCAGGAAGTTATGTGAGTGGCCCGGGGCCACAGACCATCTATCTGTCCGACTGCCAAGTCCATACTGTTAGAGCTTATCTTCTAGTGGAGGACAAGTCACTATAACTTTTGGTGAAGATGAAATGTTAGATCTGCGCTGTCCAGTACAGTTGCCACAGGCCACGCATGCAGCTGAACTGAGATTTTCGTTTGGTTAAATCTTGTGTGTGTGTGTGTGTGTGTGTACACTCATGCGTGTGTGTGGAGGATGTGATGTAGGATGCCTTCTGTTATCACTCTCCACCTTAGTTTCTGAGCCAGAGGATCTCACTAAACCTAGAACTCCACCGATTGAGCTAGACAAGCTAGACAGAGAGCCCAAGGGATTCGCCTGTCTCTGCCTCCCCATCGCTGGAATTACAGACATGACTCACCATGCGTGGTTCTTATTTGGGTTCTGGGGATTCACACTCAAGTCCTCATGCATGTGCAGCAGATACATTACCAGCTGAGCTATTACCCCAAGCCACCATTTGATTCAATTTTAATTTTAATAGCACACTTGGCAACCTTAATAGTCCTTCCTTAGTCCTTATAGAAGGCCGCAGAAAGACTCAGGAGTTTCCTTCAGACCTTGTTGCAGTATCTTCTCATTCAGAGCAGTTCACAGTAGGTTCTGAGATTTTCTTAAATGAAACAGTCTGTCATCGCCCCACCCTCCCCCAGGCTCCCAAGATCCTCCAAAAAAGACGTTCTGGCCCTTGAGGGTTAACTAGCTATTTCCTGCTGCCCACGGTGTTCAGAGGAAGCAGATGGGAAAGTTGGATGGTATGGGAGGTGTGAAGGCCCCTGGTGGCTTCCGAGATGGGAAAAGGAAATGCCCTTTTGCAGCATCCTGGAATATCAGCCTCCAGGCTGGCATCTCAAGCAGTGGGACTGTTGCCTGGGAGACACAGAGTCAGAAGAACTCCTGGGGGGCGGGTTGCAGCAAGGGATAGGATAGGGATGCAAGAGAGGCCACACTGGGTGGGCAGTGTCTCAAAGCAAAAAGAAAGGTGAGGTGGCGATTCATGCAGGCTGTACTGGGTACAAGGCAAAGGGCAGGGAGATGCTGGGATGATGGCAGCTTTGGAAGGGGCCAGGAGGGCACTGTGCAGATGGGAAAACTGAGGGGAGGGAAGAGGTGGCGCAGCTATCAGGGAAGTGGACTGGGGAGGAACTGCACGCACAGAGCAAAATGAGGAGGCAAGCCGGCTAGGGCAGGAGCAGTGCCTGTGAAACCCCACTCACCATTTAGACACAAAACTCCTTATTGTCAACCACCTGCTTTTGCCATACAGCCGTGAGCAACGGCCGAGTAAGGGTTAGTAATTAGAGGCCTGGACAGTGGCTTGTTAACCGTGTAACCTCAGCCTTTGGCATTTGCCTCTCTGCTGTCTGCTCCATGGCTGTGACAATGCCTGAGTTACCCTTCTTCCCCCAGCAGGACCATTTTCTAATTACTTCTAGCCAGGCTCGCCAAGTGTGCTTCCCACTGAATTTCATTTCCGGGCCTGTTGAATGCCAAATTAATTTTTAATCACCCTCGAGGTGTTGAGTTTAATTACCCAGATTGAAAGTGACAAGGAGAACAGGATGTAGAGGGAAACTTTTTGGGGTGCTTCTCAGCAAAAGAGAAAGATGTATTTCCAGGATGCTGTGTGGGTTAGGACGACTGGTCCTCAACTAGGGTGGCAGTGTGAGAACCGTGGAATACCCAGCTTTGCAGTGGATAGGGTACAAAAAAGGGGAGCCTGTGGTCCCTGAAGGAGGCCTGAGCTTGGAATGGACAGCATGAACAAAAGAAATAGGGAACAATACAAGACTCTCTATCCCTGTCTTCAATAATTAAGTGAAACTCAAGTAACTTACTCACTCACTCACTCACAGCCTAGCACTCTTTTGGCAACGCCACCATTCCTGTCCACAACCAAAGACAACACAGTGCAAGCACGCTACTGCATGGGTCTGCGTGTCAGCTGTGTGTGAACACAGTAGTCCACTCAGCCCTTCCCCACTCCTGGCAGGATTTGGGTAATCTTCCCTCGGCCACATGGATGGGCACCTGGCTACCTGGTCCATTGGCTCATCCCATTTTCCCCACCAGAGGTTGATGAAGGTGTTGACCTGGGATGCCATCCTGGCCAGTGAGCTGGGAGGAATAACCAGTTAGATTGGGAGGGTAGGTTCTTAGAAAGGTTGTTCATTTATTTATTGGCTCTAACACTGAGGCACACAAGAGATGCCCCCTCCCATTTCCAGACACGGTGGTTGTATCCTGGGATGAGAGTGTGTGTCCCAGGTCAAGAGCAGTGTGGTAGTTTGACTATATGGCCCCCAATATATTCAGTGTTTTATGAGTTTATAGTTTGCATCTGCAGTCACCTTGCTAGAGGCAATGTCACTGGGCATTAAGGTGTGATGGTGGGTTTGAGATTCCATTGTAAAGATATGCAAAGTGTGCCTAATAGGAGTTCCTGAAGTGTGCTGTGGCTTTGGCTGTAGTTTTGCTCTGTGTGCTGTGTGGCTGGGGGCTTTTTCTCTCTCTTGCTTGGATCTGTGAAGGCAGGCCAGCTTTTTCTGCCATTATGAAACTTCCCCTGGATCTGTAAGCTTCAATAAATATTATCCCTTCCTCCATAACTGTGCCTGGTCTGGAAGTTCATCTCAGCGAACCTGAAGCTGTCTGCTACAAGCAGCTATGATTTCACATGAGGAACCATCTGAGCACACAGGTCAACAAAGGGGAAACCTGGAAGCTGCTGAGCACTTGAATTCACCACCATCACCGCCAGAGGCCTCTTCTTAGGTGAGAATACGTTGTGTGGCTTCGGCCATTTGGGGTAAGGCTTTCTGCTTCTCATAGCCAAGTGCATTGTTTTGCTTTGGTGGTGCCAGGGATTGAACTCAAGGTCTTGTGCACCACAGGTGAGCCTGAGCCACGTTTTTTTTTTAACTTTTTGTTTGTTTGTTTTGTTTTTTTGAGGTAGGGTCTCACTCTAGCTCAGGCTGACCTGGAATTCACTATGTAGTTTCAGGGTGGCCTTGAACTCATGGCGATCCTCCTACCTCTGCCTCCTGAGTGCTGGGATTAAAGGCGTGCGCCAACCACACCCGGCTTTTTTATTGACACCTCCATACATGTAGACAGCATACCATGATCATAATCCTCTTCCACCACCCTCCCTTTCCTCCCATCCAAATTCCCCTCCACTGAATCCCCTCTTCTTTCCAACTAGTCTCTCTGCTATTTTGATGTCATCATTTTCCCCCTTCTATTATGTAGGTCATAAATACCACGGCTACTTTGGGGTCTGGAAGACAGTATTGCAAAGCATTCCTCCCCTCTTTTGGCTCTTACTTTTTTTTGAGTGAGAGAGAGAGAGAGAAAGAGAGAATGGGCATGCTAGTGGCCTCTCAGCTGCTGTGAACGAACTCCAGATGTGTGCGCCCCCTAGTGGGCAAGTGTGGCATTGCACCCTTGCGTCACTTTTTGCATCTAGCTAAACGAGGGACCTGGAGAATGGAATGAGCGTTCTTAGGCTTGACAGGCGGGCGCATTAACCGCTAAGTCATCTCTCCAGCTCCTGGCTCTTACATTCTTTCCACCTCTTCTATCATGATCCCTGAGGCTTGGAAGGTGTGATAAAGGTGTCTCAGTGCTTAACACAACTCTGTCATTTCTTCTCAGCATTTTGGTGAGCTTTGGGTCTCCCTAGTGGTCACCACCATCTGAAAAGAGAAGCTTGTCTAAACAAAAGTGAGAATAACATTAATATACCATAGTATTTACAGGGCAGTTTGGTGGTCATAATATATCCATATAGCCAGATGACAGTAGTAATGACCCCTCCCCCAGGACTTATGACCTCCCCAACCACAGGCTTTTCATTAGGTTTTCAACACCAGGCAGGAATTCCCTCCTGTGGAGTGGGCCTCAGGTCCAATAAAAAAACAGTTGGTTCCCTCCATAACAGATATGCCACCATTGCACTAGTTGGCTATAACGCTTTTAGGATCCACCAAAAGATTAAGACCATTGATGACTTTTCTCTCCCAACAGGCTGCATATGTCTTTCTGGCATCATGACAGCTAGTGAACAGGGAGGAGGCTTTCAGCTCAGGTGAACCACTGCTATAAACCAAATTCCTTCAGACTGAAATATTCCCTCCTGGAAGGAAGAGAGAGTCAAGAGGTCAACAAGTCTGGGAGAGCTAAAACTTAAACGATCCCTACCTAAGATTATAAAAAGTGTACACAACTGCTTGGGGAGAAACTCTGACAAGCTCAGCTGCCTGCAGGCTGTGCAATGTGCTGGAGATGCTCCCAGCTGCCCTTTGGTCTCTCGTCTGAGCCCTATCTGGGGGTACATAGACGTACGTTCATGTCTGCCCAAGGAAAATGTTTCATACAAAAGCCACACTCCAAGTCCAAAACAAGACTTTTTAATAGCCAGAGGAAAGAGCTCCCTGAGGATTCATCTTCTCTCCTGCTTTCTCACCATTTATACTTTCCCAAATCTCATTTGTGTTGGGTTGAGAAGGAAGGGAAGAGTAGGGAGAGGAAGCCAGGGGCAAGGAGGGATTATTTGTCTATCAGTGTGGAGGAGAAAAGGAAATCCTACCTCCAAGACCAGAGGGAAGCCTCCCCACCCAGGAATGTGCACTCCCCAACCCCAACCTCCGCCCTAGGAATATGCACTCCTCTGGGGAGGGAGGGAGGTGGGAGCTCCAGAGCTGCTCAGGCTTCCTAAGAGCAGCACCCCTTTGCTACCTGGGGACCACTAATCCCATTCTATGACCTCCCAACTGGGGCCTTAGAGAGAAGAGGCTGTGAGATGCCTTGGGAGTATATGCGGGTATGTCTTAGCCCGTGCCATCTCGACAAGAATGCTGACATTGAGATGTGAGCAACCGAGCATATGCCTTCCCCCACTTACTGTCACAGCGCTGTGAGGTGCCGAGTAGAGATTGTCAGCATGGCCACTGAGAGTGGGTGGTGAGGATTCAAATTCTGCTGTGATGAACACTGTTAGCTGCCTATGTGACAACCCCTTACTCCCTCTACCCATCATTCATCATTCTCTCTCTCTCTCCCTCCCCCTTGGAATGACACCAGCCAACCCCCAGACATGGTCTGTGATGAGTATAAGCAAACTATGACCTGAGGGATCAATTTGACTCTCTTATTTTTGTACAGCTCATAAGCAAAAATGGCTCTTTTTTTTTTTTTTTTTTTTTTGGTAGCTCAGGCTGGCCTTGAACTTGCTATGTAGCCAAAGGCAGTCTTTAATTTCTTTTTTTGTTAATTATCAAACACAATTTTACTTGATTCTTTAGCTGTATTCTCTTTCTGACGGTGAACTTCTGATCCTCCTGCCTCTGCCTGTGCTAGGATTACAGGTCTGTGCCACTGTACTCAGTTTATACAGTGCTGAAGACTGAACCCAGGTCTTTGTGAATATTACAAAGTGCTCTACCAACAGAACTGTATTCCCGGACCCTACATATGTCTTTAAAAATAATATTGTGTGTGTGTGTGTGTGTGTGTGTGTGTGCGCGCGCGCGTGCGCGTGCGCGCGCATGCTAGGGTCTCTTGCCACTGCAAATGAATACCAAATGCCTGTGCCATTTTTTTGCATCTAGCTTTACATGGGTGTTGGAAATCAAACCTGGATTGGCGGGCTTTGCAAGCAAGTGCTTTTAACCACTGAGCAATATTTCCAGTCACCCAGAAATGGCTTTGTAAAACATTTTAAATAGTTAAAGAGAATAAAAATGAGGGCTGGAGAGATGGCTTAGCAGTTAAAGCGCTTGCTTGTAAAGCCTCAGGACCCAGGTTTGATTCCCCAGTACCCATGTAAGTCAGATGCATAAAGTGGTGCGTGCATCTGGAGTTCCTTTGCAGTGGCTAGAGGCCCTGGTGTGCTCATTCTCTCTGTCTCTCTCTCTTCGACCTAAGCTAATTATGAGAGTCCTGCTCCTTTTCCTCAAGGCTTCCTTGTAGCAAGGAGAAGCCACTTGCTCCAGCTCTGTACAAAGAGGGCTAAGCAGAAATTTGCAGGGGAGTTGATATGAAGCATTGCTTTTCTGAAAGAAAAGGCCAGATGTGGCCAGGACCTGTTCTTCCCACTTCCTGCCTGAAATGTGGGTTTGCTCTCTGAAGTCTGTTCATCCTCTTCTTGCAGCACCACAGTGTCCCCTGCTGAAAAATAGAAAACACAGGGTCCTGAGTTCAGGTGAGAGGGCAGGGCAGGCTGGCTGGGGTCCAAGAGAGGAGAAGCTCCATGCTGGGCATGAGGTTAGACCAGAGGGCACTTGTCATCTGTGCTGGACTGAAGAAGGATCAGCCCCTGACAAGAGCGTCTGGGAGGTATTCTGAGGTCTTTTCATTATTGAGTTCTGGGGTTCTGGAGTCAGCATTTCTCTCTGTCTCTCTCACCCTCCTCTCCTCTAATAGTTCCCAAAAGATAGTAGAGAATCAAAATAACATTGAATAGTTGGAAGGATGAATGAATGAATGAATGAATAAAAAATACAGTTCTAAGAGGCTAGGTATTATTACACTACTTAACAGAGAAAAGTGAGGTTCCATAAGGGTTATTGACTTTTTCAAGATCACAAGCATTGGAAGAGGCAACACTGGGATCCAATCCCAACGGCTGGTCCAAATCCCTGGGCACAGTCTCCTCTTGCCTCAGCTCCCCTGAACCCCAGACCAGCCATGCTAGGCCCAATCTATGCTGATACAGGAGAAGAAATCTGCCCTCACCTCAGTGGAGCGTGAAAAGAAATTTTTTATACGAAACGACCTGGGCTTCTGCCAGGGACCGCCTCTCGTTCACATCCTCCGGCTCTGCTGGTGGAACTACCAGGAATGCGTCACCTCCTTAGCAGGTGCTCTGTACATATTTGGAGAATGAATGACTTGCCTTGTATCAGTACAAATTCCTCAACAAAAAGTCACAGGCTGCAAAATCACGAGAAAGCAGGTAAAATTGATGTCATGTTTCCTAACTTTGCAATAGATTGGAATGTGCATCCTGATGGCAGAATAAGCCTCCTGCTATGCCAGACAAGCCCAAGCCCAGGATATTCATCACTGCTATCATAGAACAGTTAATGTGTGTGTTTGCTTGCCAGGGCCACTCACGATTCCAAGCATGCAACGTCAGAAGTCTCATTTAAACTTTATTACAACCCTATGGAGTCAGTTTTATGGGGGTCCTCCTTTTATGGCTAAGGAATCTGAGGCTCAAAGAGGGTAACTTGATAAAGACCACACAGCCGATGCATGCCAGAGTCAGGTTCAAACTAAGGTCTTTGCCTCCATGGTCTAAAAGAGGAGGTGGGGTGGCTGTGGATGGAGTGCAGTTGGTAGAGTTTTTTTCTAGCATGCATGAAGCCCTGGGTTTGATCCCCAGCTTGGCACAAAACCAGACATGGTGCTACATGCCTGTTACCCTAAGCACACAGGATAGAGGCAGGAAAATCATAAATTCAAGGTCATCCTCAGCTACTTAGTTAGAATCCAGCCAAGGCTACATGGGACCCTGTCTCAAAGAGGAGGAGGAGGGAGGAGGTAGCAGTGAAGATTTGTGGTGGTCAGCTGCAGGACCGCCTTAAAGGACAACTGCCCCTTCTGAAATCTGTAGGGAGGGTGCTGCAGTCAAAGGGCTGATGGGAAGAGAGGAGCAAGGAACTGAAGCAGAAGTGGGTGAGGCTCTCTTTGTGCACAGGACCTGTCATTTCAGCAGGTCACACTCCTCGTCCCCTGCCAGGCTCAGCACTCAGCTGACGACTGTTATATCGTGTGTTGGGGTGGGGGCTGTGCGTTTGCAAGGGCCAGGCTGGGCCATGTGGTCATGTTTCCCACAGGGATGCTGGTGATTCATTACCCCTCCCTTCCAGCCTGGCCTCTATCAGGGTGTGACTTGTAATAAACAAGTCAGAAAATGTCATCTGGGCAAGAGAGAAATGTTCATAGAGTGACCTTTAGCCTGGGCCCAGCATCCTGGGCCACCTACGGCTCCCATCTCAGGGCCTCCCTCAGCCTATGGTGAGAAACTGTTATATTTTAAATTTTATTTATGGATTTATTTGAGAGAGGAGAGGGAGAGACAGACAGAAAATGGGCATGCCAGGGCCTCCTGCCACCGTAGGTAAACTCCAAAAGTATATTCCACTTTGGATCTGGCTTTATGTGGGGGCTAGGAAATTGAACCTGGGCCATCAGGCTTTGCAAGCAAGTGCCTTTAACTGCTGAGCCATCTCTCCAGCCCTTGGAAGCCCTTTTTTGTCCAGGTTTCAGAAATCCACTCCTCTGGACTGGCTCCAACCTGGGCTGTGGGTTCTGCTGCTCAAAGGACACCTCTTGGAAGACTTTAGTGCGCATAATTAAATCAACCTACACACCATTCATTGACACCTATTCTGAGTCCAGTAGGCCAATGACAGTGTGCTGCCTGCCTGAGTGACTGACTAGGTCAGAATTTTCCAAACAACAGGGGAAAAAAAAAAATGGAAAACCCAGCCCTCAAGAAGCTACAACCTCACTCACAGTAACACCACAGTTCACAGAACCATGAGTGTCAAGTTGTGGGCATCTCTATAGGTTTACTGGGACTTTAAAATAACAGGTAGAACAAAGTGCCATGGACTGGGACTTAAAAACACAGAAATGTATTGTCTCACAGTCTAGGGAGCTGGATGTGTGGGATCAAGATGGCTCCAGGGAGATGGCTTAGTGGTTAAGCGCTTGCCTGTGAAGCCTAAGGACCCCGATTTGAGGCTTGATTCCCCAGGACCCACGTAAGCCAGATGCACAAGGAGGCACAGGCATCTGGAGTTCGTTTGCAGTTTGCAGGGCTGGAGGCCCTGGCGCACCATTCTCTCTCTATTTATCTGCCTCTTTCTCTCTCTGTCTGCCTGCTGCTCTCTAATAAATAAATAAATAAAAAATAAACAAGATGGCTCCAGGGCTGGTTCCTTCGAGGCTGTGAAAAAGACTGTTTAGTACTGCTGCCTAGCTTCTGGTAGTTGAGTAGCGTTCTTTTGTGTTGTTTAGTTCCTGTTGGTGAAAAGAGCTATTGATGAGCTGTATTCATCACCCGCATCTCTCTGCCTCGGTTCACCTTTGCTCTGCCTTCATTCTCCAAGCATGAGTGTGCATGTGTGTGTTTCCCTATTTCTATTCTCTGTGGAGACACCCGTCATACTAGATTAGAGACCTACTGTATTTTATCTTAACTAATCACCTGTGCAAAGACCCTAGTTCCAACTAAGATTCTATTCTGAAGTTTTGGATTTCGACATACAGGTTATAGAGATACATAATTCAACCTATAACAGAAATGGGGGGGGGGACCCTACCTCCCTCTCAGGATCCCATTCCATAGTTGGATGACCCAAGTGATCTTTCAGCCCACAGATTCCCAAGGAGTCTTCCTGAAAATTACTTGCAAATGCTCCTGCAAGAAGGTGCCAGGGCTCAGGAGTGCCACGCTGCTTTGCTGACAGCCCAGGTGTGACTGGCTCATCCATGTGTGAAAGGGTATGTGTGAATGATAACCACTGAGAGATGAGGAAGGAGCCAACCACGGAGGGCCAGAACTAATCCCAGCAGTGGTGGTAGGTGGAGTGTGCCTAATAACCTTCGCCCTCTGCAGCTTTGATTTTCAAACAGCACAGCTTAGGCTGTCACCTGGTTCTGTGCTGCCCATGCAAACGTCACCAGCTAACCTAGCTACTTCTGCTCGGCAGCCTGGGAATTTCCAATCCTGACAAAGGGTGACCAGAACACAGCGTCTGCTTCTCTTTCTACGTGACCTGGCAGACCTTCAGCAGCGTCCAGAGTGAGAAAGACTCTCATGTAGACTCTCATGTTCACTGTGTGGGCTTAGGAGAACCATGCTGTCATAGCAGCTGGGTGACTGGGCTCCAGCTGAAGCCCTTGCAATGAATGTGACTCTGGAAAGCTACGGAATTTATATGAGCCTCTATTTTCTCGTTGACAAAGTAAGATTGCAAAGGAATGCTGGCCTTGCCAGCCATAAGCCAGCAAGGAGCAATCTAAGAGGTTTGACTTGTACCTGGATGAGGGAGGGGCGGAGGTGGCACCATGGTCCATCAGTGCCTTAGTTTTTTTTTTTTCTCACTTGTTGCACAAAAATGAAGGGTATTTGGGGAGAGGTATTAGGTGCTGTAGGAACCTTGCTACACTGGAGGTGGTTCAGGGAGGGGGGTAGCATTAGCATTCCGGGGAGAATGTGTCAAAAATGCTGACTCTTGGGCCCTGTCCCAGAACTATTGAACCAGAATCTATATTTTAACAAGTCTCAAGACACTGCCGTACTCATTCACGATTTGAAAAGTATAGCTTCCACAAGCATTGCTTAGCAGGCCCCAGTCCCTTCCAGTTCATCTGGCAAAAGCCACCTTGTTTTCTTTGGGAAGAGCGTGTCTTTCTCCCAACTCTAGTTGCAGGTGCTTCATTGGGCTGATCTGCTCTTGAGTCTCTGGTCAGAGTCAGCCCTGGGACTGCTGGTGGGAACTGTGGACCAGAAGCACTCACTTCACTCAGCCCTTCTGCTGTAGAATGGAAGCCTACAGAGAGGTGCCACCACTTTGTCCACTGCTGCAGGAAATCTAGGACTGGAGTCTTCAGAGAGAGGAGCAAAAGATCACGCACACCACACGCGCTCATGTCTGTGTGTGTTGCACATGTGCCCATGAGGCAAACAGAGAAAATTCCCACTCACATCTTTTTAGCTTCCAGCTTTGTCCAAAGGCTAATCTTTGGCTTTCAGTCCTTACAAGACATGAAGAACAGGTCTTAAGTGGTGTGGTGACCCCTGAAGGAGATGGGTTGGAGGATGGGTATGTCTGAATAGACTGGTGACAGATAAAGCTTCAAAACCAAGAAGACCGAAGCTGTACTGTGGAATAACCAGAAATGGAAGATCTTACAGATGTGTAGTCCTGTTTGAACTTTCCCTTCAAAACATCTCTGAGGCAATATATTACTCCAGAAGCCAGGCCTTGCCTACCTAGCTTTTCTGCTCACCATTTAAGCATTGTGCTGAGAGCTCTGGACCATTAACTCAGGATTCCGCAGAGACCAAGCTGGGGCATCAGATTGCCTGGGCACTTCCCTCATGCAGGCTGGAGGCCTCAGGAGTGAAGAGGAGGTAGCCAATGGCTGAACACCGCAGCCAGGGCTCCAGAGCACTTGCTGAGGAGAAACCACAGGCCTGTAAACCTAGGGGCAAACTCAGAAAATGAGCTTCCTATAGGAATGAGCCGATACCATAAGATAGGTGTTTCTTTTACCCAGCTAGGGTCAAAGTGGACTCTCAGACAATGACAAGCTTCTGCAGGCTTTCCAGGACTGTGACACAGCTGGATAAGTGTGAGCTACACTGGCACCAGCAGGGGTGATGGGTGGCAGTGAGTGCTGCCAGGGAAGGTCATTGCACCTCACTGTACACGGCTTAGACCCAGACTGCTGAGAGACAGGGCCAGGAGGATCCAGCCCCGAGTGTGCATACCTATGGCTGTGTGAACAGGGCTTCCTCTGTGTGTCCATGTAGAGGTCTGAGTGAAAGGACATGTCACTTGTGAAGGTGCTGCTCTAAACTGTGAGAGGTGAGAGAACTGTGGGCCCAGGTTTGACTCCCTAGTACCCACAGAAAACCAGAGGCACAAAGTGACACATACATCTGGAGTTGGTTTACAATGGCAAGAGGCCCTGGCACACCCATTCTCTCTCTCTCTCTCTCTGTTTACAAATAAATAGGGGAGCCGGGCCTGGTGGTGCACGCCTTTAATCCCAGCACTCGGGAGGCAGAGGTAGGAGGATCGCCGAGAGTTCGAAGCCACCCTGAGATTACAGAGTGAATTCCAGGTCAGCCTGGACCAGAGTGAGACCCTACCTCACAAAAACAACAACAACAACAACAAAGAAAACAAATAAATAGGGGGGGGAGTGGTGATGGTAGTGGAGAATATCTACTGCCTGTGGGGGGGGTGCTTATCTGGTGTATATTTCTTGTCTTTGTCAGCTGTGGGATTGTGAGTGAGAAGTATTGCCTTTAGGGTCTGTTTTGAGTGGCATAAAGGGAGGGTGGTATGTGGGTGAGAGGGTGAGCGAGTTGCTGGCAGTGAGATCAGTGACTATGGTTGAGCCAGTGCCCCCAATAGTGATAGTAGGTGCCAAGTGTAACCCACTGAGCAGAGTCAGGCATGCACGGTCTCATGATCTCCCTTGAGGGCAGGAATTCCTGTCCCAGGACTCAAATTGTCCCTGGCTAAATTAATTCCCAGCTCATCGTGGGTAATACTCTCACCCGAGGGTGTCTAATTCAGCCCTACGGGCTCCCTGCCACCACCCCGTGTGCACCTTCTCAGCCATAAAGAAGCCACCAGCTGCTTGGTAGCACAAAGCCCCTGGGTCGCCTCGCCACGTTTTTTTAGAGAGAAAATTGCTGGTGGCGCTTCCATCCTGCGCTTCCATCCTGTGCTCCCGGGAAGCAGCTTTCAGCACAGCTGTGTCTCCATGCCAAGGCCCACGCCTCCGAGCCCCTGATGCTTCCTCGGCACTGTTTTCATAAATCTGGGGAATATTAAAATAATGGGGCCACGTGTTCCGATTGCGAAAGGAGGAGGACCACTCCCGGACAGAGCCTTTGTGTGAGGCTGAGAGGAAGTGAGGGGAGAGGCCAGGGAGGAAGGGGAGAATGGGCGGGGAAGGGGTTTGGAGAAGACTTCCTGCCAGAGGCAGAGAGACATGACTGCATCTGGAGAGGAGCCATGCTACCTGTGGGTGTGGCAGGGAGGTACTGTGAGCCTGGCAAGATGGGAGCGTTCATATACTCTGCCAGGAAGTCAGCACCATGAGAGGACACACGCTCACACCTGACTTTCAGATCCCCTCACCTGGGTGACCCCTAGGGCTGGAAAGAAAAGACTCCCAAAACAAACAAACAACAACAAAGCGTCTGCTGCCCCCATGCAGGAAGAGGACTGGCTGTCTAACACCATGCTCACTGGCCTTCTCACATACAAAGCTCAGCCTTGTGGACAGGGATGCCTTTCCATTGTCATTGCTGGGTTGCCGGGCCAAGCGGTGCCAAATGACTTTCTCCTCTTAAGTTCCGCTGAGGGAAACTGTGAGGAAATAAATTTCCTCTCAATACACTGTGGATTGACTCGGGCTAGCTTCCCAGTGGCCCATAAAATAATTGCAACATTTACTGGGTACTTGCTTTCGTGCCAAGTGCTATTAAGTAGAGCTTAAGGAGAGACGCTTAGAAGAACCTACTGGAAATTCTGCCCAACGCCCAGATACCAGGCAATCCCCGGCCAAGACTGAGCCTTAAGCAAGCTGTTCACCAGCAGAACCCTGGGCCAGACTGCCCATTTCTTGGGAAGTTTGCAAAGTGTGCGTGTGGGCGGGAAGGGAGGAGGTTACCGGGACCCTGGAAGCTGGACCACAGGGCAGGTATTGTTGGGAGACTGGAGCCAGGATTGTGGAAAAGCCAACTGTAGTGGAGAAAGTCATGGAGGGATAGCTTGGCACGCAGAGTAAGAAGTCAGGATGGAAGGCCAAGGAAGGACCAAAGTCCTGTTCAGAGGCAAGACCCAGGGCCTGCAGCTGACAGCAAGCAAGCACCCTGCAGCAGCGGCCAGCTGCAGAGCCTCACTAGGCTGTCGTGCCTGGGCCTTGTCTCTGGCCTTCAGGGGGCTCCCACCCTGTAGGCAAACGAGCTGCTGTGCAGCCCGCTTACTGACTTGTTTCCATGTCTAGAGTCTGTCCCTCTATCTCTACTGCTCATCGGGTCATCAAGCCCTCCAGAGAGAAGCCTGAGTGAAATAAATGAGAGGCCCTGAGGGCTGCAGGTTGACGTGAGAATGAGGAGCAAGCCACTTGCATGCTATGGGCCACTGTGCTTCAGCAGGGACATAGCGAGCAACCCCACTGGAGGAAGGAACGGAGTGGTACACTCGCCACAGGCCAGCACTGGGTGACTTCAGCCTGTGAGGCCCCCTTACAGCCTTTACGAGAGCCATGTGCTCTTCCAGCTGATAAAGAAACTTTGATGTTTTGTTGTGTGGCGTTTATAACTTTTATTTATTTGCACACTTGCATGGGCGTGCATGCTTACATGCATAACTGCATGCATGTGGGGGGGGGGAGGCAAGCCAGGGCCTCTGCAGACAAATTCCAGATGTGTATGCCACCTTATGTCTAGCTTTACCTGGGTGCTAGGGAATTGAATCGAGGCTGGCAGGCTTTGCAAGCAAGGACCGTTAACCGCTGAGCCATCTCCCTGGCCCAGCAGACATATATATATTTGGTTTTGCAAGGTAGGGTCTCACTCTGGTCCAGACTGACCTGGAATTAACTATGTAGTCTCAGGGTGGCCTTGAACTCTTGGCGATCCTCCTACCTCTGCCTCCCGAGTGCTGGGATTAAAGGCGTGCGCCACCACGCCCGGCTTTAGATATATTTTTTAATGTTGTGAATATTTTGCTTCTGTGTATGAAAAGTATGTGTCTGGTATGTGCGATGGGTGTGATATGTGATATATGCACATGTGTATATAGGTGTGCATACTCCATGCATGTGTGTGCAGAGGCCAGCGGAGAATTTCAGGTGTCCTCTTGTCCTTTTTTTTTTTTTTTGGTTTTTCGAGGTAGGGTCTCACTCTCTAGCCCAGGCTGACCTGTATTCTCAGGGTGGCCTTGAACTCACAGCAATCCCCCTACCTCTGCCTCCCAAGTGCTGGGATTAAAGGCGTGCGCCACCACACCCGGCTCCTTCTCTTGTCCTGAGACAGGTCTCTTCCTCAGCCTTGAGCTGCTGTTCATCAGGGAGATCTAGCAATTCTCTGGTCTCTGCCTCACCCCCATTCAGAGATGACAGGTATGTGTGGCCATGAACAGATTTTTTTTTTTTTCAAGGTACGGTCTCACTCTAACCCAGCCTGACCTGGGTCAATGTGTAGTCTTAGGCTTGCCTTGAATTTATAGCAATCTTCCTGCCTCTGCCTCCCGAGTGCTGAGATTAAAAGTGTGCGCCACCATGCCCGGCCCATGTACAGATTTTTGTGTGGGTTCTGGGAAATTAAATTTGGTGATCTCCAACCAGAGAGACCTTCATTTAAGAGACAAGTGCTTTTTAACTGCTGAGCCATCTCCCCAGCTCAGAAAGCTGGTTTTTTAAAGTGGCTTTCAATGTCCACTCAATCCCAAAGAGTTCTTCAGTTTATTGTCTGGAGACAAAACAGGGGAAGACACCAGCCCTATGCTGGTCACCCAGAGGCACAGTAATAGGGGCCTTTTAAATTCCTTCCTGTGGTAGTTTGAATAGATGGCCCCCAATATATTCAGTGTTTTATTAGTTTGTAGTTTGCATCTGCATCCACCTAGCTGGAGGCGGTATCACTGGGCGGATCTTAAGGTGTGGTGGTGGGTTTGAGATTTCAATCTAAAGATATGCAAAATGTGCCTAGCTGGAGTTCCTGAGGTGTCTGTGCTGTGTGGCTTCTTTGTGTTTGGTCCTGTGAAAGCAGGCCAGCTTCTTCTACCATTATGGAACTTCCCCTGGACCTCCCTAACTGTGCCTGGTCTGGAAGTTCATCTCACGGAACCTCAAGCTGTCTGCTACAGTTCCCTTTTCCCAACCAGCATGGCAACAAGTCCCCTTGCTAGCAATCACAGGGTCATTCATTGGGAACTTTATCACTGGCAACACAATGAAGCTCTGGGCTTCGTGTTGTTGTAGGGTCACAGGAGGTACAAGATGTCTTGAGGGCCACAAATTTTGGAGTCCTCCCTGTCCCTCTGTCTTGGGGCTGGACACATATGCCACTCTTCCTGGCCAACATACACCTTAGTTTGTCATGGTTGCCCGTTATGCCAGATTTCTCTATCCACAGTATACTAAGATCATGCCTCTGAAAAAAAACCCACTGATGTATCTCCTATAGATGCAGTGTGTCAAGAAAGCTCTGTGTAGAGATGGCGTGCAGCAGAGATGGTGTGCAGCCATACGGAGCTGGTCAAGGAAACTCGGCATCACTGGGACCAGGTTTCCGCAAGCTCTGCTTTCGTAACGGCGTCTCTGTCTTACAGGATGTTTAGCAGCACTAGCTGTCGTTAGCAGACTTCCCCAACCCCCAGCTGTGCAGCTGTCCAGACATTGCTCTGGGACAGGTCACCTGGCTGAGAACTAGATCCGCTGACGTGTAGGATGGAATTGTATACCTTGAGAATGACAAGAGCTGGCCAACTATGGTGGTTCACACCAGTAAGTAATCTTCGCACACGGAAGGCAGAGGCAGGAGGAATGCCTCAAGTTCGAGGCTAGACTGGGCTTCATAGTGAGTTCCAGGCCAGCATGGACTCTAGTGTGAGACCTTGTCTCAAAAACAAAGACAAAATAAAACAAAAAGAATGATGAATAATAAAGTAGGGACTGACACATGGAGGACATACCATATGCCAGACTCAGTTCTGAGTGTTTCACACATGATAACTAATCTCATAGCAACCCCGCTTTACATGGGGGAAATTGAGGCACAGAAAGTTTAACTAACTTGGCCAAGGTCACACAGCTAGCATGATTCTGACAGAATACTGTCAAGAAGAGAAAGAAGCAGGTAACAAAACCACACTTGTATGATATGATCTCATTTTTCTTGTTTTTTTTTTTTTTTAATTTTTAAATATATTTTATTTATTTATTTATGAGAAGGAGAGAGAGAGAAGCAGATAGAGAGAATGGGAACATCAAGGCCTCTAGCTACTGCAAACAAACTCCAGAACATATGCCACCTTGTGTATCTGGTTTACATGGGTACTAGGGATTTGAACCTGGGTCCTTTGGCTTTGACAGCAAGTGCCTTAACTTTGAACCATCTCTCCAGTCCATGGTCTCATTTTTCAAACATGCATGTAAGTCTCCAAAACATATGTGTTAATGGCTCTTTATAGTCATAGGATTGCAGATGAATGGGTTTTTTTCTTGTCAAATTGAGCCTATGCTATTTATGTAATAAGAAAAGAAGTTGAGGCTGAAAACATTTCTCAGTGGTTAAAGCACTTATTTTGCCTGTCAAGTAGAGTTCAAATCCCCAATACCCACATAAAGCCAGACACAAAAGTGGCACACACATCTCGTACACACAAAGCATACCCGTGTGTGTGTGTGTGTGTGCACATACAAGTAAATAGTATTTTTTAAAAGCCTCTTTCTCTCACTCTCTCTCAAATAAAAAGATAAAATACTGGGCTGGAGAGATAGCTTTGCAGTTTTGGCGCATGCCTGGGAAGCCTAAGGACCCAGGTTCATTTCTCCAGATCCCACATAAGCCAGATGCTCATGCAGGTGGGGGCAGGAATGCAATAGACGAATGAGCACTTCCTCAGCAGTCTGTGGGAAAGCTGTGGTTTCTATCCCTTTCTAGAAGGAGTTGGGGACTGGGTGTTGCTATGGACACAACCCTTGGACACTTTATGACTGACCCCCAACCTGGTTGAACTGCTCTTTTGGGAAAAGTCATTGGAAGCATGCGGACTGCTCAGGCCACCAACAAGGCAGGGGTTGGGTCAAGTTCAAACACAGCAGCCCATGACGACTCCAGTTAAAACCTTTGGCAATAACATTCAAGTGATCATTTTATGAGAAAACAATTCTATAAAATAGTAAATCTTATTGTTCCTAAAATAATCAAATGTTTTTACATTTTTAAAGAAGAGTTTAGAAATATAAAATAATTATTTTTTTAAAGTTAGAAGAAAATATTAGCAAAATTGAGACTACAGTAGAAAAGACTGGTACCCGAGCCTGATTGAGCCCTACTGTGCTCGAACCAACCATTCTCTACAGGGCTGTGGATGCTTGTGGGGTATAGATGTGGAGGCCTGGAGGAGATGGGGGGTTGCCTTGAGGGCACATGAAGTCCGCTTCTGGGCACAAGACTCCTCAGTGATAGCTGTTAACTACTGTAGCTGGGCTGGTGTCATCCTCCCCCCACCCTGTTACACTTTGGCCAGTTTGTTACAGATATATTATTTTTAGAATTGGAAAAAAATACCATAAAACAAAGGAAAGGTGGTGAGAGATTTACTGGGAGCAAAGGGCAGACAGACAGATGTGCTTTAGAATCTGGCTCTACGAGCTGGAATTTGACCTGCAGTTATCTGAGGCTATGAGAAGCAGGTGGGGCGCCCACTGCTTTCCTAACCAAGAACTTCCTGCCTTTGTGCCCACTCACCATCCCACTGTCCAGATCTCAGGGAAACCCCAGAGCCAGAGCCAGAGCCACAACCACAGCCCCCCTCCACACACCCACACCCAGGCAGCTGGATGGACTGTGGTCAGGGGGCTTGTGACCTTTACTCTGTCGGAGTTTCCCCAGTATGAGGGTTGCAGCTTCAGGAGCAAAGGGAAAACTATAGAATGCACCTTTTGTTCTACCTGACCCTGCTCATCTTCCCCTTTCTTTTTCTTTTCCTTTTTTTTTCTGTTTTATTTTAAATGTTTTAAGTCACCAGCTAAACTCGATTTCATTAAAATTTAAACTTTCTGTATTAAAAGATGTGATCAACAAAGTAAAAAGGCCACCCACAGAATGGGCAAAAATTTTTGCAAATTATATGTTTGATAAGGGACTAATATACAGAATATATAAAGAATGCCTATAACTCACCACCACCAACAACAAAACCCCAGAAAGCCAAGTCAAACGTGAGCAAGGGCTTGAATTGATGTTTTCCCAAACAAGACACACAAATGAGCAATAAGCACATGAAATGATACTCAGCAGGCTGAGTCACTAGAGAAATGCAAATCAAACCCACAATTACATACTGCTTCACACCCACCAGGGAGCTATGATATATTTTTTTTAAGATAATAGCAAGTGTTGGTAAGCATGTGGAGAAATCAGAGCCCTGGTGGGAATGCAAAATGATGTTACCTCTGTAGAAAATAGTATTTTTCTTAAAAAAAAAAATAGATTTATGATATGGCCAGCAATTTCATTTCCAAGTATGCACACAAATGAATTAAAAACAGGGACTTGCTGGGGCTAGAGTAGGACTCTACTTCAACAAAACAAAACAAAACAAAACAAAACACCCAGCCACTTGAATAAATATATTTACATGCTCATGCACACCTGGTGGGCATGGAAAACAGAGCAGCCCTGTTCCACATAGAGTTTCCATGTGAGCCAGCATTTCATCCCTAGTTCTAGACCTGGAGGAACTGAAAAATGTGAGCACAATCTTGTTCACAAGTGTTCTGAGAAGCATTTACAGTAGCCCCAAAACAGAAGCAATGTACATCCCCTATGGATAGGTAAATAAAACATACTTATCTGTACAACAGACTACCATGCGGCCATTAAAATGGATGGGCATGGCAGCTCACTCCTTTAACCTAGGCAGTCATGAGGATGAGGCAGGAGAATCATCATAAATTCCAGGCTAGCCTGGGCTACAGTGTAAAACCCTGTCTCCAAAAAAAAACCACACATATGCAGGGCTGGAGAGATGGCTTAGCGTTTAAGGCGTATGCCTGCGAAGCCTAAGGACCCCCGTTCGATTCTCCAGGTCCCATGTAAACCAGATGCACATGGTGGCGTATGCATCTGGAGTTCATTTGCAGTGGCTAGAGGCCCTGGCGCACCCATTCTCTCTCTCTCTCTCTCTCTCTCTCTCTAATAAATAAATAAATAAAATAAAATCTTTTAAAAATACACATATACAAAGTAAATAATAAAACAAAACGAATGGTTCTCAAAAGAAACAGAACGGATAGAATAAATATTAGTATAAAAGGGATTTATTTATTGGATTAGGATATGGGTCAGGCAGTCCAACAACAGCAGTGTGCAGGCTACAGAATTCGAGGACCCACTAGTGCTCAGTCCACGAGGCAGGAGGCCTCGTCAGTCCCAATCTGGCACTGAAGTCCGGGAGGATTGCCAAAGGGCTGCGGGTCTTCACGGTCAAGCAGGAAAAATGGAGTATAATCCTTAAAACATCTGTTTATTCAGTTTACATGCAAACACATACAACTTTCCACTGGATTCTTTTTATTATATTTCTAATTTATCTAAATTATATACCTTGCGTAGATAAATGAAAGAACAATACAGGGGAGAACCAGGATACATCAATGCATCAAGAATAAACAGCTCACTGCCTACAAAAATGTTTTCTTTATTTATTTGCAAGCAGAGAGAGAAAGAAAGAGGGGAGAGAGAGAGAGAGAGAGGGAGAATGCGCATGCCAGGGCTGCTCATCACTGCAAACAAACTTCAGACACCTCTGCCACTTTGTGCATCTGGCTTTACTTGGGGGCTGGGGAATCAAACCCAGGCTGGCTTTGCAAGCAAGTGCCTTGGAGACCCTATCTCAAAAATACAAACAAAACAAATAAAAATAAATTCTTCATGGGTTTCAAAGATGGCTGAGATTCAAGGCACTTGCTTGCAAAATCTGTGGGCCTAAATTCAATTCCTAAACCATCTACGTAATGTAGACACACACACACAAAAGTGTTGCAAGCATCTAGTCTTCATCTGCAACAGCAGCAAAAGGCACACAGACACACACACACACACACACACACACACAAATTCTTTATTCTGAGCATATTAGATGAGGTTAATCAGTATATTGATAGTTTGCTACTCTTCTTTGGTGAGTGGAGGGACAGTGGACTTCATCCTATCTTTAAAAAATATTTATTTTGGGCTGGAGAGATGGCTTAGTGGTTAAGACGCCTGCCTCCTAAGCCTAAGAACACCGGTTCCAATCTTCAGGTCCCACGTTTAGCCAGATGCAAAGTGACGAAAGGACGCAATGCCACACTTGCCCACAAGGGGGCGCATGCATCTGGATTTCGTTCGCAGAGGCTGAGAGGCGGCTGGTGCGCCCATCTCTATCTGTCTTCCTCTCCCTATCTCTCTGTGTCTCTCTCCAAAGTAAAAATAAATATAAAAAATTTAAAAAATATTTTGTGTGTGTGTGTGTGTGTGTGTGTGTGTGTGTGTGTATGTAAGTACGTGTTTGTGTGGGGGGAGCACATGCATGCCATGGGGTACATGTGGAGGTCAGAGGACAGCTACCTTGCACTTCATTTTCAGTCAGCGTCTTTGGGGCTCCCTTGGTAAATTTCTAGGAAATTCCCCTGCCTTCACTTCTTTCTTGCTGCAGGCACATTAGGATTGCAGAAGCCTGCCAAGGCTTCCCTCTTTGATGGGGAGGGGGGTGCGAATGAGGGGGAGGGTTCGAGTCAGATCCCATCATATCAGTCCTAGGAATGCAGGTCCTTTAAAAAACAACAAAAAGAATTTTTCCTGCCTTTTATAATTTTCTGCCTGCAAGTTCCAAGAAAAGGTAGATTCAAATACACATGGAAAAATGTGATGGTAAGCTAATGTTTACAGACACAAGAGCATGTGTGCAAAATAGTTGCTGGTCTCTTAAGATTATAAGTGGTTTGTGTGGGTCAAACTGTAATGCTTATATCTTACTAATCTCGATGGACAGTGAATAAGCAATATGGAAATGGATCGAGTTGTTACTTTTTTGTTGTAAGAAAGGGCAAAGGGGGGTGGAGAGATGGCTCAGTGGTTAAGGCGCTAGCCTGCAGAGCCAAACAAACTGGGTTCAGTTCTCCAGCACCCACATAAAGCCAGATGCACGAAGTGGCACATGCATCTGGAAGTCACTTGCAGCAGCAAGAGACTCTGGAGTACCCATTCTCTCTCTCTCTCTCTCTCTCTCTCTCTCTCTCTCTCTCTTCCATCTCTCTCTGCTTCCAAAAACATAAATAAGTATATTTTTTTTTTAAAAAAAAAGAAAGGTCAGGGCTGGAGAGATGGATTAGTGGTTAAAGGTGCTTGCCTGCAAAGCCTAAGGATCTGGGTTTGCTTCCCCAGTACCCATGTAAGAGCCAGATGCACAAGGTGGCACATACATTTGCAGTTTGCTTGCCGTGGCTAGAGGCCCTGACATGCCCATTCTCTACCTTTCTCTCTCTTGCAAATAAGTAAATTAAATATATATATATATATTAAAAAGGCAAAGGGGTGTGAAGTGGATGTAAGATTCATTTAAGCTTAATTTGTGTAACACATGGTAAATAAAGAGTACTTCATTGTGAATAAGAAGTCATTGTTTTACTTTCTTCTTTTTGTTTCTTCCCTGTGCTAGGGATTGAACCTAGGCAAATTTGCTACTATGGAGCTACATCCCTAGCAATAGAATATTATTTTTCTGTGGTGTTATAACTACCTTATTTAAAAATATATCTTAGTTGGGCTGGAGAGATTGCTTAGTGGTTAAGGTGCTTGCCTGCGAAGCCTAAGGACCCATTTTCTACTCTCCAGGTCCCACATAACCCAGACACACAGAGGTGAGGCAAGTGCAAAGTCACACATGCCCACTAGGTGGTACAAGTGCCTGGAGCTGGATTTCAGTGACTGAGGCCATGGCATGCCAGTTATGTCTCTCCCTCTCTCTCCATATATATATAATTTTAAAAATAAAAATACTTTAGTTAAGAAATAAAATATATTGTTACTTTTTAAATATTAAGGGTTGGAATGTAGCTCAGTAGGTAGGGTGCTTGCAGGAGGCTCAGAGTTTGATTCTCCACACAACATACAGCAGGCCTGTAATTCAACCACTTGGGATGTGGATGCAGGAAGATCAAGAGTCCAACATCATCCTTCGTTACATAGAGCTTTCAAAATCAGCCTGGGCTACATGGTACCCTGTCTCAAAAGAAATTAAAAAGAATAAAGAAAAATAAAAGCAAAAAATTGACTTGGAACTTACTCTAGCCTAGGCTTGCCTCCAACTCCAGTTCCATATATATATATATAAATGAAATAAATAAATAATTGAAAAAACTACTGATAAATTTTATAACATACATAAACCTTAAAAACAGGGCTGGAGAGATGGCTTAGTGGTTAAGGCATTTGCCTATGAAGCCTAAGGACCCCAGTTCAATTCTCCAGGTCCCACATAAGTCAGATGCACGTGGTGGCACATGCGGCTGGAGTTCGTTTGCAGTGGCTAGAGGCCCTGACATGCCCATTCTCACGCTCTCTCTTTCTCTCCCCCTCTCTCTGTCTCTAATAAATAAATAAATAAAAATAAAAAAATTTAAAAAAAACAACCTTAAAAACATACTAAGGGTAAGAAACCAGACACAAAAGGCCACATTTTATGATCCTATTTATTTTTTAAAATGCCCCCAATAGGGCTGGAGAAATGGCTTAGTGGTTAAGGCGTTTGTTTGCAAAGCCAAAGGATCCTGGTTCGATTTTCCAGGACCCATGTGTGCCAGATGCACAAGGATGTTCATGTGTCTGGAGTTTGTTCGCAGTGGCTGGAAGCTCTGGCACACTCATTCTCAGAGAATGGGCACGCCAGCAGTCTCAGCTGCTGTGAATGAAATCCAGATGTGTGCGCCCCCTTGTGGACAAGTGCGGCATTGCACCCTTGGGTCACTTTGCATCTGGCTAAACGTGGGACCTGGAGATTGGAACCCGGTTCTTAGGCTTAGCAGGCAGGCGCCTTAGCCGCTAAGCCATCTTTCCAGCCCTAAAATATTTTTTTAATGCCCCAAATAGACTAATCATAGAGAAGAGGTTAGTGGAAGCTGCTAATGGTTCTGGGTTTATTTAGGAGATGATAAAAAATATTCTGGGGCTGGGCATGGTGGCACACGCCTTTAATCCCAGCCCTCAGGAGGCAGAGGTAGGAGGATTGCCATGAATTTGAGGCTACCCGGAGACTACAGAGTGAATTCCAGGTCAGCCTGGGCCACAGTGAGACCCTACCTCGAAAAAAAAAATCTGGGGCTGGAGAGATGGTTGAGCAGGTAAGGCACTTGCCTGCAAAGCCTAAGTATCCTGTTTCGATTCCCCAGGACCCAGATGCACAAGGTGGTACATACATCTGGAGTCTGTCTGCAGTGGTTAGAGGCCCTGACATGCCCATTCTCTGTCTGTCTCTCTGTCTCCCTCTCCTTGCAAATAAATAATTTTTTTTTTTTTTTTTTTTTTTTTTTTTTCAAGGTAGGGTCTCTCTCTGGCCCAGGCTGACCTGGAATTAACTATGTAGTCTCAGGGTGATCTCAAACTCTCGGCGATCCTCCTACCTCTGCCTCCCGAGTGCTGGGATTAAAGGCGTGTGCCACCACGCCAGGCTATAAATAATATTTTAAAAAATATTCTGAATAGGGCTGGAGTGGTGGCTTTAGCAATTAAGGTGTTTGCCTGCAAAGCCTAAGGACCCAGGTTCAACTCCCTAGAACCCACGTAAGCCAGATGCACAAGGTAACGCATATGCACAAGGTGACACACACATCTGGAGTTCATAAGCAGTGGCTAAGGCCCTGGTGTGCCAATTCTCTATCTCTCTTTCTCTGTCTCTCATAAATTAAAAAAAAAAATTCTGAATAGCTATGCATGGTGGCACATGCCTTTAATCCCAGCACTCAGGAGGCAGAGATAGGAGGATCACTGTAAGTTCAAGGTTACCCAGAGACTATGTAGTGAATTCCAGGTCAGCCTAGACTATAGCGAGAACCTACCTTGCAAAACTAAATAAAATAAAATAAAAAAATAAAAAATTCTGAGATTACAGAATGGTGATGGCAGTATAATTGTTTGAATTGCATTAAAATTTTTAATTTAAATTTCTTCTTTTTTGGTTTTTTTGATTTTTTGTGTGTGTGTGTTTTGAGGTAGGGTTTCACTCTAGCTCAGGCTGACCTGGAATTCACTATGTAGTCTCAGGGTGGCCTCGAACTCATGGCGATCCTTCCTCTGCCTCCTGAGTATTGGGATTAAAGGCATACACCACCACATCCGGCTTGGTTTTTTGATTTTTTTTTTTTTTGAGGTAGGGTTTTTCTCTAACCCAGGCTGACCTAGAATTCACTATGTAGTCTCAGGGTGGCTTTCAGTTCACTGTGATCCCCCTGTTTCTACCTCCTGAGATTAAAGACGTGCATCATTATGCCTGGCTGAATTTCTTGAATTGTACTGAATATTTTGTATTCAGCTAAAAACACTGAATGGTGGCTGGAGGAATGGCTTAGCGGTTAAGGAATTTGCCTACAAAGCCAAAGGACCCAGGTTTGATTCCCCAGGACCCATGTTAGCCAGGTGCACAAGGGGGCATACATGTCTGGAATTCGTTTGCAGTGGCTGGAGGAGACCCTAGCACACCCATTCTCTCTCTATCTCTCTCTCCCTCCCACCCTCTTTCTCTGTCAAATAAATAAATAAATAAATAAATGAAATGTAAAAAAAAAAAAAAACCAAAACACTGAATGGTATACTTAAAAAAAGTGAATGTTATGTTCTAACAGTGTAGCTGGAACTCGACGTTCCAGGTGGCAGGCAGGGATGTGGGGTCAGAGGTGGAACTTCTGCAAACTGAGAAGTGGACGTCGACTTATATAGCCTAGATACAATGAGAGTCCTGGGCCCACGACGGATTCTGGTTCTCAGGCTATTCCCACATACAGGCCATGGGGCTGGGGCACAGAGGTGAAGACAGTTGCTGGGTCAGCTGGCCTAGGGGTTCACCAACTTTGCTTTGTGGGGAGGATGTTTATTTAAGGCGAATCATTGTTTACTCAAAGCTTTGGGCTGTTTACCTCAGGGTGGAATTATCAGTGAAAGCTGGGCTATTAATCAATCATGGGGCCTGGCCACAGACCTGTTTCCCTTCCGGAGAGTGGGAGGGACAGAGGGAAAGAGGGAGGAAGGGAGAGAGAAGGCTTTGTGGGAATGGCTTTGCTCCCAGGAGCAGGAAGGTCACACAGGAAGTGGCCTTGAGGTGGTGTCAGGGGTAGGACAGTAGTGGACAGTGGGTCCCATGGCATAACAGTCATGGGACAAAGCTGGCCGGAAATCACACCATGGGGATGCTCCCTGGCCAAGGCCAGGCCACTCGTGGAAGAGACGAGATTCATGAACAGATACTGGAGCAATGAACCCTGCAGAAGTGGACAGGGTTGGGGAAGGGGTGGGCAGGCAATGTGCTATTGGGGCAGTGGGGTGACCAGAAGTCAGGACTTTGGACAGAGCCTGAGTGCAGCACGCTCCTCAGGTGTACAGGCTTGATGTGGAGCGGATATCCACCTGACTCCTGGTACTCAATACCTTCCCACGAGCTAGCCTGCGTGGGTGAAGGATATGCTGTCGGCCTGTGCCACAGTAAGCAGACTGGGCACAACAGTGGTGCTTGGCTGAAGGAAAGGGCTGTTGCAGACTGGGAAAGCAGCTGCTTTGGAAAGAGCATGGATGGGAGCAGGCATCTACTCACATGTGTACCTGGAACTATGGACAGCACAGGCCGCCCACCCTGAGGTGGCTAGTGCAAGGTCCCTTGTGGTGGACTTGGGCCAGGGCAGAGCTGTTCTTGCTGGGCGTCGAGCGTGTAGCTTAGGGGCAACCACACTATGTGAACTCTAGGAGTGGCGGGTGAATGGATGGATGAAGAAATGGATGGATGCTTTTCCCCACTGACGGCATCAGTAGTACCCACCCCATCACAGGACTGGTGGGAATAGGACTACAGGTGAACCACGAGACACAGGACCCATAAGCACTCAGCAAAAGGCATGTGTGTTCTCACTGTACTTTTAGCACACCAGGCTTTCTTCCCTTGTGCACACTACACTTGCACAAGTGCCTTTGTCTGTCTCCACAAAGGCCCTTAGAGCCGCCAATTATAAGAGCATTCAACTTGCTGGTCTGTGCTCACGGGGCCTACTCACCACTTACTAACTACGTGACACTTACTATGTGATCTTCAGATGTCACTTACTAACTACGTGATCTTCAAATGACACTTACTAAGTACGTGATCTTCAGACGACACTAACTACGTGATCTTCAGACGACACTTACTACGTGATCTTCAGACGTCACTTACTATGTGATCTTCAGACGACACTAACTAACTACGTGATCTTCAGACGTCACTTACTAACTATGTGATCTTCAGACGACACTAACTATGTGATCTTCAGACGACACTTACTAACTACGTGATCTTCAGACGTCACTTACTAAGTACGTGATCTTCAGACATCACTAACTATGTGATCTTCAGATGTCACTTACTAACTACGTGATCTTCAGACGTCACTTACTAAGTATGTGATCTTCAGACATCAGTTACTAACTGTGATCTTCAGACAACACTTACTAACTACGTGATCTTCAGACGATGCTTACTAACTATGTGATCTTCAGACGACACTAACTATGTGATCTTCAGACGACACTTACTAGCTACATGATCTTCAGACAACACTAACTATGTTATCTTCAGACGACACTTACTAGCTATGTGATCTTCAGATGACACTTACTAACTACGTGATCTTCAGACGACACTAACTATGTGATCTTCAGACGACACTTACTAAGTATGTGATCTTCAGACGACACTTACTAACTATGTGATCTTCAGACGACACTTACTAAGTACGTGATCTTCAGATGACACTTACTAACTATGTGATCTTCAGATGACACTTACTATGTGATCTTCAGTGATCTTCTAACTCACGTGATCTTGGACTTACTAACTACGTGATCTTCAGACCTCACTTACTAAGTATGTGATCTTCAGATGACACTTACTAACTACGTGATCTTCAGATGACACTTACTAACTATGTGATCTTCAGATGACACTTACTATGTGATCTTCAGACGACACTTACTAGCTACGTGATCTTCAGGTACTATACATCCCCCATAAACCTAAGTGTTTTGGATGCTTGATCCTCAACTGATGACATTTTGGAAGGTGGAAACTTGCTGAAGGAGGTGTGTTGTTGGGAGTGGGCAGAGGTGATGTTCAGACTCTGCTTGTGCCATATTTTCCCCTGCTATTGTGCAGCTTCCCCTTGAGACTGTAAGCCAAATTAAAACTCTCATCCCATCAGCTGCTTTTGGTCGGTTCCTATATCCCAGCAATGAGAAGGCAAATGCAACAGATACTTATTTAAGATCTCTGTGTACCGGTTTACTCATTTGCAAAATGAAGGTAATGATGGTATCTTATACTACTGTGAAGAAGAAATGAATCAACACATGTAAAATCTGAAGGAAGCTTACTCTTGCAGCCTGGAGGTTGCTTGTGCTCCCACTCAGACAAGTGAGAAGAGCTGGACAGTGGGCTTGCCCTCGGAGGATGGAGCTGGACACCAGCTCTCAGAGTTTGAAGGCAGAAGTCAAGGCTGGCAATGGAGGGAGAGATTTCTACCTGCCCACCCATGGCCAACCCTGGCACCACCCCCCAATCCTCCTGCTTCCTAGGAAAATTGCTTATCTCCTCCATGAATGAGGTCACCTAATTCAGCCAGACCACCTCCAGAGTTAACAAGCTTTCTGGAGACAGCTTCCTGTCCCATTAAGCTGTAGCATTCAACAAACACAAAACAGGTAATTGAAAAACCTGGCTCCTCATCTGTGTTATCTTAAAGAAACACAACTATCTTGAAATGGGGCTAAGCATTGGCAAGGTCTCATTCAAGAGAAGAGAGCTCAAGATACATTTTTCCAGGGTCCTTAGTATTGTGTACGTGTGGGACAGGACAGGGTGTAGTAGGTAGTCAGAGGTAGTGGGAGAAGGAAGGGCTTTCCTGGAAGTGAGGGCCTTAGGGTGAACCCACTATCAGGTGAGTTCAAGTCCTGCCCTGTCTATCTGGCCCCCTTTGACTCTGCTGGGAAGGAAGGGGTTGAGGCTCTTCTGTATCCCTGCTGTGGATCATTTTGGCTAAATGGGTGTTTCTTGGCCCCTCACCACTGCTCCCTGGGGATATTTTCCAGCCCAGGCTCTGCTTGCATACCCTGAAGCCTAGAGCCTGCTATCACTGGGACCCTGGACCCCGGTGGGTTGAAATGTTAGAAGTTTCTGCATGGCATGTTCTTTTTGTTAGATTTTTGGGATCAAAGTAGAGGCCCTGAGACAAACATGTTTTCTTGAGTTTTTTTTTTTTTTTTATTATTGACAACTTCTCTAATTGTAGACAATATCCCATGGTACTTCCCTCCCTCCCCCCACTTTCCCCTTTGAAACTTCACTCTCCACCATATCCCCTCTCAATCAGTCTCTCTTTTCAGTTTGATGCATGATCTTTTCCTCCTGTTATGATGGCCTAGTGTAGGTAGTGGTGAAGGGAAAGGGAGAGAGGAAGAGGAAGAGAAAGATAGAGAGGGAAAGAGGAGAGAGAAGGGGAAAGATGAGAGAGAGAGAGAAAAAGGGGTTGCACATGCCAGGGAGAGAACAAGAGGGCCCAAGAGAGTAAGAGAGGGAGCCAGATGGAGGAAAGAGGAGAGACAGAAAGGGGAGCTAGAGAGGGGAAGAAGGGCAGAGAGAGAATAGGAGATGCATGACCCGTGGAGCAGGAAAGTGGAAAGAGAGAGAAGAGGAGGGAACGTACTCTGTGAGGGAAGGGTCTTGGGAGATGTGCTGTGACATTCCCTCTTTTGGCCCAGGGGGATCCTCAGTCACCACAACAAGGGGTTTCAGACTCCCAGATTGTTCTGTGTGTGGCCAGGTAGGAGGAGGGAGAATGTGACAGGGGTCGGTACAGACCAGCTCCCCTGTCTGCGACCTCACCCTGTCTTCCGAGCTGTCCTCGCCATTCAAGACTCAAGACCGATGTCACTACCTCTGAGCTCTCTTCCTGTCCACCATGGCCGGTGCTTCCTCCTCTATGTTTCTAGAATCTTCCTCCTGCCTTTTTGTTCACTGTCGGTTTTTGTTTTGTTCTTTTGAAACCGGGTCTCATGCAGTCCAGGCTAGCCTTAAACTCACTATGTAGCCAAGATAACCCTGAGCTTCTGATCCTCCTGCCTCCACCTCCCAAGTGTTGGGGATACAAGCATGTTCCACCACACTGAAGTAGGGTGAGCATACCCAGGGCTCTGTGCATGCTAGCTAGGCGAGCACTCTACCACAGAGCCATATCCCAACTCCCTCTTCCGAACTCGATTTCAGGGTCCAAAAGCCCGGTAATAAACAAGGAGCCTTGGGTCAGATTCTTCCAAAGTAGCCTGAATGTGGTGTCCAGCTTCTCCTCTACCGTCCTTTTCCTGCCAGGCTGGGCCTCCCCCTCCAGGCAGTAAGCTGAAATAAATCCTGCTTTGGGCCGGATGTTTGGTCCCAGCACCACAAAGTTAACTACAGCTGCGAGTTTGGTTTAAGCTCACTTTATAGCCCAGGCTGGCCTGGAATTCAAGATCTTTCTGCCTCAGCCTCCTGAGCGCTTAGGTTACAGGCATGAGTCCCACGAATGGTATCTCTTTCCTTGGAGAGGGGCAATGAGAATGAGCCTCACAAACTGCCAATGACAGGAAATGTAGCTAGCCATGCGTGCCCCTTGGTTCCAAAATCCAAGGCTTTGAGGAAAGGGCTGACATGGGGTGTTACTGTGTAGCCCAGGCTGACCTGGAATTCACTCTGTAGCCTACTAGCCTGTCCTTGAACTTGGGCTCGTCTTGTCTTAACCTCCCCAATGCTTGGATGATAGCCACACTTCACAAGTACCTCTTCCAGCCAGTGACTGAGGCTGGTTCCTGCCTAGGACACAGTGGATCTACGTATCCGTTTATTTTCTCAGTGTGCCTTTAAAATCTCACTAAGTGGGCTGGAGAGATGGCTTAGCGGCTAAGGCGCCTGCCTGCTAAGCCTAAGAACGCTGGTTCCAATGTCCAGCAGTTCCAATCTCCAGGTCCCACATTTAGCCAGATGCAAAGTGATGCAAGGGCGCAATGCCACACTTGACCACAAGGGGGCACATGCATCTGGATTTTGTTCACAGCAGCTAAGACTGCTGGCGCTCCCATCTCTGTCTCCCTCTCCCTCTCCCTCTCTGTCTATCTCTCTCTGTCTCTCTCTCTCCAAAAATAAATAAATAAATAAATAAATAAATAAATAAATAAATAATAAAATCTCACTAGGTCCTGGGCACAGCGGGTACAAGAAGGAAGAACTGATGCAAGGAGCCTGCAGCCTGGAGAGGTATTCAGTAAACAAACAGCATCATGCAGAGAACAGGGAGTTTCTAGGTAAAAGTCAAGTGAGTTTCTATTTCTCTTCACACCACTTGGGCTTCTTCCCATGCTCAGAGGGGGTTTTCTCTGAAAGGGCAGCTAGCAGTCTCAGGGGACAGCTCCTGCCCCATGCGTGGGACTCAGCTCAGAGGACTAGCAGTGATGACACAGCCCCCTGGATTCTCCCAGGAACTACTCTATGCCACTTCCCTGAGGCAGAGGGAGGGAGAACAGAAAGCACACCCACAACATTTCTCCTGAGGAGAAATGCCTTCGCCCACTGCAAATGTCAGCCTGGAGTTGGCCCTGAGCTCTTTGCTTGCAGTGTGCTCGAGGAAATGCTGAAAACGGAGACTCTTTGTAAATGGTTTCTTTTTCCCCATAGAAAAATAACTTAGAATATGCTGAATTAATGTTCAACTACAGACCAGAGAAAGGAGGCAGGTCAGGCGGCAGGCAGCATGGCATATACATATGTATTTTTTTCCTCAGAAGCCAACTCTGAGCTAAGCAGATTCCATTCAGGCTTATAGTTGATCCCCACTAGAGCCCCATTTCACAGAGGAGAACATTGAGGCTCAGAGATGATAGGGAAATTGCTCAAGGTCACACAATAAGTGGTGGAGTCAGGGTTGACCTTCAGAACGTGTGATCCCTAGCGCCTGTGCTTTAACCACCCAGTGCTCTGTGTGATGTCCCACTGATGTTCTCTCTTTCAGCTTTGTAAGTAGATGATGATCTCGGCCATTGGCCAGGAGTCAGGTCTTATAACCGGGACATGGAATCCAGGCACAGCCTCTCTGTCCACTGCCATTAAGCCAGGGTCACTTTGTCTTTGCACACAGCATTCCCTCTGTGCACACAGCAATGGGGCCAATGGAAAAACTGGGGTACCAATGCCCAGATCTTGTTATCATATCACACTCTCTCACAGTTATGGGCTAATATGATTCTAAAACCTATGGAAAGCTAACATCTCATTTTACCTCTAAAGATATCTTGGGAACTAGAGAGCCAGGGAACCACCATCATCAGTGTATCAAAAGGGAAATGAAGTCATGGAGTGCCCGCCGACTTGTCACAGGCCACACAATACATCAGGCTCTTTAGCAGATTTTATTGAGTCTTTTCCTGCTGCAAACCGACACTCTTTTCTTTTACCTCTCAGTGGAGATTTATCTTTGCTAAAATCTGGAAGTTCAGTAATGCCAAAGTATCAATGACTGTTATGACAATTTCTAGCTACTTACTGCATATGTGATTAGCTAGTATAGTATCAATAATGCACTACACAAGAGTGTCGCCTCTTCCAAAGATATGTGGAGTTAATGAAACTCAAAGCCTATGGGAAGCAAAGTTCAGGGATGGACAGATGATTTTAAAGATTTTATTTTTATTTATTTATTTGAGGCAGAGAGTGAGAGAATGAGAATGGGCATGCCAATGCCTCTAGCCACAGCAAACAAACTCCAGATGCATGCGCCACCATGTGCATCTGGCTTATGTGGGACCTGAAGAATCAAACCTGGGCCCTTAGGCTTCGCAGGCACATGCCTTAACCACTAAGCCATCTTTCCAGCCCTGGACAGATGATTTTAAAGTAGAAGTCATCGCTTTCTATGACCGTGTGGCTCAGATTCTACTGGCTAGATCCATAGGAGGTTTTGTGCAAACTTGGCAGGGCTAGGCTGCCAGTGGGGGTGTGGAGTCATCTTTGTAATAAGCTAGCCCACCTTCCAGGGCTGCTTTGACTCTACTTCCCCAGTGGCCTTCTCTGATTCCCTTTGCCAAGACTGGATCCAACTTATCGTGAGAACACTTAGACGTCTAGTCTCCCCAGCACCCCCTCCCTCAGATGCTGCCCCAGAGATCCCCTGCTTTCTGCTGGTGGGAGACCTCACCTGAGCCCACCTGGCACCTGGCTTCTCTCTTCACCAGATGACCAGCACAAGGTGATGCCTCACTGGAGTCGGTGATCTCCCAGGGGATTGAGGGATCATCATCTTCCAAGACAAGATTAGAAATAAAGAATGGGGGACTGGAGAGATGGCTTAGCAGTTAAGGTGCTTGCCTGCAAAGCCAAAGGACCTTGGTTCGATTCCCTAGGACCCACGTAAGCCAGATGCACCAAGTGGTGCAGGTATCTGGAGTTCGTTTGCAGTGGCTGGAAGCCCTGGCATGCCCTTTCTCTTTCTCTCTCTCTCTCTCTGCCTCTTTCCCTCTCTCAAATAAATAAATAAAATAAAATTTTTTAAAAAAAAAGAAATAAAGAATGGGGCTGGAGAGATTGCTCAATGGTTAGGGTGCTTGCCTGCAAAGCCTAATGATCCAGGTTCAATTCCCCAGTACCCACATAGAGCCAGATGCATTAAGTGGCACATGTGTCTGGAGTTCATTTGCAGCAGCTGGAGGCCCTGAAGCACCCAGTCTCTCTTTCTGTAATAATGGAGGCGTATCGCCATGTACTAAGTGTCCCACAACAAGATAGGTAGGCCTCACTGTGGTGACAGCAGGGTGGCCTTTGGGGCATAGTGAAGTGGCAAGATTCCTCCTGGCCTAGAAATGACAGCAAGCAAGTGCGGGTAGTCACCCATCTCTTGCTAAGATCTGGGATTCGCCAGGCGTGGTGGCGCACGTCTTTAATCCCAGCATTTGGGAGGCAAAGGTAGGAGGATCTCCATGAGTTTGAGGCCACTCTGAGATTACACAGTGAATTCCAGGTCAGCCTGGGGTAGAGTGAGACCCTACCTTGAAAAACCGAAAAATGACAAAAAAAAAAAAAAAAAAAAAGATCTGGGTTTCAAAGACCCCTCCACAAACTCTACAATTTGCTCTCACTTCCCAACATTGTCCTAGAAAATATGGAGGACCCACTTCCAGCCCCCATACCTCCAGCGCTTGTGTCTCAACTGGCCCCATAGCTATACTCATAATTATTTTTAGCCTGCCGTCACCTGCTCTAGGTGCGATAGAGCAGGTTTGCCTGCTCAGCTTGACTAACAGGAAAAGAGAGGGAGTCCTCTTTCTGGTATATCAGTTAGTTGTTCTCCTGTGCAAACCTGAAAAGAGGCTGAATCAACCGCACACAGGAAGGGAACCCCACGCAGACCATCCACGCACTGATCTGCACTCACCACCTGTTCTCTAATTCCTGACCCGCCTTCTTGGCCGTGTTTTGTCTTGGCATGACTTCTAGAACCTCATCTTTTTCTTTGTCTTTTAAGGCAGGGACTCATTATGTTGCTCAAGCTGGAAGTGAACGTGTGATCTTCCTGTTTCAGTCTCCCAGGTGCTGAGATTACAGGCCTGCACCACCCCTCAGAACGCCATCTTTTTTCTTTCTTGCATGTGTGTGTGTGTGTATGTGTGTGTGCACATGCATGTGGAGGCTAGAGGATGGCGTTAGGTGCTTTCCTCGATCACTCTCCATTGCTGTTGTTGTTGTTTTTCTTCTAGGTAGGGTCTCACTCTAGCCCAGGCTCACTTGGAATTCGCTATGTAGTCTCAGGGTGGCCTTGAACTCACAGTGATCCTCCTACCTCTGCCTCCCTAGTGCTGGAATTAAAGGCATGCGCTACCATGCCCGGCTCCACATTATTATTATTATTATTATTATTATTATTATTATTATTATTTTGTTATTATTTTGTTTTGCAAGGTAGGGTCTCACTCTGGTCCAGGCTGATCTGGAATTAACTATGTAGTCTCAGGGTGGCCTTGAACTCTTGGAGATCCTCCTACCTCTGCCTCCCGAGTGCTGGGATTAAAGGCGTGCGCCACCACGCCCGGCTCACCTTATTTTTTGAGACAAGATCTCTTACTGCATCCAGAGCTCAACAATTCTGTTAGTGGAACTAACTAGCAAGCCCCAGGGGTTCTGCTTTCTTTTTTGTCCCAGGAACTAGGATTATAGGCAGACATATGCCACCACACTCAGCTTTTTATGTTTTCTGTGATGCTGGGAATCCAAACTCAGGTCCTCGTGCTTATGCAACAAGCACTTTATCCACTGAGCCCTCTCCCAGCCTCTCGGTACCCCATCTGGATGACCTCTTCAAGTCCGGAGGGTAGGCATCCTTAGACTCTTTTGGAAGCAGCCTGCATCTCTCTCCATCACAGATGAAATCTCCTCGTCGTCGTCACGTCTTCCAGGACAAGGAGAGCGCATACAGACGAGCACGCAGTCTGTTTGGGGGCTGGCTGATCTAGACAGCAAGTCCCGTTCCTTCGCCATCTGGCTTCCTTGGTGAACTTTGTGCTGAACTCCTTCCAGCCTTGTGGGCAGCTCTCCTGCCAGGAGGAGCTGGTGCCAGGGAGAACAGAATAATTGCCTCTCGTGTTGTGCATGCAGAGCCTTCATTAACACATCCCCAGAGTGGCATTTGCAGCCCTCTGTCACAGCAGCCCGCCACTGACGAGCGTGCAATTCATCACCCTCAGAATCTCCGCTGTCTGCAAAGAGCCAATTAGCCCTGTGCTTCTGCCGGTTGCGTTGGCTCATTGGGAAAGTCACGTCTTTGGTGCTGCTGTTATTTACAGAGAGGACTTTATTGCATTGCTCACTCATCAGCACATCTAAGTGACTAGACCCTGTCACTTTCCATTTCTCATGATATCTTTGGCACAAGCAAGCAATGCTTCTTCTAGTCCAACCAGGCCATGGATGGCAGAAGACTTGGGTTTTAGTAGTTAGTCGGACTGCCCATGGCTATACATGTGACCTAGAGCAAAATAATACATTTCTTTTTCTTTTTTTCGAGGTAGGGTCTCCCTCTAGCCCAGGCTGACCTGGAATTCACTGTATAATCTCAGGGTGGCCTCAAATTCATGGTGATCCTCCTACCTCTGTCTCCTGAGTGCTGGGATTAAAGACATGCGCCACCACGCCCGGCTAAAATAATACATTTCTGAATGTCATCTTCTTCATTTACAAAGTAAGGGAGCTGACATTGACACAGGTTCCCAGGATATAAGACTGCATCTAACCATCATTTTACATAGTTAGCTAAACTGAGACCAAGAATGGCCATTCAATCAAATTATCTGAAGTTGCATAGCTAAGTACTGTTAAGACTTGGGAACTCACTTCAGACTTGCTGGACATGGTGCAATCAGACAAAATAGGGAAGCACTGTAGATTAAAGACACAGGTAAGAGAGTTTTCCCATACCACAGTGGATGACTAGGGACGTTTTCCTTCATATCACAGATTCTAGGGGTGAGAGTGCTTATTCTCTGCCATGGTCATTTTGCAACCAGTCAGGACGTTTTCAGTTGTTCCAATTGGAGTGGGCAAAGAATGAGGAGAGACTTACCCCACTCCTGTGGCATTGGCATTGATATAGTCTGAGAGTGGAACTGCCAGGACCCAGTTATCCTCCACCAAGCTTCTACCACCTCAACACTGCCACACTGGGGACCAGGCTTCTAGCACATGAACACTTGGGGGACAAACAATCCACGTCCTAACTTTAGCAGGGCAGATGTTGAGACAAATTTGCTAATTCCACCAAGACTATGAAAGAAGTGTGGTCTGTGGCGGATCCTATTTTCCAAATATGAACTGTGAGGTCTAGGAAGGTGCCCTACTTTGCCCAGGGTCATGTGACTCATGAGAGGCGGTTCTTCAATTTAATCCCAGCCGGCTGGTTTCACAAGCATGTGCACCTCCTTTAAGTGTCTCAAGTTCGCTGGAATCCACCTGCCTCTGCCCACCTCTGTTGCCTTAGCAAGAGGCAGCAGGCACCACCTGTGACCTGAGCAGCCCAAGGCAAGGCAAAGGGAGGCCACCGAGCCTAACCTGGCTCCTTGGCCGTGAGAACCTCTGGCCGGCTGGCTGAGCTGCTAGGTAGCTTCATAGATGACAAGTGTGTAATCTGTCACAAGAGGCCAAGCGCTCCCAGGCCCGTGGGCTGGTGGCAACTGGAGGATCATTCTGTAGGTGTTTCCTGGTACCTTGCATTAATTACACAACATAGGAGGGAAGAGCGGTGGGTAGGCATCTGTCTATTGGAGGAACAACATTCTTCTCCATGCTGGTGGTGGTGGTGGTGGTGGTGTACATCAGCTTGCCAGACCAGGGAGGGCTGGGCTCTGATGGCGGAGGACACATGTCTTTTCCAGAGAGCACCCCTTCCTTCCCACTCAGCCCTGCTCTCCAGGGTTCTGAAGTTGTTTCCAAAGCTTCTGGGGTGGTAGGGAAGGGAGTAGTAGGGAGCAGGGTTCTTTCTTGTTTTGCAGTGGCAGAACCTGTACTTCCAGCGTATCTTTGTCATAAGCCCAGTTCTGCCAACAAAGCCATCTTTAGGAAAGTGCTTTTTCCCACCAAGGCCTCCACTTCTCCATCTATAAAGTGGGATTGCCACTCGACCCCAGAGGGTTAGGCTGAGCATTGAACTATAGAGCAAAACGGGCTTGTGATATGTCCTCGCATCCCTCACCTCCTTTCTGGTAGAGTGACGATGAAAGACGACCGGAGGGTGGTTGAAAAACATGTGGGAAGAGGAAAGTGGGTTGGAATGGGGATGCTGGGAGGGCCGGGCAAGGAGTGGCCTGTTCCTTCTATTTGTCTTTCCACCTGGAGCTTTGGTGGAGGGGAACCCCTCCACTGATTGCTGGCAGCCTTGCACAAATAGACTAAGTCATTTGTACTGATTAGACCTGCTGCTGTAAGCTGCTGTCACAGCTCGGGAGCTGCTCCATCCCATGAGGAAGTGCAGTACTGTGGTGAGAAGGTTCCACGACTGTGTGGCCTCAAGCCAGCTGCTCCTCCTTGGAGCCTGGAGTTTCTCATTTGTTAACATGGGATGTTAATATGTTTTTTAGAAAATATTTTATTTTTATTTATTTATTTATTTGACAGAGAGAAAGAGGGGGAAAGAGAAAGAGAGAGAGAGAATGGGCGTGCTAAGGCCTCCAGCTGCTCCAAATGCATGTGCCACCTTGTGCATCTGGCTTACATGGATCCTGGGGAATCGAACCTGAGTCCTTTGGCTTTGTAGGCAAGCACCTTAACCACTAAGCCATCCCTCCAACCCCCCTTTTTAATGTGTGTGTGAGAGAGAATGAATTGGCACCCCAGGGCCTCCAGCCACTGCAATCAAACTCCAGCCACTTGCACCTCCTTGTACCCCCTTCTGTGCATGTGCAACATTGCACAATTACATTGCTGTGTGTCTGGCTTATGTGGGACCTGGAGAGTTGAACATGAATCCTTAGGCTTTGCAGGCAAACGCCTTAACTGCTAAGCCATCTCTCCAGCCCGGGATGTTAGTATCTTCTTGCCTGGTTAATTCACTGAGATCCTGCATGGGTTGGGCTGGCTCCCAGCCTGACCCTTTGAATGTGCTTTGTCAAAGCTGGCAGCTACCTACCCTTGTTGCTGTCATTGTTGTATCTATCTATGTCAGTCATAAACTGCTCTTTACCTGGCTGGCTGTCTTGGGAGCACACCCACAGGGAGAGTCTGGCTGGTTTGCCCCTAGCCCCAACCCTCCATTGTCTGAGAGTGAGCCAACTGGGCCAGCCCCATCCTGAGGAAGAGGCCCCAGGTGTCAGTGGGGGATGCATTCCAGCCATAGTCCTTCTTGGCTGAAGCTTCAAAACCAAAGGGAGTCACTGCTCAGGCAGGCCAGGAAGTCATTCCACAAGGTCAGCTCTGCAGCCAGAGGCACACCTCACCTGATGGAGCTGCAGAGCTCAGGAAGCAGGGACTGGAGCTCTGGGGAGACGGTGGGCTCAGGAAGGAGGCTGATAGGAGACCCTCTGCGTTCATTCCAAGAGACCCTCAGCGTTCATTCCAAGAGACCCTCAGCATTCATTCCAAGAGACCCTCTGCGTTCATTCCAAAGAGACCCTCTGCGTTCATTCCAAGGAGACCCTCTGCACTCATTCCAAGAGACCCTCTGCGTTCATTCCAAGAGACCATCTGCATTCATTCCAAGAAGACCCTCTGCACTCATTCCAAGGAGACCCTCTGCGTTCATTCCAAGGAGACCCTCTGCACTCATTCCAAGGAGATCCTCTGCGTTCATTCCAAGAGACCCTCTGCATTCATTCCAAGGAGACCCTCTGCTTTCATTCCAAGGAGACCCTCAGCGTTCATTCCAAGAGATCCTCTGCGTTCATTCCAAGGAGACCCTCTGCGTTCATTCCAAGGACACCCTCTGCACTCATTCCAAGAGACCCTCTGCACTCTTTCCAAGAGACCCTCTGCACTCTTTCCAAGAGACCCTCTGCGTTCATTCCAAGGAGACCCTCTGTGTTCATTCCAAGGAGACCCTCAGCATTCATTCCAAGAGATCATCTGCGTTCATTCCAAGAGATCATCTGCGTTCATTCCAAGAGATCATCTGCGTTCATTCCAAGGAGACCCTCTGCGTTCATTCCAAGGAGACCCTCTGCACTCTTTCCAAGAGACCCTCTGCGTTCATTCCAAGAGACCCTCTGCATTCATTCCGAGACCCTCTGCGTTCATTCCAAGAGACCCTCTGCACTCATTCCAAGAGACCCTCTGAACTCTTTACAAGAGACCCTCTGCGTTCATTCCAAGGAGACCCTCTGTGTTCATTCCAAGAGACCCTCTGCACTCTTTACAAGAGACCCTCTGCGTTCATTCCAAGGAGACCCTCTGCGTTCATTCCGAGACCCTCTGCACTCATTCCAAGAGACCCTCTGCACTCTTTACAAGAGACCCTCTGCGTTCATTCCAAGAGACCCTCTGTATTCATTCCAAGAGACCCTCTGCGTTCATTCCAAGAGACCCTCTGCACTCATTCCAAGAGACCCCCTGCACTCATTCCAAGAGACCCTCTGCACTCATTCCAAGAGACCCTCTGCACTCATTCCAAGAGACCCTCTGCACTCATTCCAAGAGACCCTCTGCACTCATTCCAAGAGACCCTCTGCATTCATTCCAAGAGACCCTCTGCATTCTTTCCAAGAAGACCCTCTGCACTCATTCCAAGGAGACCCTCTACATTCATTCCAAGAGACCCTCTGTGTTCATTCCAAGAAGACCCTCTGCACTCATTCCAAGGAGACCCTCTCCATTCATTCCAAGAAACCCTCTGTGTTCATTCCAAAAGCTTCCATAAAGCTGCTGCAAACAAAATTCTGGTTCATTCCTCCAGAACACCCTACAGAAGATACATGCTTCCAAAAATGTGACCTCCTCCTCTTCCTCCAGAGGAAGCCCCCTTGAAGTGGGGAATGAGGCTCAGCTGACTTTGTGGAAATGTGAATCGGCTGAGGTCATTGAAGGACAGATCCCTACCTCCTGTTTCCCTGGTAATATGAGAAAGGGAAACAGCTCCATCTCTCCTCTCCTCCATGAAGAGTCACTGTCATCACTTGATGCTCAAGAGACCACTCCTCACCTACAAACATGCTAGTTAGCCCCTAAATGAAATAATGCATTATACCCCCAGAAGCCTCTCCCTGGGGCAGTTGCTCAAACTCCCACTGAAGATCCTACCACTTTTCGAAGTTCTAACTCGGAAAGTGTAACTTTTTCTTTTCTTTTCTTCTTTTAAAATTTATTTTATTCATTTATTTCTTTGAGAGAGAAAAAGAGAGAGAGAGAATGGGTGTGCCAGGGCCTCCAGCCACTGCAAACAAACTCCAGATGCATGCGCCCCTTGTACATCTGGCTTACGTGGGTTGTGAAGAATTGAACTGGGATCCTTTGGCTTTACAGGCAAATGCCTTAACCACTAAACCATCTCTTCCAACCTGTAACGTTTTCTTTTATCCTTTACTTCTCTTCTTTGAATGCTAGCTGAAATCCTAAGGAAGTGCATCCTGACACTGGCCCTTTCCCACTTTTTCTCAGTTAATCTCCTTTGCCTTATTCATGCCTCCTTGTCCCTGTGCTTATTTTTTAATAGTCACAAAACAAAGAATGGGACAGGAAGTCCCCTGGGGTGAGGATGAGGCTCAGCTGACACTGGACTCCTGGTTGCTCCTGCTAGAATGAGAATGCTTGGAACCTCCCAGGGATGACAGCGGGTGGGCAGGGGCTGGGTCTTTCCTTAGGGCACTTTCAGAACCCCATGTTGAAAAGCTGACCTCATGGGCTAGGACACAGGTCTCAAGCTGGGAGGAACCCTGGGGAAGGTCACAGCGTAAGGAGAGCTGGGGCACGCGGATAGACAAAAAAGGCCAAGCGCATGGACCAACAGGCTTCTGAGGGTATAGCACTCAGAGCCCTCTGGCAGCCCTGCCACCGTGGGTGGCTGTAGGACTGTACGTGAGTCACACAGCCTTTCTGTGCCGCAGTTTCCTCTGCTGTAAAAATGTGGATTAATAATCAGCAGTTCTCCCTTATCCATGACTTTACTTTTTTTTTAAACTTTATTTATTTACTTATTTATTTAAGAGAGAGACAGATAGATAGTGAGAGAGACAGAGACAGAGAGGAAGAGAATGGGCACACCAGGGCCTCCAGCCATTGCAAACGAACTCCAGACACATGCACCACCTTGTGCATCTGGCTTATGTGGGTACTGGGGATTCAAACCTGGGTCCTTTGGCTTCTCAGACAAGTGCCTTAACCGCTAAGCCATTACTCCAGCTCATGACTTTACTTTCTACAGTTTCAGCTAGTGGAGGTCAACTATGATCCAAAAATACTAAATGAAAAACTCCAGAAATAAACAAGTCATAAGTTTTATTTTTTTATTATTATTATTGGCATATGTGTTGAGTGTGTATTCGTGTGGGTACATGAGTGCCATGGCATATAGTGTGCCCTGGTGCCCCTGTGGAGGTCAAAGGAGAATCTTAGGGTGTCTGTCCTTACCTTCCACTTCCTTTGAGGCAGGCTCTCAAATTGTCCACAGCTGCTTTTTCTGCCAGGCTAGTGGCCCTCTAAGCTTCCAGCAATTCTGCCGTCTCTGCTGCTCTTCTCAGCCATGGGCATTATTGGAATTATAAAAGATTACCACAGCATCTAGTTTTTCATGTGGGTGCTGGGGTTCCAAACTCAGGTACTCATGCTACACTGAGCCATCTCCCCAGCTCCCAATTCATTTTAATAATTGTAAAAATAATTTTAATACATAATCTCTTGCTATGTCTCACTTGTTGAGGTTTACTAAGGGCACATGCATAGAGGGAAGACATGTAACAGTTCAGTACTACACGTAGTTTTACACATCTATAGGAGGTCTTGGAACAATCCCTGTGCAGGTGAGGGAACAAGTATGGCTACCTCATAGGGCCATTTTTGTGAGAATTAAATGAGTTTACATAAGAAAATCCATTGGATCAGACTGGCTTGTCACACATTCCATCCTCGTGCAGCTATGATGTGCTCCGGGCTGTGGCGATGGGAGTCAAGTGATCAGGGAGAACAAAACAGGTGTGTTCTGCAATGAAGGGGTTGTATTGGTGGTCTGTAAAAGCTCCTAATGTAAGTGGTGTCTTGAATCCCAGCTGTTGGCAGAGGGTGGGAAGACAAAAGTTAGAAGTGGGGCACAGGCTGGCGCTGGAGGACAACAGGTCATAGTTTGGATTCTCCAGAGCCGAGGATGAGTTTGGGGAGGAGAAGCTGGTGACAGAAACAGAGGTTCACCCTGGTGCTCTCAGAGGCCAGGTGGAGGTGAAGAAGTTGGTAGATGGTTGTGGCGTGGGAGGGGATGGTGGATAGGAGAAGCAATGCTGGAGACAAGAGGACTAACTTGAACAGGATGCGGTCGCCAGGGTTAAGGAGCAATGAGGGTTGACCTGGGCAGTAGGAACAGAGAAGTGAGGTGTACAACAGTAACGTGCAATCTTCCTAGACTGCCCGATATGTTGGTGAAGGAAAGGGCGGCCTTAGACTACTGTCCAGTTTGGGCTGGGAGCTCAGTTATTCTAGGAGACAGTACAGCCAGACAAAGGAAAAGGGTCCAGAATGACAGGAAGGATGAAGCAATGAATACCTGCGGAGAACCTACTACATACTGGGCACTGTGCTAGGAAGAGTTCATTTCATTTAGCCCTCAAAACATCTCTGAGGTGGACATTAAAGTCCCCCTTAACCAGGAAGCTGAGGTCCAGAGTGTACTGGTAGTTTGCCCAAATTCACACAGCTCAGAAGTTGAGGCTTGGAATCTCTATCTCATTTTTTTGTTTTGTTTTGTTTCTCGAGGTAGGGTCTTGCTCTAGCCCAGGCTGACCTGCAATTCACTATGTAGTCTTAGGGTGGCCTTGAACTCATAACGATCCTCCCACCTCTGCCTCCCAAGTGCTGGGATTAAAGGTGTGTGCCACCATGCCCGGCCATCTTGTTTTTATTTTTATTTATGACAGAGAAGAGAAGAGAGAGAGAGAATGGGCACACCAGGGCCTCCAGGCACTGCAAATGAACTCCAAACACATGCGCCGCCATGTGCCTCTGACTTATGTGAGTAGTGGCGAATTGAACATGGGTCCTTAGACTTCACAGCCAAGTTCCTTAACCACCAGCCTGAAATCTCTGCTTTCTAATTCATCACCATCCTGTCTGTTTAACTTCCACAGTCTCCAGACAAACCACACCTGGAGGAGGAGAACTTTAAGCGGCTGCTGTGGAGTCAGCCGACACCACCAATGCCACCTCAGAGAGCTGACAGACATTGCTGCTCTGCTTAGTTTAAATGGGCCAAGGACTTCAGAGGACCATCATCATTTCTGGAAGATTTGTTCAAGTGTCATAGACCAGCTATGGATGTACGTGCAGGAAGGAAATGGGCAGGTCCAGGGACCAAAACATCTGTTTCCTGTGTGTCTTGAGAAACTGGGAAGCTGGGAGTCCAGGGATTCTGGAGACTCTGGGACACCTTCAATGTAGAGGACTTGGCTATCCCTAGAATTGGCTGGAACACATACCATTGGCCAAGTCCCTCAAGTGGGTGGGAGAAGATACCAATGAACAGCATTTCCAGTGGCGGGAAGGTGCTTTCATGGACCCTATAGCAGAGCCAGCGACTGTATCATCGGGTCCCCTGTGTAGAGAACAACCCATGGGATGTCTGCCATGGGCTACCCACAGTTATTGTCACAGAAACGTGCATGTCATTGTGCCCTCAAGATTGAAGAATCCAGGCCTCAGAGATGTTCAGTAAAATGGTCTAGGTCACACAGACAGGAAGACATTGATCTGAGATTTCAACAGGTCTTGGGAATCATTGACAACCACTCTGCAGCCCTGAGGGTGGCTCTTAAGAAAGTCTATGTGGTAGAAGCCCAGTTTCTTTCAGGTGTTGCTTTTTTTTTTTTTTTTTTTTTTTTTTTTTTTGGTGTTGTTTCTGTTTTTAGGCTTGGGGGGTTGGGGTTGGAGACCCAAGGTGGAATTTACTATTTTGCACAACCAACCTGTCTTGTACGTCATCCAGACACCAAGTTCCGTTCGCAGAGGAAGTGAGAGGTGTCTGATTTGGCCATGCTCAGAACACAGCTGGGCTGCATGAAACGAAACACAGCGCCTGCACTGAGGTGTCATCTCAGGGCTGATCTGGCTTGAGTCAGAACAGACACCACTCCCACGTCAAAAACACCGGGCCATTGTCCCATGGAGTTTGGCCACTCAGGTCATTTCCTTCCCACTCCCTGAAATCCATGTTAAAGGGGGAGAAAGAGAAAAAGAAAAAGGAAAGGGAGCTGGAGAGATGGCTTAGCGGTTAAGGTGCTTGCCTGCAAAACCAAAGGAACCAGTTTTGATTCTCCAGGACCCACATAAGCCAGACGCACATGCGTCTGGAGTTCGTTTGTGCACCTTTTCTCCCTCTCTCTCTTCCCCTCTTTTGCTCTTTCAAGTAAATAGGTAAATAAAAATAAAATATTTTTTAAAAAAGAAAGAAAAGAAAAAGGAAAGGAGATTTGGAGAAGGGGAAGGAAAAGAAGCAGGAGGCAGGATGGCTAAGCAGCCTCTGTGCATCTGGTCTAGGTTACATTCCAAACCCAGGAGCAAATCTAGGCTGCATGAGGTCCAAAGGCTTACAATTTGGGATATTCTTTAATAATAATAATGATAATTGGGGTGACGCTGGACCTGGTGGCACATGCCTTTAATCCCAGCAGTCGGGAGGCAGAAGTAGGAGAATCGCCTTGAGTTTGAGGCCACCCTGAGACTACAGAGTGAATTCCAGGTCAGCCTGAGCTAGAGTGAGACCCTACCTCGAAAAAACAAACAAACAAAAAATCTGGCTGGAGAGATGGCTTAGTGGTTAAGTCACTTGCCTGTGAAGCCTAAGGACCTAGGTTCAATTCTCCAGTATCCACATAAGCCAGATGCATAAAGTGGTACATGTGTCTGGAGTTTGCAGTGACTAGAGGCCCTGGCATGCCCATTTCTCTCTCTCTATCTGTTTCTCTCTCTCTCCCTCTAATAAATAAATAAAAAATATTTTAAAAAATTAAAACCCAGGCATGGTGGCCTTTAATCCCAGCACTCGAGAAGCAAAGGTAGGAGGATTGCTGCAAATTTGAGGCTACCCTGAGACTACATTGTGAATTCCAGGTCAGCCTGGTCTAGAGTGAGACCCTACCTCAAAAAAAAAATTAATATATTGGCTGGTGGTGGTGCACATCTTTAATCCCAACACTCGGGAGACAGAGGTATGAGGATCGCCATGAGCTCTAGGCCACTCTGAGACTACATAGCAAATTCTAAGTTAGCCTGGGCTAGTGTGAGACCCTACCTCAAAAAACAATTAATATAATTGGCTGGTGGTGGTGCACATCTTTAATCCCAACACTCGGGAGGCAGAGGTAGGAGGATCGCCATGAGCTCTAGGCCACTCTGAGACTACATAGCAAATTCTAAGTTAGCCTGGGCTAGTGTGAGACCCTACCTCAAAAAACAATTAATATAATTGAATTATGAAAGCAAAATAAAATATAAAAATGAATATTTATTTAGAAGTAGAATAGGGTGCCGGATGTGGTGATGCCTTTAATCCCAGTACTCTGGAGGCAGACATAGGAGGATCGCCATGAGTTTGTGGCCACCCTGAGACTACAGAGTGAATTCCAGGTCAGCCTGAGTTAGAGTGAGTCCCTATCTTGAAAAAACAAAAACAAAACAAACAAACGAGAGTAAGGGAATCACAGCAAACTGCTGTCACCCTCATTTTGAGTCTTCCTTCAGAGTTCTCTGGAGTCAGCTTACCAGAAATGTGATGGCTATTTGACTTCCTGCTTGTAGCCTGGCCTCCAGTCCCCGACTAGAACACTCCTGGCCCCTCCCTGCTGTCTGAGGGCTCCAACACTTGTGTCTCTTTAGCGTTACAATAAAAGCACCTGTGACCCCAAGTGTCAAAGACCTGAATACTGTGGGTTCATGAATGTCACCCAGAGCAGGTGTCCTAATCTTTTTGTTGTTTGGGGGTTTTTTGGGAGGGGGGAGTGGGGAGTGGGTCTCACGCTAGCCCAGGCTGACCTGGAATTCACTCTGTAGTCTCAGGCTGGCCTCGAACTACCAATGCTCCTACCATCTCTGCCTCCCAAGTGCTGGAATTAAAGTCGTGCCTCACCACGCCAGGCTATTGTAATCGTTTGTGGGCTGGGGGTCCCTTTGAGAATGAATGAGGCCTATGGAACTCTTCCTGGAGAAATGTATAGATACTCAAGCCCACCATGTTTCACATGCAGTTTGAAGGATGCTTAGCCCCTCTAAAGCCTGTCTGAGGGGCTGACCTTGTACACTCCTCTCGTGCCTCAGATGAGGCAGCGCAGACCCAGTGTGTGCTCCCTGGCTCAAGGTGACCAGTAAACTGGGATAGAGTCAGTTTGAGATTGAGCCATCACCCCTTCCCTCCTCTATGGTGGCTGCCCTGCCTTCAGCCCCAAGGCAGAATGGGGTCTCCAAGGGCGGATACCCCAAATGAGGGCCTCTCTGAGGGTCTTTCTTATGTCTGATATTCTCCTTCCTAGACACATGTTTTTGCTCAGTGTAACGCAGAGAGCACAATGAGATACACACAGACAGAAAAGAGTACATCAGGGTGTGATATGAATGCAAGTCAGAAATGAGAGAGAGAGTGAGTAAAGAAATAACAAGGCCCTCGGAAGTCCCAGTAAACGTCTTATGTGATTGGGTTCAACGTGAGCTCTTTGTGCTCTGTCCCCTTTACCCAACGTGGGTGGTTGGAGTCCCTTGGGTGCCCCACACTGCTTTGAAGGTCTGAGGTCTTCTGCTCACAGAGCTTCTCCCTCCCCCAGCCTTCCTTCCCCCAACCTACCCACTTCCCCTAAGGCATTAAACTAAGATCTCACCCTTGGCACCTGGTCCTTTTGTCACAGTACAGAGTGATTTTTTTTTTTTTTCAGCTTTGCGTGCATATTTGCTTTTAGTTTCTGTGCCCCACTTGTCAGGAAGCTCTGTGTGACCTGGCCTGTGGGAGCTATCTAGAATCACTCACTGATTTCAATGAATGGTGGTTAGGATGGGGGCATCTGAACAAATGCCCACTGCCTGCTCATTCCTGAAACCCGTAGTGCACAATGCAGCTAGGAGCTTGCCTCAACCTCTAGGGCACAATGATGTGCTGAGTGGTACCTAGCCGCTCAGGGCAGAGGCTCTGGCCAGTAGATACATACCTCCAAGCTGAGTTCACTGGGGTCCTTAGGCACCCCATTCTTTCTCAAGAGCCCACTGGAGCTATGAGGACTTCCCACCTAGCCCTTCAGCTAGCCTGACCACTAATGACTGTGTTAGGGGCTGTCAGCCAAGGTCATGAGTGAAGGGATGAGATGGATACCCTTCAGGGCTGCTGGCACCCTATCCTGACTAAGAAACTCAAAAGCAGCTTCCTCTCCTGCCTTCTGGGCTGGCCTCCAGATAATGGAGCTGTCTTGAGAGAGCAGCCTGTTATTTCTCTCTCTCTCTCTCTCTCTCTCTTCCCATTTTATGTAGTTTGGGGTAGAATGTTTGTTTTTTTTTCAAATTTTTTTCAACCGGACACCCACAAACTCCTTGAATGATGCTATATGTTACTATGTCCCCAAAGCAAGGGAACCCTGATCAATTACTCTTTCTCCTTGCTCTTGTTTATCTCAGTGTTTGGGATGGTGGGGTGGGAGGTGAAAGATCTGCGCAACAAAGAAGCATTGGAGGTACAACCTGTTTTTCCTCCTCCCAGGCTGGCTGCCTGAAGAGCAGGAGGTGTGGGTGGAGAAAGCTGATACCAACTGCTACCGACCAGCCAGCGTCTTCCCAGCACTTGGCCTCTCCTCTCCCACGTCCCCAGCAGCAGGGGGTGGGGTCTGAGCTCTGACATCAGGGACCAGCGGGTGCCAGGGACAGGTGAGTTCACCTCAACGGGTGGGCGCTGCCTCCCATCTGTTCCCTGCTTTCCTCTTTAACACGCTCCAGCAGAACGGCTCCTTCCTTCCTCCCGCCCACCTCGGATGGAATAATCAGCATGAATTTTGTTGCCTCTTGACAGACACCAGGTACTTAATTTTCCCCACACCAATCACTTTTGCTGGGAGATGAGAAAGAAGCTGTGATAGGATACTTAGGCAGCACATGACAGCTGACTGGTCCTGGTGGGGTTGGGAAGCACACTGTTCATGACAGCTGATCCTTTCCAGTTAATCACGAGAGGTTTTCAGCAGAGCCGCACAGCCTGAGTGGATGTGAGCCATCCTCAAGGCCGGGGTGACCAGCCTCAGAGCATCGTGACAGGGCCCCACAACCTCCTCCCTGCCTTACTCAGCTGGTGACTCCTCCTTAGATCACTACACCATGGCTCGAGCGCTTTGTTTCTGTTCCGGAAAGGGTTTTGCTGTCATAGCTTCCCTCCTCCCAAGGCCAGTGTGCATCAAGAGAGAGTCAGCGCTCTGTAAATAGTTTGTGCTCCCAGGTGAGGGGCAGGCATCACACATCGGCTAGGTGGGGCTGTCAGGAACATAGTGAGAAAATGCTTAAGTGGAAAGTAACAGTTGATTCCTGCTGTCGTATCCCACACTGGGCCTTCGCCACATCGTGGCTCAGTCCCTTCTTGAGGGATGACTTATTGAACACCTGGATTCCTAAGGGTGGGAGATGTGGCACTCAGGGGGTCTACACCTAGCCCAGTGGGGAATCCTGGTCTGCCAGGAACCTCAGCACTTCATCACCCTGTGTTCCTGTTTCCTTGCCTATAAAATTGGGATGATCATAACGACAAAGAATTATGGAGCCAGCAGGGTCCATTGTGGAAGAGGGGGCAGAAGGAATGTAAGAGCCAAAGGAAGAGTAGGACTCCTTACAACGTGCTCCTCCAGACACAAAGTGGCCTGGGCATCCATGACCTCACAGTGCCTGATACTACCTACACAAGACCATCATAATAAGAGGAAAAGATCTTGACATCAAACTGAAAAGAGAGACTGATTGAGAGGGGGAGGGGATATGGAGAGTGAAGTTTCAAAAGGGAAAGTGGGGGGAGGGAGGGAAATAACATGGGATATTGTCTACAATTAAACAAGTTGTCAATAAAAATAATAAAATAAAAAATAAATAAAATAAAATAAAGAGTTATGGAGCCAGGTGTGGAGGTACACCCCTTTAATCCCAGCATTCCGGAGACAGAGGTGGGAGGATCAGCCTAAGACTACATAGTGAATTCCAGGTCAGCCTGGGCTACAGAGAGAGAACCTACCTTGAAAAACAAACAAACAAAACAACAACAACAAAAAAAAAGAATAATGTATAAAGCAGTGAAAATGTTGGCTGGAACATAATAAGGTCCATATAAGTGCTTGCTATTCTTTTTTTTTTTTTTTTTTTTTTTTTGGTTTTGCGAGGTAGGGGTTCACTCTGGTCCAGGCTGACCTGGAATTAACTATGTAGTCTCAGGGTGGCCTCGAACTCTCGGCTATCCTCCTACCTCTGCCTCCCGAGTGCTGGGATTAAAGGCGTGCACTACCATGCCTGGCTAAGTGCTTGCTATTCTTAACACCAGGCAGATAGTCACTCCCAAGGAATTCAGTACCTCCTTTTTTTTTTTTTTTTTTTTCAAGGTAGGGTCTTACTAGTCCAGGCTGACCTGGAATTCACTATATAGTCTCAGGCTGGCCTTAAGCTCATGGTGATCCTCCTACCTCTGTCTCCTGAGTGCTGGAATTAAAGGCGTGCGCCACCATGCCTGGCAGTACTACTTTTAATAAGAGGTGTGAATGTCCCTTATCTTACAGCTTGGTGTTCATCCTCAAATTCCTCCTCCACACATGGGGCCATCAAGCAACAGCTTTTTTTTTTTTTTTTTCTGTAAAGAGTCAAACAGTCAAATATTTCAAATTTTGCAGGTCACAGTTTCTGTCCTGACTGCCCAGTTATGATTTTGTACTGTGAGAGCAACCACAGGTCGCATGTAAATGATGAAGGAAGAGATGCTCCAAAAAACTTTCTTTAGCAAAACGGAAAATAAGCCAGATTTATCCAGCAGGCCATAGTTTGCCAACTCCTGATCTATAATAATTCAGTGTACAAAAGCTCCACTTGCATCCTCTCTGTTATACAAATCTGCCATAAAGCTTGGCTGTGGGTCTGAAGGTTTGCCTTCATGAAGAGAAAATGACATAATGTTGAGAGAAATGGAAAAATGAGATTATTTAGTTATGGCAAAAGCTGATGAAAGAGAACTTTAAAAAAAAATTTTTTTTGTTTGCTTATTTATTTGAGAGTGACAGAGAGAGTGAGAGAAAGAGGCAGATAGAGAGAGAATGGACATGCCAGGAACTCCAGCCACTGCAAATGAACTCCAGATGCATGCCCCACCTTGTGCATCTGTCTTACGTGGGTCCTGGGGAATTGAGCCTCAAACCGGGGTTCTTAGACTTCACAGGCAAGTGCTTAACCACTAAGCCATCTCTCCAGCCTGAAAGAGAACTTTTTTAAACTGTTTTTTTTTCCAAGGTAGGGTCTCATTCTAGCCTGAGCTGGCCTGGAATTCACTATGTAGTCTCAGGCTGGCTTCAAACTCATAGCAATCCTCCTACCTCTGCCTCCCTAGTGCTGGGATTAAAGGTGTGCGCCACCACACCCAACCTTAAACTTTTTTAATTGCCAATGTTCATACACTTACATAACATATTTTGATCATAATCCCCTCCTATTACTTTTTTTGTCCTCCCTCCCCAAATCCTGAACCCCTTCTTTCTAACTAATCCCTCTTGTATTTTGATGTCTGGGTTTTTGTTGTTTGTTTGATTATTTATTTATTTATTTGCTCTCCTCAATCATCTGTGACAATCTGTTGATGGACCCAATATCATTCAGGTCCTGGGCAGGCAAGAACAACCACTGTGAGGTCATGAATGCAATGGACACATCATGTCCAGAAGACAGCATTCCAGAGCACTCCTACCCATCCTTTGGCTCTTACATTCTTTCTGCCACTCCTTACGCAACCAGAGGGCACAAGAGAGATGTCTCATTTGGGACTGAGCACTCAACAGTCACTTATTCTCAGCACTTTGATGAATCTTGAGTCTCCCCAGCAGTCATCACCACCTGCAAAAAGAAGCTTCTCTGACCAAAGGCCAGAGCTGCACTAATCTATGGGCACAAACATAAATATTCAGAGGGCAATTTGATGTGTACAACGTGCCCATTTAGCCAAACAACAGTGGCAGCTTCCCTGATAAGATAGGGCTATGACCTTCCCAACCATAGGCTTTTGGCTATGTTTTCAGGACAAGGCATGAATTCCCAGGCCTCAAATCCAATCAGAGCAATTGGTTACCCCTATTCCTGTCATGTCACTATTGCACCAGTGGGTACATCTTGCCTAGACTCCTGGTTGTGTAGCTTGCAGGGTCCACTGCTGGTTAAGACTGTATATGACTTCCTCTTCAACCTCCCCACCCCACCCCAACTAAAGAGAAGTTCTTTTTTTTTTTTTTACAAGAAGCATTAAGATATTTTTAATTTATATAAAGTGCACAAAAAAGAATACTGAGAGACAAATGAAGGAATATAGAAATAGAATGGACAAAGCCCAAGAAAAAGCGAATGAACGTGTATACAGACATGGCTGCATATTTGATCCCTCAGAGTCATAATCATTCAGGAGACAGCTTGCTTTTCTCATAACTTTGTGTTTTGCCAGAAACTGGAGTAGATAGTAACTTACTTACTGTTGCAGACAGCTTCAGGTTTGCTGAGATGAACTTCCAGACCGGGCACAGTTATGGAGGAAGGGATATTATTTATTGAAGCTTACAGATCCAGGGGAAGTTCCATAAAGTCAGGAGAAGCAGCCTGCTCTTCACAAGGCCGAGCAGAGAGAACAAAAGCCAACCAGCCACCACAGCACACAGAGCAAAAACTACAGCCAAAAGGTCACACAGCAGACTTCAGGAACTCCTGCTAGGCACATTTGCGAATCTTTACAATGGAATCTCAAACCCACACCTTAAGACCAGGCCCCCAGTGACCCTGCCTCTAGCAAGGTGATTGCAGATGCAAACTATAACTAATAAAACACTGAATATATTGGGGGACATAAATTCAAACTACCACATTCCGCCCCTGGCCCCCAATATATTTAGCTCCTGACCCCCAATAGATTTATAACTATCACACATTGTAAATTGTACTTGGTCCAATTTCAAAGGTTCTCACAGTCTTGATCAACTTAAGATAGTGAGTCCTGTAAAATCAAACAAGTTAAATACTTTCAACATGTAAAGGCACAGAGACAAATGAAGGAAATAAAGGCACAGAAAAAGTAAAACATTTTTAACTGTATAAGGAATAGCAAGGAGAAACTAAAATAATGCAAACTCAACCACCATCAGCCGTCATCAAACTTCTGCAGTTCAAGTTCAATATAACCATAGACTGACAGTCTCCAGGTTTTCCAATTCCGCCCCTCCAGCTGGGCAGAGTCGCCAGGGAAAACTCATCCCATGCCAACACTGCACTCCATGGTAGCCCTTTTACACAGTCCTGGTATATCCAAAACATCTTCAGGTCTCCATGCAAACCACGGTCCATCTTCCAAAAGGCTCTTCCAGCCTATTCCTCAGGGACTTCATGCCTTTCCTCATGCTGCATCTCAGCAGCAGCTCCTGGAACTGTGTGCAATTCATGACCACTCCATGCATTTTTTTATGCTTCCAAAACTAATACCAGGTGTGCAGGACACAGCCATATTCTTAATCCAGGGACAAAATAAATCATAGCCTTGAAAAGCAGGTTCCTTCTCCAGTCAGCTCTTTCCAAGAATTTGCATTTTTAACAGTCTTTCCTCAGGCATCCTCTCCATTGTTTTAATGTAAATCAAGTCAGGCCACCTTCCTTCCACCTTCCTTAAGATTGCTAATGCGTTGACAATAGCAGCTCCAGTAACCTAAAACCTCAGTGCCTCTGCTTTTAACTTGCTTGAGGTTTTCCAACTTAAAATCTTAAAATCTCAGTCCGATATCTTCAGCCAAGCATATCAGTCCATTACACATTTAAGTTTGATCAAACTTTCTGGGCCTGGATAGCAGAACGTAGCTATCCCTTATGCCAGTAGCCCAGTTCCAACAAAGTCCTCTGCAGTCTTTCCTTCCCCTTAGAAAGCTCATAAGCCAAGCCTCGAATTTCAATACAGTCTGCACTTAGCATTCTCAAACTCTCATCAGAATAGTCCATAAAACTTGGCTTACCACTCCAGAAGGCATCTTCAGTTGCAAGCACCAAGTTCATGCCCATTCCTCCAAAACAAAGGTTCCAAAAGACGAATATCCACACGGTCAGGTTCATCTCACCCCACACTCCTCGGTACCACTTTACTGTTGCAGACAGCTTCAGGTTCGCTGAGATGAACTTCCAGACCGGGCACAGTTATGGAGGAAGGGATATTATTTATTGAAGCTTACAGATCCAGGGGAAGTTCCATAACGGCAGAAGAAGCGGCCTGCTCTTCACAAGGCCGAGCAGAGAGAGCAAAAGCCAACCAGCCACCACAGCACACAGAGCAAAAACTACAGCCAAAAGGTCACACAGCACACTTCAGGAACTCCTGCTAGGCACATTTGCAAATCTTTACAATGGAATCTCAAACCCACACCTTAAGACCAGGCCCCCAGTGACCCTGCCTCTAGCAAGGTGATTGCAGATGCAAACTATAACTAATAAAACACTGAATATATTGGGGGACATAAATTCAAACTACCACACTTACTATCACCAACCTAGAAAGAGAATTTTTTGTTTGTTTGTTTTTTCTGAGGTAGGGTTTCACTCTAGCCCAGGCTGACCTGGAATTCACTCTGTATTGTCAGGGTGGCCTTGAACTCATGGCAATCCTCCTACCTCTGCCTCCTGAGTGCTGGGATTAAAGGCGTGTGCCACCACGCCCAGCTGAGAAATTCTTTTTAATATATTTTATCTATCTATTTATTTGAGAGAGAGAAAGAGACAGAGAGACAGAGAGAGAGAATGGGTGTGCCAGGGCCTCCAGCCACAGCTGATGAACTCCAGATGCATGCTCCCCCTTGTGTATCTGGCTTATGTGGGTCCTGGGGAATTGAACTAGGGTCCTTTAGCTTTGTAGGCAAATGCCTTAAGTGCTAAGCCATCTCTCTAGCCCTAAAGAGAAATTCTTAATCTGCCTTCTCTTACCTATAACAGTGATACAATTTATAGAAAGTTGAAACAAAAAGTCAGGGAATATGCACATGGAGATGGTCTTTTTGGAAGTCTTTCCTCTGGAGTCTGGGCTTTTTCTGGTAACCAGTTTTCACTGCCAACAGGCATTTCCTGTAGGACTCCTAACTCTCAGGCCCCGGTGATGCCACTCTTTTAAGAAGCTCTCTGAAGGCTGGACAGATGGCTCAGTGGTTAAGGCGCTTGCCTGCAAAGCCTAATGACCATGGTTCAATTCCCCAGTACCCACGTAAAGCCAGATGCACAGTGGCACATGCCTCTGGAGCTTGTTTGCAGCAGCTAGTATCTAACATGCCCATTCTGTCTCTCTTTTCTCTCTCTCTCTCTGCTTACAAATAAATAAATAAATAAAAGAAAATATTTTGGGGGGCTGAAGAGATGGCTTAGTGGTTAAGGCACTTGCCTGCAAAGCCTAAGGACCCAGGTTCAATTCCTCAGAGCCCATGTAAGCTATATGCACATGGTAGCACATGCATTTGGAATTCATTTGCAGGGGTGGAAGCCCTGGTATGCCCATTCTCCCTCTCTCTGTTTCTCAAATAAAAATAAACACTAGAAAATTATAATTTTAATATTTTATTTTTATTTATTTGAGAGGAAGAGGGAAATAGAAAGAGAGAATGGGCATGCCAGGGCTTCTAGCCATTGCAAACAAACTCCAGATGCATGTGTCCCCTTGTACATCTGACTTACGTGGGTCCTGGGGAATCAAATCAGGGTCCTTAGGCTTCACAGGCAAACGTCTTAACTGCTAAGCCATTTCCCCAGCCCCCAAAATATTATTTTTTTTTTAAAAAAGAAACTCTGAGATCCTGGCTTCGCTTCACTCTCTTCTTCCTAAACACCACAGAACTGGGCTTAGAGGGAACTTAGTGCCCTGGCAAGGATCTGGGTTCAGGAGCAACTGTCTATTCAGTGCCTATTCTGTGTTAACTACTGACCTGGATGGCGAAACTCATATACTGGTAAACAAAGTAAGAATGGTCCTTGTCCTCATAGCTTGGAATCTAGGGGTCAAGACTAAGTTGCAGGACTTCATTCCTACAGCAGAGTTCAGGGAAAGCAGAGACCCAGAGACCCATGGTGATCAGGCAGATAGAGGAGCTTGAGGAAGAAAGAGGACCCTGCAATGGACTTGGTTGGGGTTTTTTTTTGTTGTTGTTGTTGTTGTTGTTTTTTTTGTGTTTTGTTTTGTTTTTGTGTTTTGTTTTGTTTCTGTTTTTCAAGGTAGAGTCTAGCCCCGGCTGACCTGGAATTCAATATGCACTCTCAGGGTGGCCTTGAACTCATGGCAATCCTCCTACCTCAGCCTCCCAAGTGCTGGTAGCTTGACTGGATGTCCCCCAATAGATTCAGGAATTTTATTCAAGCTTGTAACTTGGTGTCACTGTGAGTGGATCCTAGGGTCCAGCTTTAAGGTGTGGGGGCAGATCTGGAATTTCAACTAACGATATGCAGGGTACTTGAGCTCTGCCTGGGATTCCTGGAGTGGGCTTGCTTGTGGTGCTGTTGGTGGTGTTTCTCTGGGTGTGGAGCTGTGAAAGGGGGCCAGCTTCGTCCACCATTACAGAACTTCCTCTGGATCTGTAAGCTTCAATAAAACTCATTCCTCCCATAAACTGTGTGTGGTTTGGAGGGTCATCCCAGCAGCATGAAACTGTCTATGACAGGGAGTAAGGATTATGAGTAATAAGCATGGTGACTTGTGTGTCACTTACACAGGTGGCCTGTGGAGGGTAGGAGAGGAAAAAGGGCAGGGAGGGACATTCCACCATGGAAGGCCTGGCTGAGAGAGCCCCATTTCTTTTGCTTTAGAAAATCAAAGGCACTTGAAGTTCTCTGGCATAGAAAGCCATTTGAAAAGCACTGTGGAAGAATGAGAGGATCTGGATGGGCTTAGTCTGAGGTCAAAAGGCCAGTCAGCCTTGGGTATTGCAATGCTGAGAGCTTCTCCTGTCTCACATGCCAGGACATGGTGGCATGCTTTGATAACCTGCCTTATCCTACTCGACCTGTGGAGTCCTGAACCCCTGTCGCATGGCCTCCTTTGCCACCACTGTTTCTCCCGATGCCTCACACTGAGCCCCCAGCAAAGCTCGGAGATTCTCTGAGTGGTCAGCCCCCTGGGGTGGACAGATTCTAATTGTTCTGTTTGGGGGATGCATTCACTTCCCAGACCATAAGTGTGCCAGCACTGGTGGCTCTTCTGGAACTTCTGTCCCACTGTGGCGTGTTCCCTCAAGGGAGGGTGAATATGACTGACCAGCCCTGGGTCCTCTCTGGGAGGGATTTAGGTAGGGAGGAAGATTTCACCTGACTATGTTAGATACCATCTGACTATGTTGGATTTTGGAGTCAGTAAGTAATAAGCATGGTGACTTGTGTGTCACTTACACAGGTGGCCTGTGGAGGGTAGGAGAGGAAAAAGGGCAGGGAGGGACATTCCACCATGGAAGGCCTGGCTGAGAGAGCCCCATTTCTTTTGCTTTAGAAAATCAAAGGCACTTGAAGTTCTCTGGCATAGAAAGCCAGTTGAAAAGCACTGTGGAAGAATGAGAGGATCTGGATGGGCTTAGTCTGGGGTCAAAAGGCCAGTCAGCCTTGGGTATTGCAATGCTGAGAGCTTCTCCTGTCTCACATGCCAGGACATGGTGGCATGCTTTGATAACCTGCCTTATCCTACTCGACCTGTGGAGTCCTGAACCCCTGTCGCATGGCCTCCTTTGCCACCACTGTTTCTCCCGATGCCTCACACTGAGCCCCCAGCAAAGCTCGGAGATTCTCTGAGTGGTCAGCCCCCTGGGGTGGACAGATTCTAATTGTTCTGTTTGGGGGATGCATTCACTTCCCAGACCATAAGTGTGCCAGCACTGGTGGCTCTTCTGGAACTTCTGTCCCACTGTGGCGTGTTCCCTCAAGGGAGGGTGAATATGACTGACCAGCCCTGGGTCCTCTCTGGGAGGGATTTAGGTAGGGAGGAAGATTTCGCCTGACTATGTTAGATACCATCTGACTATGTTGGATTTTGGAGTCAGTATAGATACACTGAGATAAGCATGGTTTGGGGGTTTTTTTGTTTTTGTTTTGTTTTGTTTTTGTTTTTCAAGGTAGAGTCTGGCCCCGGCTGACCTGGAATTCACTATGTATTCTCAGGGCGGCCTTGAACTCATGGAAATCCTCCTACCTCAGCCTCCCAAGTGCTGAGATTAAAGACATGCGCCTCCACACCCGGCTTTTTTGCCCACTTTTTTTAATTTTTATTTTTTATTTTTGGAGAGAGAGAGACAGAGAGAGAGGGAGAGAGATAGAGATGGGCGTGCCAGCAGCCTCTCAGCTGCTGTGAACAAAATCCAGAAGCGTGCACCCCCTTGTGGTCAAGTGTGGCATTGCGCCCTTGGGTCACTTTGCATCTGGCTAACCGTGGGACCTGGAGATTGGAACCAGCGTTCTTAGGCTTAGGAGGCAGCGCCTTAAACGCTAAGCCATCTCTCAAGCACTTTTGCCCACTTTAACTTTTTTATTCTAGTGATCACAAACCAAGCTCTCAAGTAAGCAAGTGCCCTACCTCTGAGCCACAGCCCCAGTCCTGTACTCACAACCGCCTTGACAATTTGTGTCACAAATCTCCACCTCTCATTCTGTCAATGTTTTGTTGTTGTTGTTGTTGTTTGTTTGTTTGTTTTTCAATGTAGGGTCTCACTCTAGTTCAGGCTGACCTAGAGTTCACTCTGTATTCTCAGGGTGGCCTCGAACTCATGGTGATCCTTCTACCTCTGCCTCCCGAGTGCTGGGATTAAAGGCATGTGCCACCACTCCCATCTTTTTCTTTTTCTTTTTCTTTTCTTTTTTTTTTTTTTTTTTTTGTAGTTTAATTTATTTATTTATTTGAGAGAGAGACAGACAGACCTAGAGAATGGGCGTGCCAGGGCCTCTAGCCACTGCAAACAAACTCAAGACACATGTACCACTTTGTGCATCTGGTTTATGTGGGTCCTGGGAAATCAAACCTGGGTCCTTTGGCTTTGCAGGCAAACACCTTAACCACTAAGCCATCCCTTCAGCCCAGTTTTTAGGTTTTTTTTTTTTTTTTTTTGGAGAGAGAGAGAGAATGGGTGTGCCAGCAGCCCCTCAGCCGCTGTGAATGAACTCTAGACATGTGTGCCCCCTTTGGGCAAGTGCGGCATTGTGCCCTTGCATCACTTTGCATCTGGCTAAATGTGGGACCTGGAGAATTGAATAGGTGTTTTTAGGCTTAGGAGGCAGGTGCCTTAACCCCTAAGCCATCTCTCCAGCCCCTGTTTTTTTTTGTTGTTGTTGTTTTTTGTTTTTTTGAGATAGGGTTTCACTCTAGCTGAGGCTGACCTAGAATTCACTATTTTTTCAGGGTGGCCTTGAACAGTGATCTTCCTACCTCCGTCTCCCCAGTGCTGGGATTACAGGCATGTGCCACCACTCCCCATAGCTGGATTTTTAATCCTCTGTACATTTTTTCATGGAAAGATTTTTTCCAAGTTAATGTTTATTTCATTGCTTCTCAAACTGTCGGGAGGTGACGGATCAGATTGTTTGTTCTTCTGATTTCCAATAGTGGTGGGCTGGTATATTCTAAAATAAAATAAGATCATTCAAATAACTTTTGACAGCACTATTTTATGGAAATCTTACTTAGTCCTTTTCTGTGGCTAGCTGTCAATCCTCAGGTTTTCTTCAAGTGAAACACCTGTACTGAGACAGGCATATTTAGACACTCAACAGATGGTTTGTAATTTAGAATGGAGAGGATAAAAATACCACACAGGCCTGGGATGCTGAAAGTGGTGCATGAAAGGAAAGAAAATGTGAGCTGGCAGCAGGGATGCAAAGTAACAGGAACACACAGACAATGACAAAGTGTCCTCACACAGCCATCGGAAGACAGCCTGACCAAGGAGGGATGCATTCCACCCTGGTGCATTTCTTGCCATATGCAATGTTCTCCTAGAGTCCCACACAAGTCAGGAACATGATTGTCTTCCTCATTTACGTGATATTATCCAGAATGCTCTGGGGCGTCATCATGTTTGCAGAAGAATGCTGCTAGCATCAGAATAATTTTAAACATAGCAGGACCAAGTATTCCACTTTGTTTATGAAGATTTTCATTAAAGTGATAATATTAATTAATTCACCCAGATGGTTTCTGGAATATTCTGTAAACTTTCAAGCTTTGTGGAAGCTAACTTAGAATGGTCCATTTATTTATTTATTTATTTATTTATTTATTTTTATTGACAACTTCTATACTTACTGTTGCAGACAGCTTCAGGTTCGCTGAGATGAACTTCCAGACCAGGCACAGTTATGGAGGAAGGGATATTATTTATTGAAGCTTACAGATCCAGGGGAAGTTCCATAACGGCAAGAGAAGTGGCCTGCTCTCCACAGGACCAAGCAGAGAGAGAGAAAGCCAACCAGCCACCACAGCACACAGAGTAAAACTACAGCCAAAAGGTCACACAGCAGACTTCAGGAACTCCTGCTAGACACATTTGCATATCTTTACAATGGAATCTCAAACCCATCACCACACCTTAAGACTGGGCCCCCAGTGACCTTGCCTCTAGCAAGGTGATTGCAGATGCAAACTATAAACTAATAAAATACTGAATATATTGGGGGACATATATTCAAACTACCACATTCCGCCCCTGGCCCCCAATATATTTAGCTCCTGGCCCCCAATAGATTTATAACTATCACACATTGTAAATTGTACTCAGTCCAATTTCAAAGGTTCTCACAGTCTTGATCAACTTAAGATAGTGAGTCCTGTACAATCAAACAAGTTAAATACTTTCAACATGTAAAGGCACAGAGTAAACATTTTAACTGTATAAGGAATAGCAAGGAGAGACTAAAACAATGCAAACTCAATCACCATCAGCCATCATCAAACTTCTGCAGTTCAAGTTCAATATAACCAGAGACTGACAGTCTCCAGGTTTTCCAATTCCGCCCCTCCAGCTGGGCAGAGTCGCCAGGGAAAACTTTCATCCCATGCCAACACTGCACTCCATGGTAGCCCTTATGCACAGTCCTGGTATATCCAAAACATCTTCAGGTCTCCATGCAAACCACGGTCCATCTTCCAAAAGGCTCTTCCAGCCTATTCCTCAGGGACTTCATGCCCTGCCTTCATGCTGCATCTCAGCAGCGGCTCCTGGAACCGTGTGCAACTCATGACCATTCCATGCATTTTTCATGCTTCCAAAACTAATACCAGGTGTGAAGGACACAGCCATATTCTTAATCCAGGGACAAAATAAACCATAGCCTTGAAAAGCAGGTTCCTTCTCCAGTCAACTCTTTCCAAGAATTTGCATTTTTAACAGTCTTTCCTCAGGCATCCTCTCCATTGTTTTAATGTAAATCAAGTCTGGCCACCTTCCTTCCACCTTCCTTAAGATTGCTAATGCGTTGACAATAGCAGCTCCAGTAACCTAAAACCAGTCTCAGTGCCTCTGCTTTTACCTTGCTTGAGGTTTTCCAACTTAAAATCTTAAAATCTCAGTCCGATATCTTTAGCCAAGCACATCAGTCCATTACAAATTTAACCTTGATCAAACTTTCTGGGCCTGGATAGCAGAACGTAGCCATCCCTTATGCCAGTAGCCCAGTTCCAACAAAGTCCTCTGCAGTCTTTCCTTCCTTCCTTAGAAACCTCATAAGCCAAGCCTCAAGTTCAGTACTATCTGCACTTAGCATTCTCAAACTCTCATCAGAATAGTCCATAAAACTTGGCTTACCACTCCAGAAGGCATCTTCAGTTGCAAGCACCAAGTCCATGCCCATTCCTCCAAAACAAAGGTTCCAAAAGACGAATATCCACAAGGTCAGGTTCATCTCACCCCACTTCTGGTACCACTTTACTGTTGCAGACAGCTTCAGGTTCGCTGAGATGAACTTCCAGACCAGGCACAGTTATGGAGGAAGGGATATTATTTATTGAAGCTTACAGATCCAGGGGAAGTTCCATAACGGCAAGAGAAGTGGCCTGCTCTCCACAGGACCAAGCAGAGAGAGAGAAAGCCAACCAGCCACCACAGCACCCAGAGTAAAACTACAGCCAAAAGGTCACACAGCAGACTTCAGGAACTCCTGCTAGACACATTTGCATATCTTTACAATGGAATCTCAAACCCATCACCACACCTTAAGACCGGGCCCCCAGTGACCTTGCCTCTAGCAAGGTGATTGCAGATGCAAACTATAAACTAATAAAATACTGAATATATTGGGGGACATATATTCAAACTACCACACTTACATACAAAAAATGCATGATATTTCCCTCCCTCCCCTCCCCCCATTCCCCTTTAGAACTCCAATCTCCATCAAGAATGGTCCATTTCTAAAAAGTTTCCCATATTATGGGGTCTGGAGAGATGGCTTAGCGGTTAAGGCATTTGCCTGCAAAGCTGAAGGATCCCAGTTTGATTCTCCAGTACCCATGTAAGCCATATGCACAAGGGGCGCATGCGTCTGGAGTTCATTTTCAGTGGCTGAAGGCCCTGGTGTGTCCATTCTCTCCCTTTCTCTCTCTCTGCCTCTTTCTATCAAATAAATAAACCATATATATATATTGCTTCCTTTAAAGCCGGGTGTGGTAGCGCATGCCTTTAATCCCAGCACTTAGGAGGCAGAGGTAGGAGGATCACCTTGAGTTCAAGGACACCCTGAGACTACAGAGTGAATTCCAGGTCAGCCTAGGCCAGAGTGAGACCCTATCTCAAAAAACAAAAAACAAACAAACAAACAAACAAACAAACAAAAAAGCTTCCTTTAAAAGCAGTGTATGAGCTGGAGAGATGGCTTAGCAATTAAGGCACTTGCCTATAAAGTCAAAGGACCCAGATTCAATTCCCCAGGACCCAAGTGGCACATGCATCTGGAGTTCATTTGCAGTGGTTAGAAGCCCTGACATGCCCATTCTCTCTCGCAAATAGATAAATATTTTTAAAAATTAAAATAAACAAAAATAAAAGCCATATACACCTTAATGTTTTGTTGAGTTCTTTTGTAAGTGGGTCATTTTTCTGGGCCAACTTTTCCATAATCTAAGATGGAGATAGAGACAGACCAGTAGAAAAAGAAAGCTCTCCACGCCGGTTGCATCTTCATGTGTAAACATTGCCTGCTCACTTTTCTTGATCTCCTTCCCACCAGTCTCTAATCTGGCAGATAAGTAGCACAAAATCTGATGATAGAAAGCAGTGAATTTTTGCTGACTCATTACGGTTTTCCACTCTGTCTTGCCTTCATTTTGCTGGGCCATAACCACAGAGCTCAGCATCCCCCAGCCTCACAGATGCTGAGATTGTGTGTGAACCTTTGTGTGAGTGATAATGGATGCACAGTACATGTGCTGAGTGTCTCTGTTGCACATGCGTGTCTGGCGAGTAGTATGTTGAGTATGTGTGGACTAAGGATGGGTGTGTGTGTGTTTTGTGTATCTGTTGAGCCTATGTATTGAGTGAGTATTTTGAATGTGAATTAAATGTCTGGGTGTGACTGTGTATGTCAATGAATGTGTGGTAAGTATAAATACGTGTGTATGTATATATGTGTGTATGTGTTAAAATGCATGAATATATATGTTGAAAGTGGGTAAGTCTGTTGAATATATATGCCTGCAAATGTGCCCATGGTGGCAATATATATGGCAAAGACATTGGGGATTAAAAACACCCTCCTTTAGGCCTCGCATGTTGTTTCAAGGATCCAAAGGGCTCCTTCTAGAATCTGATTTCTTCTTCTTTTTTTAATTTATTTTTATTTATTTATTTATTTATTAGCAACAGATAGAGAAAGAGGTGCATACAAGAGAAAGAGAGAGAGAGGGCATTCCAGGGCTTCCAGCCACTGCAAACAAACTCCAGATGCATGTGCCACCTTGTGCATTTGGCTTACGTGGGTCCTGGGGACCTGAGCCTCAAACCTTAGGCTTCACAGGCAAGTGCTTAACCACTAAGCCATCTCTCCAGCCCCAAAGAGTCTGATTTCTTGGGCTGGAGAGATGGCTTAGTGGTTAAATGCATGCCTGTGAAGCCTGAGGATCCCGGTTCGAGGCTTGATTCTCCAGGACCCACGTAAGCCAGATGCATAAGGGGGCGCATGCATCTGGAGTTCGTTTGCAGTGGCTAGAGGCCCTGGCACGCCCATTCTCTCTCTCTCTCTCTCTACCTGCCTATTTCTGTATCTCTCTGTCTCTCAAATGAATAAATAAATAAAAATAAAATATTTTTAAAAAAGAAAGATAAAAAAAGAGTCTGATTTCTTTTGCAAGGTTTGCAGCTTGGTACAAATATGACAGGAAGACCAGTCATTATTTATTTAGAGGGCATCATATTGACTAGTTGGTAAAAGCAGGGGACGCCAGGGCATGGTTGGCATCTTCTCAACCATCACTGTGACGCTCAGCTCAGTTTTGCCCAATTTCAAGTTTAAAAATACAACTACAGAGACAATCCCTGGACAGGACACGATTGACCAAGAAAGTATATAGGGAGGACAAGGCAATGACAACAAGCTGACCATCAAGAAATGTACTCACAGGTTGTCTTGTCCACCTGTGGAATAGGTGTGATACTGGCTCCCAACCAGAGTCCAAGTCCTTCCAGGCCTGGCATTTTCTTTCCATTGTCCTTTGCCAGCTGTCACACACCTGGAAGTTACTTTCCTCATGGTAACAGTGATAGGGGCCAACAATGGAGATGCCTATCTGTGCCACAACTGGTGCAGAAGCTTCTTTCTCTGCAGTTGACAAAGGACATGTAACTTATTTCCTGTAGACCTGTGCCATCTCCTCCTGTGGGCTTTTGTTTGGCTTTTTTTTTGTTTGCTTGTTTTTTGAGATAGGGTCTCACTCTAGCCCAGGCTGACTTGGAATTCACTATGTAGTCTCAGGGCAGCCTCCAACTCAGGGCGATCCTCCTACCTCCCGAGTGCTGGGATTAAAGGCGTGCACCACCATTTCTGGCTTGCTTTTGTACTCACCACAAAGTCTTTGTACTTGCAGTTCCCTTCTCTCTGGCAGCTCCCTCCAACTCTCAGCATGACTGACTGTCATGGCTACTGAAAAAATCCGCAAAATCCAAAATGGAGCAGTTCCTGCTAGACTTGGGCAATGTAGACATAGTTGGTCATCCTGACAAGTCAGAAGCAGCGAGTCAGGAAGAGAAGCATGAAGAAGCTGAGATGGTCGCTACAAATATTTTGTGCTGTAAACGAAAAATAAAATGATGGCAGGGCAGAGGAGTGGGGACAAGGAGGGGTTTTTGTGTGTGTTTGTATGTTTCCTTTCAAGCCAGAGATGAGAGAGCAGGTGTGTGTATGGACGGGAATGGCAGGTGCCCCTGGAGCAGGGAACAGGTGTAGGGGAGAGAGAGGATCATTGCTGGCAAATCATTCTGGAGATGAGCTAAGTGAATGAGAACAAGATCTCTCTGAGAGCACCCAGGGAGAGCGAGGCACTGCTCAGTTTGTTCAACAGACGTAATACTTTTGAAATCCTAGGGAGCGCACATTATTATTTTCCTTGTTTTATGGATGAGGAATCCAAGGACTACAAATGTGAGATGCCTCACTCAAGATCACACTACAGGCCAGTAGGGGAGCTGGGGTTCAAGAAATATTTTGACACCCCCCACCGTTCATAATGAGATTCCAGCGCAAGACAATGAAGGGTGGAAAGTCAGTTGTAAATAGCGAGTAAGATTCTGAATGTTCCCAACACAAAGAAAAGATAAATGTGGGCGAGGAAGATGGTTCAGCGGTTAAAGGCACTTGCTTACAAAGCCTTCTAGCCTGGGTTCGATTCCCCAGTATGACATAAAGCCAGATGCAAAATTTGGTGTTCCTTTGCAGTACCAGGAGGCCCTGGCACACCCTTACATACATACACATGCAAATAAATACATTTAAAAAGATAAAATAAATAAGTGACACCCTAGCTGATATGTGTCCATCTCCTTTCAAAATGTGGCCCAGCTCAGTAGTTCCTAAACCCACAAGTCATCAGAGCCACCTAAAGGAACTTCTAAAATGAAGATTTTCACCCAAGATCCAGGGACTCAGAGTGATGCGGCACAAGGCCCAGAGGTTGTGTCATGACAAAACTCCCTGTGATTGTCATTCTCAACCAAGTTTGGAGGCTTCAGGCCTCAAGTTCATCAATTCTGTTTAAAAAAAAAAAAAAAAAAAAAAAAACACATGTTTTCTGTGATGGATTTGTACTGGCCTGTGGAGATGCTCAGAATAAGCCGCATACAAGACAGAAGCTGGTTGACTCAGCAATGATATCTCCTATTTCCTTTTTAAAAATCCTTTTCTTTATTTGAAAGCAGAGAAAGATAGACAAAAGACAGAGAGAATGGGTGTGCCAGGGCCTCCAGCCACTGCAAACAAACTCCAGATGTATGTGACACTTTGTGCATCTGGCTTTACATGAACTCCCGTCCTTTGGCTTTGCAGGCAAGCGCCTTAGTGCCTGAGCAATCTCTCCAGCCTGATAGCTCCTCTTCCTATCCACGTTCTTAAATTTTACCTTCCCTCTGATCGTTCTACTCAATAAAAAGGATATGAAATGTAACATATTATTTAAAAAACAAAAAAGTTGCTGGGTGTGGTGGCATATGCCTTTAATCCCAGCACTTGGGAGAGAGGCAAAGGTAGGAGGATCCCCGTGCATTTGAGGCTAGCCTGAGACTATGTAGTGAGTTCCAGGTCAGCCCGGGCTAGGGTGAAACCCTACCTTGAAAAACCAAAAAAAAAAAAACAAGTTTAGCCAGGTGTGGTAGCATATATCTTTAATCTCACCAAACACTCAGGATGCTGAGATAGGAGGATCACAGTGAGGTTGAAGCCAGCCTGGGCTACAAAGTGAGTTCCAGGTCAGCCTGAGCGAGAGTGAGACCCTGCCTCAAAAATACAAAACAAGCCGGGCATGGTGGCACATGCCTTTAATCCCAGCACTCGGGAGGCAGAGGTAGGAGGATCACTGAGTTCAAGGCCAGCCTGAGACTACGTAGTGAATTCCTGGTCAGCCTGGACTAGAAAGAAACCCTACCTTGAAAAACGAAAAAAAGAAAGAAAGAAAGAAAGAAAGAAAGAAAGAAAGAAAGAAAGAAAGAAAGAAAGAAAGGAAGGAAGGAAGAAAGAGAGAGAAGGAAGGAAGAAAGAAAGAAAAAAAGAAAGAAAAAAAGAAAGAAAGAAAGAAAAAAGAAAGAAAAAAAAGAAAAGTCAGCTTAAATGCCAAATGGTCGTAAATTTGGTTACATCTCTTCCTTCCTTTTAGCTTTTGTCTCTTGACACCTTCTGGGGAAAGACCTCATACCACTTGAGAGAAGAGCTTTCTAGGAAGGCCACTGACAAGTGAGAGAAAGCATCTTGGCCTGGGGGAAGGGACCAGCCTGTCCCCTGAAATGAATGCTAAGAGCCTACTGCAGTGTGCTGGTGGGGGACAGTGTGACAGGACAGAGAGCTCAGAGGTGGCCTGGCTGACATTTCAAGAAAAGGTAAGAGTGAGGCAGAGCCAGCCTGTGGTCCCCATCCGGGCTCTCTGGGCCGTAAGAAGAGTGTCATGTTCCCTTTTCTCTAGCATAGAAAGAGCACAATCAAACGCAGTTCCATTTGCTGCCCTTCCTGGGGAAGAAAGAAGAAAAGAGCCAGGGGTTTGAATCTCAGGAATGTAAGAGCAGCAGCCCCCGCCGAGACGCTCTATTGAAATTTGACTCATCCTTGGCGGTTTATTGTGTTTTCCCCTCTCCTTCCTTGTGACACAGAGGAACGAGGTGAGTAATGTTCTGCGCAGGGAGAGAAAAATATAGATCCTCAAATGCCTTCATTATGCTAAAGGCCTGTGTCATCAGCTGTGGCGGCAGGGGGTGTGGTCACCAGCCATTAACAGAAGATTCAGAACATCTGACTCCCTCCGCCTAGGCTATTTGTGGTTCTAAGAGCCCCACAGCAGGGATGGAAAGCCGGTGAATGCAGGGAAGGCTAAAAAGCTCTGCCGAGAATCTTGTGGGAGCTAGGGTGGTCAAGAGGCCTCCTCGGCAGGGGTCCTCACCAAAGGGACACAAGCAGACCTATTTTCTGCTACCTTGCTGTGCCTGGCCCCTTCCCACAGGGCTAAAAAGCACTTGTCCACCCAAACAGAAATAGCTAATATGGTCTGTTAGATGCCAGGTACTGGGCAAAGCATTCCCCATGGGTTATATTATTGTAATTTGCATGCAAACACACACACGCATGTGCACACACACACACACACACCCCTCGAGAGGGTGTTCTCTGTGCCTTCTTTCACAGAGGAGGAAGCTAAGCCTCTGGAAGGTTCCTTAACTTGCCCAAGTTCCACTCAGGAAGACTCTTCACAAACCAGCTCCAGATAAACATGTCCATATAAGAATGTCTACGTGGTTATAAGCGCTGACATCCAAACAAGGAGCGAAGGAAAAAAAACAATCTCTGTTGTTTTGTTTGCTTTGTTGTGCGGACTGTCCAGTTTCATCCCAGGGACAGGACTCCCAATGGATGGATAGGCCCCAGAGGACCCAGAACACTTTCTGTTACTGTCAGAAAGGAGGAAAGAGCTGGGTAGATGGTTCAGAAGCATTTGTTATGCAAGAAGCAGGACCCAAGTTTGGATCCCCAGAACCCACATAAAGCCAGGTGCAGTAGCATGCATATGTAACCCCCTAAGACTGGAGGCTGAGACAGGAGAACCCACGAGGCTTGAGAGCCAGCCAGCCTGGCAAACGTAACAGTGACCAATCAGCAACCTTGGCTCAAACAAGGTGGGAGGCAAGGACCTGTAATGGGGTGTTAGGGGTCCAGGAAAGTCCTTGAACCCCAAACCCTATGTTTCTTTCTTTCTTTTTTTCTTTTTTTTTTGAGAGAGACAGATAGAGAATGGGCATGCCAGCGGCCTTGCAGCCTCTGTGAGCAAACTCCAGATGCATGCGCCCCCTTGTGGGCAAGCACAGCATTGCGCCCTTGCATCGCTTTTTGCATCTGGCTAAACATGGGACCTGGAGAATCGAACCGGCGTTCTTAGGCTTGGCAGGTGGGCGCCTTAACTGCTAAGCCATCTCTCCAGCCCTTGTTTCTAATTTAAATCAAATAATTGAATAAAAAGGCTGAGAAGGATAATTATTAAATTATTGTACTTATTGAGGGAAGTACAGAGCCAAAAAAAAAAAAAAAAAAAGCACCCATGTGAAGGGCCTGGAAAAAAAAGCATGGAAAGAGAAAAGCAAATTCAAAGAGCTCCTGTCATGTGGGGAACTGGAGGGGATAAAGGAGCCCACGTGGAGAGTAAGGGATAGGGGGCACTCCTGGCTGGGCCCAGGCCCAGCCAAGGGAAAAACTTGCCCACAGCTGGAAGTTCCCAAGTGGTCAGAGAGCCTGCCCTCCCCTTCCAAAGATATTTATAACCTTTTAGTGGAGGTGGGCTGTCTTCTGGCTCAGGTGAACCAGAGGGATATCTGGTTGGTTAGGGCTAGGGGTTGTCTCAGGAAGAGCTTAGCCCTGACAACCAAGTTCCAGGGGCTGAACTTGCTCAACCACAATGTTTCCTATAAAAGACCTCCCTCCCAGGAGAGGTCTTGGTTGTGGGAAAAAAAAAAGGTCTAGGGAACTAGGCAAGAGATAAGAAGTCAGATCATCTTTGATTTCTAGCAAGTGCAAACTTGCCTGCCTTTTTTACCTTCAGGGATCCAGTTACCCTAGCTGTACCCAGCCCCCTCAGACCCACACCTCTGACCTCCACATACACTGTGGCACAGGCTCACTCACACCCACACCCACACATACATACACACACACACAGGTTACAAAAAGAGAGATTGAGAGAGAAAAGGGATATGACCTCTGCCAGAATTAAAGGCTTGTTGACAATGGGAAAAGCAGACCACAGGTGACTATCTTTTAATGTCTTCTTCTTATGCAGTTAAAATAAAAATACATTAAATTATAATACACCAGAAACATATTTTCCTCTTCTGAAATTGACCTACCTAGTTGGATCCGAGCTGAGGAGAAAAATAAATGTTTGTCTCAATGTCATTTGCTTATTCAGCTAATTGATCTTTTTTTTTTTTTTTTTTTTTTTTTTTTTTTTGGACAGAGAGAGAGAGAGAGGGAGAGGAAGACAGATAGAGATGGGCGCGCCAGCAGTCTCTCAGCTGCTGCGAACGAATTCCAGATGTGTGTGCCCCCTTGTGGTCAAGTGCGGCATTGCACCCTTGCGTCACTTTGCATCTGGCTAAACATGGGACCTGGAGATTGGAACCGCAGGAGATTGGAACCAGCACTCTTAGGCTTAGGAGGCAGGTGCCTTAACCGTTAAGCCATCTCTCCAGCCCCATTATTGTTATTTTTAAAAAGATTGGGCTGGAGAGATGGCTTAGCGGTTAAGGCGTTTGCCTGCAAAGCCAAAGGATCCCAGTTCGATTCTCCAGGACCCACGTAAGCCAGATGCACAAGGGGGCACATGCATCTGGAGTTCACGTGCAGTGGCTGGAGGCCCTGGCATGCCCATTCTTTCCCTCTCCCTCTCTGCTTCTTTCTCTCTCTCAAATAAATAAATAAAATATATAAACAACAAAAAATAACAATACTTGAACATCCAGCCATCTAATTATCACCGGCTTTATTTGTCTGTCATTAACTTCACAGCTGCCTTGTTGGTGACAAGTGGGACCACAGAGACATCAGTCACAACTGTTCCCTTCTGAAAGGAGAAACAGGAAAGAAGTTGGACTCCATCGTAGCCAAGGTCAGGTGGGGGACTTCAGTGGCTGGCTCAGAGTGACTTGCCTAGGGTCGCACAGCACAGCTCGTCACCTTCAGTGCTGAAACTGGTTCCATGGTTATGAAGCTTTTTAGTTGAATCCATGCATAAAAAGTACATGCCATAAGTGTAAGGGTTAAGTGTCTGCACATGAACACATGCATGTAACCACCACCCAGGTCAAGGAATCGGTCACGTCTAACACCCTGTAAGTCCTCGGAGGGCTCCTCACAAGTGACCACTGTCCTCACATATTAGCTCAGCTTGTTTCATCAAAAGCTCCACTATTTGGACCTAAAAAAAAAAAGAACTTTCTTTTTCATGGAGCATATTAATTAGTGCACTAAGATAACATGTCAGGCTGGGGATGTGGTCCAGGCATACAGGACTTGCCTAACATGTGTGAGGCCCTGGATTTAATCCTTAGCACCTCAAAAACAAAGCAAAAACCAATAAATAATTAAATAAAAATAATGTGGACTCAGTGATAAAGTGCATGCCTCGCAGGCTGCCTGAGTACAGATACCCGGACCCCACGTAAAAGCCAGAAGCCATGGTGGGCTTCTGTAATCTCACCACTTTGAGAGTTATGTGGAAGTGGAGACTTTCCTAGAAGTTCAAGGGCCAGCTAACCTGTCAAAGGCAGCCATGACCCACAATGATCCAATGAGAGACCCTACCTCAAAACAAGGTGGGAGGCAAGGACTGACACCCAAAAGTTGTCCTGTGACCTCTACAAATACATCAAGGCACATGAGTGTCCACCATCAAACACATATACACATCCATACACATGCCAAAGAGTAATAAAAAACAAATCAGCCGGGCGTGGTGGCGCACGCCTTTAATCCCAGCACTCGGGAGGCAGAGGTAGGAGGATCGCCGTGAGTTCGAGGCCACCCTGAGACTACATAGTTAATTCCAGGTCAGCCTGGACCAGAGTGAGACCCTACCTCGAAAAACCAAAAAAAAAAAAAAAAAAAAAAATCATTAAAATATGTTCCCAAAGGAAATCTCACATCCACTGAAGGAGAGGAGGGATCTCCTTCAAGGGTGATAAAAATATTTGTAACTGGGCTGGAGAGATGGCTTACTGGTTAAGGCATTTGCCTGCAAAGCCAAAGGACCTTGGTTTGATTCCCCAGGACCCATGTAAGCCAGATGCACAAGGTGGTACATGTGTTTGGAGTTTGTTCGCAGTAGCTGGAGATCCTGGCACACCCATTCTCTCCCTCCCTCCCTTCCTCTCTCTGTCTCTTTCTCTCTCTCAAATAAATAAATAAAAATGTTTTTTAAAATGTTCAGAAGTAGACATGGTGGTAACCTGTTGTTACTGTCTTGATTGCTACTGAGTAGTGTCCTTTTTACATGGTTAATCCTATGTTATGTAAATTTCATCTCAACAACAACAACAAAAAACCCTAATCAGCCCGGCATAGTGGTGCACACCTTTGATCCCAGCACTTGGGAGGCAGAGGTAGGAGAATTGCTGTGAGTTCAAGGCTACCCTGAGACTACATGGTGAATTCCAGGTCAGCCTGGGCTAGAGTGAGACCTTTCCTCGAAAAAACAACAACAAGCCGGGTGTGGTGGTGCACGCCTTTAATCCCAGCACTTGGGAGGCAGAGGTAGGAGGATCGCTGTGAGTTTGAGGCCACCCTGAGACTACATAGTGAATTCCAGGTCAGCCTGGGCTAGAGTGAAACCCTACCTCAAAAAAAAAAAAAAAAAAAAAAAAGAAAAAGAAAAAGAAAAGAAAAGAAAAGAAAAGGAAAAAGAAAAAGAACAACAACAAAACCCTAATCACTTAAGATATGCTTCATTATTTGTAAATTTAAACTAAAAGTAAATAACTGAAAATATTCAACTCCTAGGAAAAGACAGCCTGCCCATACTGAGGGCTTATTAATGTATCCAGCATGTCTAGGGAACCAAGACTTCTGTGACCCCACTGGTACCTTCTTCCAACTCTGCTCTCCTTGCACATCGCTGTCACCTTCACCACACTACTACCAAGAGGTCCCTGATCAGGGGAGTGTTGCCAAAAACCCTGATCAGGGCTCTTTTCTCATCACCCTGTGGACATCCCACATAGGCGGCAAGTCCCTTGGTTTTGACAGTGTCTTCTGTGAAACCATGTTGGCCTGGCTGTCTTTTCTTCCCTCCTCACTGGCCCTTCCTTGTTCTCTCTCTCTCTTTTATTTATTTATTTATTTTTTTTTGGTTTTCTCTTGTTTCTCAAGGTAGAGTCTCACTCTAGCTCAGGCTGACCTGGAATTCACTCTGTAGTCTCAGGGTGGCCTTGAACTCACGGCGATGTTCCTACCTCTGCCTCCCGAGTACTGGGATGAAAGGCGTGGACTACCACACCCGGCTTCCTCGTTCTCTTCTTTCTCCCCTTCTCTGGTGTAGCACCCAGGGCTCTGTCTGTGACCATGTCTCCATTGTCCTTCGCTGGGTGACACTATCCATCTGCATCTCTGTGTCTGTGGCTTACTCATGAGTATCTTCCTGACTGAACAGCACCCTGAACTGCAGGCATGCTCTGTCCTCTGGCCATCTGTCATCTCTACTTGAATGTCTCACGCAGCGGAGACAAATATATGGATTCCTTTCTGCCCCATGGAGACCTTCGCACTCTGTGACACCAACATTCACTCAGCTGCTCAGACTAAAGCTGAGTCATTGGGCTTGAATCATCTCTTTCCTCATGCCTCACTTTTAACCCCTGGTGCATCCTATTGCCTTGGCCTCAATAAGTCCTCGCTGTTCCCTTCCTCCATATCTGTTTCCACTGCTCCCAACTTGGTCCGAGGTCCTCCTCCCTCTTGTCTTGTCTGGACTTTTTTGCATTTCCCTGCAGCTCTGTACTCCCTCTCGCCTTCCTCCAATGCAACCTTCACCCTCCAGCCTGATTCATGTTTTCAAAGGCAACTCAGGTCTCACCAGCACACCAAGTACCCATGACATTCAGAAAGGCAAGACTCTCACAAGGGCTAGAGGACCGCCCTGCTGACCTTGGCAGCCAGCCTCATTTCTCTCTTGTCTCCTCACTCATTATGCTGTCCCGTGTTCTGTTTAGAAGTCTTTATATGTTCTCTTCCTTCTGCTCACAGAGGTCTATGCCCCGATCTTTGAATAGCTGCCTCTTCTCCTCACATGATTATGAACTCAAAGGCTACTTCCATGGAGAAAACCACCCTGCTCTACCAGCAGGTGCCTCGTGTTTACTTGTGTGTGTGTGTGTTAATATCTATTTATTTTTATTTATTTTTGGGTTTTTTTTAGTTTTTTTTATTGACAACTTCTATACTTACTACAAAAAAATGCATGATATTTCCCTCTCCTGCCCCCATACCCCTTTAGATCTCCATTCTTCATCCTATCCCCTCCCTCTCTCCATTAGTCTCTCTTTTAATTTGATGTCATCATCTTTTTCTTCTATTATGAGGGTCTTGCGAAGGTATTGCTAGGTACTGTAATGTCATGGATATCAAAGCCGATTTCTGTCTGGACAGTTGCATTGTAAGGAGTTGTACCCTTCCTTTGGCTCTTTCATTCTATCCGTTCCCTCTTCCACAATGGGCCCTGAGCCTTGGAGGGTGTGACAGAGGTGTTTCAGTGCTGGGCACTCCTCCATCCCTTCTTCTCAGCACTATGTTGCCTTTTGGGTCATCCCAGTGGTCATCTCCATCTGAAAAGAGAAGCTTCTCTAACCAGAAGTGAGAGTAGCGTTAATACGTGAATATGAACATTAAGTGTAGTGCTTTCAGGGCAGCTTGTTGGGAATAATATATACATTTAGTCAGACAAGAGCAGGCTTTATACCCCTAAGGCTCATGACCTCACCTACCAAAGACTTTTACTTAGGTTTTTCAGTACCAGGTATGTATTCCCTCCCATAGAGAGGGCCTTCAGTCCAATTATGGAGCAGTTGGTTACCCCAAGAGTAGACATGCCACTATTGCACCCGTTCAGTCATTTGGCCTGTATGGCCAAACTTGAATATTCAGTGTCCACTGTTTTCACTGCTGATGACTTCTGTGTCCCATATGGCTGCATGCAGTGCAGCTTTTTCCAGCTTTCTGTTGGCTGGTCTATAGGGAGAAGGTTTTCTGCTCAGCACCAGCTTGCTTTCTCAGTGACTTTGCCTCTCAGGCAAGAGATGTCTTCAGCAGTAGGGTCTTACTATCTGTTTCTCAAGGGAAACCAAGGGCTTTGGCAATAGCTTTTAATCTATTTATTTTTGAGGAGGGGGAGAATGTGTATGCCAGGGCCTCCTGCCACTATAAATGAACTCCAGATGCATGTGCCATTTTGTGCATTTGGATGTATGTGGGCATTGGAGACTCAAACCTTGGACAGCAGGCTTTGCAAGCAAGTGCCTTTGACTGCTGAGCCATCACCTCAGCTTCTGTTTAATCTTCATGATAGCTTGTATTCAAACTGAAATCTTTCCTATGCATGAATAACTGACTTGTTTAATGACAGTCTTCTTCTGCTAGAATGTAAAGCACTCGAGGGCAAGGATCCCCTGTGCATAGCTGTCTCCCCAGTGCTCAGTAGAAAGCACTATATAAATATGTCAACCAGGGGCTGGAGAAATGGCTTAGTGGTTAAGCACTTGCCTGCAAAGCCTAAGGACCCCGTTTCGATTCCCTAGTACCCAGGTAAGCTAGATGCACAAGGTAGCGCATGCATCTGAAATTCGTTTGCAGTGGCTGGAGGCCCTGGTGCGCCCATTCTCTCTCTCTCTCTCTGCCTCTTTCTCTCTCTGTTGCTAATAAATAAGTAAAAATGTCAACCAGTTTGATCTTATCAGCTCTGGGAAAATGGTGTGGTAGTTTGAATGGCTGTCGTCCAGTAGATTCAGAAGTTTTATTCAAAGTTGTAACTTGGATTTCCAGCTGCCTGGCTGGAGGAGGTGTCACTGTGAGCAAATCTTAGGGTCCAGCCCTAAGGCGTGTTTGGGGGTGGGTCTGGAATTCTAGCCCAAGGTAGGCAGAAAGCAGTTGGTGTTCTGCCTGGGTTCCCTGTTGTTCGGCTGCTAGCTTTTGCTCTTGCTTTTGGTAGTGGTTTCTTCTCTATCTGCATGGGTCTGCAAAAGGGGGCCAGCTTCTTCAGACATGATAGAACGTCCCCTGGATCTGTAAGCTTCCAATAAATCCCTTCCTCCCATAAACTGTGCCTGGCCTGGAGGTTCATCCCAGCAACATGAAGCTGACTACAACAGATGGGGGGAAAAATCACTTGTGATCATAATGTCTATTGCTTACCAGTTCAGGAACCCAGGTTGCAAGTGATGGAAACCCAATTCAGGCACTCGTAAGCATTAGTAATAGAGAAGAGTGAGTCTCCTGTATTGATCTGTTTTCCATTACTGTAACAAAATACCTGAGGTTGGGTGGGTAATGCTTAGGGACAAGATGGTTGTAGTTTTAGAGGTTCAAGGGCATGGTGCTGTGACTCCTCAGTTCCGTTGACCTTGTGGCAGATGGGACCACAGTAGTGAGAGAGATGATGAGGTAAGAGGAATCCAGGAGATGGGAAGAGACCAGTCTCACTCTTTTACGGCCAGTCCTCTCGTGAGAACTAGCTTGGGTCCCTCAAGAAATTCCTTAACACCTTATGAGAATAAGGACTCATGACCTAGTGCCTCCCTACTAGGCCCCACATCACTTTTTTTTGGTTTTGTTTTGTTTTTGTTTTTTCAAGGCAGGGTCTCACTTTAGCCCAGTCTGACCTGGAATTTACTATGAGGTTTTGTTTTGTTGTGTTTTTAAGCTTGCTAACTATTGTTTTAGGCAAGGCTCACTTATGTTTTTTAAAAAAAAGTATTTTAGGGCTGGAGAGATGGCTTAGCAGTTAAGGCACATGCCTGCGAAGCCCAAGGACCCAGGTTCGATTCTCCAGGTCCCATGTAAGCCAGATGTACATGGTGGCACATGCGTCTGGAGTTCATTTGCAGTGGCTACAGACCCTGGTGTGCCCATTCTTCCTCTCTCTTCTCTCTCTCTTCCTCTCTCTGTCTCAAATAAATAAATAAATAAATAAATAAATAAATATATATATATATTTTTTTTTTAGAAAAAGTATTTTAATCTGGAAAGGATTATTCTTAGTGAGGTAACCCAGGCCCAGAAAGCCAAGCACCACATGTTCTCTCTCATTTGTGGATCCTAGCTACAAATGTTTGAACTTTTATGTAAGTTGGGATGGTATTATATATGTGTAAGTAGATTACTGGGAGTGGAAAGGCCTAAGTGAGGTCAGGGGAAGAGACTGAGTAAAGGAAAGGTCAGGGGAGGGTTAATCAAAATCTAAGAGGGGGCTGGAGGGATTGCTTAGCAGTTAAGGTGCCTGCCTGCTAATCCTAAGAACGCTGGTTCCAATCTCCAGCAGTTCCAATCTCCAGCGGTTCCAATCTCCAGGTCCCACGTTTACCAGATGCAAAGTGACACAAGGGCGCAATGCTGCACTTGACAACAAGGGGGCAGACACATCTGGATTTCGTTCACAGCAGCTGAGAGACTGCTGGCGCGCCCAGCACTATCTGTCTTCCTCTCTCCTCTCTATCTGTTTCTCTCTGTGTCTCTCTCCAAAAATAAATAAAATAATTTAAAAAAATTTTTTTAAATCTAAGAGGGTATGAATAAATCATATGGAAACCTGCTTTTTTGGACAATAGCTCATTCAGAAGCCATAGATTGTTACTAGAAAAATTTTAGTGTGCTGGGGATGGGATACCTTCCAGTTAGTTGTTGGCCAGGGAGGTCCCTGATGCCCCCAAAACATTACAGGCCATTGCCAAGGCTCTTGATTTCCCACCAGGAATAGATGGTAAGACCCTATTGCTAAAGACTCCACATACTTGGGCTGCAAGGTCACTGAGAAATCCTGCTGGAGCGGAGCTGAAAACCTCCTCTGAGTAGACAGCTGACAGAAACCTGGAAAAAGCTATGCTGAATGCAGCGCTATGGGAGAGAGAAGTCATCAGTGGAGATAAACAACAATGGACACTGCAAGCCTTAAGTTTGGTCAGCCAGGCCAAATGAGCCAACGGTACAATAGTGGCATGTCTGCTATGGGGGAAACTAAAGGCTCTCTAATTGGACTGGAGGTCTGCTCCACAGGAGGGAATATATGCCTGATACTGAAAACCTCTGACAAGAGAAGTTATGAGCCCTAGGGGTGTAATGTCTGCTGGTGTCTGTCTAAATGCATATAATTGTGCTCACCAAACTGCCCAGGTAAACACTTCTCTTAATGTTCATACCAAATATTAATGCTACTCTCACTTTTGGTTAGAGAAGCTTCTCTTTTCAGATGGCAGTAACCTCTGGGATGACTCAAAAGTCACCATAGTGCTAAGAAGAAGTGACAGAGGAGTGTTCAGCACTGAAACATCTCTATCACACTTTCCAAGGCTCAGGGTTCATTGTGGAAGAGGTGGCGGGATGAATGTAAGAGCCAAAGGAAGGGTAGGACTCCTTACAATGCACTCTTTCAGACGCTAAATGGCCTGGATATCCATGACCTCACAGTGCCTGGTACTACCTACACAAGACCAGAATAATAGGAGGAAAAGATGATGACATCAAAATCAAAGAGAAACTGATTGAGATGGGGAGAAGATATTATGGAGAGTGGAGTTGTGAAGGGGAAAGTGAGGGGGGAAGGTATTATCATGGTTTATTGTCTATAATTATGGAAGTTGTCAGTAATAAAAAAATCAAAAAAAAATTTAAGCTGGGTGTGGTGGCGCACACCTTTAATCCTAGCACTCGGGAGGCAGAGGCAGGAGGATTGGCAAGAGTTCGAGGCCACCCTGAGACTACATAGTGAATTCCAGGTCAGCCTAGACTAGAGTGAAATCCTACCTTGAAAAACATATATATGTATATATAATTTATTCAAGATGTAGAGAGAGAGAGAGAAAGCGAAAGAGTGAGAGCACATGGATGCAACAGAACTTCTGGCTGCTGCACGTGAACTCCGGATGCATGTGTCACCTTATGCGTCTGGCTTTATGTGGGTACTGGGGACTCAAACCCTGGCCAGCAGGCTTTGCTGCGTCTTTAAGTGCTGAGCCACCTCACCAGCTCAGGGCCTCACCTCTCAAAGACCCTCTCAGTACTGCCACACTAGGAACCAAGTTTCCAACACGTGAACCCTTGGGAGACGAACCTTATCCAAGACAACCTTATCAGGCAGTTGGTTCTAGCGATTCAAATTACATCACAATAACTGCTGTCTTTCCATCTCTCTTTCTTGCCTCTCCCTCTCACCTCTGCCCTCCGGCTTTCCTCTGTGCTAGCTTCACTTGCCTCCAGACCCTCCTCCTCATGCAGTGGCTTTTGAGATCGCTGACTGTACATTCTACATTGTTTGGCAACCTCAGCTGCAACTGAACAAGCCCCCTCTCAGAAATTTCCTAAAATACTCCAGAGTTGAACTTCACTGGACTAAGGTGGCCCCTGTGTCCATCCTTGAACCAATCATGGTCCAAAGGGATGAAATATGCTAACTAGCTATGCCAAGTCCTTCGGCCACTCCTAGATGGAAGCATGTGGTTGGGAGTTGGCATCACTGAGCTGGTCTTTTGAGGGCAGGGAAGGGGTGGTCTCCTAGAGAAAACTGCAATGTTAAAATCAGGTGAAAAGGTGTGAGATAGGGACGGGAGTCCATCCCAGTTTCCTTCTTCTTCTTCTTCTTCTTCTTCTTCTTCTCCTCCTCCTCCTCCTCCTCCTCCTCCTCCTCCTCCTCCTCTCCTCCTCCTCCTTCTTCCTTCTTCTTCTTCTCCTTCTTCTTCTTCTTCTTCTTCTTCTTCTTCTTCTCCTCCTCCTCCTCCTCCTCCTCCTCCTCCTCCTCCTCCTCCTCCTTCTTCTTCTTCTTCTTCTTCTTTTTTTTTTTGGTTTTTCAAGGTAGGGTTTCACTCTAGCCCAGACTGACCTGGAATTCACGATGTAGTCTCAGGGTGACCTCAAACTCACAGCAATCCTCCTACCTCTGCCTCCCAAATGCTGGGATTAAAGGCGTGCGCCACCACGCTCGGCCCCAGTTATCTTCTTGTTTCAGGGAACCAATGCATGTTACGGAAACGTGTGTCAGTTCCAGAGAGAAGATCTGGAGATGAGCTGGTCCTACCTTACCTCATTGGCTCACGAAGACTTAAACAACAACATCTATTAGGTCATCAGTTTCCCCCTACTCTGAATTTCATTCATTGAACACATTAGACTTGGAGCTGGAGAGATGGCTTAGTGGTTAAAGCACTTGCCTGTGAAGCCTAGGACCCAGGTTCAATTCCCCAGGACTCATGTAAGCCAGCTGCACAAAGTGGCGCATTATCTGCAGTTCATTTGCCGTGGCTAGAGGCCCTAGTGTGCCAGTTCTCTCTCTCTCTCTCTAAAATACATAAAATATATTATTATTATTATTTTTGAGGTAGGGTCTCACTCTGGCCCAGGCTGACCTGGAATTAAGTATGTAATCTCAGGGTGGCCTCGAACGCATGGCGATCCTCCTATCTCTGCCTCTCAAGTGCTGAGATTAAAGGCATGAGCCACCACGCCCAGCTAAAATATATTACTTAGAAAAACACTAGACTTTATTTTTTCAGAGCTGGGTGTGGGGGTGTAATCCTCTAACACCAGCACTAGGGAGATACAGTCACGGGAATCATGAAAGTGATCATAAAGTGATCATAAAGTGAGTTTGAAGTTGGCGCAGTCCACATGAGACACTGTCTTTAAAAAACAAACAAACAAAAATAAATAAATAAATAACACGTATTCCTAACTCATATGTCCCTCTCCACTTGGTCCCCATCCATACCAATTTTTTTTTTTTCCCTGAGGTAGGGTCTAGCTCAGACTGACCTGGAATTCACTATGTAGTCTCAGGGTGGCCTCGATTCACGGTGATCCTCCTACCTGTGTCTCCTGAATGCTGAGATTAAAGGCATGCGCCACCATGCCTGGCTCCAATCCTATCTTATGAGAGATCCAGGGCTCTGCAGTTTTTTCTGTGAGTCACAAAACTTGGGGACAAAGTATTCTTTGTGACCCCAGTTGTCATTTCCTTTCTCTTTAGCTGCAGAAAACTACCCTGGTGGTCAAGTGAATTCCTGGCAGCGAGCCTGTGGCCCAAGGGTTCCCATTCTGACCACTTACTTATATTAGTTGAACCTATTGCACAAGCAGAAACACAAAGCTGCTGATTAACCTGGCCTGCAAGTTTTCTTCCACCAGACAGAAAATCCACAAGGACAAGGATTTTGTTTCGTTATTACTTTACCCCATCTCTTGGCTTATACCCATACTCCATGACTATAAATTCATCCATCAATCCATCCACCATTTACTCAATGAATGTCTATGTACCGTGTCAGATGAGACATGAAATAAGAGGAATAAAGCAAACGTAGCCAGGAGAATATTTCAGTCACAAGTTTCAAAACTGCCTTGAACGACTAGGCACAATTAGGTACCATAAGCAGCTGAAAAACTATCAGCTCAGGATTCTGCTCAACCCACCATCTAGGATCTGTAAGTTCTTTTTTCCACATCATCCTAAGGCTAGTTCCCTCTGGAGAAGGATGGAGGGAAGGAGGAGGAAAATGGCATAGGGTGGGTGTCAGTAAAACCCATAAATTCATGCTCACTTGCACACACATCCATGTGCCCACGTGTATAGGGCATGCAAGGGAGAAGAGTCCCCGAAGCATAAGAAGTCTCCTCCAGAATCCTCCAGCAAGCCTCCTGTGTCTCAGTGGCTAGATCTGGGCCACATTGCCCCTTTCTGAATCATAGATTTAGCCTTGGGCCAATCAAACCTTCACTGGAAAGCCAGGCATGGTGGCACACGCCGTTAATCCCAGCACTCGGGAGGCAGAGGTAGGAGGATCACATGAGTTCAAGGCCACCCTGAGACTACATAGTGAATTCCAGGTCAGCCTGGACTAGAGTGAGACCCTACCTCGAAAAAAAAAAAAAAAAAAAAAAAAAAAAACCTCACTGGACCCTGAGGGTGAGGTCAGTCTCTGAACAGAACCCCTGGGTAAGGAGTAAGAACTAGGAGACTAGGGTGGGGATAGCCACAGTGTTGACTACAGACTGTAACTAGCATTTGTCATGCCAGTTCATCATTTATAAAAATGTCAATCTGGGGCTGGAGAGATGGCTTGACAGTTAAGGCGCCAGCCTGTCAAGCCTAAGAACACAAAGTGATGCAAGGGCTCAATGCTGCACTTGCCCACAAGGGGGCGCACGTGTCTGGAGTTAGTTCACAGCAGTTGAGAGGCTGCTGGCACGCCCATTCTCTCTCTCTCAAATTAAAAAAAAAGTGTCAATCTGTATGTTAACTCATTAGACGCATCAGTGGTGGCAAAGCCATGGTTCTCATTCCAGCGGGCAGTCTGAGTCACCTGTGGGGTGACACTAGTTCAGAAGGTCTACGATAAGGCCTGGACATATATATATTTTTTTTCAGATTAGTGTTTTGGGGTTTTTTTGACATGTGTATGTGTGTTGCATGGTCATAAGTGTGTGGGCAGGTGTATGTGTACGCAAGTGAGCATGCATGTTTGTACATGTATTTAGAGGCTATAAGATAATGTAGACTGTCTTCCTCAATTGCTCTTGACTGCATTTTTAAAATTATTACTTGAGAGAGACAGAGAGAGAGAGAGAGAAAGAGAGAGAGAGAGAGAGAGAGAGAGAGAGAGAAAGAGAGAGAGAGAGACAGAGAGGAAGAGGCAGAGAGAGAGAATGGGCACGTCAGCAGTCTTTCAGCCGCTGTGAATGAATTTCAGACACATGTGCCTCCTAGTGGGCAAATGCAGCATTGCACACTTGCATCACTTTACATCTGGCTAAACGTGGGACCTGGAGATCGAACAGGCATTCTTAGGTTTGGCAGGTAGGCACCTTAACTGCTAAGCCATCTCTCCAGCCCTCAACTGCATTTTTTATTAAAATTATTTATTTATTTGCAAGCAGAGAAAGGAGAGAGAGAAAGAAAGGAGAGAGAATGGACATGCCAGGGTCTCTAGCTATTGCAAATGAACTTCTGATGCATGCATCACTTTGTGTATCTGGCTTTACATGGGAACTCAAAAACTGAACCCCAGTCATTAGGCTTTGCAGGCAAGTGCTTTAACTGTTGAGCCATCTCTCCAGCCCTTTACCTCATTTTTAAAAAATAACTTTTGGTTTTTTTTTTAATTTTTTTGTTTATTTTTTATTTATTTATTTTAGAGCAACAGAGAAAGAGACAGGTAGATAGAGAATGGGTGCACCAGGGCCTCCAGCCACTGTAAACAAACTCCAGATGCATGTGCCACCTTGTGCATCTGGCTTATGTGGGTTCTGGGGAATTGAGCCTTGAACCAGGTTCTTAGACTTCACAGGGAAGCTCTTAACCACTAAGCCATCTGTCCAGCCCCCTTTACCTCATTTTTGAGATCGGGTCTCTCATTGGACCAGGAGCTCACCAAATCAGCTAATGGGCTAGTCAGTAAGCCCTGAGATTCCTTCTGTCTCTGTTTCCCCATCACGTGGGATTACAGGCACATCCCACTGCACCCAGCTTTTACGTGGGTGCTGGGGGATGAACTGAGGTCACTTTACCAGCTGAGCCATCTCCCCAGCCCCAATGTGTGTAAAATTTCTAAGAGCTGCAGAGGTGGTTCAGTTACCCAGCCAGCAGCATTGGACACTCAGCTTGTTAGCTCAGCAGCACCACCCAATAGGTGAGCAAACAAGAATTCAGCACAGGTCCTGTCTTGGAACTAAATGTCAGTGAGGGACTGTGACCTAGATGCCAGCAGAGTTCAGAGGAAAAAGCTCCCCACCAGGCAGAATGCTGGGAAGGATCTCGGGAGACAGCAGGCCTCGGAAGATGACTAAGACCAGAGGAGAAATCCAGGGGACAGGAGAGCCAGAAGGGCCCAGCATGAGCCGGGGTGGAAAAAGATGGAACATTTGTCAGATTTGTGTGTCATGTTCGTTAGAGGACAGGCTGATCTCTGGTTCAAGAGAAAGGGAAGTTTGCTCATCTCAAACCAACAGCTAGAGAGACCAAGGTTTCTTTCCAGAACTCTGAGAATCAGTGTCATCGGAGACTCCTGGTGCTTTGCTGAAACTATTTAACAAGCTTCCTCTTTGAGCACAAAGGGGAATTTAAAAGGCAACATTGGGGCTTTCACATATATATGTTTTTAAAATCGGATTCGATCCATGGAGTGGAAAAACCCTATGAGATCACCTCTGTGCTCTGCCCAAGTTGTACGAGGGCTATATGATTATCCTGTTAAAAGAGGAGGTATTCCAATTCCTTCTCAAAGCAAATAAAGATAACCACAATCAAATCCAGCCTGACTGCAAAAGCGATTAGAAAGACGATTGGGAACAACCTGAAAGTAGGGAGGAAGTTTGTGCATTGGCTGGCAATTGGATTCCATTTAGAGATTCAATTAGTGAGAGTCAGCATAGAGCTTCTTTCAGGGAGCCTGTTAACTAGCAGGCAGAGAGTCTGGGTGGTTTGCTGATAACACAAAAGGTGACTCATCTGGTTCGGGCTCACTTGGCTAGGCTGGGGCGAATGTCACCCACTCACTTTGATGGATGCACCTCATACATAGAAATATATGGACAGATATTGATTTTTTTTTTTTTTAGCTCTACCATTACTCACTGTTTTTGACAACTTCCTTCCTTCCCTTTTTTGGTTCACCTTTGCTGATGCGACTGCAGCTGCTTTTGAGTGGCCATTCAGTGAACTGTGAAGCGGTTTCCCTCATGCTAAAGTAGAAGAGTCGGCAACAGACACTGTGTGTGTGGTGTGGGCTGGAACTCTCTAAGAGGAAAGGTTTGAAAGCTTTGCCTGTGTTACATGTGACATGGGTGCAGGGTAAGAACTCTGGGCTCATCCAGAAGTGACTACAGAAAGCTCTAGAGTAGTGATAAACTTCAGAAATAAACATAAAATATATGCCTACCTTTCAAGTAGGGGTCTTCAAGACATGCTAATCATCTGAGAGGTCAATGGGAATAAAAGAAAAAAAATGAAGAAATACTGAAGCATAGGGGTTCTTTTCTGATTTTCTCACCAAGATATTTTTATTTGGAAAGGCTTATGGTAGCAAAAGAACTTACTGGCTAAGAAAGGACTAGGCTTCATATAGGTAAGAATTCAAACAGCTTCACTCGACTTTTGCTTGTTCAGCAAACTTGATCACCCGCTCCTTGCCTTGTTCGGGAGTTCTACAGATGAATCAGACCTGATCTCAAAGCAGCAGCATCGAGGAGAGCTCTGGAGAACATCAGACATAATAGAAATAAGCAAGCACGAGATGCCAGGACATCCTGAATGAGGAGCAGGGGGACCTCTAGTTCTTGGGACAGCCAGGGAAATTTTCCAAAAGGACACGATTGTTGATCGGAGGATATAAGGATGAGTACAAATTAGTCAATGCAGCAGGAGGAACCCTTCCATAAAACTCGATCCACATAAGAAAGCCACAGAAGGGTGGCACTATGGCTCATTCAGAGACCTCAGTGGTGTGGCATGACTAAGGCCAGGAATATTGGCAGGACCCAGATCTGGAAGGACAGATCTTCCAGGTCACACTAAGGTTCTGAAACTTTATTTCCAAAGGGATGGAAAACCACTCAAGCATTTTCAAGTGGGAAGTGGCAAGATCAGAATAAGGGCTTAAAAATAACCATTCTGGTAGCTGAAAGAGGAGAGAGCAGGGTAAGAAAATTAGGAGCCCACCCCCCACACACACACACACACCGCCCTGCGCAGTTCCAAATGATAAGGGACTATGATAGCAGCTGTGAGAGAGCAAAGAGGTTTGGGCTACATATGCTGTAACAGATGGAATCAGGGTCCATTTGAGGTAGGAGGAAAATGAGAAGGATGAGACAAGATGGACTCCACACTTCCCTCTTACAGGAGAATGTGTGCCCGCACCATTTCCTGAGAGAGGAAAGAGCAAAGAGGGAGCAACTTTGGAGGGAAGAGGATTGATTGAATTTTTGATGTGCAGAGTGTATAGCTTCGGGCTGGAGATATGGCTTAGCAGTGAAGGCACTTGCCTACAAAGCCAAAGGACCCAGGTTCAATTTCCCAGGTCCCACATAAGCCAGGTGCACAAGATAGTACATGTGTCTGGAGTTTGTTTGCAGTGGCTGGAGACCCTGGCATGCCCATGTCTCTCTTTCTTTCTCTCTCTGCCTCTTTCTCTCTCTCAAATAAATTTTTTTAAAAAGAGGGTACAGATTCTTTTGCTCATAGCAGTTGGAGTAAAAGGTGTCCAGGTGTAGCTTTCTTTGTATTTATCCTTATAAGGGTTTACTAAGATTCTGGAGTCTAATTTTTATCCTTCATCAAGTTTGAAAACTTTTAAGCCACTATTTTGTAGGGAAATAAATCAATATTGTTTTCTCTTTATTAGGGACACAGCTCTATATGTTAGAATTTTTTATATTAACCCAGGGGTAATTGAGACTCTTTAATTTTTCTTGAATCTCTTTTCTGCCTTGAATTCAGTTATTAGCATTTCTATTGATCTGTTTTCAAATTCACTGACCCATTTTATCTGGCACCCTCAATCTTCTTTTAAGCTCATTGAGTGAATTTATTTATTTCAGATACTTAGTGTTAAGTTAGAAGCAAAGACCTAAGGACATAAATGACAGGCATGAACACCCTCCACAGAAAGTGGCATAGGGGCTGGAGAGATGGCTCAGCGTTAAGGTGCCTGCCTGCTAAGCTTAAGAACACCTGTTCAATTCTCCAGGTCCCACATTTAGCCAGACTTAAGTGACACAAGGGCACAATGCCACACTTGCCTACAAGGGGGTGCACACATCTGGAGTTGGTTCAAAGTGGCTAAAAGGCTGCTGGCATGCCCATTCTCTCTCCCTCTCTCTCTCTCTGATTCTCTCAAAAAGAAAAAAGAAAAGAAAAGAAAAGTGTTATAGGATGCCAAGAGGAACACCTATGGTTGAGGAAAGTGAAAAATCATTTTTACTGTTTTGTGTGTGTGTGTGTGTGTGTGTGTGTGTGTGGTGTGTGTTTGTTTCTAGAACTTTGTTCTTGTTCTTTTTTGAAGTTTCTGTCCCTCATTTGGGATTTGTTCATTATAAATGTAAATTTATGTGCTTAAACAAATTTACAGTAGTTATTTTTTAAATATATTTTATTTATTTATTTGAGAGAGAGAAAGAGGCAGAGAGAGAGAGAGAGAGAGAGAGAGAAAATGGGCATACTATGGCCTCCAGCCACTGCAAACAAACTCCAGATGCATGCACCCCTTGTGCATCTGGCTTATGTGGGTCCTGGGGAATGGAACCGAGGTCCTTTGACTTTGCAGGAAAACACCTTAACCACTAAGCCGTCTCTCCAGCCCTACAGCAGTTATTTTAAAAATAATTACATCCTAATTCCAATTTCTGTAACAATGTTCCCATAGGCCCATGTGTTTGAACACTAAGCCCCCAGATGGTGGCGCTGTTTGGCATGCACGTGGAACCTTCAGGAGGTGGACCTTGAGGTGTTATGACCTGGCCCCATGTCTTGTTTGTTCTCAGCATCCAGACTCTGGTGAGATGTGAATAGCTCTGCTCCTGCCACCATACCATCCCCAGACTGGAGAAAGTCACTGATACATGGGCTACCAAGTTCAGGTCCTCAGTACCCACGTAAAGCCAGATGCACAAAATGGCCCATGCATGTGGAGCCCATTTGCAGTGGCTGGAGGCTCTGGTACTCCTGTTCTCTCTCTGCTGGCAAATAAATACAAATATTAAATAAATCGTTAAAAAAAGACAGGAGTGGTGGTGCACACCTTTAATCCTGGCACTTGGGAGCAGAGTTAGGAAGATGGCCATGAGACCACCCTGAGACTACATAGTGAATTCCAGGTCAGGCTGGGCTAGAGCAAGACCCTATCTTAAAAAACCAAAAAATAAATAATAAATAAATAAAGTAACTGATACAGCAATTAGGAGGACGAAGTCATTCTACATACAATCTACATGTGTGCTGAACAGTCAGTATTAATTATATTCTATATGCAAACTCCTTACCAAGAGGGGTCTTCCGCTCTCTATGAGCCCTGGAGGAAGAGGCATCTTTACCAATGTAGTGTCTGGGGCATGTCTTTCTGAGGCTGTATCTGTTGGAAGTATCTTTTTCTGAAATCTACAGAAGTGATCTTATTTAGAACTTACATATTTTAGGTAAACATATAATCAATAAGGATTCTCAAGAGGTATTTTTTCCTTTTAAACATATTAAGCATATGTATATGTTAAACAAATAAAATATGATTTGCACAGATAGGGCCTCTTACAGAACCACTTCCCCATCCCAGTGCCCTCCACATCATCCCCAGACACTGCTATCCTGAATTTGGTATTTTTCATTATCATGCAAGGTCTTCTACTTGACTCACACATGTGGTCCCATAATCAATATAAAGTATTTTTATGTGATTTTCAACTTTGTATAAATGGTCTCCTGTATTATTTTCTAATTGACTTTTTTGGAGGAAAAACATTGTTTCTAAGATTTATCCACACTGAGGCTGGCTGTGATGGAACATGCCTTTAATCTCAGTACTGGGGAAGCTGAGATAAGAGGAGCACTGTGAGTCTGAGGCCAGTGGACAGTCAGTCATTCAGGTTGTTGTTTTAAAGTTTTTGTTTACAAAAATCAAAACCAGGCTGGAGAGATGGCTTAGCGGTTAAGGTGCATGCCTGAGAAGCCTAAGGACCCGGGTTTCATTCTCCAGGTCCCATGTAAGCCAGATGCACATGGTGGCACATGCGTCTGGAGTTCGTTTGCACTGGTTAGAGGCCCTGGCACACACATTCACACACTCTCTCCCTTTCTTTGTCACTAATAAATAAATTCATAAAAATAAAATCTTTTTAAAAATCAAAACTATAATAAGTTTTCTCTGCCTCCTTGTCAGAAAGACAAGAGCATCTCAGAATAAAATTACTAGCTTTGGGTACACCTTCAACTTTACCGGCTAACACCAAAATGAGTTTCTAGTCTCACTAATCATGCATGTTACTATTTTTTTTTTGAGGTTTTGCATTTTCTCCCATCTGAAATGGGATAATTTTGGTAGTATGTCTCTGACTCTGTACACATCTGTGTGTGTGAGTATGATTCATATGTTTATAGATATGTACAAACAAACAAACAAAAACCAAAATCAGCCGGGCGTGGTGGCTCATGCCTTTAATCCCAGCACTCGGGAGGCAGAGGTAGGAAGATCGTTGTGAGTTCATGGCCACCCTGAGACTATATAGTGGGTTCCAGGTCAGCCTGAGCTAGAGTGAGAGCCTACCTCAAAAAACCAAAACAAACAAGCAAAAACAATCAAATAAACCTGAGTTTTTGTGAGGACAGTCAAACCACAGTAATCATATTTTTCAACCTTTTTTTTTTTTTTTGTTGTTGTTTTGAGGCAGTGTCCTTGGCTTACCTGGAACTCACTCTATAACCCAAGCTGGCCTTGAACTCATGGCAACCCTCCTACTTCAGGCTCCTGGGTGCTGGGATTAAAGGCATGGGCAGTATACACATGCTGCTCTTTCTCAAGCCTCAGTCACAGTGGGTGATGTTAGGTGAGTGCTGGAGGGGAAGGGGCATCTAAGGAAATTCTTGTCCAGTGGAAGACAACTTGGAGAGTTTCTGAGCTGCTTCCTTCATTTGCCCTAACAAAGTCCCAGGAGCTGCAGGGGAAGGTGGAAGAGAGGAATCAGATAGATTGTTGTGCATGAAATTTTGCCATTTAGAACTTACCAGCAGAAGACAAGGAAGGACCAGCTCTGTTGCACTCCCCTAGAAACTCAGTTGCAAAGGAGATGGAATAGAGCTGAGTAATTGTTTGTGCACTGGATCTATCAGGGGGAAAAAAAATAAAAAGACTTCCTTATAAACTTAAGAATCAGTCTGGGTTGGTTTCAAGGACATATAAATAAGGATCTCTCTGTTGAAGTTAGTGAAAGGCAGAATCTGTTCTAGAACTCAGACCCCCTTTCAATATGCTGTGTTATGTTAGTCAAGAATGTTAACATGGGTTGGGCATGGTGGCTCACACCTTTAATCCCAGCACTCGGGAGGCAGAGGGAGGAGGATCACCATGAGTTCAAGGCCACTCTGAGACTACATAGTGAATTCCAGGTCAGCCTGGACTAGAGTGAAACCCTACCTTGGAAAAAAACAAAACAAAACAAAACAAAAGAAGAATGTTAACATGGACTGGAAAAAAAAAATCAAAACTAGGCTGGAGAGATGGTTTAGCAGTTAAGTCACTTGCCTGTGAAGCCTAAGAACCCAGGTTCATTTCCCCAGCACCCACATAAACTGATGCACAAGAGCTGGCACATGCATCTGGAGTTCATTTGCAGTGGCTAAAGGCCCTGGCATGCCCATTCTCTCTCTCTCTCTCTCAAATAAATAAATGAATAAAATATTTTTAAAATGTGTGCCGGGCGTGGTGGCGCACGCCTTTAATCCCAGCACTCGGGAGGCAGAGGTAGGAGGATTGCCGAGAGTTCGAGGCCACCCTGAGACTACATAGTTAATTCCAGGTCAGCCTGGACCAGAGTGAGACCCTACCTTGCAAAAAACCAAAAAAAAATTTTTTTAATATTAACATGTTTTCTTGTACTCATAAGATAGAGATCTGAGTGACCAGACATGGTGGTGTATGTCTGTAATTCTAGTATTTGGGAGACTGAGGCAGGAAGGTGCAAGGTCAAGGTCAGCCTGGGCTACCTAGTGAGGTCTTACAATATTAACAATTACAATGATAATGACAACAACACTGGGGTCAGGTGTGCCTGGAAAGCAAGTATCAAAAAGATACCTGGATCTTGACTCCCACCTAGTGGCATTTTGGAGTATTAACTCCTCCATTAATTCCTCCTGCACCCCCCCCCCCCCCCGCCCCTGTGGTTGACTTTATTGTTGCTGCTTTTGAGGCAGTCTCACTCTCTAGCCCAGGCTGACTTGGAATTCACTATAGTCTCAGGGTGGCCTTGAACTCATGGTGATCCTCCTACCTTAGCCTCTTACCCAGCTGAACATCAGTATCTTTTTTTTGGGAGGGGAGGTGGTTTAGAGGTAGGGTCTCACTGTAGCCCAGGCTGACCTGGAATTTACTTTGTAATCTCAGGGTGTCTATTTTTTTAAAAACCAGGAATTGAACCCAGGGCCTCTCACATGCTGGACAAGAGCTCTACCACTAACCTACATCCCAGCCTGGGAGTGACTTTATATCAATAAATGGCTAAATGTGGCCACATCAAACTACTCAGCTTGAGAGGGCAAAACTCTGAGGTGCACTTGTTTCTGTGAAAACTTAAAGTAGCTTCTTTCTGTATATGGGAGCGCATACCCACTGCCATCCATACTTGTTTGGTTCCAGTAGCCTTCAAAGAAAAACATTGTTTCCGGCTGAGGATGTAGTTCAGTGATAGACACTTGCCTAGCATGTACAAAGCACTGGTCTGATGGCCACCCCACATAAAGATGGCTATCTGCTGTGCAATAAAAGTGTTATGAAGCATTTCACCCTTTCCTCCTTTTTCTAAGGGAGATTAAACTTCATGAATATGGGGGAGGGAGGGAAAAGAGTTGACTTTCAGGGGCTGTGATGCAGAGGAATGCAGTTAGCTGTGGGTTTCAACACCATCTTAGGACCAAGGGCTGGAACTGTTTGAGGAGAAAGCCAGAGCGCCTCACACTTGAAAGAAGATCCACTCTATCAGTGGTCGAGATTTCTGCAGGGAAGTCAAGGCAATTTTTTCACATGTTAATCAGGTTTTCCTCCTGCCTGTGATGGTTTATTCTGACAGTTTGGCAGGACCTAGAATCATCTGGGAAGGATTATGGACATTAGGCTGCCCTCCATGCATGTCTCTGAGGGAGCATCTTGATTAGGTTAGTTAAAGTGGGAAGACCCACCTTAACTGTGGGCAGCACCATTCCATGGACAAGCCTCCTAGACTGTATAAAAAGGAGACAAGGCTGGAGAGATGGCTTAGACGTTAAGGTGCTTGCCTGCAAAGCCTAAAGACCCAGCTCGATTCCCCAGTACCTATGTAAGCCAGATGCACAACGTGGCATATACGTCTGGAATTTGTTTCCTAGCCCCTTTTCCTCCAAGATCTGCCTCCCTTGATTCCAGCTCCCAAAAGTACCAAGGCGCTTGGTCATGTGTGCCCGGAAAGCAAGTATCAAAAGATACCTGGATCTTGACTTCCACCTAGTGGCATTTTGGAGTATTAACTCCTCCATTAATTCCTCCTGCACCCCCCCCCCCCCCGTGGTTGGTTGATTGTTGTTGTTGCTGCTTTTGAGGCAGTCTCACTCTTTAGCCCAGGCAGACTTGGAATTCACTATAGTCTCAGGGTGGCCTTGAACTCATGGTGATCCTCCTTACCTCAGCCTCTTACCCAGCTGAACATCAGTATCTTTTTTTGGGAGGGAGGTGGTTTAGAGGTAGGGTCTCACTGTAGCCCAGGCTGACCTGGAATTTACTTTGTAATCTCAGGGTGTCTATTTTTTTAAAAAACCAGGAATTGAACCCAGGGCCTCTCACATGCTGGACAAGAGCTCTACCACTAACCTACATCCCAGCCTGGGAGTGACTTTATATCAATAAATGGCTAAATGTGGCCACATCAAACTACTCAGCTTGAGAGGGCAAAACTCTGAGGCGCACTTGTTTCTGTGAAAACTTAAAGTAGCTTCTTTCTGTATATGGGAGCGCATACCCACTGCCATCCATACTTGTTTGGTTCCAGTAGCCTTCAAAGAAAAACATTGTTTCCGGCTGAGGATGTAGTTCAGTGATAGACACTTGCCTAGCATGTACAAAGCACTGGTCTGATGGCCACCCCATATAAAGATGGCTATCTGCTGTGCAATAAAAGTGTTATGAAGCATTTCACCCTTTCCTCCTTTTTCTAAGGGAGATTAAACTTCATGAATATGGGGGAGGGAGGGAAAAGAGTTGACTTTCAGGGGCTGTGATGCAGAGGAATGCAGTTAGCTGTGGGTTTCAACACCATCTTAGTACCAAGGGCTGGAACTGTTTGAGGAGAAAGCCAGAGCGCCTCACACTTGAAAGAAGATCCACTCTATCAGTGGTCGAGATTTCTGCAGGGAAGTCAAGGCAATTTTTTCACATGTTAATCAGGTTTTCCTCCTGCCTGTGATGGTTTATTCTGACAGTTTGGCAGGACCTAGAATCATCTGGGAAGGATTATGGACATTAGGCTGCCCTCCATGCATGTCTCTGAGGGAGCATCTTGATTAGGTTAGTTAAAGTGGGAAGACCCACCTTAACTGTGGGCAGCACCATTCCATGGACAAGCCTCCTAGACTGTATAAAAAGGAGAGAAGGCTGGAGAGATGGCTTAGACGTTAAGGTGCTTGCCTGCAAAGCCTAAAGACCCAGGCTCGATTCCCCAGTACCTATGTAAGCCAGATGCACAACGTGGCATATACGTCTGGAATTTGTTTCCTAGCCCCTTTTCCCTCCAAGATCTGCCTCCCTTGATTCCAGCTCCCAAAAGTACCAAGGCGCTTGGTCATGTGTGCCGGGAAAGCAAGTATCAAAAAGATACCTGGATCTTGACTTCCACCTAGTGGCATTTTGGAGTATTAAGACCTCCATTAATTCTTCCTGCACCCCCTCCCCCATGGTTGACTTTATTGTTGCTGTTTTTTTGAGGCAGTCTCACTCTTTAGCCCAGGCAGACTTGGAATTCACTATGTAGTCTCAGGGTGGCCTTGAACTCATGGTGATCCTCTTACCTCAGCCTCTTACCCAGCTGAACATCAGTTTCTCTCTCAAAGGTGGCTGAATAGTCATCACTCCCTTGACTTCCTCCCTGGTGAAGTGACACCAGCTTCCTGCTCTTGCTGTGCTTTGCCCGCTGTGGACTCCACCCTCTGGAACTGTAAGTCAAAAGAAACTCCCTCCCTAAGCTGTTTCTGGTCAGGTTTTTGTGTCAGCGATGAGACAGTAGCTGGCACAGTGGTCTTCAAAGAGCTCAAAGTGGCTGCAGCCTCAGCCTCCACTGACTACGGTTTTCTTGCTAAGCCTCGACCCTACCTTTTGTTCCTGATGACCACATATGCATTTGTAATCACTCATGTTCCTTCTAAGCTGGCCAAGCAGCAGGTCCTAGACTTCTCGTCCATTCTCTTGCCACCATTATCAACACACACGTGCCCCATCAAACCATCCAAAAAGGTATTCTAGCCACTTTATGATTACCATTACCATCTTTTATCTATTTATTTTTATTTTCAAGGTAGGGCCTCGCTCTAGACCAGGCTGACCTGAAATTCACCATGTAGTCTCAGGCTGGCCTCAAACTCACAGCAATCCTCCTACTTTGGCCTCCAGAGTGCCAAGAAAGGAGCTCAGCCACACCCGGCACCATCTTTTATTTTGAAAATTGTCAAACACAGAAAAGTTGAAAGTCTAGTGTAATAAACCTATACCTATTCGCCTCATTCAGTAACTGTTAACATTTTTCCTTTTTTTCCTGCTGGATTTTAACTTTATTTAACAACTTAGAACATGGTGTGTGCAGAACAAAGTTAAGAATACAAAGCACCCCACAAGCACTCAGTTCAGTACTGGTTCCTTCAGCATCACCACAAGCTCCTGTGAGAGAAGCATTGTAATAAATGCTAACTGCAACATGGAAAATGACAGGAAAAGTTCTTTTGCCAATTTTGAAAGTCTAGGGGAGAAAAGGAAGTCTCTATAATAATATCTGATGATGCAGACATCATATCTAAGTAGAAAACACAAGGATAAAAAGAGAATTACCACTGAAGGTATTGCACAACTTCAGCTCTTTCCTCCAGATTTTCTTTATGTAATTGGGTGGATATAAATTAATAAACAAGTGGGACATGATGGCACTCACCTTTAATCCCAGCACTTGGGAGGCAGAGATAGGAGGATCACTGTGAGTTCAAGGCCACTCTGAGACTACACAGTGAATTCCAGGTCAACCTGGACTAGAGTGAAACCTTACCTCAAAAAACCCCAAAAAATAAAATAAAAATTAATACATATGTAACAATTTAATAGAACCTGATAGTCTAATTTCTTTCAATTTTTCTTAAATTCATCTTTAAGTCTTTCCATCATTCCATTTTTTATTCTATGTATGTGCATATTCACACATACATTCATATGTATATACATGAACCATGAAATATATATATATATTTTTGGTTTTCTGAGATAGGGTCTCTCTCTATCCCAGGCTGACCTGGCACTCACTGTGTGGACTCAGGCTGGCCTTGAACTCACAGCACTCCTACTACCTTTGCCTGACTCCTGAGTGCTGGGGTTAAAGGTATATACCACCATACTGTGCTGACCTGTGTACATTTTTTACATACTTTTTGGGTTTTTTAATTTCGTTTTTTTTTTTTTTTTTTTTTTTTTTGAGACATGGTCTTATGTAGCTGATACCCTTGACCTTCTGGTCCTATTGTCTCTGCCTCCCAAGTGCTGGGATTAGGGGAATTCACCACTGTTCTGGGCTACATAATATCTTGATCATACCATTTTTTTTTCAAAGTATGGTCTCACTCTAGCCCAGGCTGACCTGGAATTCACTATGTAGTCTCAGAGTGGCCTTGAACTCATGGCAATCCTCCTACCTCTGCCTCTGGAGTGCTGGGATTAAAGGCAGGTGCCACCAAAAAAAAGACATGCCCAGGATTGCGGGCCCAGGGACTGAGTCAGTTCCTGCAAGGTTCTGAGGACATGTCTGAACATGTCCCAAGATGGTAAAATTAAGGCCACTGCCAATCAAAGAAGTACAAATGTAACTGTTGCTTGCTTAGCCAATCACCTAAAGGGATGGCCTAACCCACCTAAAATTCTAGCTGTGCTTAAAAGGGGTCTGTGTGCTTCTCTCAAGGTCACCATTTTGTATGAATGGTTGACCCCTGCATGCTGGATGATTTTGCAGAATAAACGCCCTGTGCTTTTTACATATTATTTGAGTCTGGGGTCTTTCTTCAGCGATTCTCGGACCCTTACACACACAGCAATCTGGTTGCCTTCAGGGTTGTCCTTCTTGTGGACTTCTAGGTCTTGGAGCGCATTTGAGGGAGCCCAGATAGTCGGAGTTGGATTGTCTCAGGACCATCTGAGCAGGAGCTGGCTGAGATTTTCATCCAGAACTGTTCATCAAATGGCACAGTAGTGTCTGACATAGTCTGAATCTGTTTCCATATGGCTTGTAACACAGTCGAGATATTAGCAGAGTTATCAGAAACATATACACAACATTTAACTTTGATACCATATTTCGTATAACAGCCTTCCAGAATGTACCTTTTAAAATTTGTCCTGGGGGCAGCCAGGGCCAAAGGTTGGTACCATAGAGCCATTGGGTGCCATTAAAGGCTATAAAAATATTTTTTGGGGGGGTCTCAGGACTTGTTTAAGGATGTCCTGACACAAGTTAGAAGAGATTCACCATTGCTCCCAGTGTAAGGAAATCTTTTTTTATTTTTTAATTAAACGACTTTTGGTCAGAGTCATATATATACATATATTCCAAATTTGAAAACAACCCTTTTGACATCTATGTTTTTCCTTATTACAGAATTAGAACTATCAGAGCTCAGGACAACATGTCTTAAGGCCTTGCTTGTTTCCCCTCTTGGAAAGCTCTCATTGTATTACTTAATAGGCCATTCATATATTTGAGGTATCTCTTTTATCTTTCGATATACATTTCTCTCTGAGTGTTTAAGACCAAGCAGATAGCCAAAATTTAATCAAGGATGAATCTTGGAGGTTACTAATGGCTCTTCAAAAGTAGACTTTAGGCCAGGCGTGGTGGCTCACACCTTTAATCCCAGCACTCAGGAGGCAGAGGTATGAGGATCGCCATGAGTTCGAGGCCACCCTGAGACTACATAGTTAATTCCAGGTCAGCCTGGGCTACAGTGAGACCCTACCTCGAAAAACCAAAAAAAATAAATAAATAAAAAAAAGTAGACTTTAGGAACCCAGGAGTATCCCTATAGCTTACTGGTGTTTTTTGTCTGTTAGGATGAGACAGGGCCTTGCTGGCCAAGTAGTTTCCCCTTCTTTAGGAAGCCAGGAGGACTGATTGCTCCCCAATTGTGACTCTCCTATTTCAGACTGTACATCAATTTCTCCATTTGGGTCTGGTCAGGAAGACAGGTGACTTATCAGGGGGCCAGTGTAGAAGTGTCCCATCATCTCCAGTGGCCCCATGACCTGGGCACACGGGCCAAAATATTGGCTTTTTTGCTCCAATGATTCCAACTGGCTTTGGCTTCTACATAGATTACTAATACACATAGAAAGGAAGTTACACCAACCTGGATATATGTTTATATAGAGCACATTTGATTACTGAAATAGATTTAAAGAATGGCACAAGAGCTGCGTGTGATGGCGCAAGCCTTTAATCCCAGCACTCGGAGGCAGAGGTAGGAGGATCATTGTGAGTGATCAAGGCCACCCTGAGACTACATAGTGAATTCCAGGTCAGCCTAGACTAGAGTGAGACCCTACCTCAAAAAAAACAAACAGGATCCAGGAGTGATGGCGGCCATGGAGGCGGTGGCAGCTGAGCCCGTGGTGGTGGCAGGCGTCCCAGCCGCCCCTGCGACCAAGGGAGGCTGGCTGCCGCTGCCTCTGGCCCATGGGGACCTTCAGAGCTCTGGCTGAGGGGCAGCCGGCCGCGGTCCACAGTTTTGAGGCCACGGCCCACGGCACCGGGCCACCAGCCTGCGAGCTGATTCAGCCCTCAGTGAGTGAGCTCCCGGGCCGTGTGGACCAACATCCTGTGCACCGTGCAAGGCTGCAACAAGATCCTGCCCAACAGCCCCATGCTCAACATGCACCTGGTCAAGAGCCACTGGCTGCAGCTATGTGACTGGAGATGGTGAGCTCATCAGAAGCCTGTGTCCCCTCCCCGCTGGGCCAAGATGGTGGATCCAGCCAAATGCAGCATCAAAGTGATGTGCCGGTTCTGGCCCCTCAACGAAGCCAAGATCCTGTGCGGGACAAATTCATCCCCAAATTCAAAGTCGAGGAGTTGGTGGTGATTGGGCTACTCTTCAAAACTATATACTGAGGTCTGGTTAATATAGGAACCACGCCAAAACAGGCTTGGGCGGGGGGGGAAAGAAAAAGAAAACCCAGCAAAATACACTCTTCCACTAAAAAGTGAGGTGTATAGTAAATTATCAACTGCAGCAAAGAAGTAGGAGCGATCCAGAGGGTCTAAAGCCCACAGAAGCAGGCAGAAGCGACTCCACCTGAGCCACGGGATTTTAAAGCCAGGTGAGGGGATTCTCCACTCACACTGGCCTCCTCGCAAACTCAAGAAATGTGGAAGAGCTGGGCGTGGTGGCGCACACCTTTAATCCCAGCACTCGGGAGGCAGAGGTAGGAGGACCACTGAGAGTTCGAGGCCACCCTGAGACTACATAGTGAATTCCAGGTCAGCCTGGGCTAGAGTGAGACCCTACCTCGCAAAACCAAAAAAAAAAAAAAAGAAGAAAAAGAAAAAAAAAAAAAAGAAACGTGGAAGGAGGATGGCAGAGACCAACGGAGCAGCTTGTGGGGAAGAGGTTCGCGTGGATGAGCTGACAGACTTCAGCCTCCCCTCCCACACCACAGGCACAAGCGCCAGCAAGCACCAAGACCTGGGGAAGAGAGTTCACCTACCTGGCACCCAGCAAAACCAGAACAACGACCCACAGATGCACAGACACAGCCCGCCTTTCTGAGCCCACAACACACAGCAAAGAAGGACCCAAGCGGCCGTGCAGCATAGCTGAGATCAAACCCGTCCCAACAGGTAACTGGGATTATACCAGATCAGTACCTGCCAAGTAAGCCTGGTGTATAGGCTTGCATGGTTTCCTCTTCTGTTATTTGTTGGGGAAGGGTTGCACTGGGTCACAAGGCGACCTTGGAACCCACTACAGACCAGAAATCTTAGCCTCCCAGTTGACAGGATTAAGGGTGTGGGACAACATACATCCTTAGGGACTGTGACTGTGATAAAGGATCTGTTTGTCAGAATACCTACTTTTGCACAAATACTCTGCTGTATTTCATTGAATAGATACATTATTTAGTTAAATTTTTAGAATTTGACTGTATTCCATGATGTCCTGTAACACTGTAGACTATGTGCTCAGTATTGTATGACATCTTGGTACATGATATACTGTAACAGTGTAGATTATATGCTCAGTATTGTATGGTGTCTTGGTACATGATGTCCTGTAACAGTGTAGATCATGTGCTCAGTATTGTACACTGTCTTGGTACATGATGTCCTGTAACAGTGTAGATTATGTGCTCAGTATTGTACGATGTCTTGGTACATGATGTCCTGTAACAGTATAGATCATGTGCTCAGTATTGTATGACATCTTGGTACATGATGTCATGTAACAGTGTAGACCATGTGTTCAGTATTGTACGACATCTTGGTGCATGATATACTGTAACAGTGTAGATTATATGCTCAGTATTGTACGATGTCTTGGTACATGATGTCCTGTAACAGTGTAGATTATGTGCTCAGTATTGTATGGTGCCTTGGTACATGATGTCCTGTAACAGTGTAGACCATGTGCTCAGTATTGACCATGTGATGTCCTGAAACAGTGTAGATTATGTGCTCAGTATTGTACGATGTCTTGGTACATGATGTCCTGTAACAGTGTAGACCATGTGCTCAGTATTGTACGACGTCTTGGTACATGATGTCCTGAAACAGTGTAGATTATGTGCTCAGTATTGTACACTGTCTTGGTACATGATGTCCTGTAACAGTGTAGATTATGTGCTCAGTATTGTACGATGTCTTGGTACATGATGTCCTGTAACAGTGTAGACCATGTGCTCAGTATTGTACGACGTCTTGGTACATGATGTCCTGTAACAGTGTAGATCATGTGCTCAGTATTGTACACTGTCTTGGTACATGATGTCCTGTAACAGTGTAGATTATGTGCTCAGTATTGTACGATGTCTTGGTACATGATGTCCTGTAACAGTATAGATCATGTGCTCAGTATTGTATGACATCTTGGTACATGATGTCATGTAACAGTGTAGACCATGTGTTCAGTATTGTACGACATCTTGGTGCATGATATACTGTAACAGTGTAGATTATATGCTCAGTATTGTACGATGTCTTGGTACATGATGTCCTGTAACAGTGTAGATTATGTGCTCAGTATTGTACGGTGCCTTGGTACATGATGTCCTGTAACAGTGTAGACCATGTGCTCAGTATTGTACGACGTCTTGGTACATGATGTCCTGAAACAGTGTAGATTATGTGCTCAGTATTGTACGATGTCTTGGTACATGATGTCCTGTAACAGTGTAGACCATGTGCTCAGTATTGTACGACGTCTTGGTACATGATGTCCTGTAACAGTGTAGACCATGTGCTCAGTATTGTACGATGTCTTGGTACATGATGTCCTGTAACAGTGTAGATTATGTGCTCAGTATTGTACGACGTCTTGGTACATGATGTCCTGTAACAGTGTAGACCATGTGCTCAGTATTGTACGACGTCTTGGTACATGATGTCCTGAAACAGTGTAGATTATGTGCTCAGTATTGTACGATGTCTTGGTACATGATGTCCTGAAACAGTGTAGATTATGTGCTCAGTATTGTACGACGTCTTGGTACATGATGTCCTGTATCAGTGTAGATTATGTGCTCAGTATTGTACGACGTCTTGGTACATGATGTCCTGTAACAGTGTAGATTATGTGCTCAGTATTGTACGAAGTCTTGGTACATGATGTCCTGTAACAGTGTAGATTATGTGCTCAGTATTGTACGAAGTCTTGGTACATGATGTCCTGCAACAGTGTAGACTATGTGCTCAGTATTGTACGACATCTTGGTACATGATGTCCTGTAACAGTGTAGACCATGTGCTCAGTATTGTACGATGTCTTGGTACATGATGTCCTGTAACAGTGTAGATTATGTGCTCAGTATTGTACGACGTCTTGGTACATGATGTCCTGAAACAGTGTAGATTATGTGCTCAGTATTGTAGGACGTCTTGGTATATGATGTCCTGTAGCAGAGTAACTTCACTGACTGACAATAATAATAATAATAATAATAATAATAATAATAATAATAATAAAAAATAAACAAAAGGAGCTGGAGAGATGGCTTAGCAGTTAAGGCCTTTGCCTGCAAAGCCAAAGGATCCCATTTTGATTGTCCAGGACCCATGTAAGCCACATGCACAAGGGGGCGCATGCATCTGGAGTTCATTTGCAGTGGCTGGAGGCCCTGGCATGCTCACTCTCTCTCTTTCTCTCTCTTCCACTTTCTCTCTCTGAAATAAAGAAAGAAAGATACAATAGCTTAAAGTCATTTTGTCCAACCTTTTAAAATTTGGGTGTCCTGTGGCAGCATAGGCCATGTCTGAGGCATAGAAAGTAGGCACACCTTACTGTTTCTGATGGTTACTCTGACTAATACACCCTTTAAATATCTAATAGTTATAAATACAGGCAGAACCTCTTATCAGTCTTGAAAGCAATACAAATCTAAGCCAATTAATTTAACCTAGAAATTGTCAGGAAAGGACAATTAAGACAGTATGAAGTCTTAGTGCCTGTGTTTGAAAACATCTTTGATTAGTCCAGATACCTGTGTGGGTACCAATTACCCAGGTAACACTGGAAACAGAGTCACAGAGCTTGAAATTATTTCTTTCAGATGAGGACCATTGTTTGAGCATGAGGCTGTACCCTACAGTAGGGAATATGTCTTAAGAGTTAATTTTGCTATAAGCACTCACTTGAGATGCCAGAAATGAGACAATTATTTTACATACAATAGAGCAGAATCTGGTCTTTGTTGAGCCAAAACAGCTAAGCTCTAATACAACCCTTGACAAATCTGTTTTGAGAGAAAAACACCATTTGACAACCAATGCGTTTAGCTTAATCATGATAGCAGTTGATCTTAGGTACCATAGAAATTTTTATTTACATAAAACAATTTTATGTTTTGCCCATGACTTAAATTTGCTAAAACTTAGGAAGCTATTCCAACATATTTTACCCAACAGAAGCATAAAGGTTATAGTGACTGAAATTAAATCACTTAAACCTAAGTGATGATTATTCAATAAAATTAGAATAAAACAGAAGATACCTGTTTTTTGTTTGTTGTTGTTGTTTTTTCAAGATAGGGTCTCACTCTGGCCCAGGATGATCTGGAATTAAATTAAATATGTAGTCTCAAGGTAGCCTTGAACTTATTGCAGTCCTCCTACCTCTGCCTCCCCAGTGCTGGGATTGTTAACACCCGGCAGAAGCTACCTTTATTTTTATTTTTATTTATTTTTTATTTTTTTGGATTTTCGAGATAGGGTCTCACTCTAGTTCAGGCTGACCTGGAATTCACTCTGTAGTCTCAGGATGGTCTTGAACTCACGGTGATCCTCCTACTTCTGCCTCCCGAGTGCTGGGATTAAAGGCGTGTGCCACCACGCCCAGCTCAGAAGCTATCTTTAAAGTCACAATGTCTTTAAGTATGAGTACCTCATCTTTGGAAATTAAACACTTATACATGAACCTTTATCTTGAGACTCAGTTTCTCCAAGAGTTAAAACCTTGACGAATAAGGAAACATAATTTATTTTACTGAGAGTCTTAAAGCCAGTTTTTGTAACCCTCAAACCATTACAAATTAGCATCAGTAAGCTGTTAATGAGTGAGGCCTTAACCATAAGACTCAGTTTCTCTGATTAAAACCTTGACATCAGGTAAACATATTTTAGATTTTATCCGATCAAATGTTTCAGTGAAGGGGCCCTTCCCTGAGCAACCTTCATTACTGTTATAATGTCCTGGTGACTTCTATTCTTTTTTCACCTTTTTCTGGTTCTTTTTCTTTTTTTCCCCTTTGGCTTCCCAATTATAATGAAACAGAAGCTACCACCTGGAGCAACTGTTTTAAAGTTTTTATCTGGTTTGGTTACCAATTTTTGTAATTTCTTACAAATATCAGGTGTTGACTGAGTTAAGAATTTATAAGAATTTCCTCCTTCACGGTATCTGGAGTTACATTAGTATGTTTTCTAATTGTCTCTTTAAGTGTCTGGAGAGAAGTAATGTTCTCCCTGTTTTATCTAAATGAGCCCAGTTTCTCAGGAAACAGGATAGCAGAGAATTATGAGCTATCTTGGAAGCCAATTGTCCCATCTGAAACAAAGTGGAGGAAAGTGAAAAGAAGAGTCTAGAGCCAGGTTATGCCCAATCCTGGCTCACATCTTCTTGAAGAAGGGGGGCATCCCTCTGACCTGCTTTGGGAGAGGAAATTAAGGCTTTACAGGAGTCGAGTCCTCACCCAAAGTTCCTTGTTTCTCCCCAACCAAATGGGGACACATGTGCCTCCAGGAGCAAGGAAGCTCCAGGACAGGATATCTGTGTTCATCTTGCCTGGCCAGGTTCCAAGCCTGAGTACCTCCAGCAGTCCCCCAGCCCTGCACGTGCCTTATATCATGGCATAAAAGCAGTGCCATTGGCAAGATAGGCCCAAGCATGAAGACTTCCGCATTTACTCCTGTCTTGACAGCCCGTATGCCCTTTTGGGGGAAGGAGTTTCCTGGGACTGCTTTCCCTTCTCCACACTGTGGGAGCCTGGGATACAAGTGCCCCCATTTGTGAATGTTTCAGAATGGTCTAGGGACTAAAGATTGTTTTAAAGATAATCTTTGGTTTCATTGCCTTAATATAAGGACATTACCCCTTGGTGATATTAGAGAGAGAGAGATGAGAGTGTGCTAGGGTTTCTAGTCACTGCAAATGAACTCCAGACACATGTACCATCATGTGCATCTGGTTTACGTGGGTACTGGGGAATCAAACCTAGGTCTTTAGGCTTCCTAGGCAAGCACCTTAACCACTAAGCCATCATTTACTTGATGCCTTTTTTTTTTTAAAAAAATATCTGTTTATACCCTGACATACATTTTTAGGTAAGTCTGATGTCTGCCTTATGTAACGAGTTTGTAACTTGATCAAGTACCTTGACTCAGTTTACCTATTTAGTCTTTTTTGTCTACTGAGAAATTTCATCTAAGAGCTGTGACTTTGATGTTCAAGAGAGGAACTATAAAGAGAAACAAAGTTATATGCAATTTGTCATTCCCTTTTCCTTGTCAGAGACAATTGGCCATTTTGTCTCCAGACAGGGTCTGGAGGACACATGGCTTAAACTTGCATGGGACCTGAGATAAAGGGAGAATCATTCCCCTTTCCACAGTCCAGCTTGCCATGACTTTAAATAGCATATAACAGTAAGCAAGAGCAAAAGGAAATGACAGAGCAGAGAGCTAAGCATCCTGGAATTCCTTGTCTTACTCTGAAGTTGTTTTTACCTAGGAAATTTATTTTACCAATTTGTAATACACAGTGTGATAGGATCTTGTCTATGTCTAACCTGGTTAGACCTCCAAAGAACATGAATTCATCTGGGCTTATGACTTGAAATGTACATTATTTTTTATCCCACTCCCAGTGATCTTTTACTTTCTCTCTCCCTCCCTCCTCTCAACCCAATAAATTTAATTAGGATTGCTTACAGGAGTATGGATGAGAGGTCATGTACAGGAACATGAACAACTTAGTGGCTATCCCACTAAAGAAAATGACAAGACAGGATCTTGCTATGAAGCCCTGCCAGGCCTAGAACTCACCAGTGAAGTCTGGCCTTGAACTTCAGGTGATCTCCTGCTTCAGCCTCCTGAGTGCTGGGATTTCAACATTCACCACCAAGCCTTGTGTGTGTATATATATAGCCATATATATATATAGCTGACCTGGAACTCACTATGTAGTCTCAGGGTGGCCGCAAACTCACAGCAATCCTATCTGTGCCTCCTGAGTGCTGAGATTAAAGGCCTGTGCCACCACACCCAGCAAATAAAACATTTTTTTAAAAACATGTTTTAAAACAGTCCCACACTTTTTTTTTTTTTAAGGTACGGTCTCACTCTAGCTCAGGCTGACCTGGAATTCACTATGTAGTAAGGCATGCACTACCACGCCCGGCTCACACTCTTTTTAAATGACACTAGTCTTTTGAATAATTTAAGCCAGTTTCCTTACAGAAGGTCCCACATTCTAGATCTGTGACTCGTCCCTTATAACCATTCTTCTTATTCTTTTATGCCTGTATTTTCTGTAACCTGGAAGAAGTTATTATATTCCTTCCTATGTGACACTGTTTTTTCATATTACATCAAGAGACATATAAAGTCAGGTTGTCTTGTAAGTATAATGCTAAATTTCATCACTAGGGTAAGTTATTGGTGGCCGAATTTCTTCATAGTAAGGTATATTTTCCCCTTTGTGATTATTTGGCAATCCATAGCATATGATGTTTTCTATATGCAATAACTTGACTCTGTATCAATGTTTTCCTTTTCCTAATTTCCTTCACCACATAGGTTTTAGCTTCTATGAGTGATGCCTCATAGAAGCTAAAAACTGGTGGTTTTTCCAGTTTTGGCATTGTGTCTGTATTTACTGGCTATAGTTATTGTCTTCTACAAAGAAAAGCTCTCTCCCCCATCTTTTGAGTATCACTCTAGACTTACAGAATTTAACATTTTTTCCAATGCTTTACCAATTATAATTATTCTTCCAAGTGGCCAAATCAATTCATATTTGGCCAGTGAAATACCCTACAGCTTGGTTGTGTGGCTTCTGACTTGACCCAATTAGTTTGGGATTCTTTGCACCTTTTTGGCAAGACATATCAGGCTCTACTTTGTACTTTCTGGGCCTGTGATTGAAAATCACTTTCTAAGAAATGCCATTTCCTTTAGTGGGGAATGGTACTTAAATACTGAGATATGGGCACCCCCTAATAGAGTGACATTTGTTCTAAGAAATACACATGAGAAATTCTAATTTAAATTTAACATCAGAGCCCCCATAATTTACTTACTTTGTCCATTTATTATCTCAATACTCAGGAGGCAGAGGTACAGGATTGCTATGAGTTTGAGGCCACCCTGGGACTATAGTGCATTCCAGGTCAGCCTGGGCTAGAGTGAGACCCTACCTGGAATCTCCCCTGCCACAAAATTTGTTTTTAGGGCTGGTGATGACTCAGAAGTTAAAAGCATTTGCCTGCAGAGCCTACTGGCCTGAGTTCAATTCCCCAGCACTCATGTAAGGCCAGATGCAAAAAGTGGTGCATGTGTCTGGCGATTGCTAGCAGTAGTAAGAGACCTGGTGTGTACACACACACACAAACACATTGAAATATTTTAAATTAAAAAATCAGTTTTGCCAGGCGTGGTGGTGCATACCTTTCATCCCAGCACTCAGGAGGCTGAGGAAGGAGGATCGTGTGTGAGTTTGAGGCCAGTCTGAGACTGCTTAGTGAATTCCACGTTAGCTTAGGCTAGAGTGAGACCCTACCTTGAAAACCAAAACAAAACTCACCAAAAAAAAAAAAAAATCAATAATTTCTATGGGCTCAATTGTTATGGGAAACTGAGGCTCACAGAATAAACACCCAAGTCTGAGTGGAGAATCAAAATGAAAGTTTATTTTCATGCCAGTGTGGGCCCAAGGGAATCTCTTCAAAAGCCTGGACTCTGATTCTTGGTGGTTGAGAGCTTATATACCTTATCTTTGAATTACTCTCATTATTGTTAGGTCTCAGAGCCCAGAGCCCCGGCCTAGTGCCAGAGACCTTGAGTATGAGATAGGCAACTTTTACAGAAACAGCAA